>OX638381.1:22684432-23884432 GCA_951813785.1 Criorhina ranunculi
ATACAGAGCAATGTCTAGTTTTCGCATCCCTGCCATACTCGTCCGTTTGTGCAGGATGACGATGGAGAATGTATGAATTTGGAACAAGGCGATGCGCTGTAATGCGATTTTTTGAACATCATAAGAATGATTGTGTAAAACTCACGCGTCAACACAAGAGGTACAGTCTTTCAAAAGTCCGTCCAATTACTTGAATACGTCGATGATATTGACATAATCGGAAGAAAGCAGTGATACAAGAAAAAGACTCTTCTGCAAGATATTGAAAGACTCTCCTAAGCTTCACCCTACTCTGTCCATTAGGGCCTTCTTTAATACCAGCCATTTGGTACTACCGTCCACGTGTTTAGCATTCTCCAGCTTTTCCGTTTTACATTAGAAACATACTTGGTCCTTTTGGCAGGTCCTGGCTATGTGGCCGCTACTTGCATCTATCATGCTCGCCATGCAGTTATCCGCCTTGTGTCCAAATTCCAAGCACCTGAAGCATTGTGCTATGCACATGCGAATTCAGCAAGTCACGCAACCAATCTTATTCTGTCCAACTGTGACTTGCGTGCTTATGCAAGCCTTCCTTGGTATCACTTGGAGTAGTTTAGTCTATAATTGGACTCAATTTAGAACAGATCTTTAAAACTCGGCCTAGATAAACCACTTAATTGTATGTGTGTTGATAAAATAGTCACTGAGTGTATGAAGTGGAAGCCTACACTTCTCAGAAATACTCAACTAGTCGTGTAATTTTTTTAAAAAAACCTTCTTTCTCTCTCTCTCTCTTTGTTCATCTCTCTCTCATATCTTTTTCAGGATCTTTTAAGCTGCATCCATGTAAAATTTTGACAGTTGCTTGGGAAGACTACACATCTGCTCTACACTTTACCTGTAAAAGTGCACCACTAAAAGCAAAACGTCCCCCATCCCACAAAAGCCCCTTTCAAATCGTAAGTATTGTAATATTTCCATATGAGTCGATGGAGTGGGCGCTTTTTATTTGGGAAACGTGGAGGCGCATTCAATTCATCCTTCCCCCGACATCCTGAACAAGGACCAACAAAAATTGAAATTATTCACTTTTTTCCTTTTCATTTTCATTTTTTTTTTTTTTTGGCTTTTCATGAGAAGTGGATTTACTGGCCCGATAAAAATTTGGCTTCTTTCCATTTTATCCACTTAACGTAATAAGAATTTGCCGGCAGAGCGTTACAGGGGAGAGAAGGATAACAAAAAACAAAAAAAAAAGGAAGAGAAATCCTGGCGTGGTAAATATGTGGAGAGATTCCTGGGAATGGTATGCATCCAATTTATATGTTTGTGGTTTCATAATGGATGCAGTCAACTGGTTTGGATTTTTTTTACATAACTGTTCCGTAGCCATAATTTAATGGGCGTGTGCATGTGCGCTTGGGCGGTGTATGCATTGCAGCAAGAATGGAAAAGCTCTGCAATTTAAAAATGATTTCTCGTAAAAGTCTGCAGTAGCGGACGGAGTCTGCTGTGAAAATTCAAAGGAAACCCTTTTTTTTCTCTCTCATGTTGCATAAGGATGAGAAATGTTTGTAAGGATTTGTTGTAATAAAATCAATTAAATTTAATTTACATGATTAAGGGTAAAGGGATTATATTTTTTGCAGCTGAATCGGGCTTTCAAAGAACTGGAATTCTTATTGAACTTAATCCTAGGGACCTCTTACTCAAATTTAGGTCCACGAGAAGAGAACAGGGGTTAGTAAGAATCCCTGTGGAACTCCATTTGAAATGGAAATTAGCCTTAGCAAGCGCCAATAAACTGATTGATGATGAAATTGAGTAGCCAACATGCAAAGAGAAGAAAGGGTTGGGGTAAGTTATGAAGGGCATGTTTCAGAGATGATTTGGTACAGTTTAGGTCGAAAACATTTTTGCTTTACGGAGCATTCTTGTATAGGGTTCGTTGGTGCCATTGTCAGTACGGTGATGGAGAAGCCGGAATAGGGGAACAGATTTTAAACGGCGAGGGTTGGTGTTAAGGAAGATCTGATGGAGCAGATAAGGACAATTTATATTTCCAGCTAATAATCGATGTAAAAAAGGATATCAGCTACATCACGACGATTCCTTAGAGCCTGTACATTGAGAAACTTAAGACACGAATTGTGTGGGTCATCCCAACCTAGGCCGCGTATGAATCTTCGCTGGACGGCTTCAATTCTCTGAATATGAACTTGATGGTGATGTGACCACACCTGGCTGGCATATTCAAGGTATTAAGTCACGTAAAGGTGCGAGACCTCCTTCGACCAACGTTTAACAAAGACAAGTGCAGAGTTGGCTCTGCCAATAGTGTTTTCGTTATGAGGACGAAAGTTGAGTTGAGTGTCTGAAATAATGCCCAGATCACGAATTAAAGAAACAGTGGGAACCAGCTTATTGCTAATGTGATTATGACCTTTGAGGCAGGGGATAACGCTTGCGGGAGAAAGTGATAGCTTGACATTTATTCACAATTTTGTTGACATCAAGTGTAGAAGTGGTTTAAATCAGCTTCCAGTGAGAGAGAGTCAGCAGTGCAAGAGATTTGCTTAGAGATTCTCATGTCGTCTGCGTAAATCTCAAGGTCAGACAGTAGAATTACATGCTCAACATCATTAATGGTCAAATCGAAGATTGGAGGCCCTAAATGGCTACCTTGTGGTACGCTTAAGGATGCTGTGATTGGGCTGGAGAAAGACACTTTACTTGCGATCTTCTTAATAAGATTTAATCAACGAAGCAAATCATGGTGGGGAACCGAGTGCCTTTAGTTTGAGGAGTATGACTTTGTGAGAGATTTTGTCAGAAGCCACAGCTTCCACTTCCTTATCACCTTCCAATAGTGAATTGGAAACAAATGCAGTAAGGTCTGTGGTTTTAGATCGACCCTTTATAAGCCCATGTTGCTTTGAGGAGAAAACTGGTTTACAACGGATGTTAAAGAGGTTTGAGCGCAGCCATTCACGTAGCTGAAGTAGTCAAGGTCCGGCTCAACGTCGTCATTCGCGAACGCCTGACTGAACAAGTCAGCGAAAAGGTTGGAGATTGTTTTGGGGTCCGCAGACGAGTAGGAAATAGGAGCCAGGAGGAAGTTCCAGGAAATTTGGCAGGGATGGTGGTACAGAGCATTCCGAAGAGATAAACAACGGCTTTTGTTAAAATCAAATAGGGCGACCATATTTGACCCAAGATTGGAGTTAGCTCCGTTGATGATGTGGTCAATGTGGGAACGAAAGCTAAATTCTTTATCGAAAATGACGCCAAGGTGGCACAAAGAGGATACAGTAGGAACTGCCTCATCGTTAAGGAAGTAAGTACGAGGGGCTGATGAAAGTCGTTTACGATGATTGGTTATGGCTTGACCTTAAGTTGAAGGAAAAGGACAAAAAACCTGTTTTAATCATCCTCGAAGTGGAGGGGAATCTTCCAGAGATGTCAGCGGCATAAATTGACAGAAAAGTTTTTGACGTCATTGATAAAGATCAGAGCGCCTTGAGGAACGCAAGAGGGAGCGGTAAAGCTGTCAGAAATGAAACAAGCCTTTTTCCATCTCATCGAAAGAGTGAAATGGAACCGTCTTATAGTGACATATGATGGTGGGATTCAGCACACCAGTTCGGTAAGTCGACATCAGACACTCACCAAAAACGTACAAAAGCTTCTTCTGGTTATAGCTGGATGCTGTAGACGTCAACTTGGCGATGACCAGCATTGTAAATGTGACTTAGACCTGAACTTATCTAACCTTCTAGTCGTAGCCATTAGTGCTGTAGCCATTTGCTGTACTTATAAGCAATAAAGAGCTTTAACCGACCCCGCGTCCTGTGGTGTTCTTTTTTTCTACAACGGAACTGGTTGAGGGTTGCGACGTCGGGGCAACTTCATTGCCACAAGAAGAAGATCAGTACCCGATACGTTCACGGACTATGAATTAAGAGTATGCACCTAGAACAGAGTACGTTCACAGTACGCTGATCAAAAGCTTGGCAAATATTTGGAGGCAATGGTAATTGACCTTAAGCCGATAAGCCATCGCCTGGCTTTGATATACATTAAGGCAACATTCCACAAGATCAATAAAGGTGCATACACTCCTGCCAACGTAGCTGTAGCCCCTGCCAAAGAGGAGTTCCATGAGAGAGCTTACTGAGTATTGCTATTCATAAAATCGGGTTAGACAGCAAGCATAGCGTGCACAAGATGACAACAGACAACGGCTTTTGACTGATCGATTCCAAAACTTCAACCTTGTTATTCCAGAAAATACCAACGAGCTTCAAGCCGAGATTCGCCATCTTTCCATCGACTTCAAAGCCGCGTATGATGTATTCATCCTCTTGAACTCTACAGAGCGATGGCTGAATTTGGGAACACGATAGAACTGATCCAGCTGTGCCCTTTGCTTATCGTATAAGGTTAGGGAAGTTTGCTCAAAAAGTCGGGTTCATGAGCGTTATCAGTGTACGACTACCGGAAGTTGACAAAAACCAGGAAAAGAGGCCAATAGGCTTGGTCGACGTATAAAAATTCAAGAAAAAATCTAGTTCCTTCGCAGGAGCATAAAACGTCAATATCGCTTCAACTTTTGGAGGAATGCCATCTAGCTCAAGTGACTTGTTGTTGAAGGGCATAGGTTTTACATTGGAGCCTCTGACTTCAGCTGTTCATGATTATCTCAGAAGGACTTGACTGTAGAAAAACATGAGAAAAAAGTCAGTTAGCAACTTAAATGTAGATCCTCCTGTAGCTAGATTCCTTTTGTAACCCCCCTGTGTGAATACTACACAAACAAAGGACACTTTTCTCAAACAAATCATCGACAAAATACATCGAAAAACATTTGTACAATGAAAATCCTTGCACCCATTCCACGCAACCTGTAATTTTCCTCAATTGTGTCACCATAACTCCAGCATCGATTAAACCTTTCCAACGGGCAAACCCACCAACACCACCCGATGTGACAACGGTGCCATAATTTCATACCCAAGCAACGCCATTTCGCCTATTATATACGCCGTCAATGACCACCAACTGAAGGACCAACGAAAGGACGAATAAAATATGTTACCCCCTTTGTACACTCATCTCTCATAGCTATTTGCGACCAACTGGAGGCGACATGATACCTATACCTAACCCATCACTTCATTACGAAACGCTCTCGTTGCTTATATGCCTATAGTCCTGATTCTGATCCTGATTCTGATTCTGATGTTGTTGTTTTTTCACCGCCCAATTTTTTTTTTTTTTACCCATTTTAACACCATTAACGTTGATTTCTTTTTGAATGCTTTGCAATAACCCGAGGACAATACCGGTGATGAAATAACAATCCGGTCTCAGGTTCTAATTTGTGTAAATGTATGTAAGGCAGGCAGGATAACAACGGAGCCAAAGGAAAAAAAACAACAATGTCGTCGACTCCCTGTACGAACATACAGTACACAATTGTGTAAAATGAGCCCAATAGCGCTTCAGAATGGGCCCTAAGCCTTGACAATGTTCCAAACGCACACACACAGTCATAGAAGGTGAAGAAGTGAACATTGCAGCGCGGGAAAATCCCACCGACCGACGACGACTACCACAATGCAAGCGAAGAAGAGATCCCTGGTGCTATAATACCATAGTTGCGACAACACACAGCTTCCTGCTAAACACTGTGTTACATGCTCGGGCTGGTGATGCATCCAGAGACATCGTATCGCACACAGTAAAAAGGACGAATATTTGGCCGCAGGCGTAATGGCATCACAAAAGCGCACGACAGAAGGATTTTTTATTTTTTTTTTTAAATTTTTATTCGATTCGCCAGAACGACGGATAAAACATCGCGCCGTCGTCGTTTACATCGTCACCGTGTCCTGGTTGCTCTGCAATAACACAGGTCCTGGCATCAAAGAAACAACGGAACAACAAATACAATTTTTTTTTTTTTAATAAATTCCGGGGGAGGGTGTCAAATGAAATGGGAGTGCACAGGATAACACGGAATGACTGGGAAATAAATGTGATTCGAGAGGATCTCTGGATGGTTTGGGTGCTCTCAAATGACATGCTTCGGCATTATCGCTTCGAATCGAATCGTTCAGTTTTGACAATGGAAATGCCTGCGGACATGAAACGAACGGAAGTCCTTGGCTATGGAATAAATTGGTATTTGTCCGGACAAATTAGCCAGGTAATTGTGCGTTTGTATAAGAATTTTGCCAAGGAGGTTGGTTTTTTTTTCTCTCTCTCTCCTGGTTTGAGTGTTGGCAAATTATGCTCCTAAAAGGATAATTGAAGTCTGGGTTTGGGAGGGAGGAATAGAATTACAAGGATTTCTTACAAACGACATCTTGTAACCGTCAGTGGTCTTTCTGGTTTCACTCACAGCGATTGCCTGTGGAAAAGGCTAATTTGTCAAGATTTCTTCAAAGAGCGAGGGTGAGGGTCCACAATCCGATCTTGAGTTTTATTTCTCACATGAGCTATCATTTTATAACTCGTGAACGAATTCAGTTTGGAATAAGTACGTTGAACATCACTCCTGTTGAACATACTCCGACTTTGACACTGACAGCTGATGTCATTTGCAAATGTCAGCATTTTTTTTGACTGGCGATTAATATATTTGGCGTGGACAGGAACTTTTTTTAAGGTTTCCTGACGCGAATGTATTTGTATTCTTCGTTCATTCGTCCAAAAGGATCGACGGATTCGATCACATCAGCGACAGCTTTGGAGACGATACTGAATCTTCTTTCATTAGACAGACATAGGTACGTGATTTGTGAAAGCTGGCAGCTTGTTTTCTCTAGAAAATAAGTCCCTACGGACAGGTCTCAATTCATACTTGATGGAACACTTTGAAACTCCAGATAGAAACGGACTAAATGATCCAACCAGGACACGATCTGGAATTGATAAAGCAAGTGAACACGCTTCACAGGTTCTGATCGAATCCAATACCACTCTCCGGACTCTTGTGTCATGTGCTATAACTGGACAGTTATGGCCAGTCTTCGACAAGAAGGGATCTGTTAGTCTAACAAGGCTTAGCTTTTAGGAGATTTGCTGGTGTCCTGCCTGGACCCTGCACGAAATGCAACGAGAAATGTATCTATTCGACGATTACTGTGGGATTGTCCTGTAAGAGCTGTAGTTACTCTTCAGAACTGATGGACCTACCATGTGTGGAGCTTAACAAACTCGTAAGGCTTTAACTAGAGGATGACTCAGGGGAGTCATATGTCTAATCGAACCAAAGCCCATTGCATTGCTTTGTGCGACATACCCTTGGACATAGAGAATACAAAAGGCAGATTCCGCGGGATGAGAGGACAATTAAGTAGTAAGGCCGTTTCCCGAAGAACTAAGAACTCTGTACAAGATTTAATCATCCCAGTCTTGCTCTATGGCACTGAAGTATGGACAGATGAAGATACTCTTCGTCGCTTCGAGCGAAAAATTCTTCGTAACATATTCGGTCCCGTGTACGTTGACGGGTTCTGGAGGATGAAGTTCAACGACGAAGTATACGAGCTGAACAGCGACATAGTCTCAATCAGAAGACGTCGTTTAAGATGGCAAGGACATGTAGAGCGAATGGACACCAACGCTCCGGCGCGAAGAGTCTTTGAATCTAACCCGGAAGAACAACGCAGTAGAATAAGACCTCGCCTAAGGTGGCGCTCACAAGTAGAAGAGGACCTCAACCAACTTGGAGTGCGTTACTAGATGTGGTTAGCTAAGGACCGGGCTAACTGGAGAAGCTTGTTGGTTGAGGCCCAAGTTCACCCCGAACTGTAGCGCCACCTACGTAAGTCAGTAAGATTCGAATGTCAAACCAGAAAAGTTGGCTCAACATTCTTGGCCTTTCGTCATTCCTACTAAGGGGAACTATTCTGTTTAGCGCAAATCTTGTAGAATTGGACACTTAAAGATGGACCATGACGAAATTAGTGTTTAGGCTTGAAGTCGAAATCCTCTTCCCCTAACATTTAGAATGGAGCAGCAGCGGTTAGACTGATCTTTTACCAGGAAGCACTGTCTTTGAAACAGACCGGTCTTTGATGGATGAGTTATTTGGTGCTGAAGTGAATCGAGTGTAAAATGAAACAGTCTATTCCTAGTAAGTTCTTACGAGATCCTTAAAATCATGTGCTTGGTTTCTTAAAAGCCTAAACTGGTCCTGGAGGTATGTCCGGGTCAATCAGTTCTCACAAAATTGTACAGGACTAAAGAGCCAATGTGGTTGGACTTTTGATTTTAACCCTTCCTCAGCTCTCCAGCAAGTCTGAATAACTTTGGAAAAAGAAGTTAAAATCAATCGGATCCGTCGTGTTGAATTCAGAGATTTCTTTAACAAAAGCTGGTTCTAGTTCGAGTCAAGCTACATGGCGCCGGCAGAGTCCAATAACTGGAAACACTTTGATATCTTTAGCTTCCAACAAGAATTTTACAGCACGGCTTCGAACCTAAAGATTGCTGTGTTCCAAGAGCAGTTTTTCAGACTTTTTTGCTGTGACTGTATGGCTTAGCAGTCCAAAACGATGAAGAAGACTTTTGTCAACTCTAAGCTGGAATCAGAATTTTTAACCCAGCACCCCGAGTGTTGCAACCCTAGATGCATACAGATGGCGCCACTTTCAAAAGCGTTTCCCAATTCCATCACCTTAACCCATTTTATTGATTTTTTGAACCACGATTCACCCAACAAACTGTCACAAGACCGTCTTTCTTGACTCAAATTAACCTCAAATTTCGAGTTATTCAATTGGAAAAATAATAGAAATAAGATATCTTCTATCTTTGTCTTCCAATTTTATCGTATCCTTAATCTGTAATTAGCGCATCAAGAGGAATTTGAAAGAAAAACATCCGCCCTCTGTGGTTACAAAAATGTATCCTGTATCCATGCGAACAGAAAAGGAATGGTAAGTGCACACGCAGAAGGAACAAATCCGCTCTGCTAATCTTCAATTTCACACTTCGTCACCCTTGAAGAAAGTCGAAAATGTATTTAACTGTATATGAGGAGGATGCCACTGGAGACTAGAGATAGAGAGATACATACTCGTACTGTGTTCATCTTTTTTGTTTAAGCGAGGGACTTTGTGGGACTGTGTGGGACTTAAAAATTAAATTTATTTTCGTTTTACTGACATAAAAGGTCGAAGTGACGAAAAATATGGATGAGAACTGTTTGACAGAAGGCGGAGGAACGAAGAGGAAGAGACAAATGTGATGATCGGATTTTGAAAACACAAAGTAAAATCAAAGGAAAACAAACATCTGTCATGAGACAACTCATGTGGAGTGGATATGAAATTAAGTTTTCACCACGGAATGAGTTGGAAATATGTTTCCGGAAATGGCATTGGGGGTAGTGCTTTTAAGAAAAGAGTTGTTCAATGAAAGTGAAATTCTGATTCAAAAACACAGAAATGGAGAAGTGAAGCAACTTGGAGAACAGAGAGAGTGTTCTTGTTAAGCCACTCACTTATCCTTTTAAAAGGAGTTCCGTCAGGAACGCACAATTTAGACTTTTCAGCGTTTTTTTTTTTTTTTTTGTGAGGTTGGCTGTCCTAAAACTATGACATGTAATGCTATATGAAGGCACCACATTTTGTTCTCGCTCCCAGCGACAAACACAACGTTCTTGTAACTCTTAATAAACGTAACAATGTCGGGGAGTTAGGATATTTTATCTATTAAAGAGGAAAACGCCACCAAAATGTTGGTATTCTGCACCCATTGGACGTCCAATCATTATTTATTGTTCGCTCGTGTGGTAGTCCGCCTTAAGTAAAGCTTACAACATCACAAAACTTAGAAGAGTCCAACGAAAAACTGGCATTTGGACAACAGGAGCGATTCGATCGAGCCCGTCAGAAGCTCTTAACGAACTCCTCCATATCCTACCCCTGGACTTGCACATCGTTTCGTGTAGTGCTATCAGATTCAGAGAATCTGGGCTCTGGTCCCCCAAACCCCATGGCCATTCTAAGCCTCTTGACCTGCTGTCTAGGGATCTGGCCTCGACCATAACTGATTACACTTTCATTTTCCGAAAAGGTCGGACTGGAACAATCACCTAACCCTATCAAATTACCACGTATCGATGTTTACAGACGGCTCCAAGATAGAGTGTGGCGTTGGAGCAGGTGTGTTCTCAGCGGAACTGAACGTATCCAAATCGTACCACCTCCCAGACTCTTCGAGTGGCTTCCAGGAATCCAGGCATAGGAATCTTTATTGACAGCCAGGCTTCCATCAAAGCACTCCACTCACTTACTTCGTCCTCTAAATTAGTAGAACAGTGTAAGGAAACTATAACACAGCCAAACGCTCGGTTTAACATCACTCTCCTCTGAGTTCCCGGTCATAGTAACATAGAGGGGAAGGAGAGAGCCGACGCACCAACCAGATGTGGTTTTACCCTGGATACCTCCCTTGCGGAGTCAGTCTGCTCCCCGATGGGAGGGCAACATTTTCCAACACTTTCTCTCTTCTACCAATTCTAGGTGGAAAATTCTTGTAACCTGTGGCTTATCCAGACAGATTTGGCCCGCCTACAATAAAAACAGAACGAATGACCTAATCAATAGGAACCGCATCGAGCCAGCAAGAATCACACCAATTAGCACGGGCCACTGGCCAATTGGTCGACACGCTGCCAAGTTAGGCATCTCGTTCAACCCGCACTGCCGCAGTTCCGACATTTCGCACGAAAATGAAACGCTATTCCACTTTCTCTGTGACTACCCGGCACTTGCTAGAACCAGACAGCGCACTCTCGGAAACCCCTTTTTCAAGGAAATATCTGAGATTTCTAACATAGATTTCTGCAACATTATCAACTGTCTTAACTTCACAGGATAGATCTGAAAACTACACTCTTAGCTACGTCCATCAACATCCAGGTCACGTGAGTTGTGGCATCAAAACGACGCATCCGCGTTACTTGTGTTTTTGGCAAGTTGCTATCGAGTATCCACAAGATGTTTATGGCATCTCATCTCGTTCACTCGTTCAGCTCACCGTACTGAAGTTGGCCAAATACACCGATACCACTCCAATTGGTGAAGGTTTCATTCCTGGCGAATTCACCCATCAAATTCAGGCTGTAGGAAGGATTACTTTGAACCAAGTGCCAAACCCGACTCAACCTTCTGCAGAAGCAACCTTTTTCCTTCGTTAATTCTCTTCGCGACATCGGAACTCATTTTGCGTTGGGATAGTCCTTAAGGCCAACTCTGTTCTCGGTTTTGTAAAACAATGGTCCAAAGAATTCAAGAACCAAATCTCTCTTACATTACCATTGTTGGGAGGTGTTCGATTTGCCCTTCCAGGTCTACCCTGGAACGACTCCTTCATCTCCCTTTTAAAACCCCATAAACCTCATCAACTTGAATATCCCTGAGGAGCGCTGAAATGCAGCCGACATTCTCTTCATTCATTGAAGCCTTTTAAGTCACGTTGAATGTGTCTTCCTTCACAAGCCTATTTCGGGAAACAACTCGCCCTTAATAACCGTTCAATTTGACGCAATGTATGATATTTCAAGCTTATGCCAGCAAACCAGAAGCAATTTCCGAGTTCTAAGCTGAGATCCAACGCATGCTTGGTAAGATTTTGCCAACCTTTGGTAGAGGAAGTTGGATTTTCTTGCGAAGATTGATGAATTCGTTTCATCACATTCGACATTCGACAGATGGAGGTATCACAGTCTTTTATCCTTCCCGACCCCAAGACTCCTTTCTTTCCCGTTCTGCATTGCATCCGATATTATTTGGTCGGCTTTGTGGTCTTGAACCTGAAAGTTGCCATTTTCTTTTGCCCACACCGAAAGATTTCTCAAAAGCAATAGGTTCTTGTTCATCTTTCTGTTCTTTCCTATCCAGCCTAGGTTCTCCTGCTTCAGATTTGACCTAAAACGTATAGACACTCCAATCTAATTCATCCCTAATTCTTCCACTGTACTTTCGATTGCCCTAAAACATGCCCCTACAGGCAGACATGGAAAACCTTTTAAAAAATTACTCACACTAGCCTTAGCCTCACCACCCTCCGGCATTAATCATCTAAATTTCACAAACCCCCCCCGCTGACATTTTGTCGATCATTATATCTTTCCTCTCCTCCGTCCGAGTGCCAAAACAAACATACTAGATACAATCACTCAATTTAGTCGAAATGGAAGATAATGTCTGTGTGTCCTCCGCACACACAACAATTGTATTTATTCGCACAAACGGCAAATGGCCAAACTGTCATCCATTCAGCAAAACTGTCAAATCAGTGAAATTGCACTAAATGGACTTGTCAGCCATGATTAACAGCCCTAAACCTGCTCGATCCGCCTGTGCCCGAGAACAATTGTGTCCGCATTCAGTTAAATAGACAAAATCACACCATAACCATAAAAAACACGAAAGGACTCCCAAAAACAAAAAAAAAACAACCACTCGCCAGGACTAGGTTCTCCTGCTTTAACCACACATGAGTTTTGCAAAATATAAAACCATCAGAGGACACACAAATATAAAAAGAGTACCCAGCTACTAGATGACATAAAAAAAAGACAAAAAAAAAAACCACTAGACACTAGGGTCAGGAGGACGCGCATACCACCCCAGTCGTGGCCACAGCCACTTCCACTAATAGCAGCGACAAACCAACAACAAACAGCATCATAACTTTGTTTAAGCGTAATTTAACTCGACCATAATGGGTCCATTTAGTATTGTTTAAGTGCGCTATAAAAAATGAACTGGGGACTCTACCATCACACATATAAAACACTCGCCATTTGTCCATATCCTTGACCAAGGATACGTTGCAAAAAAACAAAAAAAATCGTAAAAAACAAAAACACACACGAAAAAAGAAATAATTTACTGGGTTTGGTCGTTGTGCAATTATTTTGTTGTGTTCGTCCTTATGTCAATCAAGAGGACATTCTTCTAATGCAGTGACCTCCATTGCAGGAGTTCAGCTCACCAAGGACCCTTAAACCATTAAAAAAGTAAACTATCGTCTCACATTACCCGTGTGTTCTGTTGCATCCCATCAAAAAAAAAAGAAAAAAAGAGAATGACAGCAGGACTACAAAGGAGAGGTTGTTTTGTTGTTGCAGTTACAAAAAAATGAACAACACAGGGTGAATCTTGAAATGAAATTAAAGGACAATTGTACACTTACCCCACCCTTGATTTCGTTTGTGATTCCATGAATAGACACCGGAACACCAAGCAAAATGTATTTAGGGGCTGGTTTCTTGACACCTCCTCTAGTCTTTGATGCCTAGGAAGCACACAATAAAATCCTATTAAGAGAGTCCTTGGTGCACTAATCCAATTTGGAAATGTTCTATCAATCCAGTTTGATGGAAATGGGAGGGAATAGATGTGGAGATCTCAATCAATGGAGGGATCTGCTTCCGGGATGTGTTGTGTGTTTTTTTTTTTTTTAATGATAGTTCAACTGGGAAACAGTTTGGTGTTTGTCTAGAAGCCTAGCGAGAAGCATGCTATTAGACGTTGTCTCTCAGGATATACGCAAAACCTTCCCAATACAAAGTCACACCACCCTTTAAGTTTACTTTTCTTTCCATGGTGCTGCAGTCCGGTGTGGATCCAGTCCTCAACCAAGAAGTCACTTCAGTTTTTCTCAGCTAATTGTCACCAGAAATGGACGTGAATTTGATTGAAATCCTCTTGAAGGATCTCCGGAAGGATCTTTGATGTCCATTCGGTCTTCTTTTAGTCGATGTTTCTGTACACCTGGTACAGTTCGTCGTTAAATCTTCCTTAATCCAGACGGGACCATGAATCATCCGAAGAATTTTTCTTTCGAAAACGCTATTCGCCCTTGGAAATGTCCATGCCTGAGAAAGGTTAGGTTAGATTGTATGGCTGTCCCTACTAAGCAAGGGTACAATTAGGCCAGAACAAGGTCCGTTGTGATACCATGTATGGCTGGGTTCACTTACTTAAAAAACTCCCGACTTATGAGGAGTCTCTGGTTTAGACACTACAGCCTAGTTTTAGCTTTCTACGCTAAGATTAATGGCCATCTATGCTCTCAATGCATCCTAGCCAATGTTGTTGTGGATCTTTACGTTTTGGCCTTGACAAAGCTCATAAAATTCGTGATTTGTTTTTCCCTTCTTGTTTTTCCACTCGCACCATAGCATAGTTATTGAGTCTAGGGCGAGGGGCCCATCCGCCACTATCTCTTTATTTAAGACTTCGTATCGTAATCTCGAAAATCCTTGTAGAAATAGGTTCCTGCAAGGTGACTACATTTTCAATTGATTCCATGTAGAGATCTCGCTTCGGCTATCTCTTAGGACCTTTGCCATCGTTTCTATCAGCAAGACAGCTGCACACCAAGTTGATTGAGCTTCCCTGGCCCATTTAAGATAACTTTGTGCCATAAAGTAGGATTTAAAGACTTTCAAAATAAGACTGCTGGGCTTCAAAAGCCATTTTAAGTGCTAGATTCTTTCGTTTCTGATCAAGCACAGCCCGTCCTTAGTGAGAAGATGGACCGAGAAGCTTCCTCATGCCAAATTATACCCTCGGAGGTGTGTAATTGCGCATTAAGAAGTTCTGCTGGACCTCTATAGAGCAGATGAAGGAAACATTCAACTGACTTCTCATCTCTTTATCTTCTGCAGTAGTTGTTGCCAATGTCAAACAAACCCGTTAGGATACCTGAGAAGTACCTAGCTCGTGCTTCAACTCTAGTTGAGTTTATTAAGGGGAAATAGATCTCCTTTTTGTCAACCAAGGGCCAGACGTCTCGGACGGTAGTCCTTAGCGCTGATATGACTAGCCTTATCCGCTTTGGGTTTGAAGATTACACGTAGTTGCCACTTCTGTTTTGGAATACATTGCAGATTGAGACAGTGTGTGCATGTGCTGCTTTATACGGAGCGAATGACCTCGCTCCAGCATGGCGTAGAGTCAGTCCACAGTGTGTAAACAGTCAATAGATGCCCTTAGTCCAACCCTAGAAGTGAATGCTCAATAGAATGTCAAGACTTTCTCCATTTGAACCAGTCGGTAGCTGGACTCGATTCGATTCTTTTGATGGAAAGCATCAGCTGTGGGCAGTGTCTTCCTCAAATAAGAAATCTCCTTGTTAGACTCTGTAGATTCCTAGAAACACCACTTCGCCAATTCCTTTCTTGAGAAGCTTTGCTCACTCTTTGTATGTGGGACCTACTTGCTTACCCCATCCTTAGTGAGGTTTCATTTGGTTCCAGAACTTCAGATAAGCTTTAAGGAGCTCCACTAGCCGATCAAGACTTTTCAAATGCATATTTAGCTGAAGGCATTGATAAATATCCCGGTATTTGGGACCTCAATAGGAAAAGACACGAAACCGGTCCAACGGTCACGGGTGGAGTTCCACAAGACTCAGTTCTCGGGCCCTTTCTGTGAAAATATCATATGTTCTTCGAATTCAAATTCCGAAAATTGACGGTTTGAAGTAGTTCCCAAACTGTTCGACGAAGGGGTACAAACCAACGAAACAGTGGCAGGTTCCGTAGACACAATAAACCCTCAGTCACGGCTCAAACTTTTCCTTCAAAAATCCTTTGAAAGTGAGTGCTTTGCTTTGAAGGACTTAAAACCAACTGTAGACGGAGGGGATTGTTGTTGAATTTACAAGGATTCCTCTTCTTCCTGAAGACTTCATACAGTTAGACAACGATTTGTGTAACTTTAACGCTAGTAACACCGCTTGTTTGAAACTCTACAGACCCCCTCCTACAACTGTATCGTTACCCCCCCCCGCCCCCTGAAACAGATTGAAAGTAATTAACATTTGTACTATTCCACTCAGCCCCACCTTGGCTTATCAAAGCAATTCAATTAGAAAATTACACAGGACTACACCAGAGTATACTCACCCGTAGAAAGGATATTTATTTATTGCTTCCAGAAAATTTATCGTGACTTGTGCATTCTCGAGTTATTCCATCGTTGCACGGAATCCTTGTTGCATATCTGTGCAACTCTCCCCTCGCCAATGCTGTGCGCAACATATGCCACAATAATCGACCACTAAAGGAACATTACAACTGTATGAGTGTGTATACACATCCTGACCGCCCCCGCGATTGCAATCAAATGATGTACATCATTAGGTACGTTCGACTTTCATCCGGGCCGGGAAGAAGATTACATTGGAAGCCCTCACCACTCACAAGACAGGATAACAACATCCTCGAGGGGATTCGCCTTGAATCAAATGCACTCTTAATCCTCGCATGTGTACTCAATTTTCACCCTCAACTGGCTGGAGAGCGCGATTATCACCCTTAAATGGTACTTACTTGTACCATTATGAACTGCCTGCTGGATGTGTGATGCCTTCATTCATGTGTATGAGTGTGTGTTTTGATATCAAAAAGATTTACTCTATTAAATTTCATTTGAGCTATTAAACTAGCACTAGTACGGGACAAGGACATACACCACATACATACGAGAGTGTACACAGCAACAGAAGCTGAAGCGGAGATTTGCAAAAATGTCTACGGGGGGGACAACGGTGAATGTGACGAAGATAATAATCAGGAATTGGTAAAAGGAAATCGAATGTCAGCGGGGAGAGTGCGGGCTAAATATGTGGTGCGGCGAACTAAATCTCGGGGCCGGGTAATTGGTCTGTAATCTTTTTGACAGATTGAATTTCCCTTTTATCCTGATTCTGTTTTGACTGCCGGTATGGGGTTGTGCCCAAAACAGGACGATTACGTTGTTAGTTTTCTGGTTGACAGGATGAAAGCTTCTCTCGATAGAGGGATGAGAGAGTGGTGGTAGTGGTTAGCTTCTGTTAAATGGAATGATTGGCGATGTTGTAAGTGAGTTTGGCCACGTGTTTTATGGTTTGTAATTGTTTTTTAATTTTTTTCATTTTAGCAAGGGCTACTGGAAGGGGAACTAGCGATCCCGAGAACAAGTCACCAGCAACTACTCATTGGAGGGGTAAAACTTAGATTGCAAAGAAAGATCCTCGACTTCAGCATTCTGTTGGTTTAGACGTCGTTTTTGTCGGCCTGGAGACAACAAAAGTAGTGGTCCCCAAGGAGGGAATTTTTGGCACAGTCTTGCTTATCCATTCAAGCGTTTGCTGCAAAGAGTCCTTCACCATTAGGGCTCCGCTCTTCAGTTCATAGCACTCAACTTGAAGCAACAAATGATCTTCAAAAGTCGATCCTTTGGGAGGATGTACTAGGAAGCTGTACTAAATTTTAAACAACCAAAGGTCAACATTCTTTCGAGATCCAGAAGGTTTTAGCCAACTCGATCTTTGACTACCAGTTGGTTGGTCGAAGTGGTCATTTGAGGCCACTCTCTCCAGATTCAATGAGCTGTCAATTGCGCCGTTTTGTTACCATAGCTCTCGTGATCTGTTGGGTTCAAACGATGTGTTGAGATGGGCTGTTGGCCATCAGTCCAACGTGTCAACTAAAAGAAGAGTTTAATCGTTCCGCGGTGACTTGCTTTCGTCAGGAAAGGAGAGCTGAAAAGAAAAGGATCCGTAATAGTGTCGAGCACTTCGAAGATGAGTTGGAGATGATTGAAACTCGTTGCACCACTCCGAACACGATGTTGACATCCTGTGCCCCTCTAGGAGTGACAGGGTTGAAGTACGTGTAGAACCTTCCCTTCTTCGGTTGCGGAGAGAAAATGGCGGAGAAGGAGCCTGGAGAGGAGCCTGGTACGTCTAATTTCGATCTGAATGGAATAGAATAGGTTGATCGAACGGGCACTGCTTATGGTTTGAGTCGGGAAACTGATTAGGTTGAATGAGCTCAGGCAGATAGGCCGCTGACTAAGAGCGAACTGAAGAGGAAAAGAAGAAGGGTGGCGATCACGCAGCGCAAAGAAATTGCTACAGTTGAAGGCGCAAGTGCTAAGAGGAACACTCCTTTAGCGGCGACGGAAAAGAGAAACAGGTCGGTGGAAGTTACCTCAATGGAAACCAACCATTCAATTGGACCCAACACTACCTCTCTGTCCTCTGTTGGTTTGAACAATTCAAAACAGAGGGAGACAACTTCTGCACACCCTTTGTGCGCCCTTTTTTTTATATAATTCGCCAGCGTTAAAGGGGTTATGAATACCCTTATGATGCTATTCACACATCTTCTGCTAAAACACCCCCTGACATTGCCTGCGCACAAATCCCGGAAATGGGTGCAACGACCAACAAAGGCTGTAGTTCTAGTGGACGGAATTTGGCTGTCGCAAGGAAGGACACCGGTAAGAAAAGCACGGTCATCAAGGAGCAAGACAAGCAGGTATACTACAAAGGAGCTGCTTTATCCTCACTGACAAACTGCATCGCAAAGACCGGCAATGACCACAGTATGACCGTTTCAAAGTGCAAACACTGTGAAGATCATTTGTTGAAGCTAGCCATGGTATCAAATCCTTGCTTTCAAGTGGAGGGCTGGCGTGAACTGAAAAGCGGAGCCTTAATGGTGAAGGACTCTTCGCAGTAAACCCTTGAATGGATAAGCAAGAAGGTGACAAGAATTCCCTCTTTGGAAAACGGCGGATGTGCTGTCGCGTCTAAACCACCAGAATACTGGTGTCGAAACGAGCAACTTATCTCTTCTAGCCTTGGAGCCTTGCACGCTCCTTTCATGTATCGCCTATCCTTCAATAGGACACCGATAACTGACTGTCGTAAGTTGTTGCCTTCCAAACTCCTCTCGCTATGTTCTCAAACTCCTCCAACGACTTAAACAAAACTTTGACATACTTTTCTGATCTCCTTCCCCCCACCCCACCTAATTCAAAGAAATCCAATTATTACGTCCATTTAATCAAATGTCCTAACTCATCGCTTATTGTTCGACAGATTTTTTGCTTTTAGTCAGGTTTTTGTTAATAGAGAAGTAATTAAACTCCGCTCCGACAATTACCAAATTAACAAATCAAAAAGGGCTGCTCCGGCTTCCCACTCATAGGAATTCTTCCTCCCCCCGCCTGCTCGCTGCTGAGGGAATACAAAAACTTCTTCCTGCATCCTAATTGAGTTGTAATTTGTGTAAACATCAGAATTGACTTAACGCTAATAACGAACGAGCTGTGCACACCCTCCCACCCAGGATCGTAGATTCGTTGTCGTGAATAAAATTATCTTAGTGGGGGTTGGTGATGGTGACGACCCTCTTTCATTTTTGGTGCTGTATCTGGTAGATGATACACAACACAAAAAGTTAAAAGGAAAACCTGTTCAAATCCAGATTAAAGAACAAGGACGAGACACATACACACACACACACAGTGTTTGTGTTCATCAATGTTAATAGCTCGCTTTATGTCCTGCGTATGTGTGTGTGTGTGTAGATAGATCTATCTTCATGCGAATTACAAATAAACTACCCCTTGTTGGTACTTTGAAAAGTGCCAAACCTCAAATATCGTAATTTTCCGGACCCCGGCTGCAACCCCCTGATGGTGTGCGGCGCATCTGTTTCGTAGAATACCAATGCGTACCGTATGCGTTTGTATCTATATCCTAACTCCTAAGTCGTCCTCGGTACGAGTGTGTATCAGCAGGAGAAATCAAATATTATTCAACGTTGAGCACATATTTTTCATTGCTCTGCCAAAGTTTTTATTGTTGTTTTGGTTGGTCGATTTG
This sequence comes from Criorhina ranunculi, assembly GCA_951813785.1. Lineage (NCBI taxonomy): Eukaryota > Metazoa > Arthropoda > Insecta > Diptera > Syrphidae > Criorhina > Criorhina ranunculi. The sequence goes on from OX638381.1 coordinate 22,704,113, forward strand.
CACAACCCCTGCATGTCCTTTGGTGTCCCTTTTGTGTGGAAGTTTGGTATTTTACGCAATTCGAAAATGTTTAGGTTAATAAATGCTTTCATTCCATTTCGTTTGTTGCATCTCTGAGGCGTATCCCCTTGAGATGTGCCAATGTCCTGAGATGGACTTGCGGATGTATTTGTTGTGGACGCAACGGAGGAAATCGTTGTGTGGTTGCAAACCAAATTAAATGTTTCAACGTTTGTTGTTTGGGGTTGGTATTGCCTTCGTGCAGGTTGCAATCGATTGTAGTGTATCTCATAGGGGTGGGTGTGTAATCTTATGCTACAGGGTGGTGTAAAGTCATTTTTCTTGGGAAGCTTGTGGAGCTATTCGCAGTTTTTTGCTACCATTTTCGATTGTAGTCTGTTTCTTTGATTTTTTACTTCGGTCCATCGTTGTAAGGACTGTCTGGACTAAGCTTTATCATCAGCTTGCCTTGATGACTTCTTGTAGAAAATTCGACGCTCTTGTTGTTGTTGTCTCACATGCGGCCAAGGAAGTGTCTATGAACGAAACGATATACATAAGTCAGTTCCACGTCTCATCCTCAAAAGGAACATTCATAAGTAAACGGACAATAACGTTTTTAGAGAACTGCAATTCAAATATCTGTCCTGGAGGACATTAATAGGTCCCCAGCGACTTAAGATGAGGTTACTGCCACCAGAAACAAACATTTATTTTTGGCTTTGTTCCCAGAGTCTCTCTTAGGCTCAGTTTATTACCATAATGGGTCTACATTGACTTAAATGTGACGGAGAAAGGACTTCCTTTCCCTGTTGACCGTATTATGTACCTAACCTTACCTAGGCTCAGTATCAAAACAGGCGAAAGGTCTAGTTCAACACCGAAGCATTCAAGTTTCAAAAAGTTCCATTCTACTTCGACATCAAACAAACAAATATTTGGCGCGACAACTCATCGAGAGACAAGGTCTAGCTTCTCACAACCACGAATGGAAGGGGCCTACAGTTTTACTGCTGAATCCGAACGGGGGATTTAGATGTTTTTTTATGGCAGATTATACCCTTGCAGGTTTGTCATGCCTGCGAAGAGGTGGTGCCGCGAAAAAATGTTTCGTGACTTGGAGAATCGAAAACATGTCCTCTCGCAGTCCAACGCCAAATTCCTTTGTATTCTTGACGAAACGGAGAAGTGAGTGTTGTATGGTCTTAGTCTCACAAATGCAGGAAACTGACAGAGACAGTGCACACGCTACGATATCAATGCTTCCTATGGTAAGCCATATGAGTCTTGAGATAAACTCCACAGTTCTATTGGACTGCGAAGACCTTAGTCACAAGCGTTTGCAATGGTCCCACTACGTTGCTCTTAGATGGGGCTGCATTAAGAGCAGTACCTTCCTGTTGATGACTAGTTCCAAAGAAGATTTCCAGATTTTGGCGTAAACTCCAGCTCCATTGATGCCCACTCGGAGATAGATTTTGACAAAATTACAGATCGTATCGTTTGGAACTGTGTGATATTGAATTGCAGCAGAGTAGAGTGAGTCTGAGAGTCCGCCCATCATGAGATCCATCATCCATACTTAACTTGCTTACTTATGCGGTTTCTGAACCGTAAAACATCTCTGCTCAAGACATTGTAGCCTTCCAGCATCTTCTACCACGGGTCCGCTGCTTTGAGTACTCCAGACCGAGCCATATAGCTTCCGCAGTCATCTTATCGGGGATGCTTTTGTCCACCCATTCTTGGTCGATGACTTGTTGCATGCACTCCATCAAAACATCACCTACTAATGAATTTGTAAAACTGGGCCTACAAGGTTGCCTCCGACGACTTGAGGCTTCTTTTTGAAGACGTCCAGCTGAAACCACCTTTTTGACGAGTCCGATGATGGGATTAGGGTCAAAACTCTATGAAACTGGCTTTTCTGATTGGTAAGGAAGTAGGTAGATATGCGTCCCATGGGACTCACTTATGCTCAGAGCCCGTTGTGATGCTGGTAAGGAGGTACCGTCACGATAATCGAGATGATTGGGCACAGTAAAACTGAAAAGATTCTGTAATTCTGCGACACTCTGTTGGACACTATCTTAGAGAGGATCTCACTTCCACGAAGACTTAGTCCGCTTTTTCGACAGCGTTGGACCAGTTAGGAGGCGCAGACAGGAGAAATAGGCTACTTAGATGGAACCTAAGGACAGTGGAACTTATGCGAAATTCAGGTGTAAGTTGGGACCTTGCTAGGTCCACTTGCGGGAGGTGCATGTCATCTACGATCGATAAGTGAGTCAACAATTGCATTAGGTCCAGACGGAGAGCAGGTGGCACCAGTCCTGGAAAAGGAGGTTCACTATTAGAAGTGCCAGTAAGAGCGAAATGCCAATAAAGCTTTAGGTTCACACCGAACTGTAGCGGCACCTAAGTAAGTAGTAGAGGCGAATGGGTAGCCCGGCAAGTGAAGATAAACTCAACTCCTTCAGGAATTGACATGTTTCATTTTTCCGGCCAAACTCAGTTTGTCTGGTGACAGAAGCAGTCAAATTAAGACTTGTAAAACTTTGGAACAGTCATTGACAGCCCTGATAGCAGGGATCCTATATTGTATAGGAATGGACCGAAACTGCATCATACTCAAAGCTTATGAAGCTTTGAAGTCTTTCCTGTCTTCCATAAGAAGCGGTCTCGTGCTCTACATAAACGGATTACGAGTCGTCTTTAGCATTTTTACTCAACACTCTAACATTGGTCACCCTAATTAGACAATGATTGTTGCAGGATCTACACAGACAAAGAAAAATGTAAACGAGATTGTTAATGTCCTGTCAAAGCCAACAGTAGAGTGGAAGACTCTTTATAGCCAATTCTTTGACACTTCTCGGTCATTCTATCTCTTAACCACATTGTGTCACTTTCATCATCATAAATGATCATCATATCTCCAAGGAACCAAACACAAAATATTATGACATACGAATAAAAAAAAAAAAAAAAAAAAGGAACAATCCTTTGGGACTCCATTTGGAATGAGTTTATTCCTCCAGAGAATGCACAACCATAAAAGAATTGCCATCTACCATTGCCAACGTCTTTTTAGCTGGATTAAGAGATTGTCACTCAGATATTCATTGTGTTCCTTTGTATCTATATATCCTTGTTACACATACGCATACACATAAATCACGCATAAACACGCACACTCTTGTACAAACACAAACGAATTATGACTCTAAAATTGATGGGGTGGAAATTCAAGTGGGAAATTTCCTAAGATACATTTCATGTACCGTAATTGTCACAGATGGCATAATTGGAGTAATTACATTTAATCCTTAAGGACTTAACAGATATGCAATGCTTTACGAAACGGGACCACAGGATCGGAGGTCATTTAAAGTTTTTTAATGGAAAATAATAATAAAATAATAAAAACATTTAACCGTCGCTGTTGGCGGGGGGTTGGTGGGGGAAGGTTTCTGTTGGTCAGGGAGAGGAGACCGGTTTGGAGGAGCGTGATAAATTTCGTTGGCAAGAGATATGAGGGCTAAGCAGTTACAAGTGGCAGTGACAAGTGGGGAGAAGGACCAGGAAAAACACTATGAACTTTGGAACCTATGGAGGCATAGTCTGTAAATATTCTTGAAATAGGCTCGTTTCCTTATCCAGACTTAAAGACAGTGTTTAAGAAAACAACATGTGCAAGGCCATGTCCAGTTAAAACTTAACTTCAGACGCACAGGGGTGGCCATGGTGTAGTGGTTGCATCATCACTTGTCACACTGAAGGTTCCAGATTCGAGTCCCGATGCGAAAAAAAGCTGATGTCAACACTCCTGCATAGGCATAACACTGGCAGTAGGGTGGTCATATGGCTTGAAGGTGTTGACCGTACTAATGACATCGGGACGTTCGAAAAGAAATACTGTGAATTATAAGCAAATGGCAACAGTACCAATAATTCTCCCCAGTCATTCTGGACACCACCCTCGGAGCAAAAAAAAGACTGAAACCAAATACCACCTGCATCATTGGGTATTCATAACCCCTTTAGCGCTATTGAATTATGAAAAACAAAAAAAAAAAGAAACGCAAAGATTTCAGGACTAAAAACTACGAAATCCATGTTGGCTGGAGCGTTCTTGTCCACTCCCATGTGTCCAAGTCAATTTAACTGCTGTGTATTAACCTTTCGGACTACGATTGCATCTTGCTGGAGTCCATTACCTTCTACTTCAGTCCATCCCACTCTTGGGATAGATTTATTATTGAATAACCCTGTAGCAGGAGTTGCCACTAACCTTGGAGAGGAGGAACTCTTCAATGATGATAGGTAGATAGGTTGAGAAGGTTGAGCCCTCACTTGGGTCTCTACGGATCCATTGTGTTCCTCTAACGTGTAAGGTCCCGACTGAAAAGACAAAAAGAAAAGACAGGCTTGCATTCGACCTGAATTCGTAGTGAATGGTTTTTGGTGGCTTCATAAAAAGGTCGTACAGGTAGTTGAAATAGTATTTACCGAGGGCCGTCTTTCTTGTTCTGTGTAGGCTGGGGCATTCGCATAGGAATTGAGTTGTGTTCTCCTCCACGTCTGTATTCCGGCAGCTTCTGCATAAGTCTTCTGTGTCTCAACGCATTCTTCTAAGGTGGGCCGCCAGTAGGTTGTGGCCTCTGATAATTCCTATGAAGAGTGTTAAGTTTGATCTGTTTAGCCCAAGAATGTGTCCCGTTCTTATCTTGTTGATGTTTGTCCACAGTTTCCTGGAGATCCGGCTATCCATCCCTCGTCAGTTTGTCTTTGGAACCTAGATTTGACGGGGGACAATACTGAGTGATCGACCAGTGATACATAGGTCCTCTTCCGAGCCGTTCCTGGTTAACTCATCCGCCATTTCATGCTCGTGGATACCTTCGTGTCCTGGGATCCACCAGAGTGTAACGTTGTGGTTCGTGGTGAGGCTCGACAACGTTTTACAAGTTTTGACTTTCCTACTGAGGATGGAATGGCTTTGAAAGCGGCTTGACTGTCCATGTAAATGTCAATGCTTTTCCTAGAGACTAGCTTCGTTAATAGTTCTTGGGCTACCTCGGCTAGAACTTCAGCTTGAAGTACACTGCCGTGGTTTGGAAGTCTTATTGACCGGGTTATGTTGGGTTCTAGTGAGTAGATTTCAGAGCCCATTCATTCTTCGGTTTTTGACCCGTCTGGGCCTTTGCGCTAGCCCACTCGTCTCATCAATGATGATTGCGGACTCACTGCCAGTTTTTCGGGAGCTGAAGTCCGAGGGCAGCAACCAAATAGAGACTGTTAGTATCTGAGTTGTGTAACGGTGAGCAAAACTACAAAAAAATTGGAACATAGGTTCAGAATCGGCACTAGGGACAAATAAAGCAACCTTTGTAGACATTACTAAAGCATCTGTCAATTTATCAGTGACGGAGTAGGCTCACTCAACAGAACGCAAATGGAATGTCATGTGCCTTAGATCCGAAAATATTCGAACTGCGATTAGGACATCGGCAGCACTAACTTGTCACGAGTCTGGTGTTTGATAAGAGGTTCCATACTCAAATTTCTGAAATAGATGGACACCGGGACAGAAAAACATGCCTTCTAAACAGATGTGTCCAATACGTCTTCTGTGAGACTCTATATATCAACTGTTTATTCAGTCGTGCTAAATGTGAAACACACACATACATGCACACACACAAAAAAAATCTTAAATTCCTGTCTAGTGACTTGATGTCCACAATTTAGTTGGATAAGTACACGGTAAGAGTACACCCCATTAGAGAATGACGACTGATGGATTCAGTGGAACACTAACGATACCCTTTTCGTTTTTATCCACGAAAAGGACTATTCGCAAAAAAAAAATTAAGAAAACGAAAACAAAAAACCAAACACAGGATTTTGTCAGGACTATGCAATGGAGTAGCAAAAGTAAAGCATAACCCGCCTGATTATAACGAATGATGATTGGGTTTCCAGTGTGTGATCTATGATGCACGGTTGCTTAATTTATTTCTTTTTTGATTCTGCCAGATGGCAGCACATGTTAAGTTTTATTTTTTTGCATCCAAAATGTGCTAGGCTATGTGATTTTGCTTCAGCTTAAGACAGACCTGGAGGTAGTCCTTATTTTAAATATTTTTTACTAGTCGTGCTTAAAAAGAAGAAGGAGCACCATTCTTTCGTAGCCATCAGAACCTATTTGAAAATTTTTCGATTTAAAAGCAGATTTGCTCAGTTGATGGTGCTTTGCAGTCCTTACGGGCTTAAGAGTGTTACAAAAGATCTTTGTGAGAGATTTTTGAACAAAAAGTATACAAAGACTGCATGGGAGCTTGTTGTCATAAAATTTACAAGCCTTAAATGATGTAAGGCAAGTATGGAGTTCCAGTAATTCTCACCCTGAGTCCATTAGATCTCTAGCTAAAGAAAACAGCCGCGACAAGTGTCCTGCGTTTAAGGCAATCCAATCTTTTGAAAGCAGGCGATATGGGCCATCGAAAGATAGCAAGTTGGACAAAACTAGAAACTGACTCGGGCTACCTCATATCATCTCTTGATTTCAGCCAAAGCATAAAAACGATCATCCCTTCAAGAGACGAGTGGACCGGCGGGAAGGCTATCAACCCAACGAACAGACGGGTCAAAAACCGAAGAAGGAGTGGGCTCTCGGATCTACTCGCTAGAACTCAACCCGATTAATAAGACTTTCGAACTATGGAAGTGTTTCCCAACTGGAAGTCCTAGCCATCGTCGAGGCAGCCCAAGAACTATAAACGAAGCTAGTCTCTAGGAAAACAATTGACTTTTACATAGATTGTCAAGCCGCTATTAAAGCCAATTCCATCCACAGTAGTGAAGTCAAAACTTGTAAAACGTTGTCGACCCTCACCACGGAACACAACCTTACACTCCGGTGGATCCCGGGACACAAAGATAATGAAATGTAAAAGGGATTGAAATGGCGGATGAGGTAACCAGAAAGGGCTCGGAACAGGATCTATCACTGGTCGATCACTCAGTATTGTCCCCCGTCAAATCTAGCTTCCAAAGACAAGCTGACGAGGAGTGGAGAGCCGCATCTCCAGGAAACTCTGGACAAACATCAACAAGATAAGAACGAGACACATTCTTGCACTAAACAGATCTTGCACAGGCCACATCGAACTAGCGACCCACCCTAGAAGAATGCGTTGAGACACAGAAGACTTATGCAGAAGCTGCCGGAATACAGAAGTGGAAGAGAACATAACTCACTTTCTATCCGAATACCCCAGTCTACATAGAACAAGAAAGACGGCCCTCGGTGAATACTATTTCAACGATCTAGACGACCTGTCTATGAAGCCATCAAAAACCATTCACTTCGAATTCAGGATCGTTCAGGGAGGCCGAACGCAGACCTTTCCCTTCTTTTTGTCGTTTCAGACTTGACACTTCACGTGAGAGGAACACAATAGATCCGTAGAGATCCGCGTAAAGGCTGCAACACGCGATGCAGCCACCTATTCAACCGACCGACGTACCTATGGGGTTTCAGTAAGTTAAGTGATAAGATTTGTCCACAATTTACAGCCTTTCTCTTTACACATAAAGTCATTTGTTGAAGGTCCTTGATTCTGCGAAAGAGTAGGTAGACATGGAAGTCCAAAGAATTCTCCTAGCCTTAAATAAATACAAATATTTGGCGCAAGAGCTCATAGAGAGCCAGGGCCTAGCTACTAGCAACCATCCATGTTTTGCGTGTAATATTTGGAAGGGACACACATAATTGCCGACTCGAAACGACTCCGACTTCAAAAGCTTTTGGTTTGTCATGCCTGCGAAGAGGTGGTGCCGCGAAAGAACATTTGGTTATTCTGAGGCTCGATACTGTGTCTTCTCGCTTAACTGTGCAACGTCCGAACCCCTAACCACGGCCTACAAAAAGTCGGATTGTACGTATCACTAACTTGAAAAGAAGTGGAGCCCCACTTTGGACCTCAGAATGCAGAATGTTTGGAACCTTCTTGAAAGCTTCGCAAGTTGCCTCGACCAGTTTATCAGTAATGCGTTCCAAATCTTCTGCATGAGTGTATCTTCGATATCGGTAGGGTCTTGCTCCTGCTATACCCAGTTACCTGACATGTTCTGCTAAGTCCGTGAAAATGCTACTCTAATGTAGACCTAACTTTTCAGTTATATCCCGAAAAGTTCTACGACTCCAGTCCAATGAACAGAAACTCTTTTGTTACCTATGAGAGAGGAGGTAAGTAGGTAGGTAGAGGTGGCGGTTCAACATGAACCCAAGTAGCACTAAGTGTGCCTTTTTGCTATCACGAGTCGTGTGACCTGGTTGGTGATGTGTGTTGTTAAGGATGTGAGACAGTTGGTGCCTAGATCTAGCCTGTGGAGTTAAGAAAACGGATTAGATCGCGTATTCCTTTAACCGAAACCTCGTTGAGGTCGTCGAGGAATGGTTGGTTTAGTGCACGTAGTCTGGCCCTTGCTAGTGCCGGACATTTGCAGAGGAAATGGGAGAGAGTTTCCTTCTCATTTTAGTTTCCGCAACTGCGGCAGTGGTTGTTGCATGGGATGCCTAGTTTTCCCACATGGTCTCCAATTGGCCAATGCTCGTCCTGATTCTGGCAATATCCCAGCGGGTTCTGTTAATTAGGTCTTTTGTTCCACTCTTATCGTAGGTAGACTATATAACTCACAATTTGAGTTATTCCACTAGTAAACGAAGGGCTTAAGACGACAATTAATTTTTGTTTAAGGATGGATGCAACCCAGGCTGTAGAGACATAGTTTGTACAGCTTTCAGCTGGCCGACTGATTTTGCAGACGCCGAGCTCTAGCTGTCTGGTATGACTTGTCCTATCGTGTTTGAAAATATGTAGCTTTCTACGTGACCCAAACCATGATCTAACCCAGGTGCACCAACTTACCAACTGGTCACCAACACACATTACAATTCGAACCTCCATCAGTTCTGACACAAGTCCAAATCCCAAACTGTATAAACAACACAACTTCCACTTTGGAAATTGGACAGCTATCGGTCAAAAATCTTGGAAAAGCCAATTCTGTTTAATCCGCAGCGCTAAATGAACTCAGCATAAGAATTTTAGCCCGCATTCTAAAAAGTGCTGCATCCTTGCAACCCAGTTCTCCAAATCCAAAAACTACTCGTCCAAATGTCCTTTTTTTTCCACGAATTTTTCTGCACTCCATTCGAGGAGTCTTTGCAAAAAAACCCATGACAGCGTAGATGGTTTACTACGAGCTCTTGCTTTTTACTTCATAGATAGACCGCTACACTCTCCATCCACATATCGGATGTGCCACAAAAAATATCCAAAGAGTAGTAGGTACACGATTCCACCTTGGTTGACAGAAAATTCCTTCTCTTACTTCACACGACAGGAGAGGTACCGTTCATTATCCATGAAACGAGAAAATATACTCGTCCACTGCGGAACTTGTCAGAAAAAAAAAGGCCAAGCGCCGAGTATCCTGTGAAAAAAATGCACCACACACGTCAATAATAATTCATCATCATATGCAGGATTCGTTGATTTTTTGGGATTCTGTCCGCGTGTCCTGGTCGTCCATCGTTTCTGATGACTACTCGAACTAATGGCTGGCGAAATGCAGAACGAAAAAAAAACTTAGGAAAAGGATATCAAGGCGAACCCCATATGCGGATTGACTTGCCATTACAAAACGGGATTTTTTGCCTTGTCCCTGTGACGAGAGTCTAAAAATGCGTTTTTATGAATACGTTTGTGGACTGAACTAGATCCTGTCCACTTACCGCAGCATATCCTGTGGTTATTAAAAGGAAATTCAATAACGGTGAAGGCTTTTCTAAATCTGATTAATGACGTTCAGTTATGTAAGGGAGAGATTAGTGAAATGTAACTTGCATGTGATGTTTTGAGTGCGTTTCTTTTGGTATTTTTCTTGTCACAGAGAGGTCCTCTGTAAGGATTTTTTATTTTTTTTTTGATTTAATTACTAGTCACATACTATGTGAATGGATTGGATTAGATTTCAGTGCAAATGTTTAGGATGGCTTTTCCTTTTTTTTTTTGGGTTTTCGAAGTCATTTAGCAGGCAAAGGGATTCTTTTTGAAAAAGAAATCCTGAAAGGATGCACAAATTAAATTTTAATCAAAGCCGATGAGTTTTGATATATGTCATTGGAGTTGGAAGGAATGGAATGAGGCTTCATTTGAAAATAATTAAGGGACTGCATATGTCCCTAAAGTCTTTTGCAATATCTGTGATCCGGGACAAGGGGTCTTTTTCCTTTACATCAATCATAACGAGATGTTCTCAAAGGAAAAAAGCATCTTTAGTTCAAATTTTATCCTCAAGATCACGAGAATGCCCAGGGGCTAAGATAAAATCCCAAAACCTGCTTAAATTCATGTTGACATGGGCGGAAACTTCCACTTTGCATTGTGCAAATCCGCTTCTTCATGCCTATGGCCACGTCCTAATGAACTAAATAAGTGGAACCATCTTTTGGAAGGCACGTGTAAAAGATCGAGCAATATCGAGGTAATGGTAATGAACCTTTAGATTGTTTTTGTGAATGAGCGCTGACCTTCCTTATCTACTTATGACGGCTCTAAAGGGCTAGAGCCTCCACCAAAAAAATCCCTCCAGTCAGCACAATTCTTAGTCAGGTGACCCCGGTTACGTACGCCAAGTTGTTTGATGTCACCCTCCACTTACGCACGCCATGGGAGATGAGGTCCACGTCATCTGCGTCGTGTTTAAGGAATCGACGGTTCTTTGAGCTGAAGCATTAGTGTTCATCCGCTTTAGACATCTTAACCGTTGTGCACGCATGTTTTTTGACCAAGCCGTTGCCGAACGTAGAACTTTTTTCTCGAAAATTCCGAGTGAGATTTTGTCCGAATTTGGTAAAATCCACGCTCCTGATCCTTGCAGCTGGACGGGGATGAGAGAGTCTTATATAGCGGATCTTCGATTCTTCTGAAGAGGCCATATAAGGAAAGTGGGTTCATAAATGAAGATGCTCAACCTCGTCTTTTAAACTTGTAAGCTAAGGATAAGTTAGTAGGATTCAAGAGGTTGAGCTGGAAGAATGTAGTAACAAATAACGTAAAGGGACCTGATTGGGAGTATTATCTTTAGTCGACATTGGAGGAAGAAGAAAGGGTAATGGGAGAAGAGCCAAGGCTGTCGTCGATAGCTGGTTCTTTATGTCAGGAATCAGATTGGTTTCAGTCAGGGCATGGATATCAAAGAGGAGAGCATGGGATTGGCGTAGAACAACAAGCTTGTCTTACATTCTGAAGGAAGGAAGGAAGTGAGATGTGGGAGGGGGACCGGGTTGTTTGAGTGTTCCCAAGGAAGGCAAGTTATGGACGAAAAAATTTATCATGGTCGGTTTGACTCCGCTAGAGGTGAGGGACTTGCTAAGAGTGTGCGTAGTAGCCGAATGCAACAAGGTCGTCCGCCACTGATACGGTTGGTAGGGTTGCCTTACTGCTTGATAGAAACCATGACGATGGTTTTAGTTTTCCCTTCGTAGCAGACCAAGTCAGATTTGTGTGCGCTTAACGACTTTCTGGTTTTCCTGAGTCAGTTGAACTGTGAGAGGAAAAGGGGGATCAAGAATAAGAGTAGTAGAGAAGCAGGTTGAAGATCGATGGTTGGGTATGGAGTTGGACATGGGTTGCATGGTTGGGTGGGGTCTAGAATTAAGGTGCTTAGCTCCTGTTTTAAGGTCATAATTAGGAAATGAATTGCTGGTATGAGTTGATGCCGTAGCAAATAGACGGGGGACAGTATGGGACGTTGGGGTTTACTTGAAAGAAACGCGTTGGCATGGGGACTTGGGTGGAATGGAGAGAATCAGGGCCTCAGAGGACTTAAGCGTAGGAGGTTTGTGTCGAGTAAGTGAGGATGGAGAGCTAAAAGTGGGAAAAATGTTTGTTTTGAAGCTCCAGTTAGGGTAGAGTTAGGGTATTAGAGAGGGGTCTTGGAAGTTTATTTTGATTACGCTTATAAAAAGAGCTAAGCTTCCTTTAAGAGCAACGACTTTGATTGAGATGTTGATTCTCTAGTTTCTCAGACCATTTGACGATGTTCATCTGCACAGGGGAAGTCGGGAACAGGCACGAATACTTTGAGGGAATAGTGATTTTGATAATCTGGCAATTCCAGCTTCAGACAAGCTTAGACTAAAATCGAAAAGAGTTCGAAGCTACACAGTGCTTTGTTCGTAGACAGTCTGTTTTCTATAGAAGTTTCATCTAGCTTCAATTCTTTTACAAGCAGAAGATCAGCCATTGTCAGCAAGGGCGATGGAGCTCAGAAACTAGAGGAAAGTGGATGGCGAGGCTGGTTAGAGACGTTGCTGAATGGGTGGAACGGAAATATGGTAAAGTAAAGCATAAACCACCCAGTTCCTAACCGAGTACGGAATCTTCAATGCGCACCTTAATAAGATGGAAAAAGAAGGGAGCCCCAGCTTGTCGGCGACTCTCGAGTAGATGATGCAAACAGAGTGTTTGCTGCACTGGGAATGATGATCTCGACCAACGACAGATGGAACCAAAAAGGCTCCTTTATCGAGTTGGTGTTAGAAAGGAAAAAGAGCGAAGAAGATGAAAACGAACCTCATTGGGTATAAGACAGTTCCTCCCAAATAAAGTGCCAACAGCGTTCTCAAGGAGGTGGGGAGTTTAGTTAGTAGTAGTCCAACACTCCAGGTGAGCTTGACGGTGCTTGATACACCTCGGCCTCTCCGAAAGGGACGGGAATAGTGCCATATTTCGGATCATATGGCATTATGTCATGGTAACATTCAAATATCATCAAAGTTATTGGGAAATCCGTGCTGCCAAATTAAATCTCAGACTTAAACTCCTGGATGACGTTCTCAGAGTGTCAAACGACCTCACAGACTCAAAGAACCGATTCACGCAAGCTTAATAATTTACAAGGGACGTGGCTGGCTACGTATTGGCTGAAGTATAAGAAGAAAACCGGAGTTAGTCAGGCAGTCCATTGTTGAGTGCCTGCGGATGAAGAATCAGTGCTGCCAAATTCGATCTCAGACTCGAACTCATATCTTTACTTCCCACCTCCATAGGGGAAGTATTGCCATCGGTTGGAGAAAAATGTTTCGAGGTTTGAACACAGCTTTCCATTACAATATACAAGGAAGCGTTTGCACCCGTTTTTTGAAATAATGTCTGTATGTGTGTGACAATTTGTATGTTCTTCGATATCTGGAGAACGGAACAGAAGTACAGGACTGGTTTCCCAGTCGAATTTGCATACATACTCGTATATTTGAAAGATAAACTACCACCAATTATTAAAATTGCTCCTAATGCAAGTGTCTTCGCCGGAGTGTCCTAAAAAAAAGAGAAAAACCCACAAACCCTCATTCAGAATGTAGGTACCATTCATGTGTTAAATAGAAAAAAATAAAAAAAATAAATAAATTAACTCCATCAAAGGACTAACTCCTGCCACATGCCACAACAAGAGAACAACACCATCAACCGCCACCACTAACACACCAGGAGCAAGGAGCAAATTAAATTGATTGATTACCCTAAAAGCATTTCGATACAAATGCACTGGTGATGTCTATTTCAATTTTGACAGATTGGAGTTTCCAATGAGGATGACAACATTGGAAAAGCACAACAATAAATAATAAAAAGAAGCAGGAAACGTTGTCTCTTTCACCCTTCTGTCATTGTTGTTCCCATGGTACAATCATCGCATCCTGACACTTTTAGCAAGGGTGCCTTCGCCTTGTATACTGTGTTATGTCAAATGTTTTTTTTTTTTTTGGTTTTGATGAATGTTTCTACTCGGCTCATTGGCATTAATGTAACAATATTGTCAAAGGATTCAGGAACGGGGTTGTTTGGATTAGGCCGAGGGCGAATGAGAATGATGAACAGGGAAGTTAAGTTTGATAACATTGTAAAACTGTCTGTAAGGCGTTGGTCTGTTAAATGGAAATTAATGAGTTTTGTTGAAATTTACATTTCGATTTGGATACAATTCGGATGCAATCAAGGGATGCGATGGAGAATCGGTTGACACACTCAGGACTTCTGGTATATCCAGAGAATTCGTCTCTAAAACGTTCTTTGAGCTCACGTACTTTTACTTTGCTTCAACGAAGCTGGGAATGGACTTAAGTCCGTTTAAAGGGTTGCGACAGTGGTAGGTAACTCTCAGCCTCTTCTCCTTACGTTTCAAAACTTTTCTTTACGTATCCTTGTCTGAGCTCTATTCCGGATTTATAGCTCTGTCAGTTAGTGGGCTTAATTGTAACCCTATTGCCTTTATTTTTGACGACTTTTGAAGCATTGCACTTAAGACAGGGAATACTGGATATGACGAGGTCGAGAAGTTCCGCTTGATCCGCAAGTTAGGCAAAGGTTTAGAAAAGTTTAGAGTAAACTTCCTGACTAACTTCGATGTTCATCGAGCCAATATGTAGGCAGACACGTTCCTTATAAATTATTAAGATTGAGTGAATCGCTTCTATAAGTCTGCTAGGTCGTTTGACACCCTGAAGGACGTCATCCATGAATTCATGTATTTGTACACAAATCTGAAGGGTTTCGAACTACTCACCGTCAAATGAGGTCAAAGAAAACAAAAGGAACTCTGAGAATCCACTCTGTTCGAGTCTTTTGACCCATTAAAAATGACAAACGTACTAAAGTCGACAAAACTGTCAAGAAGGCTCCTAAAATACTCAATGTGACCAGATTGACAGATTTTGTAGCTTCCCAGGGTTCGATTATTTACTGATAGAGGTGACTGACAAGTTGACAATGAATCTGACACAGAGGCAACTTTTTACAAACTTTGACAGCAGATCCATCTGAACAAGATTTTGACAGCAGATATGTCAAAATGACATCTCAAATGAAACATCTATAAAACGAAGCAACAATAGTTCCCTTTTGTGGATGCAAAAGTTTAGAAAAACGTGCTTAGAAGACCCTAGCGAACGTCCTTATGATAAACAGGTTTAGAGTAGACTTTCCCACACTTTGTGTACTAATTTTCCTGTCAACACAATGAAAACTAAACCCATTAAGCTCATTGATCCGCAATTAATGACATAATCAAATAATAGTCATTCCCAGTCACTTATCCCTTGCGCATAAGAACGGAACGCCCTTCTATTTCCACAAGTGCTACCACTCAAGTGAATTTCATTTAATAATTCCCGAAAGAAACATATTTTGTAACGAAATCCTTTGTTGATAACATATTCCCATCGAGTACTGGATGAAAAAAAGGACACGAAACCGACTTAAACAATCGACACGTGCCACATCAACGCTGAGATATTATTATCAACCATTAAACTTGAAGAGGCTCTTCAGCATTTCAGCTCTTCAGTCCTTTGGCGCTTCAGCCCTTCAGTATTTTAGCTCTTCAACTGTTTAGCTCATGAGCTCTTTAGATACTTTTCACATTTATCCAAGGACATGCTTTCAATTAGTACAACCACCACCGACCCCATTCCAGTGGGACGTGATTGCTTGTAGTCAAACAAAACTGCAACACGATATTGCAGGGGCATGTGTGTACAGGGCAACCACCGTGAAATATATAATTACTAACGCAAACATTAAGGACACGATGATTATATGGACCATATCGTCCCGCACGTGTCCCGAAGGCAGACAATCCTAGCAATGGTGGTGGCAACCGGTTTTGTTTTTGTTCACCGGAACTGCAACCTACTAATCCCGTAATTGACGTGCAATTGATACTGTGTACCGTTTATTTACTTTTCGTCATGTTTTGACATAATGGATGGATGACACTTCTTCAGGCTTATAGGGAACTGAAGTGTTTATCTTTCACATGCAACTATTGTTGTGTGATCCCAGATCGAAGCTAATAATAATGAGACACCGGCGACGGCGCTGCGTAATTATTAGCTTCAGGTGATGGACAGCGGCGAAATGTGAGAACCGCCCAATTAAATGGAGGTACAGATTTTCCATCCGATATGTCGGTAGCTGTAGTGGACTGCGTGGGCAGCTAGATCAAGGACATCCAAGTACAAATATGTTTCCTTGCACTTGAGACAAGTGTTCCATTGCAGTCTCTTCCATTTCATAATAAAACGAGAGAGATTGCTGTAGAAAAAAAGTACACAAACAAAGTAAAGACAAATAAAAGGACTCCCCTAGGTCCTTTGCCAATCTGAAGCCAATCTACTGGATCGTTTTCCCTACAATTCCGTGCCGCTTTTGTGTTTTTTTTTTTTTTGTCTTTCATTCCTGCAATCATTTTCAGTTTTACTTCGTGCTCTCTTATCGGGAATTGCCGTAACGATTCTTTGCAATTCGAAGTCAATTGCACCTCGAAGGACATAAAGGAGGTTTGAGGCGCGAGGGAGCTACGTTGTCGAGACAACATCGACAACGATGCAGTAAAACTGCATGCGGATGATTTGTGGTGCAATTGTATGTTGGGGAACGTTTACCACGAATAGCTTTGCATTGTTGTTTGTATGTATCCAATGTTGGGTAATGTATCCTTGTTCCACATGATTGCAAACACATTCTGAAGTGGTCCCATGGCAGTCGCCGCCAACACAATCAAATTCAAACGAAGAGAAGATCAATCAATTGGAAATCAAAAGCAATGTTGGTAAGTGATTGGACTAAGCACTTAGACTTGCTTGCCTTCAGGAATGCCAAGGACTAAGGCTAAGCTGTATAGATCCTTATAAGGTTGCAATCAGGATGTTACTGATCTCGGGTGTCAGCAGAACCCTCTGAATGGTAAAACCGCGACTCGGACTGGACCTCCGAGCAACTTCAAGGTGTTGGCCGCGATCAAAGTATGCAAGAGCGACAGATCCTTTGCGACAGAATGAGCAAAAGGATTCTTATCAAAAGTTGAAAGGAAGGTTGTGGACTCCATTCCGGTGCAAGAAAAAAGGGAAGTTCCTGCATTGTACCCTCCTGCATTGACCACGTCAACAACTTTATGTTCGCACACTATGCCGCGATTGAGACATCTGCTGACATGCGTTAGAGAACTCACAATGCACTGGTGGTGATGTCCTGTGACCGGCGGCCATCAACTTTTTTTTTCAACGAAATATCGAAGCAGCTTTGTACAGTCAAAGGTGGAACTGAACCTCAACTAACAAGTGCCTACCTTCAGTTTCAGTCTAAGTCCGTTTTCAATTGTGACTTTTCCCTTTGGGCTTGATTTGAAGTCCTTTCGAGCCGAACCATTGAAGTCCATCCGCTTTATATGTTCCTGCCATCTTAGATCTTATATTTCAAGACTTCGCTTTGAGCCTTCTTACCCCAAAGAAACAGTGGTTGGCGGGTCTAGGGATAAATTAGAAAAGTCTCTATCTACCCTATTGTGACACGAAGCGACTGGTTTTTGAAGAGGAAATGCATCATGCATCATCAGAAGGCTGCTCATAACCGAGTTTCTCAGTTTCACATACTTGGTCCCAGATCTCCTTATTCGTGAGCAAGAACCTTACAATATGATTCTGAATAATATCGCCTATCTTCATTTCTAACCTTAATCTTCGGTTAGCACCATCGTACACTCGTTATATTGACAAGGAAGGCTTGGTAATTGTTGAAGCACAGTAAAAAACTGTTTGAAAGTGTTGTTTACACCACCATGCTTTCAGTCCCTCTGACAACGTTTCTAATTAGCTCCGCAATCCATCCACCCCAGCCTTCCTTACTTCAACGTTTTTGCCAGCTCCTTGGCTTCCGCTCTTCCGGTTTCCTTATCTATTTCCAAGACTTTCCCCCTTAATCGTCGATGAAGAACACTCCTGCAAATAGAAGAACCACTGGCTCCGCCACGCGAAAGGCTTTTCTTCACTACACGACTGGCATTCGCTTCTACATCTCTCATGCCGGAGCACATTTGCCCAGATCTCACAACTATACAAAAGGATAGAGTACTTGATCATTTGTGTGGCTTTGGACCTACTTCCACTGCCATTAGTCTGCTCAAAGCTGTCCTTTCGGACTTGGGGTTGATCTGCTGCCAATATGTAGGTTCTGTATATTTCTGTGCCTCTTTCATGATTATTGTCTCCGAGTCTAGATGAATCTCAAAAATAGTTTGGATCTGCCTCATGATCAACAGGACTATCTCCAGCTTTTCTGTTACTAGGCTTAGACTGTAGTCTTTCATACAGAATTGGACGCATCTCATGATTTGATTAGGTCTTCTTTTGACATTGCGGCTGTGATCCATGAGTCGGGTTCTTGAGTCTTGCGCCTGAGGTAACTTTTGTGAGGCTCTTCCCTAGAATTGCAGATCAGCTCAGCTTTGTCTCTGAGGCATTCCCTCACTATTCCCGCAATATATTGTGTAACGTTGAAGGTGTATTCTAAGGCTTCTCGTAGGTTGAATTACCTAATAGAGTTAAGAGCGGTCCTCAAATATATCGAATTTCTAACACATCTTGAGAAGTGGTTACTCTGGCTGACTCTTACAGATGGAAGGCCTTAATCATGAAAGAAAGAGTCACTCACTCGTCACGTTTTACAACGAGTTTTTAAAGTCTTGGTGAAAGATTCAATAGAGCACAGACTCTAAAAGTCCTCATTAGCCTAGCCACAATAGAATGCAAAAGTTGAGTCCAATTTTCTTAAGAATGTGACCAGTTAGAGTATTCTCCAAACAAGATTGTATGAGGTCTTCAGAGCTTTGACTGGTTTGACAGTTGTCCTTCTAAGCCCATTTCTTGGCCTTATAAATCCATGGATATGCTTTGTAGGACAGTATTTCCTTTACCATTAGTTAAACTATGATAGATATGATTGATAGATCAATCAAAGTTCAGAGACCGCAGTTTTCAGCTCATTCAAAAGATCAGGCATCAGTATTGCCTACCGAAACCCGCCCATCACAGTTCAGCGCCATCTAGTTAGATAATTAAGCAAAATTTTACCCATTTCTCTTTTTGCGCACAATAAAAACCCCCAGCTACAGTCTTCCTTAATAAAGAAAAAAAAATCCTTTTTATTTAAGAATTACTACTGCAGCGTCCTTAACAAGCAAATAAACACAAAAACACATCCAGGACAACACGGTGCGGTGCTCATTTTACTGTCGTTTCCTTTTAGCAAACCCGGCTACAAAGGACACGTTGTCGTTCGAGATTTTTAGCCCTTTTCAGGATGTGTACACAAAAACCGTCGAGATATGCTCAAAGTGATATCCACCATTAAAAACGAGTAAAACGCTACAGTATACGTAGCGTTAAAACCGCACTATTCACTCATTCATGGATGCATTCCGCATTATTATCCAGCTATGTCCCGCTTGGATAGAGTCGCATAATGACAATGAGCTGTATGCATGTGTGTCATGTTGTTGTTTAATGCTGCTGCCTCCGATGGTGGTTTCGCCCCTAAACTCATCATTTTTGCTGCCGACTGTGCTGATGATTCGGATTCTTAGTCCTAATGGGTCGTGCGGATGAATGCATCTTCCCGTCACAATGACACAAGCGAAAGAAAGGATAAAGAAAAAGCTCCACACTGGCGCTGGTCGCGGTGGTTTTTCACTTACTTTACCTCTAAGAATTAGAGTTTCCAAGCGCACAACGGAACAACAATCGTTTTAACATCGCATTTGCCAAATGGATGAGGACGACGACGCTGCTCTTGTTTCTGCTCCTGATGATGATGATGATGATGATGGTGGAACTGCTGTGAAGACAATTTAAGGATCTGGAAGGATTCCCTTACAAATGGATTCATTTCAATCACTTAAGACTCTCGGCCATTGTACCAAGTTGTAGATGCAGATGGATGTGCCGGGAAAGGACTCGCTGTAAGTGTGACATGGCGAGATGCAATTTAGAGAAATAGCTGCGGCATGGGACCGGAGAGATGGATGGTTGAAAATATTGCTCGCAATTTGTGGATTCCACTCGAGTACACACGCTTAAAAATTTTCAAGACGGGCTTTGACAGCAACGTTGGCCATTGTCTGTGGTTAGGAAAGGAAAAAGGATGGGAAATTTGAAGTGCTGATCCCTGTGGGCGAGGTACTTAGCTTAATATGATGAAATTGCTCCGTTTAGGATGTTATCTAAGAAGCTGTCGCGTTTAGTAATCCATTTGGGATTTATAAGGATTCGTCGTCTTATTGACGAAATAGGCCAAAGAGGTGGAGCATCAAGGAGAAGCAAGAATAGGTTCTACAATTTGAATAGGCCACACGAGGTAAGCTAGGATTGTCTGTCAAATTTCGATTGGAAGGTACTCGGTTGGGAGGGTAAGACGGGATGGATATCCAAGTCATGGGACGCGCTTATTTTTTGACAAAAGACTTCGATCTGAGCTTAGTAACTGAAGAGACGGAGAAAGTCCGGCTGACCATGAGGCAGGTTCAAACGATTTTTAAGGTTCATGTCACGCACAGAATTGCACAAAGCTCATGCAGCTCAAGTTCGACAGGATAGCGTTGAGCAGACTAATGGCAGTAGTAGGAGTTGTAGATTCAAAGGTAAGCGGGCGAATACTTCTCATGACGGTCACGCACCCCATCCTTTTTTTTTTTGAACGACAATGAGACGTAGGCCCTCAGGCTACGGCTAGGCTAATGAGGACTTTTAGGGTCCGTGCTCTGTTGAATCTTTCACCGAGACTTCAAAAACTCGTCGCAAAACGTGACGAGTGAGAGACTCTTTCTTTCAAGATAAAGGCCGTCCATCTGTAAGACTCAGGCAAAGTAACCACTTCTCAAGATTCGATAGATGTGAGGAATGCTCTTAGCTTTGTTGGGTGGTCCGACCTACGAGAAGCCTCAGAATACACTTTCACGTTACACAGTATATTGCGGGAATAGTGAGGGAATGCCTCAGAGACAAAGCTGAGCTGATCTGTGACCCTAGGGAAGAGCCTCACAGAAGTTATCTCAGGCGCAAGACTCAATTCTTGAACCCGACTTATGGATCACAACCGCAATGTCGAAGACTCCCAAAGAAGACCTAATCAAATCATGAGATGTGTCCAATCTTCTATGAAATACCACAGTCTAAGACTAGTAACAGAAAAGATGAAGATTGTCCTGTTGGCCATGAGGCAGATCCAAACTATTTTTGAGATTCATCTAGACTCGGAGACAATTAACATGAAAGAGGCACAGAAATATACGGAGCCTACGTACATATTGGCTTCAGATCAAGCCCAAGTTCGAAAGGACAGCGTTGACCAAAATTTTGACAGTGGAAGCCGGTCCTATGCCACAAAAATGATCAACTACTCTATCCTTTTGTATAGCTGTGAGATCTGGGCTAATGTGCTCCGGCATGAGAGATGTAGAAAGCGAATGCCAATCGTATAGTGAGCCAAGCCTTTCGCTTGGCGGAGCCAGTGGTTCTTCTATTTGCAGGAGTGTTCTTCATCGGCTTTTAAGGGGTAAAGTCTTGGAAATAGATAAGGAAACGGGAAGAGCGGAAGCCAAGTAGCTGGCAAGAACGCTGAAGCAAAAATATTAAGTGGAAATGGATTGCGAGAGAAGCCCAGTCCAGCTTCTTAGTATGACAACACCACTCAAAACAATGCTAACCACACTTTTAACGATTGTATAGAAACGCATGTCACTTTGGATAACATTGAGTGTGTAAAACACCCTTAAGGCTGAGAGAGATAAAACTTCTCGGGAACGTCAATCAGAAGAGGTCTGACTCTCACATCATTGTGAACTGAAGACACGCTTAAACTAGCTAAGCCCGGTGATTCCTTCTACGAAGCTACAGTGTAATGGGACTTAGCTCTCTAGGTTCCTATCCTTTCTCAACTCTCTCCAGATTCTTAAATTTCTGAGCGAACCTGAGCAAGAAGGAGGATAATTTATCCAAGAATATGCTTGGTTAGTTTGACTTGTGAAATAGGCGTGTTCTACATCATTTTTCGGTTTGAAGTCGATACCTATGTGTCACAGTCGAACTTTTTCAAGAGACTTGCTGGTTCTGTAAGAAACTAGGTCGGGTCATCTCGTTGCGACAGAAAGTCATTCCACCATTTTGGGGTCGTTGATAGTTTGACGCATTTCTAGGAAGTTGAAGCTGAATCAAAAGTCAAATGCTTTCAGCTCTGTTTGGTCAGCTAGAACTTCTTCCTCTAGGTAGGCATTGGTCTGAGCTTTGGGAATGCAAGTCTTAATCTCGTGTTCTGCTGAATTCGATGATCTGTCCTTAGAGGAGTTGCCTTCCAAAAGCCTTTAGAAGAACACACTAGAGAGCTTGATTTTAAACAAAAGCAAGTGGTCAAGAGGAACAGTTGGCCATTGTATATCTAGGAACACCAGGAACAGCCTTAGCTCAGACAATGTTAGCAATAGATCCTCAAAACGTAGGTTCTACCTGGCGTCTTGTGAAGCGATAGAGACTTGCCAAGCCAAGAGAATGCACTCAAATAAGAGCCAACGATGTTGCAGTCTCGACTCCAATATCCATTGTAGTGACGGATCAGATTTCGTCCTTCGACGACACTTTTCCATTATTTAGGCCGTGAACGCGAATGAACTTAAACTTGTCATGTGATACCTACTCCTGCACAGGACTTAGCTAATGAAATTCCACTCAAACGTCAAACGTCGTCCTCCCAAAAGTCAACAAAGGATTAATTGACCAGCAATCCATCAATTAAATACCGTCATTGTTAACAAGTTCACTTTTCGTTTCCTGTTAACAAGCTGTCACCGCCCTACCGAACCCATGGTATAGCCAAAAATGAAGATGTTACATGCCATCAAATGCAATTCGACGTCATAACTCCTCAAATTACCATTTATCCGCGAACACGAACGGTTAATTAGAAAGCCATAAATTTTGATTCCTATCTCTGCAACGCCAGCAGTGCCTAAGGCACACAAACGAAAAAAAAAAAAAAATTCCTATTCCTTGGGCGATTCCATTCAACGCACATCCTCAAATTACACACTCATTACGGGGCACAGCTCCCTGTGTGTGTGTGTGTGTGTGTTTGTGCGGCACCCACAAATCCAGTCGCATACAAATTTCAAACAAAACAAACGAAAACAGGTTCACCTCGCCCCCCTCGATCATAATTCATGCATCACAATGACTTTTCGTTGTTATCCTTGCGGCATAATGTGGCCTGAAAAATTTATGAGCTCTGTCGCGTGGTTTTCTTGTTCCCAAATGGTAGTCTGTTTGGTCAGTATATGTGGTGGTGGTCAGGACATGCCATACAGGTGAGAATTTGGCGGTTTGGATGGTTCCATAATTGAGGGTATTTATCACCCTTAAAAATCATTTAACATTTCTCGTTCGTCCTGCGGGACAATGAAGAAAAATTGCACATTGTAGCACCCTTCTTGTGCAAACACATTGAGAATTGTAAGAATGAAGATCCTTTCCATAATTTTGACTCTCAAAATACAAAAAAAAAAAAATGTTTACAGAGCGATGACAGCAAGGAAGAAAAATGTACTCATCGGGTGTCCTGGATATCAACTTTTTTTTTCAATTAAAAGCGAAAGATAGAAACGACAAACGACCAACGACAAGCGACAACAATTCATCAATAGTTGTTGGGAAATGATTATCCCTTTGTAAGGATTTGTTTCCACCCGAAGCAATGTGGACATCAAAGGATATCGTGACAAAAAAATATATTAATAATTGCGGCGAATTGAAACAAAGCAAAATGAGAGGATACACAACACAGATATATCCTTTTGCTTCATGCTGATGATTCCAACTCAAAGGATACTCTAAACGACAACTAAAAGGCAAATCAAAGGAGCATTGTGCACAAGTCCTCCGCAAAACACACCACATTATGGGAGAGGACATGCAAATTGTCATTTAAAGAGAAAAAATGTTAAATCAAAAGTACAACACTAATATCCGCTCCCCCCGAGGGGAATAAGGCAGAAGGGTTGGCCGAAGGCGGCTCAGTCAAAGTGTGAGGAAGCGCGCAAAAAAATTGGCGTCCTACTAAATGTTAACATCCATGGAATTTTCATCTGAGTGGATTCGTTCCTGATAAAGGATATGTGTTGGAGGTTGTTTTTTGTTCCCCTATTTCGGACTTAGGGGGAGATGTTTAGACATTGGAGGGTTGGTTGTAACAACGAGAGTAAGAATTGGCCGCAAGAAGTTCAGCTTTCTTTATAACTTTGATGGCGAAAGGTGAGGTAAGGTTAGATTGAGAAGGCATTCTTCTACTGAGAGCAAGGACGACCTTAAATTCGTTCCACAATACCCAATCTGAAATTCGTAGTAGATCTGCAGGTGATAGCAATGAAAGACTGTCCAAATCCTTTAAGAACCAGACCCCTAAGCCGCGAAGGCGTCTCGTCGTCTACGAAGTGGCAGCGCATTCGCAACACAAGTATCTTACAGATTCTTGCTCTCAAACATCTGCTGGCCAACGTGTCAATGACAGAATGCCCCGTCACCACCGGTTTAAGTAGTCGGATGCCGTGGTCGCCTTGGCTTAGTGAAAAGTGCGTTGGACAGCTAAGCAAGAGGACATAGGTTCAATCCCTAAAACCACTAAATATTTTTCGCGGCACCACCTCTTCGCAGGTAGGACAAACCTGCAAGAGTATAAATCTGTCATGACAAACTGGAGGACCCTTCTATTCGTGGTTAGGAGAAGCTAGGCCTTGGCTCTCGATGAGGTGTCGCCCTCGGTCTGCCGAGGGTCAAAGACCTTTTTGCCCTCCTTGTGTTTATGACTGGGCAAAGAGTTGGCCATGTGATACAATTGTACCTAAAGTACCTTTGAGCCTTAATTCAACCATAGGAGTCCGACTTTAGAACCTGATCCTCGTCTTGCTAGTTCAGAAACTCGTTAATTTTATTCAACTTCCACGGAACCCCGGCTTCATACAATTTGATTGAGTTGTGTTGGAAGGAGTTTCGTTATCCAAGACTGGAAGTCTTAAGCCTCCAAATGTAGACTACTACATCGGACGGAGATGATCCTTTGGACTTCTTCTTCTTCTTCCTCTCCGCTTCGGAGGTTGGAAATCATCGTTTTCAGTGTCTGCTTGTTTGTAACGCCTCTATAAGTCGTTGGTATTGGAAGGAAGTCTTTGGACTTAATGATCTAGGATTTCACCCTGAAATACGCTAGAGGGTTTGGGAAGTCTAAACCACTGTAGACAGCAGACGTTTCTGATCCAGTTGTGAAGAAAGCCGACTCAAACGTTGTCAGCTTGGATGAATCAAGAGTGGAAGGAGTGTTTTTAAAGTCGCAAAAGGACTTGGTATTCTAAAATCGATGCGTATCGCAGCCATTGATGGGATTTCCTGAGTCTAAGGGTCCCCCTACTCCCAAGTGATTTCCAAGCCTGCTTTAGTGATGGATTTGAAGTTGCCTGGACATGACAAACCAGGCAAGTTCCACCAGACTAATGTTCCCTATGGTGAGATGGGGCCTATAATAGAGGTGTACCTCTATTCTCAGATCCAAAGGACAAATATTTCAAAAACAATTAGTGTCTTCATGACTAGCCATTTTTGGCGGATGGACACCAATGCTCCGACATGGAAAATCTTCAAATCCACCCCCGAGGGTTAGTGTACTAAAGGAAGGCCCCGACTCAGGTGGCCTACGCATGAGGAAGCGGATCTCAACCAACCAAGTGTGCGAAACAAGAGGCAGCTAGGTAAAGATCGAGCTGGCTGGAGACGCTTGTTGGTTGAGACCCAGGTCCACCTTGGACTAGCGCGGATCCTACTGAAGCTCTTAGGCTCAACGACTGGTCCATTGTATTACGAGGTCGAGGAGCCAAATGCATCTGAGTAAGAACGCGCGTATTTCCGAAAGAAGTCGTGATGGATTAGATTGGTCTAGAGGGTCACGCCACCTTTGATAGTATTCCCTAGAAAACCAAGCGTTCGTGGCCGTCCAAACCTTGAATGTTTACAATCCCAGCTTGTGTTAGGTCATCCTTTGTTGGATGCCGGGGCATAGAGAGATATTCCAGGGAACTGCAAGGCTGATGAACTCGCCCCGTGCTATAGCTGGCAGCCACTTCAACCTAACCTAACCTGGGTAATGCTTCTTTGACCCAGAGATCTATCAGAGATCTCATTTTCTGCTATTCCACTGGATTCAGGGATCCAAAAAGGATTTATTGAGCTCAGCCCTTCAACCGAATTCAGAAAGGTATTCCTGAACTTCTTTGGAAGTTAATGGTTAAAGGATTAAATAAGATCTTAGCGTCAGACCTGAGCCTATATGTATTTCCGCTTGGAAGACAAACGTTTGTTTGTCCAACGAGTGGTGAAACCTTATGTCGCATTCCGTGAATACGCTAGCGCCAGACACTCGACCAGTTTCGAAGCCGCGCGTAAGAACACGACAACGCTTCTTTCCTGCTTCAGAATCTGGCCAAAGTTAATTTACACAGCAGCCGTTGTTCTGAAGGAGCCCATCGGTGCCACGTAAATCCGAAGGACTTTTCATGGCAATAAGTTCTACGTCTTTCTGAAAACACTTTTGCGTGCCGCGTTGCGTTGATGGAAGTTTACTACTTGGATTGATCCTTGATACTAACGTTCCTTAGAGAGCTGGATAGTGACTCTTTCTAGCACTTGCGTGTGTCAAACCAGTTATATTCCTTCTTTTCGTCAAAATAAAAACCACAGTTCCTAGTCCACCAATTGTCATTGGATAGACAGACTATGTAGCGTCTTCAACAGAGCGTCAATCATCATGAACCTCACCAGTGTAAACAGCAGACTTCCTTACGGACAGTCTCTGGAGTTTTTATGTAGATCACACCAGTTGGCTAAACGGCAATAAGACCTGTGATTGGGGGATCTAGTCGTTGCAGCTAAGTTCTGTACAAAAACAAGCTTAGGGATAGATTCTTTGATACGTGGTATTTTGGTGTCTAATGTGATCCTTGTCTTTTCATCTCCAGTCGTCTTCGGTACAAAAAGCATGCACTTCTTCTGTCAACTCTCCGACTGTTATTAAGTCCCTCTTTCCAGTCAGATTCAACATCTCGTCTAGCCCTTCTAAAAAAGATGAAAAGTGCTACCACATTGCATCCCTGTGGATTTTTGAATCCTAAGTAGTCTACTACCCGCCCACTTACACCACTCCACCCACTCTCATCCTTTCATCCGAGCATTGATCACTTTTTTATTTTTCTCATTCGTCTGCAAAAAATAATTCCACCCCTCGTATCCTTTTTCAATTCGCTTCCCTTTCAATTGCACTGTTGCTGCTCCACACCACTTGTTTGTTGTGTCCTTGTTGTTGCTGGTGCGCACATTGTGCTCGATAAAGAGTCTTCCTTCGTCATCTCTCTATCCCTCTTACACTTTGTGTTCATAGTGTGTACGTTTTACATCCTTTGATGATCACTTCAATTCCAAGTCTCACACTCCTTGCAATAATTCATTAAATGGGAATGCAATTCGTTTTTGAACTGTTTTGCCACCCACTCTCTGCAGGACTCACAACAACAACAACAACGACAACAACGCCCATCATCGCATCCTCGACCCCATTCGATAGAAGAAGAGCTTTTGTTTGCAATTTTCTGTATTGCTCCTTTGTGTCGTTTTTAATTTCTAAGATGACAAGAGGAGTGAAATCCTTTTTGTGTGCAAAAGTCCTTGTCGTTTTTATTTTTTATTTTTTGCTTTTCGGATTCAATACGATTTCACGTCGAATGATTCTCCTGCAATTGGGTGATTTGGTGTTGGTGTCCGACTTGAGAGTTGGAAGGGAGGGACAGGATGCCATTTAATATTATCCAAGACCACTTAGTGTTGTACGAAAGTGTCCCGACTAGCTGGCTGTTTAACCAAAAATTGAGACACTTAACGACCGTAATGGGGAATTAAGACGAACAAAGAGCCAAACTACTATTAATCCCTCGATGGTAGTTAGCATTTAATTACGGTTTCATTAATCTAAGTGCTTATGAGTGAGTGAATATGTGTGTGTGTGTGTGTGTGGTTTGCTATTTCGTTTGGAGGTTCACAGGTTCACGCCCAATTTTACAATGGGGGGGGTGCACAAACCCCCACACGCATCGGGTATCCTAAGTTGATTCTCTTGTTTGACTTTGAATTACAAGTCCTGAGGTATACCGGTTAATTTGCATTTGAGTCCTTTAAGTGGAGTTATATGCGGTGCCATGTATTCAATTGACAAATGGTCAATTTACGTGTCACAAAAGGAGAAGAAAGGACGTGAGATCTGTATTTTGGGAGAGTTGTTGTCATGATAATGGAATCCAAACTACTTGTCCATGGAGTGTAGGACTTGTGATATAACCTTCAATTATGATGCTTTTCAATGGGATGGTTTGAGATTCGACACTTTTTGGCACTCTCGTCTTTCCCTATAGCCCGCCCATTCCTAAAGAAATTGTCATTCAAGGCTATTTTCCGACAGAGAAACACCGAAGGGTGGAGTTGCTTGGCCTTGACCACCTTTAATACCTACAAAAGCCTGTTTCAAGCCAAAAGATGTACGGGTTTCCTGATTGTTAACAAATTTTTCTCTAAGTCTAGAGGAGGAAGGATATTCTAAGAGAAGATTTGCAAACCAAACACACAACCACAGTAAATGATTTGCGATTTTATCCTCGTCTAAGCTTGAAACTGTTCTTGCGATACAAGCCAATTATTACCAAGATCAGGAAGATGCGATGGAGAAAAGGAAGAATTGCGATTTGGGGTAACAGCCATCCCCGAAAAGATGCTTGTAGCATGATGATTTTGGCAAATACCAGAAAGATGAAGAGAAGAAGAGAAGAGAGGAAAAGAGGGCATTCGCAGTCTCCCAGCTCAAGGAAATCGAAGAGTCATGCAACAGGAACAAGATCTGGCCGTTATTTAGGAAGGCCAAGCAACTGGCAGATGGCTTCAAGGTCGGAATGCTGAGAATCTAGTCGTCGATGCACAGGGAGCTGTAGTTGCGAGAAAGTGATAGGGCAAGAAGAGCGCCCACGTCCAGTTAAAGAAGAAGTCAGCTTCCCAGCAGAGCTTTTCGTATTCAGAAATGATCCAGGGAGGATGGTACGGTCCATGTACCGAATCATCAACCAAGTATAGGTGAACGAAAGTATGCGTCCATATGCAATCATCGAAAAAGTAGTTCCCCGTCGCAGTAGGGAAAAGGTTGGCGCAGAGCTTTCCGGAGACTGATGCGATCCATGAAGGAGGGTTCATGTATCGAAGAATCACCCACATATGAGTGGACAAAAGTATGCTCTTTGACTGGAATCCCAGCTCCATATGCCCCGTCTACAAGAAAGACCGATTCTATGTCTTGGACCAACTATCAAGAAACAACCCTGCTAATTGCGAAATGAAGGGTTCTTTCCAACGAACTTTGTGAAGGTTTGAAGCACATTAACCGGCATTTATCAGTGTGGCTTCCAGTCTGGCAGATCGACGATGGACTAAACCTTCAGCTTTAAGGTAAATCCTAGAAAGGATCAACAAGTCGATACACCTTATCACCTTTTCATCGACTTCAGAGCCGAATATGGTAGCATTGATCGTCATGAGCTCTACAGGGTGATGACTGAATTCAGGACCCAGATCAAACTGATCTAGCTGTGCCCTCTTCTGACTCCAGACTTCGGCAAGGAGATCCGCTATCGTTCGAATGCTTCATATCATGCTGGAGCAGATAATGTGCACAGAAGGCAGTATCTTCAACAAATCTATTCAGCTGCTAGGATACCTAGACGACATCAACAGCATCGGTCTGTTCCAGCGTGCCGTTACAGAGACTTTTTGCGGCAATCCAAGAACAGAAAGTCAAAACACATCGACTACACTGATTAGGACTGTCTTTCCTTAGTTGTTCGGGATTGGCCCAAGCTACCTACTCTCCAGCGACTTAAATCCCAAATTGATTGTGTTCTGTCGATAGCTCTAGAGCAAACACATTCAATCAGACAATTACCTATTCCGTCGTCCATTTCTCCGTCTTTCCAGAAATAAAAGGGTAATCCGACCCCAATTCCGAAACAAAAATTAGACCAAAACCCAATCTCATGTGTGCTCTCCCCGTCTATCTTCCTTTTTTTTTTTTTGTGAAAATTACAAAGTCCTTCTTGTGAGTTAGTATTTCTTTGACGCGTTTTCAATTGACAGACGTTCCATTTGGAAAGGAGAAACTCCTTTCCTTCTCCCCAAAGACAGAAGAAAAAGGTGCGCAAAAGGCGCACAAAAATCGTAACTCGAGAACGATGATGACGTTGCTTTCAAAGTTATTCTATTCTTTTTGTTGTTGTTGTTGTTGTTCGTGTGTTGCGTGTGTATGTCCTCATCATCCTTTTTCATTCAAAGGATTTAACATGCAAAATAAAAAAAGGCAAAACAGGGACGAGGACGATGACTGTGACGACACAACAATGAAGGACAAAACTGGTGATTATCCGCCTTTTTAGCACATGCTTACTTCCATTGTGCTGCGCTTACACTAAAATGTTCTTATTACAAGTCCTGTACAACATCGATATAACTGTGTGTGCATGAAAAAGGAATCTCAAAAGAGCACAACACAACAAAGGACTCCTGTGGATTAGTTCTTGTCTTTTGAAGCGTTACCCTGCTAAGTTCTAAAACGGAGCAATCTAGGTAAATCACAAAAAAGAAAAACTGTAAATGAACGAACATTTAACGAGGGTGGCTACCAATCCACACCATGTGCCAGTGCGTTACCAACTTGAATAGTGATTCTCAAGTCTTTTGTTGGAGTATGGCTTGCGCAACGTTTTTTCTTCCATTGAATGGGCCAACTGGTACCGAAAGGGAAGAAACCATTTGCGAAAGTAAATTGAAAATTCTACGTTTGATTTGATTGATTTGACGACGCAATGGGATGGAAGTCCCCCCACTTCCAACGAAAAAAAAACCGCCCTCAATCCATTTGAAGGAACGATTTAATCAAATGCTTGCACACATGCTCTCGGAAAGTTGTTTTGTGTTCCAAATCTAATCTAAGCGATTGTGGTTAATGAATGCAAGTCTGTGGAACGGGAAGTCTTTCACAGGAACTCTGGAGATGTGTCGGATATGTCCAATAGGGTGAAGATGCTATTCGTCTAGAGCCGAGTTTGCTATTTTGCTGTATTTTAAATAGGCCTCCTGACCCATGAAAAGTCTGCCGCCTTCCATTCCCTTTCGTGAACGCTGTTCCCAGTTTTCTAGCTCGCTGGCATCCGCGAAAGCTTGGGCCTTAAAATGAAAGTTCGATCTTTCTCGCCATCTTAAACCTTGAGGATGTGGCCCGAGCATTAATGTTCATGGTTGAGTCAGTGTAGTCGAGGTGTTCTGGCTTTTTCGACTCGTCCACATCTTGATACAGCTCACAGAGGTTGTATCTTCCATTAATCATACTCGTATAGGGGACTAAATACTCAACGAATGGGCATAAGCTAGGCTTTCGTGCTCATCGTCCAGCACTTAGTATGACAGAGTTAGGAGTTTTGAACCCATTTGTTTCGATAACTCTTCGTTAAATCTTCACTAGGATGTCCTATGTGAAGTTAAGCTTTACTTTGAGGTAGGTGAAGTCGGTAACTACTTCGAAGTTATTGGTGTCAACAGTGTGCTTGGCTTTGTACTTGGTTTTGTCTTCATTTAGTTCAAGTTCAACTCGTTTTGCCTGTTCTTCGATTGTCATGGAAGCTTCTATGACAGCACGCTGGAAGCGATCGATGCTATCGATGGCGTCTGTGTATCCCAACAGTTGGATAGATTTGTCGAAGATACTACCTTCCGTGCGCATTATCTGTTCCAGCGCGATATTGAAGCATTCACATGACAGCGCCCCTTCTTGCCGAAATCCAGAACAAGAAGAGCTGTTTCGAGTTTTCACAATGCACCGTGTGTTTACCAGTATCATGCAGCACAGCTAGATAAGTTTAGCCGGAGTCCCTGCTTCAGTCATCACCCTATAGAGCTCCAGACGATCAATGCTTTCATATTCCGCTCTAAAGTCAACGAAAAGGTGGTGAGGTGAGTCTCGACTTGTTGATCTTTTCCAGGATTTACCCTTAGAGTGGAGGTTCGGTACATCGTCGATCGTCGTGATTTAGAACGGCTTCAGACTTTCACAGAGCTCGTTGGATAGAACACCATATTTGGCTTGTAGCAGGGATATGCCTTGATAGTTGGTCCAAGACATAAGATTGCCTTTCTTGTAGATGAGGCGTATGGAGCTGCTACTCAAGTCATCGGGCATACATTCGTCCACCCATATTTGGGTGATTATTCGATACATGAACCCCCCTCCATGGATGAGATCAGTCTTCGAAAAGCTCTGCTAGTAGGCCATCAGAGCAAGCGGCTTTGCGATAGCTGCGCCAACTTCTTTTGTACTGCGACGGGGAACTTCTTCTTCGATGACTAGATATAGGCGCATACTTTCGTCTACCTATACTTGGTTGATGATTCGGTGCATGGACCCTTCTCCAAGGATCATTTCTGAATTTGAAAAGCTCTGCTGGGAAGCCGCTCTTCTTGCTCTATCACTCTTTCAACCTTATGACTAGGTTTCCTTCACTTTTTCAAAGAACCTGCGTTTCGACCTTGAAGCCATCTGCCAGTTGCTTCGCCTTCCTAAAGTCCTGTCGGATGTTTTTCTGGCAACTCTTCGATTTTCTTGAGCTGGGAGATTGCTCATGCCCTGTTCTTTCTACGAAGAATTTTCTTCTCCTCCCTCTCTTCTGACAGTTAGAACATATCGGCATCGTCAGGTTGGCGTACACTCCTGAATGACACCATTTCACCCACTTTTTACCGTCGTCTGTAGGACTTTTCGATCTCGAAACCGACTTAACCCAGCATTCCGTCACCATTCCCTTAACCAGAAAAGTAAAATGGCCAAATCCAATTGTAAAATGTGTTGTTACATGCCGCACAACTTTCATCCGTGTGTGCCATATGACGGCGCAATCAATCTCCTCGCACACACGTCCTTACAAAAGCATTTAATTAAAGCGAGAGAACTTAAATTCGTTAGATAGATATGTAAACTAAAGAAATTAATTTCCTTTTGTATCTGCGGACATCACCGTTTCACCCCTTATCGCCGCACATCTTTATTCCTTGAAAGCATTTAAGAATGCAGTGCTATTAATAACCGCCCTCCGCCGCCGTGTGTTCAAGGGATGGGTCACATCGAAACGTCCTTATGTTCCAAATTGAACACTATCATGACATTTCATCCGCAGCCAACAATTCGGTTGAGATGCAAGCTATTCCTCTCGTCTAGGAGAATCCCCTCTGTATGCCGATGCAAAAGTGTCGAATTTATAGATCACTGACCGCATACATCCAGAAAGGATGAGGGTTGAAATGAATTCAAAAGGATACTCTAATTAATTTATATTATCCTGTTCCATCCATCGGTGTTCCTCGCACATATTTAGCCATAAAAATAAACAACCCAAACCCAACAATAAAAAAAAAAAAAACAGGATATACCATTAAAAAACACTCCAAAGGACGAAAAGACTTCCTTTGGCAGGAGTTAATAGTCTATGACGTGAGGACTAGTTATCCTAGATGCAGAGGGGAACACATTCATTTGATTGTCCTGTGCGATGACCTCTCCATTAAGTGGAAAAGGATATGTTAAATGTGTCGCTTCCTTGTGGCTGGCCAAACGGACACGTGCGCACGCGTATCACTAATTTAAATGTGACAATCACCGGTCACATCCTTCAAACACACAAACGCGATCTAAATTTTGGATAAGGACAGAGTTGCTGTGCTGCCTAGCGTGCGTATGAGCATTCCTAATACATTGTCCACCCCATTCGTCAGTCGGTTTGGGCCTAATACCTGCGAAGGAATTAATTACTCCTGCAGGACGAGGGTGGTCGAACGTAAGATCGTTGTGTGTTTTTGTCCTAAACTGGAATAGCTTACTAATTCGATAATTACACCCCGGTGTGGTGGAGGTCATTAAGCCAATCGAATGGTTGAGGAATTCTCTGTCAAGCTGGTACGACATCTACAACTAGGAAGAGGGAGGATTTTACGAGTCCAGCTTGAGAGTGTGTAGTTATTATTCAAAAGGCAATTAAGTGTAATTTAGTTTAAAGCTGCTTCTTTGTTTGTTTTCGTAGAACGAATTGTAAATGGAAGAGTTCAGCGTGCGTGATGTAGCCAGGATCAGTCCTGCTGATAGATACTTTGTATGCCAACGAACTTAGTCAACCCTTTTATCAGTTATTTGTAAGATTCTTTCACAGAATCTATTGAATTGACTGTTGCAAGGATCTCTTGCTGAAATCGGTCTTATATTGGTCTAGACTCTTAGACTTAGGAGCCATCTTCTTTAACAACATAAGTGAAACGGACTAACATAAATATAGGTAGCCACCAGCGCTTCATAACAAGCTCTGGCTCGTTCTACGGGTAGTATTTTCGGTTAAAAACAGATCCATGTGGTAAAACAAAGGACCTAAGGATCTTATCTGGTCTAAGTGAGGTTGCAACCTGCCGCCTGCCACTCCTACCTAACCTAACCTAGCCTTGCTCTAGACTCTAGGGCTTGCCAGAACCTCACAACAGCTATAATTTTCAGTTAGTGAAGGAGTTTATCTACCAAATTTGAGCTCTACAAATGACATCCTAGGGGAGATTCGACAAAGGATAACCTTAGGCAACCACTGCTACTTCGGTTTGTCCAAACAACTAGGGTCCAAACACCTAACTCAAAGGTCCAAAATCATGCTCTACAAAACCCTGATCTTGCCAGTCTTGCTTTATGGAGCTGAATGGTGGACGAAAAGTAAGACAGTAGATCAGATCTTGGGATCCTTCGAAAGAAAAATTCTACGTCGAATATTTGGTCCTGTCTGTGAGGAGTGCGAATGGAGCTGTATGAAGATGTGGATGTAGCTTAGCTCCAGCTAAGACAATCTTTGAATCCCAGCCACCTGGTTCACGAAGAAAAGGAAGACCGAACATCCGGTTTAAAGATCAGGCCATCGCGGACGCCAGAGACCTTGGTCTAGAAAACTGGAAGCAGCGTGACCGGAATCGTGAAGGATGGAAAGCGGCATTAGTTCAGGTTAAGACCCTCCAAGGGTCGCTGGCCCGATAAGAAAGTGGGTCTACATTGACCTAAGTGTGACGGGGAAAGGACTTCCTTCCCCGTCAACCCCCCTACCTTACCTAACCTAATTAAGAACTTGCCAGTCTTCTCATAGCATTATAGCTAAGTTGAAGGGGTCGGATCTCTAGGGATCTATTGTGTTCTCCTAGCGTGGAATATCCTTACAAATTTACTTATGCTGTCGCTACAGTCCGGGGGGACCTATGCCTCAATCAACAGCGTCTCCAGCCAGCTCGATCTTTAGCTAGCTGCGTCCAGCTTCACTCGATAAGTTTGTTGAGGTGGTCCCCTTCCACTTGAGGCGCCAGCGGTCTGGGTCTGGGAACTTCTGGGTAAGTTGTTTGGTGTTCATTTGGCCTCCCTGAACCATCCTGAATTGGTGGCTTGTTAAACAGGTCATGTTGGCCCTTGAAAAACTGTAAGCCGAGGGCCGCCTTTCTGTCTTTTGCATAGGCTGGGACATTCGCACAGGAAGTGAGCAAGTTCTTCATAGGGCATTGAGACTTAAATGCATTCCTATATGGTGGGTTGCCAACAGGACCAAAAGGTTGTGGCCCTTAAAAATTTCTATAAAGAGCGTTGAGTATAATCTGTTTAGCACAAAACTGCGCAAAACGAGGAACTGTGTCAGTCTAAGCTTCAAAAAAAGTCCTCCTCTCAAGGGAATCCTATTAGACCGGAATTTCCATTTTCCAGGAACTACTCGCTAGA
Source organism: Criorhina ranunculi (assembly GCA_951813785.1). NCBI lineage: Eukaryota > Metazoa > Arthropoda > Insecta > Diptera > Syrphidae > Criorhina > Criorhina ranunculi. Next base: position 22,739,968 of record OX638381.1, read on the forward strand.
ATCTGACTCTACTCGTCCAGTAAGACTTCTGAACCACGGTAGGGTGTTCCAACTTGGCCTCCCTGAATCCACCCGAGTTTCGAAGGAGTGGTTCGGTCATCATTAAAGAAGTGTTCTCCGAGGGTTATCTTTCTGTTTCTCCTGATGCTTCGGAATTCTCATGGGAGGTGGAATATGTCCTCCTCGGCGTCTACATCGTCACATCCCCTCTGCATAGGTTCGTTCTCTTTAGGTGAGCCGCTAGTAGGTTGTGACCAAATGCCTATGAGAAGTGAAAGATGACTGCATTGGTTTTCCTCTTACTTATTTAGCTCTGTCCAGAGCCTTCTTGAGGTGCGGCATGTCGTGTGAGTGAAATCCATCTCTGTTGGACTTTTTAAGTTCCAAAGGGGATTGAATTGAGTCATCGGCCATTGCCAGATCTATATCAGAACCCATTCTTGCCAGTTCATCAGCTGTCCCGGGACCCAAATGAGTGTGACTTGAGCTCATCGTGGCAGCATTTCACGGTTCTGGATCTGATTGTTGTGGTTGTGATGGCTTTGATGGCTGCTTGACTACCTACGTAGATGTCGATTTAACTTGTTGGGAGTGTCTGTGATAGTTCTCGCGAGGCCTCAGCGATTGCTAGAACTGTCGCATGGAACACGCTGCTATGGTTTGGAACTCTAATCGACTGTGCGATGTTTGGTTCCGATGCATAAATCCCGGAGCCTACACCCACGTCCATTAGTGACTCATCGGTGAAAATGGATATGTTGTTGGGGTTAATGACTTCTCCTTCTTTCCAGCTCTCTCTGGAGGGAATTTTCAGTTCGATATTTAGGCTAAATTCAGAGATCGGTGGTAAAAAGTCGGTTTTGGCTTCAATGTTCGCCCACTTGTGACCTATCAGATCCTTTTTCCAAAGGTTGTAGATGATTGTTGCAGGCGATGCCACTTCCTTTGTGAATACATCGCCAGATATTAGCTCCAGCATCATCTCGAGGGCTACAGTCGGTGTTGTCCTGATTGCACTTGTGCCTCCTAGTCGCTAAATCTTCGTCAAAATGTTTAAATTTGTGGTTTTCACTGCGGCTGGCCACCAAACTAGGCAAGCATACGGGCCTTGTTATGGCTGTGTACATCCGGTGGATAGTGACAGGTGCGGGCTCCCATTTCTTGCCGAAGATTCTGTAGTTCGAGCTTTTTTCGTTCTTTTCATTAAGTTTTCTTTCCAATTTAGGCTGGGCCTCGGCATACTTGGGAACCAGTTTCTTTATCAATCGAAACAAACTGGCTGACTGCAGCAAAGGCAGCCTTCAGCGCTCCATAATAAGCTCCGGTTGGTTCTGCGGGTAGTATTTCTGATTGACGTACAGATCCATGGACCTTAACTAGTCTAAGTGAAGCTGCAACTTGCAACCTGCCACTCCAACCCAACTTTTCCTCAGTTTACTGTTGGACACCAAAGTAGGATTCAGTAGCGAAAACTGTGTTTTCATTATTTCAAGAACGTACTTATCTTTTGATGTCCTTGTCCTTAGCCTGCTTAATCAAAAAAATAACGTATTCTCCTGACACTCTCCTCCAAAAAAAAAAACTTCATTTTGTATTTTTTTTTTCCAATTTATGCAAATGTTTGCACAGCCTTCTGTCACAGGTTAGGGGATGAAATCAACAGGAAATGACCGAAAAAAAAAACCGAAACCAATCATCATTTATATGATGTGTAATCCTGGAACTGTCTTCCACAATCAACTGATCCTTTCATCTTCAAACGACCGCCTTATTGCCTCCCGTTTGTTTTGTTAACTTTAACAACCCCCGCCGTCCGGGATCCATCCACAATGGTCGTAACACAAATACTGTCAACCTTTCTGTTGTGTGACAACTCATCGGTATGGCACGGAGGGAGGGGAGGCTAATTTTCATATTTTCCGTGACAAGAAAGTCCTTAGAATTTCCTTTTCTTTTTTTTTTTTTAGTTTTATAGTGGTAGTGTAGTTCGGTGCACAACAAAAGTAACTGAGAGGACTTCATTTCTTACAAGGAAATGGCACAACTTCTCAGCTTTGGTTGATGGAAAAATGGCGGCAGCAACGACTCCTCTTTTCCGGTAAGTGAAACAGGTGGAGTGGGAGAGGGGGGGGGATGTATGAGTACGCTTTGCGCTTCCACAACTCATATATCCTCGAGCGACAAGTAATTTTACTTCGAAAATAAAATAAGAAACTTATATATATTTTTTCTTTTGCCAAAGGACCCCTTAGCCCGTAGCCCTTAGCCCTGTCGACGGAACCGGATCTAACTTCGTGTCGTTTAAGTGAATGAAACGAAGATTATGTGTGTGTTTTATTATGCGATTGGTGTACGTCTTTCTCTCTCTCTCTCTCTCTCTCTTTGTGTGTGGGTATACTATGTGTGGTTACTTTCAATGAAAACTCATCCATTGGGGGTAACCCAATGGAAAATTGTATTTCTTAAGGACGAGGGTAAAAACGAGAAAAGAAAAGAAAAACCATCGGAAAATTTTGTACATTCAAATGGAGTCTTTCTCTGTCAACTTGCTGCTTGATTTTTTTTTTTTTTTTCATTTTAAGTCTCAACGTACGTGTGCGAGTGTGGGTGGATGAACATTTCCAGGATACATTCAGTATGGGATATAACTGAATGTAAGTTGTTCCCGCATTGCAGAAGGGGGGAAGGACATGGAAAAAAATTTGAATTTTTAAATTAGTTTTGTTAACTCTGACAGAATGCTTAACGACTTGTGAAGAAATGGATCCCGTTGTTGGCAGAATAAAATGCAAATGGAAATTGTAAGAAGAAGAAGAGTGTGGGTCCTGGGAGGCATCATTATTCTGGCTAACCACCACAGAGGAACTTTTTTTTCGTTATACGTTCACCTTTAGGGGTTGTGGTTTCGATTTGCCCAAAGATATTATGATTCGTGAGTTTATGTTTGTTTTGCAAATAAGTTTGCATCCTCCCCTACTCCTCTGCGTCTTTCGTCTTTTGCATGAGAAAATGGAAATGTTTTGCGTGACAATTTCTATAATAAAGTCAACGATTTATGTATGTATGCGCGATGAGATGGTTTTGCATCATTATTTTGGATGCGTGGTCCGAGTAAGTATTGTATAAGCAATGTTATGCATGCATCACAATGCAAAAGGGGGACGTTGTAGGTACCTAAGGGTTGCCGACTCGTGGAGGGACACTGCAGCCTCTTCGATCAATGGCACACTGTTTCGAGTTCTCTTAACCAAGCGAACTGGCATCCGCGATAGCTTGGTTCCTTAAACTGAAGTTCGGTGTTTCTTCCAGTCTTGAACCTGGGGGCTTTGATCCGAAGATCCTCTTAGCTGAAGCATTTTTGTCTATTCGCTTGATGGGGACGAACCAGTGTAGTCGACTAGTTTTGATTTTTGGATTTCATCCGCATTTGCGGTTTTATCTTCCTCTTCATTCGCCTAGGGGATCTGCTTTTCTGCTTATCGTCCAGCACTCGGCACCATATAGCAGAACTGACAGGATCCGTCTTTCGTTTTGAATTCATTTGTTTCGCCAAACCGAAGAAGGAGCAGTTTCCTAGGGTAAATCTTCATTGAATCTCCACTGAGGTGGCATTTATAAACTCCTTAACGCTTCGTCTTAGGCGATGGACAGATGCTTCTTTGCATGTTGGCCAACTCTACTCGCCTGTTCTTTGATTGCTGTAAAAGCCTCTGTGACGGTACATTGGGAGCGACCGATGCTGTCGATGTTGTCTGCGTATCCCAGCAGCTGGAGATACTGTCTTCCTTGCACACTATCTGCTCCAGCACGATATGAAGCCTTCAGGTGATAGCGCTCCTCCGTGCCGAAAACCAGAATCAGAAGTGCTGTTTCCAGTTTTCACAATGCACCGTGTGTTTATCAGTGTCACGCGGCACTGCTAGATCACTTAAGCCGGGATCTCGCACTCAGTCATCACCCTGCAGAGCTCAAGACGATGAATGCTATCATATTCGGCTCTGAAGTCTATGAAAAGGTGGTGAGGTGAGTCTCGACTTGTTGATCTTTTCTAGGATTTTAGTTTATCGTCTACCTGCCAAGTCGGAAGCTACACTGGTACACGCCGCGCCGATTAATGAGCTTAAGAAAGACTTCAAACGTTCACACAGTACGATGCATAGAACCCTTTATTTGACTTCTAGCAGGGATATGCCTCGATAGTTGGTCCAAGATATAGGATCGCCTTTCATGTAGATGAGGCGTCTGGAGCTGCTACTCAAGTCATCGGGCACACCTTCGTCCACCCATATTTGGGTGATTATTCGATACATGAACCCCCCTCCATGGATGAGATCAGTCTTCGAAAAGCTCTGCTAGTAGGCCATCAGAGCAAGCGGCTTTGCGATAGCTGCGCCAACTTCTTTTATACTGCGATGGGGAACTACTTCTTCGATGACTAGATATGGGTGCATACTTTCGTCCATTTGGTTGATGATCTGGTGCATAGACACTCCTCCATGGTCTATTTTGGAATTTGAAAAGCTCTGCTGGTAACCCGCCTTCTTCGTTACCTTGAGCCGGGCGCTCTTCTTGCTCCATCACTCTCTCAGCCTTATGCTCATTCAGCAACTACAACTCCCTGTGCATTTACGACCAGGTTCCCTGCATTCCGGCCTTGAAACCACCTGCCAGTTGCTCGGTCTTCCTAAAGAACTGCCGGACGTTGTTTCTGACGCGAGACACTTTGATTTCCTTGAGTTCGGAGACTGCGTATGCCTTCTTCTCCTGGCTCGATACTCTTCCTGTTCCACCCGTGAGATGTACATCTTCTCTCATCTTACCTAAGGTGTGGTGAAATGTGTCCCAAAACAGAGGTAATTACCCCGAAATACTGTGACCGTCAGTGACAACGTTTATAGATACAGAACTTTGCCTGTACATCTTCTACACAGAGTGACGAGGCCAATCTTCTTCCATCAAAGTCAGTTATGACTTCACCGAGACTTTCGATGTCAAAAGGAGGTCCAGACAAGACGCGAACTACTACGCTTTTTCTGTGCTTTCGTTGTTGTTGTCGGAAGCACGCCAACCGAAAGGTTTTTTTGGACTTGATACGGCTTCAAGCTGAGTCTTTCGGTAAATTCATCACCTACTTAGTACCTTTTACAGGATATACCCGTGGTGTAGAAGAGATAGACACTTATGGCAACCCCTAATCTAAGTCAAAATAACGGACCGCCATTTTGTTCCTTATCACCCTAGTGAACGTTCAAAACCTCAATGCATTCCCTTACAAAAAAAAAAGAATAAGTTGTAACTTAAAACGTCTGACTGTGTCAAGCCTTGGTAGGCATAGACACATTCCTCAGCCTATCCGCAGCGCACATGTCCATAAATTTGATTGCCCCTTCAGTTGTGTGTTTATATCACGGCTTCCTTATCTTAAGTCGGAACAATTTCCACATTTGCATTCATTGCTCGGTGGCATGCCACTAGGCAATTACGCGGACTAATTTCCCAAATGTCCGGTTGCCGGCTGGGCATTGCCGGCCCCAAATGCTAAACCTGAAGTCAATTGCTGGCACGTGAACAGTTCGAGGCAGAAGCTAGGCCATTATAGTGTGTGAGGTGTAGTCGTCGCCTATGCTTTGTTACCCCGTCGCCCCGCCTTTGGCCCGCCATTTGATTGCCTTCCCAATTAAGTTTTAGCCATTTAATTATTCTAATTTGCTTTGTTAGCCCGTGTGCCCGTCCGGTGGGTGGCAGCGAACAACAATGGCGACGGGTGGCCATCACAGCAATGGCGAACGACGAAAGGCGAACTTAACGAAATGAAAATGGAAAACAAAAAAAAAATATTTCGAACATGAATTTTGTCGGCCGCACCTCTTTAACGGTGATGTCCCGCTAAATGAGTTTGTCATTCACACGCTGTTTCTGTTCAGAACGGGGGTGGTGGTCCTGCCCAACGCGGCATTTGTGGTTATCTGGGTGAATATTGTTAATGATTGTGTGATGTGACGATACTGACTGTTTGGCCATCACACACGTTCAGGAGTCAGTCAGGAGGACCTCCTCAGCTGGAGACTCCTCCTGATAATAACGACTGAAGCCGGTAATTTGTTTTATTCGTATTTTATTTGCGTAATGAAAATTTTGAATTTGATTAACGATCTCAATGTTGGTGGAGCAATACATTGGTTGAGTGTCCTTGATGGAGAATTATTCATTGTTTTTTGTTTTTTGTGTTGTCCTCCTTTCGGGGAGTGGATTTTTAATGGGTTTATTAGGCTTGAGAGCGACAAACTTGTGTGTTCGCTTAGATGGAATAAAATTAATTGAATTTCAGAAATGTTTAGAGGTTCGTTAAGCTGACAATTTATGCGAAGCAATAACGTGAAATTTATTTCGAGCTTAAAAACGGGAATTAACGTAATTAGTCGTCGTCTTTTGCGGTACAAAAATGGGTTAAGGCACGCATTTTAAATGTAAAGAGTTAAGGATTTTAGTTTTATTCGTGATGTTTATGTGAAATTGGAACAGGAAGAGCAAATGAATTGCGCTTTGAAGGACATGTTTCCATGTCCACTTTCAATTGAATAACTTCGTAAAGAAGCATCAAACCCTTACATGCGTATTGCCGATGAGTTCTTACAAGACTAGACAGAGAAGGGGTCAAAGACGTGGTGATACTGGTGTCAGGAAAGTTTCCCTTTGTGATAAGTGAAATCATGGGGAATGGTCCGGACAAGGTAGGGCTGCAAGCCGTTGCCTCGGCCTTAACCCGGGCAAACAGAACTGATGCTATTCACTACCAAAACCAAAATACCCGTCTTAATGGTCAACCACTCACACTATCCTCCAGCGCTAGGTATCTGGGTATCATGCTTGGCCCAAAACTTAACTGGAAGCAAAAAATCGAACACAGAGTAAGGAATGCATGTGTTGCCTTCTATACCTGCAAATGGTGACTTCAACCAAAGATGACCTTGTGGATGTACACAGCCGTAGTGCGTCCAATTCTCACTTACGGGTCACTAGTATGGTGGCCGCTTTGAGCAAGGATGACAACCTCCTGTAACTAAAAAAGCTCCAAAGAACAGCCAGTATTGGCATCACGGGTGCATTGAGGGCCGCCCCAACGGATGTCCTTACTGTGCTCTTGCATATTCTGCCCCTCGAGCTTCACACAAAAGACGCCGCATTATGAAGCGCAATCAGATTTAGAGAATCTGGATGCTGGACTGCAAGGCCCTAAGGCCACAGCAACATCCTGTACTCGTTACCTAGAGGTATGGTCACGTTTCCAACCGAGTACATCACACCCAAACAAAGCTTCCAAAAAAATGTCCACATAGGATTTCCTACCAGAGCTCAGTGGAAGAAAAACGAAGTTGTAAAGAACTTCGACACGGTCATCTACACCGATGGATCAAAGATGGACTGTAGTGTTGGGGGCGGAGTCTACTCGGAATCACTAAAAATATCATTATCGTACCGTCTGCCGGATTTTGCCAGCTTTTTCCAGGCGGAACTACTGGCAATCTGTGAAGCTTGCACGGACCTCGGGCGTGACACAAAGCACAAACAAAACATTGCTATCCTCATAGATAGCCAGGCCGCTATCAAAGCTATTGACTCGGCTACCATAACCTCCAAACTGGTACAGGAGTTCCGGAACAAACTTACTCGCTTAGGTGAACGCTTCAGGGTCACACTGCTCTGGGTTCCAGGGCAGATGAACTGGCCAGGCAGAGCTCAGCTGTACACGGCTCTCTCCATTCAAATCCATTCACACTTTCTGCAGAAGGCAAACCTCCAATGGAAAGGGTTAACCAGCTGCGCCATATCAAGGAAGATATTGCCTACCTACGATAAGAATACAACAAAAGAACTAATAAACAGAGCCCGCCCAGAAATCGCACCGACTGTCCCACATCCTCAACAACACACATCACCAACCAGGTTCACACGAGTCGTGGTAACAAAAAGGAACATCTAGTGCTACTTGGGTTCGTGCTGAACCGCCACCTCCACCTATCTTCCTTGTCAATCACAGTTTCTTTGGACACGGCGTCTTTTTCGAATCACCAAAGTGGTTCTATACAAGACCAGTCCTAATCTCTGCCGCCGAGGCATGGACGTTGTCAAGAATGGATGTCATCGCCTTCGGATCATCCTACAGGTTATCTATGGTCCCATCTAAATAGACGGCTAGCAAACTAGAAGTTACAACGACGAACTGCATGACTAGTCAGAAGGGTCCAGATTCAACGACTAATATGGCTGGGACATGCAAAGCAGATGCTCACCAGCCCTCGAGCCAAGAGAGTCTTCGAAGTGCCGTAGAGAATGACCGGGACTGATGTGGCGCTCGTAAGTGAAAAGCGACATCAATCAGCTCGGCAGGTGGGACTGGAGGCAGCTAGCTAAAGATCGAGCTCCCTTGAGATGCTTGTGTGTTGAGGCCAGGTTCACTCCCGGACTGTTCTCCGCGATTGAACCTTAATGATCCTTTAAGCCCATAAGCCGCATCAAATTGTCAGTCTACATGGCTGTCAAAGTTTTACTTGGTTCACAGTAGCAGGCTCTCGGCTGTTTCTCTTCAAGTAGGTCACTGATGACGCTTTTTTTCGAAAATCAGACGAAGAGACTTTTGATGCATGGTTTAGCTTTGAACACCTGCAGTAGCTGGAAACTAAATAGAGCGTTTGAACGCACTCCTTCACCTACTTCCAAGGCCCAACAAAACCAATCCAAACTATGTACGTAGACGTACTTCTCCCACTTCGAAAAGCGAACAGTAAAACCGCAACGACAAATGGGAAAGGTTCCCTTCTTAAGTGGAAACTCTTCTAATTCAATTCGATTCGTGAATTCGCATCAAACAGTTTCATTGTCCGCCATTGTTCGACAATTTTTGGTTTTCTTTCTTTCGTCCTTTTGACCGAATATCGAAAGAAAGTTAACTCTAAAGTTTTTGTCGTCCTTTCTTTCGTTTTTATTGATTTTTTGTTCATTAAACGCCCATTCCATCGGCTTTGTGTGGACAGATTTCACTCTCCTGACCATCATTGGACAAACGCAAGTCAATGGAAGAAGGTCAACTTAACATTTTATTCAAACCTTCATCCAACGGTTTGGTTCTATTGAGTGGAGTATCACAACATGGTACCATTGTCGTTCTTATCAATCGGACAATGGTTGAAGGATTTTCAGTTTTTTTTTTCCCTCGACAAATTGGTTAAATTTATCCAATATCCTTGCGTTGTCTGGACGAAATGAATCCAACCACCATGTACTCGTATCGCCACTAGTGGCAGGAAAAAAAAAATGAAGGGAAACTATAGCTTCAAGTGGTGTGTGCTCTTGAAGTCAGGCAAGAGTAGTTGTAAAGGATATCCCTTTGAGCTTATCCTTCGTTGTAGATGATTGTCTGTAACACTGGGTCTGTCAACCAATGTATAGAGGACAACAAATTAGGCGCCCAGAGATAACATCTCAATTTGTTCCATTTTATTGGGACATCACGCTGCTGTAAGCCCTCAACTCGTCTTTGATTGAATAGAATTGATTTTCTTTTAAAAATCGTCCTCAATGGTCGCATGGACAATGTCAGTGTGTTGAAATCTGATACTGTTTTGCTGGCCAGCATGTGATTCATCAACTCTTCATCATCTGTTGGATGAAATTTAGAAAAAAAAAAGGAAGAAGTCCTTGACTGAAGTGACGAAAAACGTTAAAAATTACATGAGAAGCTTACGAAAGTGGATATAGGTTAGGTTTAGCCTAACTTGCTAGAGTATGACACTTTTTGATACCCTCCACACGCGTAAAGCCTTGATTTGTGTAAAGCCCCACCAATCCCGTACATACCGGTACTACTTCAGAAGTTGCAAACTGTCTGCCATTGCTTCTAGAAATGAAGATTCGGTCTATACTGTGCCGGTTTTGAAGTCCCTTATCCTTCGATGCTCATTGAACAGTTGTTTGAATTGCTAACAAGATATCCCGTGTTGGAGTTAAGATATCCCACAACCGTTTGGGTAAAATGAAGCCTGGCTTGGTTAAAGTGATAAGAGTTCCTTAAGGCAGTCACTTAGGACCTATTAGCTGCCTTTTAACTTTGAAAGTCTCGTTACAAACATTTTAAACACAACATAGCCCGATGTGGAACCAGGTTTCAACCTATAACCATCTGCATGTCTTCTTAGTCGACATCCTTTCATAAAGACGGGTTAAACACCCTAAGTCATTTGGCTACTCATAGTCCTACTTATGAATAAAGTTTGCAAAGCTGAGGTTAACAATCTTAACCTCTTGATTCACTTGAAGTCCCCTTCTCAAAGCTTCTATCACCAAAGCTACTCCAGCTTTATGGGCATGCTGGAGAAATTTTTGGGAAGAAGTGGAGTCTCAACCCAAAAATTATACTCTGAACCAACCCCACTATCATTGTCCTTCGTATCGACCATGCATCCCATGAATGGTAACGCACTTCAACACATCCAAAGGCTTTCTTGCACTGGCATTAGCCTTGGAAGTTGTCCTAGACTTTCCTTCCTTTCATCGGTGTTTTGCACCATAAAACTTAATCTTTCGTGCAACTTTTTTCAAAGCCGGTGACTAGGGTTGACTTCACACGCCCTCTCAACTACATCATCCTCGAGATCCCCGTCATTGTGGCATACTGATGGATCTAAGACCGAAAACGGAGCTATCTATGGCTCGACCTTCAAGATAGCAGTCCCCGTCGGTTGCTTTAGTTCTGTTTTTTTCCAAGCAGAGGTACAAGCAATCGGGTCAGAGAATGCATTAGAAGACAGATTGTCATCTTTTCTGATAGCCAGCTCCAATCTTCTCCATTAAAGCACCCTCTACCAGCTTTTTCATCACAAATTGTCTGCTGTGAGGTGGAGTTATGAACAACTTTTGGCTCGAACCTATATCTACTTGTTAGCGGCGACAACAAGCAACTAGCTGCTACTAAGGGCAAGAAGATTGCCAATAAGCCCGTTATACAGCCCGAATCTAGCTCAATCAGCCCAACTTCCCTTCTATAGCTTATCCACTGGCAACATTAAATTGATGATCAACACATGGGAACACTAGGACACGCTCTCAAATTTGAGCTAACCTACATGACTTCGACAATCTTAAAAATTCATCAACCCCTCAAACAGTAAGAGAAGTCAAGAAATGTTCACTCTAAGCTCCTAACGGACTTTCTAACTGGACATTGCTCCTTCAACTGCAATCTTAATAAAACTAGACATGAGTTCCACAATTATGTTCCAAACTTGGTTGAACGATCAGAAAACTGTGGAACACATCTTGTGCGAATAGGAAATAGTCAACCATTCATGATCTTCCTAAGGGCCACAACATTTTTCAGTTGTAGGAAAACTTTGCTTGATATTTTGGGTCCAAGTACCTTTCTGGTCTCGTAAGAGGCCCGTCAGACACTAATATTTCCGAAAAAAGGTGCATTCCGGCTGAGTCCTAGAAAAGGACTAATGAAACTACAGCAAAACCCGATTAAGTGCATCTCGCTTAAGTACCCAAACCTCTTAAGTGGCCGCTTAAGTGTATTTTCTATGCATTTACCGGGTTCGGATAGCTACCTTAAGCGCCCAAAACAGATGAAAATGTTCACGATGCAATTACCCTTCGTCAGTTCCCTGTCTTCCCATTTTTTAACTCTTGGTGTAAGGATTAAGTCAAGGACTACAACCTCTTCTCATAAAAGAAGCACGATGCAGGGCTATTATTAGTTTTCCTTTGACCATCTTCGACTACTTCTCCCACAATTCTGTCACTTTTCGCATGCCCTCTATTTCAACACTCTCAATCGGCCCTATATCTGCAAAGCGCTTCCCAGGTTTGTACATCTAACAGTGGACTAATCCTCTAATCACACCGCAAGGAGCTATTTTTTAGACATACAATGCTCTTTGTCACACGACACCACAAAACATTGTAAAAAGTTCAACAATTTTATCCGTGACACAAACCATAGAAAAAAGAAAGCTTTCAAATAAAAGCTCCAAACTCCCAGCATAAATTGCATTTATCTATCGAACGTCCTCCGCGCAATATACACTCTTTCGACTGCACTCAACCCTCGACTGAAACTCTCTTTTCCTTGTTTCTCTGAAAGGAATTTGCACAACATTGCTTGCTATGCAGCAGCCTTGCTGGCCAATTCTGTGCTCCTCGGTTTATTTTCACCCTTAAAGAGTGTGTGTGTATTCTCTTAAGTAAAAAACGCAATTTTACAATAACAATCAACCCCTTTCGGAGCAAATGCAATTGCATTACACCCCTAGGAATACGTACAGTATTTCACGTTGAGTACAACATCAAAATCAACCCCTAACCTGGCTGGCACACACACATACCCAAAGACCATCGCCAACTTGTCATGGGAATTACCTTTCATTTCATCCCCTAGAATGGAACGTTTGTTTTTTATTTTATTTTTTATTACCAGGCGCGGTCATATCCACAATGTAACGGCAAGTAAGTGTCGTCCTGCTGAATATGCTGTTTACCTGGTACTCAAAGGTTGAACTGAATTACGTCGTAACTGTAAGCGTTACTTGGCGCACAATTGTGTTATCCTTAACGAAAAAAGAAATTGTAAGTGAATAGACCTTCCCGTCGAGTATTGGCGAGGAGCCTTCTAAGAATTCTGGTTGCCTGCTGTTGCTTGGGCGTTACCTTGAGAAGGGTTAAACAACTGATGGACACGTGTCTAATTTCTGTTTGACAAGCGGGCATTCAAGGACATTTGGGTGGATAGCAACGACGGCAAGGAAGCTGGTAATTGAATTTCAGTTATTCTCGTACCCACCCGGCACAATGAACTCGGAAAAACACACAACACGCACACACAGATGAATATAGCCACGCACACGAATATGCCTATGGAAAAGGTTCTGCGCGCTAAAATCACAAGGGATGATTGTCGTTGGATTGGAATGTGCAACAGCACTGCTGGGAATTGTGAGCTCCTGTTACAAATTCTGGTGGAATTCCGTTTTACTGGGAAAAGGAATCGTGCGGACCGTGGAAGTGATGAGAATTTTATCGAAAGGTGGTGAATGCAGGAACGTGCACAAGGATTTATGTGTTCTTCTTCTGAAGGATGGGTGAGTAAGGCTGTCGTCTGGAAGGGTATTGCTTCCTTATGAGGAATGTCATGGTGGGGTTGTGAACAATTCTGTGCGCCTGACAAGAATTCTGGTGGAATTTTGTTTTGTCAGATGTGATTGATAGTTGTGGGGGTAGTGGAAAATGTATGCGACATCTAGGTATGGGTGAAGGAAGTTATTGTAGTTCAAATTATTTCCGCCGAATAGTGTTGACACGAACCGGAGATGGAAGAAGGGCAATTGGTTTGGATAGAGGGTTTGCGATAGTTGACGGAAGTGGTTGCCTGCGTTGCCAAACCAATGTGAGTGGCTGAGAGATTTGACGAAAACTCGGAAATTAATTTAAAGCAGACGTTGCAATTCAAATTTTTGAACGCCAATCTTCGGATAAATGTCACATTCAGTGTGACATTCGGTGGATCGTCAATGAATCTATTGTGGGAGATGACTTTGGAGATATTTTCTTAAAAAAGCGTGAACCAAAGTGTAATTTACGAATTGTATCGTAAGCAAGGACTTGCAAATGTCTCATATGTCTAGAACTAATCGACGTGTACGAGTGTAGCTTCTGGGGAAAGACCAACGAATGTCAAGTTGAAACTCACCACATTCATTGTCTTGAGCTCTACAAAGTGGTGAGATATGAAAATGATAATGCCGACGCTCACGGAAGGCCGTCAAAAAGGTGAAGCGAACCGAGTTGGTCTTGTAGTGAATGAGGACTGAACCAAGTACTATGGTGCATATATGATGTCAACAAACAAGGACTAGTAAGGCTACGGTTAAGAAGGCAATTAACTAGCAAAGCCTAAATAATCTCAGTCCTGCTCAGGTATTTGAGAGGTAAATTCTTCGAGTGGTTTTCTGTTCTGTCTGCAAAGACGGTGAGTGGAGGAGGAGATACAAAGACGAACTGTACGTGGCTGTACAGCGACATCGGCTTAGCCAGAAGAGTAAAGGACTGAGTGGGCTGGGTAATGTAGAGCGAATGGACACCAAAACTCCGGTCCGAAAAATCTTCGAATCCACTCCCGAAGGACGGCGCAGTAGAGGAAGACTGCGACTTAGGTGACGCACGCAAGTTGAAGGGGACCTCAACCAACTAAGCGTGGGAAACTGGAGGCAGCTGGGGCCGGCTGAAGATGCCTGTTCGTTGAGGTCTGGGTCCACCCCAGGTTGTAGCGCCACCTTAAGGAAGTAAGTGAGAGGCCACGGTATACTACAGTAGTAATGAAGGATTTCAGCTACCTCGGAGTAAACATCAACTCCAGAAAACTACCCCCTCATAGGGATCCAATGAAGAATTACCCAAGGAAAGTGATACTACTTCGGTTTGGTAAAGCAGAAAGGTTTAGAACTCCAATCTTGACAGACCAGATCGATGCTCTACAGAACGCTGATGTTCCCAGTCTTATTATGTGCCGCCGACTCTGGGCGAAAGAAAATGCTTCTTCGGATATAAGGTCCTGTGTGTGGCGAGGGTGAATGGTGATGACGATTTAACCGTGGTGACACTATGAGATGTATCAAGATGTGGATGTAATCCCAAAAGTCCAGAGACCTTGAAACAACGTCGCTGTAGTCAAGAGTTCCTTTGAATCCAAGCTCCCAGGTTCGAGACTATAGAGAAAATCGAAACGATTGCGGATAGTTGGAATCAACGTACCCGGGATCGATGGCTGTTTCGCCAACAAACTTTTGCTACCCTGTTTGGGCGCATGGAAGAAGCCCTTGGAACAATGCTTATCGCACCAGCTTTGCCATGCATTCTTCCTTAATTGTACGCTTGCTTATGATTCCATCACCACAGTCCAGTTAATGTTGCGATCTTCTACAGCTCATTTCAAAAAACGATCTTCATCGAATCGTAATGTGAAACCATCTTCAATCGTCATCACACTCTGCTACGTCCTCTGCTCTTCATTCCAATGTAATCCAATTCCATTCGGCTAATTAGTTCTAGAGGAATTTCTCAGGATCACAACAAGACTGTCGAGAGAGTAACCAACAAAAAAAGCGATTTACTTCCCGAATGATCGTACCTACTCCTGGTTTTGGTTTGCCTGTCACATTTGTCCACAAACCTCCCCCCCACCAACTGTCACATGCAGGAACAAATTTCATCGGCTTCTCACAAATTCCCAAAAAACATGAGACACACGATGATAACTTCTAAGGAGATGCCGCCAGTCACCTCCAGATGCTGAGGTTTCCTCTCATGAATTTATTGCCTGACATGTTAACCATGTACGTTGGCATGTACCAGTGCCCGTCTTAGTCTACACTCCTCCAACCATCACACCAGAAGGTGTTCCAAAAGTCATCTCGCGTCTAATTAGATCATTTGTCTCTGCGCGCCGTTTGTCCGGATGGGGAGGCGGATGGAGCGACCGGGTCGGTCGTCTGAGTGGAAATGAGTGACATTTCTTATTAACTAAGTTATTTGTCTCTTCCCCCATAGAATAGTTGGAATCGGGGCGGGAGTTTCCTTTCGCGTATTGCACTCAACAGATCGCTACTAATTAGATTTTCGGTTACTTTAGTGCCGGGTAATAGTCGCCGCATGTGCTCGAGGATAATCGTGTTTTGAGAGAAGGACACACGCTTGAATGGATATTCGATTCTAATTTGAGTCGAGATGAACTTGTGGATGAAGAAAAAGTCTAGATGAGTGTGTGTCTAGTGATGATAGGTCGATGTGTAGCTCGATGGGCTAATTATAAACAGATTTGGGGAGCGATGACTACAAGGCGGAAGATTAACCCATTAAGGGAGTTCAATTGGGTGGCTAATGAGAATTTAGATAAGAAAAATGTCTCCAATGATCCATCTCCACGAAGAAGGATAATCGTTTTCCGAAAAGAAACGACGTCTAGCTTAACAAGTCACGATAAGAAGGCAAATTACCATTTGTTAAGTTCGTCTTCTGAGAATCAAAAAGAAGGGATAAGCCACATGGGAATATCAGTTGGGAAGCATTGAAATCGATTTTTTTCAGGTTGGATCCATTCGGTCTATATTCGGTTACTTGACGACGAGTTTTGGACTTATGTGACCTACTAAGCTATCTTCTCAAGAACTAGGGGACTAAGTAAGGAGCGCCCAAAAAGAACTGATTAAACATCAAAAATCTCGTCATCTATCAGCGTCACGTGTCGGTTATGAAAAGTAAACTTTCTAGTGATCGAACAAAAACAAGCCTCGGATAGAAGGGCCGATTTAACGCTTGACGACCTCAGCAAATGTACACGATTTAAGGATCTGCACGTGGAATGTTTATACGTTGGACAGACCGGTAACCAACTAGCAGAGATCCTCGAATGCTACAAATTGGATATTGCCGCCACGAAAGTGATCAATTGATGGCGATCTGCATCAAAGATCATTTGTCTTGTCTGGTCAGCCTTGTTTTGTACATACGCTTCCGTAGAGAAGAAAGCCAATGCCACCAAGGATGATTTCTACGAATTCCTCCAAGAAAGCCTATAAGCTGTGCTCAAGATATAACGTTAGGATCATCCTTGGAGATTTCAACGCCGAGATCGGAAGGGAGGACATCGTTGGTGGAACCACCGGCTGACAAAGCTTGTAAGGCACAACCGCCGGAAACATGGTAGTCTGTTTCACGGAAATCCCACATTTCAACATCCACAAGGCAACTTGGAAGTCAACTGATCAAACTACCGCCAATCAAACTGATCAAACCAGTGGAGGGGACGGAGTATCTGTGTCTGTAGGGACAGTCAGGCTGCGCTTAAGGCCTTGCTCAATCCTTGCTTACTAGATCCAAAATAGTTCGAGAATGCAGGTCTAGTTTGAATTCGGTTGGAAGACTTGTCTGAGTTCCTGGACACAGCGGCATTACCGGAAATGAGGTCTCCGATGAGCTTGCCAGGCAAGGCTCAAAAGAGGACTTCTCCAGCCCTTAATCCACTTTAGGTTTGCCCGTATCTTTGGTTAGGGCTTCTATCGATGGTTGGGTTTCTAGTAGATGGCATGACTCTCCAGGATGTAGGCAGACTAAACAGATCCTCCCCGACGTGTGTAAGAAATCTGCGGCATTCTTGCTGTCTCTCAGCAGAAAAGACTGCAGACAACTTCTCCTTTGCCAAACATCCCAACGTGTTAGGTCTAAGTGACACCACTGTCTATGACGCATGTGGTGAGGGCGACGACACTGCGGAATATTGCCTTTGTGACTGTCCTGCCTTTGCTCGTTTCAGGTGGCAGATTTGGGGCTAATGTGATGAGTGCTGGTAACCTAAGCTCTTACTCGACTTTCTCCGAAAGAAGTACAGTAAAAGGGTTGTACTCGCTGGTTTGTGGTTCGAATGTTCCTAGGTGCAAACATCGGCTCGGACCATTACCTTGATGTAGCAAAGGTACGGATGCAAGTATCCTGCAATGTTGCGTCTAGAACTGCCACTGTCAAGGATTTCAACGTGCAATCGCAACCGATCGCAAGGGTCTTTGTTGACCGAGTTTCGCCAGAGCTCCCGAAAAGTCCCCCAGCAGGAATAACGTCCCCAGATACCAGTGGCTGCACTGCAAGTAAGCCATTGGAAATTCCGCGACTGATGTGCTGGGTTTCAACCCTCCAACTACGAGATATTGAATGCGCACAGGCAAACGCATAAAAAATGGCGGACGGCGATGATAACAGTTGATGTAGTCATAGGTAGGGTTAAATCATACAATATCACAGGCTGAGATGGCCCAACAGCCGAGCTGTTCAAGGCTGTAAGAGACGACTTAGTAAGTGGTGTATAGGCATCAACTCAGCTTTAAGCTTTCGTCCTACAAAAGGATGTCTTACGGTTGGACCTTTAGCTCCATTCACCCGATTCACTAGTGCATAAGTCCCCTAAGCTTCAGGCCGTTTAGGTCTTCATTTTACGCCCGATCCTGGAGAAGACAATCGCCAATCGCATGGCCTTAGGAGACAACTATTTAACAAGGACTTTTCCAGAAGAACCAAGAAGACGCTTTACAAGATCCTAATCAGTCCCATCCTGCTATAAAACCATATCATCCAGCTGACGTATTTATAATTCTACTATGCAAGAGAGGACGAACTCATCGACGAACTCAGGACCAATGCCCGATGGAGGGCACAAATGGGGGGGAAATTTCAACCAACTTGGCGTATGCATTTGTAAATAGCTTGCTAAGGATTGAGCTGGCTGGCAGTGGCTTGTGAGTCGAGGCCCTGGTTCACGATGAACCGTAGCGCCGTCATAACTAAGTTAGAAAGGTGTGTCGAATCGAAACTTTGCATTTATGTAATACAGCCCAACTTCCCTTATAATGCTGAGGTCTCGAGAAATCAGGTCGAAATCTACAATTTAGACAAGTTCACCAATGCCACCTTATACTGGATGCCAGGGCATAGTGTAGGCAAAGGTATCGAGGATGCGAACCTATAGTCTAGAGTTTTGTCAGCCATTGAAACCTGCAGAAAGCTTCCAAAATTCAGACAAATAATGACACTGCTCAGAAACTTTTACAAAAAAAGGTCTAAAGCCGGCTTAAACTAAAGTAAAAGTAGACTATAGGACACTATTAACTTAACAGGACGTCTCAGGAAGCTAGGTGTAGAAAGAGACCGAATATGTATGAGATGGGATTTCAGTGATGACTGGATTCGCTTAAGTCACTTAGGTTTTCTTGGAAATTTATCCATGTCCTAGGTTAGGTTATGTTATAGAGGGGGCTGCACAGCCTCACTCGAATCTCAATGGATCCATTGTGTTGCATTGTGTTTTTGTAGGTGAGGTTGGCGTGGTAGAGTGCAGAAGCAACCTCACTTAGATCAGATAAGGTCCTTTGTGTTACCACATCGAACTGAACTTTAACCAGAAACAAGACCAATAGTACGAGTCGGAGCTTGTTATGAAGCTGTGGAGGCTGCCTATGCTGATGTCAGAAAGTTGTGAAAGAAGATGGCTCCTAACTATACTCTTCTTCGAGCTGACAAGGCTGGACAGGTACAAAGAAGGTCGATTGTCTGGTCCTCCTCATTGTCCATAGAGCTTCTGCAAAAGTCGTTGTAGAAGAGACCCCGCCTATTGGCTTGCTTGCCGATAGTCCAGTGTCCTGTTATTGGTGCTAATGACTAGTCTTTTCTGTCCACCTGTAATTGGCGATGTCGATCGCGTTCCTTTTAAGTGAAAATTTGCAGGCGAGAGGCATGCTTAAGTTCCGCTTTTCCGATAGAATTGGTAAAGTTGTCACCTCTCTGGTGGCGAGTTTGTCAGCCGTGCAATTGCCTGGAATGCCTGAAACAAGTGACGATTTAGGACTGTTTTTAAGTTGAAGGCGACAGATTCCAGTAAAAATTGTGTATCCATGTCTTAACATCTCCAAAGAAAAAAAAGGTACGGTGTACCACAGGGCTTGAAACTTAGTCCAATTGATATAGTCTATTTCGATTAAAAATGAGTTAAGGCGTCAAAGTTTACAAAGCTGATGTGACAGCGTTATGACAGGCCATCCATTACAATCAGAGCAACACCATCTATCGTCTGAATAGATACAACACCTCTGTCTGCTGCATTCCCAAAGTAATTAAACTCACCTCGTTATACCAATTGAAATTGAGGAAATTTCCGGTCATAAACCCGAATGACTACCGAAAACAAATCCGTTGACAGAGAGTTCCTTAATTGCTCCACCACAAACAAAAAAGGAGGTGGTTGCCTGTTTGATAGGCAACAAGAAAAGGGTGGCTTAAGCACCCAATAAATTCAGTCCCATTTCAAAGAAGCAATTTGAAGGCACTTTCGCACCACATCAAAATATCCAAGTGTCACCATAACCCCGGGGGTATAACGCACACACATGCACACACGCTGACAAAATGTCAACAACGAAAAACACATTTAAAATGGCTCGTAAATTAATTTCATGGATCATAAAAGCTGAACGCACAGTACAGTGTCTCGTGTCTCCTCTCTGCGCTCCCAATTTCAATCCCAATCCGAATATCCATACAATTATCATAAACTCGTCGCGCACAAGCGTCCTCTCGTAAAAGGCCGGCGGCGGTACCGCTTGTCAGTGGGTTCGCAGTGGAGATATACTTTACGCCGCCAAGCTTTCATCGCCCACGGTGTCTATCCAAAAAAAGGGGTTGAGAGCAGAGGCACTAGAAGCAAAAGCAGACACCAATGTCGCTAGCTGTCACATCTGTCAAAATTAATTTTTTATTAATGCCTTGTGGCATTCAGGGAAAATACCATTTTGAATTAAACGGCTGAGTGGAGATAAATTGCCTGCTTTCGTCTTATTTATGCCCGGCTTGTCACTTTCCGGTTCCACATTTAATTTCTCAATCACTTTTGGCAGCAGTGCCTCATTCCGGGGCCCCGGGAATCTCTAGCTGTACGCTGCTCCTATTCGTCGTTTATAAATTAAAAAGTTAATTACGCGCCAAAATGCGTATTTGTATCTGTAAATTCTTTGGGTGGGTTCTCCTTCTCCTTCTCAGTTTCTCACTTCTCAGTCTCAGCAACAAAGATGTCGTAATTCCCGGTGAATATTTATGAAGAACGGTTAATTTATGGACTACACAAGCTTTGATAGCTTATTAATTAGAAGTGGGTGGATAGCAAATGGCCAGAGTGTATGACAACTCGCGAGGCGGTGTAAGTTTTTCTGATCTTTTGCCAAAATTACTGGGGATGTGTCGATCGTGCCAGTTTCTGCGTGTGTGTGTGTGCAAGCGAGAGAGGCAATTAGTGCAAAATATCTAAAAGATTTATTTTGTGTATTTATTTTTGTATCTGCTAGGTTAAACGAAGCGTACGAACATTAAATGCACAACAAATTAGTTTTGTTATTAAAAGTAGCATTCGCTAGGCCAGTTGGTAATTATCTAATGAATTTGTGGCCGGTTTTGCTAAGCATTTTATTGGCATTGTCAGAGGGCTACAACTAAAACTTTGTAAGTTTTATTATAAATTTGATTGAATGTGCACATATGTACATGCGGGTTGCTTAAACTTTTGTAACGAGGCGTTGAATGTATTTTAAAGGCCGTCGTCGTTCAGAATGTGGGTCAAGAGGATCGCAGAAAATTGTAATTGTAATGAATTGAGGTGGGAGGTCTTACAAATGTCCACCCATACCCAAGATCAAAGCCTTTTTAACACTTTATTGGTCAGCGTGTAGCTTCTTTCACAGCAGAAATCATGAACAAGTTTGATTTTGAAAGGACATTCTGCCCGAAATATACAATACTAGCTTCTACCCGCGGCTATAATTTGCGAAGTTACACTTTAATAACCAAAAGTAGCCTATACCGTGGCCAGAGGTACAGCCACTCTGTGTGCAAAATTTGAAGTTGATTAGTTCCGTAGTTTTCGTGTTACAGAGGAACAAACAAACAAACGACAACGTTTCACTTTTTGCAAGTTTTAGGCCACGAAGAAGCTTATCCAGTCGTCTCATGTGACTTATCGCTTTCAAAGACTTACGAAGTTTCCAACGAATAGTTGGGTTTGCAAAAAATACAAATATAGTCAAACCTCTTACTAACCAGGGGTCGAATTACGGCATGAGCATTATTACGTGACGAGTTACTCGATCACTGATGCCGTAATTCGACCCCAGCTTAAGGTGGCGCTACAGTCCGGGGTGGACCTGGGCCTCAACCAACAAGCGCCTCCAGCCAGCTCGATCTTCAGCTAGCTACTTCCAGTTTCGCACGCTAAGTTGGTTGAGGTTTCCTTCAATTTGTGGGCGCCACCTAAGTCGCGGTCTTCGTCTATTGCGCCGTCCCTCGCGGGCGGATTCGAAGATTTTTTCGGACCGGAGCATAGGTGTCCATTCGCTCTACATGACCCAGCCATCTCAGTCGTTGGACCTTCACTCTTCTGGCTAAGTCGATGTCGCTGTACTCCTCCTCCACTCACCGTATATGCAGACGGGACCGAAAACCACTCGAAGAATTTTCCTCTCGAAGCAGCCAAGAGCAACGGCATTTATTTTTTATAAAGTCCATGCCTCTGCACCATAGAGCAGGACTTGGATTATTAAGGTCACTCTTGTTGTTCCAGAGAGGGCTTTGCTAGCCCAAAAAAGCACCGATTGGCAAGGGTTATTCTTCGTTTTATCTCAGCCCTGGTGTCGTTGTCTGAATTGATAACGGAGCCTAGGTAGACAGAGTCCTTAACTATCTCAAAGGAATATCTATGGAGGGAGACATTCTGTCCGAGACGTCGATGTTGTGTGTCCTTTCTTGCTGACAGCAAATACTTAGTCTTGTCCTCATTTACTCCCGCTTCCATCATCATTGCCGCTTCCGTCTCAATACTCGCGAAAGTGCCACTGACGTCACGCTGCTTTCATAGTCGAAACTCGTTAAGTGGAATTCCTTGAGCCTTTCATTTGAGTCTCACTTATAGAGGTATTCCACTTAACCACGTCCCACTTAATGAGGTTTGACTGTCTTTGGCGGGACAGCTCACAGAAAGCCAAGACTTCTAGCAACCGTCAGATTTTTTGATCGTATGGAAGTTATTATTGCCGACTATGAACGGCTTCTTCTTGACAAATTATACTCTCAAAGGTTTAACATTCCCTGTCAAGGGATGGACCTCGGTACGCAGGTGCTTCAAAGACAGAAACTTAGTCATCGATATGCAGGCTATGTGCCAATGTAGGATGTGTGCCAAAAAGCCGGGACACCTTGATTACTTGGTAATATCGAGTGGACAATAATGCTTTTCTCAATATGATCTTTGAGTCCTCGACTTAGGAGATGACAAGGAAGAAGGACCAAATAATTATGGTTGCAAGAAAGCTGCGTTAAGACAACTGCAAGCAGTATGCCTAGGATCGGCTAGAAGGTTCGAAAGTTCGCTAAATATGCAGTTAAGGCAGCTTGTTTAAACTAAGCTAGAGCCACTTGAAATCTCATGTAGCAACTTCCTACCTTCTCTACCATTCGGCTTCAATCACATTGGGTAGGTAAGGTTGGGCCCTCAGCCAGGTTGATCAACGGCACGAGTCGGACACCTTGATCCAGTCCATTGGGAATAGAAAAGAGGGAGGAGGGGGAAGGGGAGAAGTGGTATGAGGGGGTAAACGAATACAGCTTGGCTTCATGTCTCATCTGGGGAGAGTTCCCGAGAATCTTTGACCTTTACTGGTCCTCTACGCCACAGCGAGATATGTAATCGCGCAGGGGATGGCATGAGGTAAGGTTCGGTGAGAATGCTCCTTAAAACTATTTCAGTTCGCGATTGACAAGCCAATGGTTCTAACAGTCCATAGACTTCCCAGATAAGCGAGGTTATTATAGCTCTTGACACAAGTCAAGAACTCTTAACAGAGTTGGGAGGAATCATGATCCTTGCAAGCTGAAGCATGAAGAAGGAAAAGGAAATCTTGCGGAAACAAACAACATATGGAAATAGGCTAAATCCTTGCCTTACAACTAGGAAACTTCAAGGATGACCAGAGTCTCCCATATAAAAAGAAACCTTATCCTGCAAGACACCATTTTGGAAGCAATTTTAGGACTATTGGCTTGATATCATCATCAAAGTGTTAAGGTGGTTGAAAATCCAATGGGAGATGTGTCTCCTTTCTTACTGTCAAAAACTTACAGAACTACCTGCAAAAGTTTATGGCTAACTATTTCGGAAAGAGGGTACTCCTGTTCCTAGGTGGAAAACAAAAGTCCAACTGATGATGGTAGTCTTCCTCCAAGACTCCCGGCTAGGTCTGCTACTGTGGAACCTAATTAACATGAAAAATAATTGCCTTCGCTCATGACTCTTATAGCTATCGTGGTTAGGAATCAAACTCCCTAAGGACCAAAAGCAAGACAGAGAGCACACTAGTGCAATACCTTCATACAATAATAGGGTAAGACTGTAACGAAGCTTTTAGGATATATCAAGGTTGGCTGACATGAATAACTCTTCAATTAGTCGAAGCAAAAAGGGGAAGTTCATGGAGACTATGTGGGTCGGTGTGGGTCCAATAAACAGGAATGGGAACGAAAGCCTACGGATAGGCGACTGAAAACCAAATCAACGCGCTTCGAGTAAGGAGCTCTCTGGAAAGTCCTACCAGAAACACAAGTAGCGCTGATGCACCTCTTTGATACCATAACTCACGTGACTTGGGTGTTGATGGGTGTACCGTAGAGGGAATGTTGCAAAATCTCTGAGTACTCCTTGAAAAAGGCTTTGTCAAGTGTGAGATGCCTGGTTCTAGCTAGAGCTGGACAGTCACATAGAAAGTGGAATAGGGTTTCCTTTTCCTGTGTATTGTTGCAGTTGCCGCAATGAGTGTTAAAGGGGATGCCTAACTTGGCAGCGTGTGACCCAGTAGCCGGTGCTTATTGCTACAATTCTTCCGATCTCGATGGAAGTTCTGTTGATAAGGTCATTTGTCCAGCTTTCTATGCTGTTCCACCTAGAGTTGACAATTGAAAGAAAGGGCTGGCAAATTCGTCCCACGAAGAGTCCGAACCATCAAAGGTTGACCTACATCTGGCTTACGCCTCTGCTCTCTTATTCCACTGCTATCTCTTCCCCTGATAAGTCCGAACCATCAAAGATTGACCTACATCTGGCTTACGCCTCTGCTCTCTTATTCCACTCCCTTTTACTATGGTCAGGCACCCAAAGGAGATTGATTTTAAACCGAGCGCCTACCTTACACTGTTCCTTCAATTAAGGGGACGAATGGTGTGAATAAGCCCGCTTTGATGGCAGCCTTGGCTGTCAATAAAGATTCTTATGTTGTTTTTGGTTGTGAAGCTGAAACTAAGTACCTTGCGGGCCTCTCTAATCGCTAGTACCTCCACTCAAAGAGTCTGAAAGGCGGTAAGTTGGATACATTAAGAAGATACCTCCTCCAATGTCACATTCCATCTTGGAACCGTCGGTAAAGAGCGATACTTGATCGATACAAGTGAGTTGTTCTTCCAGTCCGTCCGGTCCCGAAAGTTGGACTTGAATGTTGTTATTGAACTCGTATTTAGGTATCGTGTAGTCAATTATGGTCGAAGCCAAAGTCCAGATTCTTTGAGTCTAAGAAAAGCCCTTGAATAGCATGACAATATAAAAGACCTTGAAGCTTTCGTGGAGGTCGATAAAAAGTCGGTAGGCTATTTTCCTATCGTCCTCCTTCAAACCGAAGAGCCTTCGATTAACAAGACACTTGCAGGGAAAATCAAAAGTAATCTGAGGTACAGCAACACTGATCTAATGATAGAAACTTCCCC
Source organism: Criorhina ranunculi (assembly GCA_951813785.1). NCBI lineage: Eukaryota > Metazoa > Arthropoda > Insecta > Diptera > Syrphidae > Criorhina > Criorhina ranunculi. The sequence continues at coordinate 22,765,348 of OX638381.1, forward strand.
AAGCAACATATCTATTGCTCCATCGAAAAATTCCATCAACAATGGAACTAATTTTACCGTCCAATTGAGACACAACGATGATTCATAACTCACCGATGACAATTGGTATAAGTGCTGCCGTGACAAATTCACAAATCATAAATCTTTTCCCCAAAACATAATCCGAACTTAATCTGTCAATGAAATGAGACAAACTTCCCTCAAAGAGCGACCCTCCTTCTAATTTAATTTATTAAAAATAAACACAGGACCCTCCGGTCCACAATGGGGAAGCAGTGTATTAATTAATAAATCATCTCGTGAGGTTTTTTTTTTTTTTTTTATCTTTGTCTCGAGTATTTTGTCAGTGCACGCCGAAGATTTATGTATCCAAACGCGCTAAGAGAATCGCATTCATAATTCGGATGCGCATTTTGTCCGACAGATTGTTTTCGGAAAAAAAAAATTAAATAAATCAAAGTGTGTGTGGGGGAGGGGATGGGGAAGACTGGAGCCGCAACTACTGAAAATCTCTGTCGCCAACCGAATTTACATCCAAAAACAGTTGTTGAGCATTAGTATTTGTTTTCAATAAAGGATCTCGCCAGGCTTCTAAGAAAGTCATTCACCCTTATCCTTTGATCCTTCTGAAGTGTGGTTAGTTACTTTGTTTTACGTAATAGATTATCGCCGGTGGTGTTTGGTCAACCGAGAATGCGAGTTTGTGTCGAGGAGGTATTGACGTGTCCCTTTGTGTGTTTTTGAATCCTTTTCCAAGGATTTATTGTCCTCGTTTTTCAAATAAAACACTTGACTTGACAGCAGGGGGTGTGACACTCAACCGAGAGTTGGACTTGTGGTGGAAGAGGTGTTAACAGGATGCCTGTCGATGTCCGAGAGTTTGTTGTGTTAATTATATGGTCAAGGGATGTTGGATAGGGTAAGGGTGGTTCTCTATTGCGAAACCACTGACTTTGTAGGTATTCTAGCTACTTGCCGACTAAATGAGGAACAATCTAAGCTTCGAATCAAGCAAAGGATGCTACTAACGTCAAAGTCTGCTACTAACGTCAAAGTCTGCTAGATCCTTGAGATCGATGAAGAAAGGGGTTTCCAGGTGGAGCTCCAACAAGAATCATTAGAAAATTGGTGAGGATACCTATGACAGAACTGATTTGCGGTCGTTCAAGCATTTCCAGTCCATTGAGGCATTTTTGATCTCACTTAGGCCAACTCTATGTATCTCGACACTTGACATGTCGATCCATGCTTTTATTTGTTAACGTCTTTGCTTGCGCAAGTGTTTAAGTGTTGCTGTGGCTATTGCTTCTCTGGCCAAATAGTGAAGGTGCTGCCTTGTCTGCCTTGTCTCGTCAACCTTGAAGTTTTCTGAAATGTCTCTACGGTCCGGCACCTAGGTGAATGCCATTTCTGCTAAAGACGAGCTGCAATCTTGTGCGGCTCAAGAGGTAAATGAACACGGTACCAGGCTTCCTTAATCGTCATTATTTTGGGCGTGAAATACGTCACGTTGATATAGAATACGAAAGAAGAAGACAAGCCTTTCCAGTTCCAGTTTCGAAATTGAACTGAAATATCTTCTTCTATGCCAGCTCAGCACTGGCGGGAACTGTTGCCTTGAAGTTGGGATCAAAACTCAGTTAAGGTAGGGTGTTCTTATCGAGGTTCAGGAATGGCCCGTTTGGTACCTAGTCCATTGTGCTTAGATTTTGAGATGAATGACAGCACTACCAGATTTATCTATCCGAGGGAGTAGAACCAGTTCGGTCTTGAGGGGATTTAGCTTGGAGAGCAGCATTAGAGCGTGTTGAAGGAGGTCACATAGATTATTTGGGTGCTTTCCCGAGACAACTGTATCCGGTCAAGGGATGTAGGACACTTAAAATAAGTTTTCTCCAACTTCTAGTGACAGTGTAACACACTTTTGATTGAAGACGTTGTACATGTCTCAAGAATAAAACAAGCTCTCATCTTCCAAAGTCGTAAATTTCCCTTATTTCCATCCGCCACCTCTAGTCGAAGAACCCTCTATTGACTGCAGACCCAATTAACTCAGCCAATTTGTTAGTTATTAATGTTGGATGTCATTACAGACCGCGCTTCCTCACACAAACTTTCCAGCTCATCGCAATTTTACTGCGGTGAGCCTCTGCCTCGTCTTCCTTGCATTGACGACATGCATCACTTAAAACGTGCGTTCTCCATCATTTCCAGAATGAAAAGCGCGCGCTAACTAATTGGCTTTCAGGTCCTCGTCCTACAACCGAACGCGTCTGTCTATTTTCAGAGATAAAATCAAACACACACCCCGGATCGTTCGGGACAAAATGATGCTCCTTCTGGGGGGAGGAAATTCATTATGGTAAACATGGATTTCCATTTGAAAAAAAAAATAAAAAAAAATTAAGCGGGACATTTATTTCACCCAATTTGGATTGTTTTCGAATTTACGACTCAAGACAGACGGTGCGTGTGTGGTTTGGTGAGGTCGAACAGGTAGGGGACCCTATGAACCTCCGGAAGTTATGATTTTTAATTAACCATTTGGGAAGCATGTTAACATTTCAATAAAAAAAAAAAACACAAGTGGTGGGGAAACGTCTGTGGTTGGGGGGATCCGTTCGATGTAGACATCAACACTTTGCGGTTGTACAGTTGAATTCGCAGATATGACACATCCTACGTGTGATTTAATTGGCCCGATGCGATGAACAACAAGGCGTTGGTGGACATACGATTCGAGAATGGCATGGCACTTGGTGAATTAAACGAAAATAAGTTTCGATACTTTGCGGTGGTAGGTATAGTGAGTTTCGTTAATTAATTTTAAATTTCATATGTCTGTGGGCAATTAAAAGTTGCAGCATGAGGGCTGGGGGCAGAAATTAAGTCGATTCCAAGGAACTGTACTTCGCTTTCAGCATTTAAAATAGCAGTCGTGGCATATACCCCATTGAAATAGGAAGAAAACCACCCCAGGATTGGGTGCTACAACCACACGCTTTTATAAAGATTTTGAAAAAAGCGGTTAACCCTACTTAGGTCGCCAGGACAGGAAACCGAAAGAATCCAGCAAATCAATAAAAGTCCTGAATTTCTCTAGTAGGAACCATCACCGGGCTTAACATGCTGAACTACCATGGACGATTCTCCACCTTCTCTGTACATGTCCGGCCCTCTCAGCTCGAAGAAGAGCATACATCAGAGCCAGCTTCTTTCACAACCTGAATGAACTGGCTGACATCGACATAGGTAGCCTCCAGCGCTTCATAGCAAGCTCCGGCTAGTTCTGTGGGTAGTATTTCTGGTGAAGTACAGATCCTGGTGGTAACACAAAGGATCTTATCTGGTCTAAGTGAGGTTGCACCTGCAGCCGGCCATGCCTACATAACCTAACCTAACCTACCACGCAAGAAGACTGGGATTGAATACGGATGACCTGTGCAAGGGATGCGGTGACGAAGAAGTATGAAATGAAGACACTTCACACTCTCTGTGCCACTGTCCAGCGCTCCTAGGAAGACACCTTTTCGGGCTCTAGAAGAACTATTTATCAGCGCCTGGGGCTGGCTTGATTAAATATAGGCTTCTGATTCCTATTAAATGGGCTGTAACCTCTAGGGCATCACAATGGGTCTACATTCACCTAAGTGTGACGCAGAACGAAATTCCTTTCCCTCTCAACTCTCCTACCTAACCGAATGTCTCCAGGATAAGTAGCTAACTGCGATGGAAGACCTGGACTTTGCTCAATCAACCCGTAAGACGTAACCTCAACTAGTCAGTAGAGGAGCACCACAGGGTGGCAGTATCGCATCTCTACTTTAACTGGTGGGAATAAACGATCTTCTATTGAGGTCAGACAGTCGTAGGGACGCCCCTATCGTAGTGTCGGAATCATGGAAGAAGCCTCGTATAAGGTTAACACTTTTGACACAAGTTGTGAACTTAGTACTTATCCAAACAGCAGTAAACTGATGCTGTTTAGCACTATAACCAAAGTACACCTTCATGTCTTAATGGCCAGTTAGTTTCCCTTCCCCCCAAACGTGAGGTTTTTTAGGAATTATCCTTATTTTGGATCAAGCATTCTTTAGCGGTTTTGTTTGTTCACTTAAGAGACGCTTTCTTTCCATCCTCTTGTTTGCAAAAGTCTGATTACAGTTCAACATCTCATCCCTGAATAACTCTCAGTTAACCCGGGATAGTCATCAAGCTACACAAGCTTCAATGTATCTCGGCTAAGATTTGTCTCTTAGAGGAGAAAAGGGATCAGTTCCATTTACATATAAACCATCTACATGCAGTAGGGTAGGTAGGGAGCAAACGTACAGATGAACTGGGCAGGCAAGGTTTAGTTCTACACGGCACACTCGCGGCAAGAGCTCTCCCTCATTCCACTAGGAACAGTTAAAGAACAAATCCACACACACTTCCTGCAGAAGGCTAACTTCCAATGTTGGGGGTTAACCAACTGCGTCATATCAAGGAAGATATGGCCGCCCTACTAAACAGAAACCGCTCAGATATCATCAGAATCACGAGGTATTGGCCAATTGGAGACCCCCACTGCCGCACTTGCTGAAATGAAAATGAGAAGGAAACTCTCTCCCGGCACTAGCAAGAGCCAGACTGCGTGCACTAAACCAACCATTCTTCGACGACCTCAACAACATCTTGGGTAAAGGGATACGAGATCTAATCCGTTTTCTTAACTCCACAGGCTGGATCTAGTATCACACCCTTAACAGCACACATCATCAACCAGGTCACACGAGTTGTGATAGCAAAAAGGCACACCCTAGTGCTACTTGGGTTCATGTTGAACCACCACCACCTCTACCTCTGAGACGGTATTCTCGACTGAATTCCCACTCCTCAGCTTCAAGTCGAGCTGAAACTCGATACTCGATCTTAGTTCAGCTTATCAGAGAGGTTGAGTCGACAATGTCTTGGTTTTTGGTCACCTCTGGGAAATGGAGTCTGGAAAGTCCTTTCTCGAGTCTATTTAGCGGTGAAGTGGAAGAATCTTGACAGTCTTACGTTTTAAGGAGTGAATTTAGCCTAGCCTTGCGGTAGGTTAAGTACGGTGGTCGCCGAGAGCTTTAAAATGAAAACGTCTGAGCCAATGGAATTCTCCTGATGGAAAGTTGGACGATGCCATTGGGCCTAGTGAAGAGAAGAACGTGAAGGCTTGGACTTCATTAAGACGTGTCCCGATGATGAACGCCGTCTTGCAAAGGTGAAATGAAACTGGCATCTCTTCTTGTCGTACGTTGGTAGCTCTTTGCCAGGTATAGACGCGCTCAACTACGAAGCAACAGGCAGCGGTACAGCAAAAAGGAGTTTTCTGTGAGTGCGCGATAAAACCGGCGATGTCTCTGGGTGATCTGGTGGTTATATCTTCCGCCACGAGGTAGTATTTATCTAGAAAACGATGGCGTGTTCTAATGAGGCAGTTACAGTGACTTAGTATGTGTTTTGCTGATTCTTCGTCCTCGTCCCACTTACTAACATATCAGACCAACAACCCTAGCAGGGTCTGAGCCTGAACTAATGCTGCTTTCCATCCTTCACGGTTCCAGACACGACTATCCCCAGACTATCTACACAGGATGGGAAAAATAGAGAGCCCAGCATGCTAGTATAGCGATTCGACGCAAAACAACGTCAAACACACGTTCTTCGAACGCGCCAGATGGCTTGGGAAGAGATGAAGACTAGAAATGGAGGTTAGGGGGAGTCACACCGGACTACTTATTTTTGGACTTCAACCATAACCCTCGTAGGACTGCCATAAGGTATTTCTTCGCGGGGTTAGTTAGCAAATCATGCTAGGCGTCTTGTGTCATCAGCTGCTTCCGATGCCTTTGTGGCTTCTGTTGCTTCTGTTGCTTCTGTTGCTTCTATTGCCTCTGTTGATCTTCGTAGCTTTTCTATCTACCGCAGCTCATTTTCTATCCAATTCTCTTCTGACCGCAGCACATGGTCGAGGAGTAACGACAGACTGGGCAGAGAAATTCTCCATGCCGTGAAGCGTGTCCAATAAAATACTCCGTGCTCTTCATCTGGACAGGATGGTGTGCTGTTGTATTGAAATCAGTGAAGATACTGTGACCAGACAGGAACTGAGTAATATGGTAGATGCAGTCTCCATGCTTTCCAATTTGTGTGTCCATCTGCCCACCGAATTTGCCACATAGCAAGTCACACCGGACTATGTCACAAGTCACAATGGGGTATGAGCCTAAGTGTGTTCCACGGGACACCTAGTCACACCGGACTATATCGTTACGGTAATGGACATGAGTATGGAAAACTGGAATCGAGGGAGTGCTAAAGGTGAAGAAGAGAGAATAGGACATGGAAGATTGAAAGCCAAGAAAAGGAGCACCACCCTGAGGTAATGCAAGAAGCAGCTCCATGGTTGGATTGCTTGAAGATGGAGAGGGTTAAATCGGCCATCACTGTAGGTGCATCAAGTTTGCCATTAAAATGGCAGGTACAGGTCGTCATAAAGAACAAGGATATAAAATTCGATAGCTCTAGCTCGTCAAACAGCTACAAGAGGTATTCGTAGCTTCAATCGTCCTGCACATCAAACTTATTTGTGACCAGCAACCGGATCTGATCATCATAACTTCCTTTCATTTCCCCATTCGAAAATGAAATCACAAATATTTATATTTTATTGTGCAAATCCTTACACACAAACACACACCACTCCAATCGGTTGTAACAATCAAACACATGCACACCCGCTGCCACAGCATTAAATGCGTCATTCTGTTCGGATGCACATCATTTATGCAGTGCAATTCGATTGCTCGTAAATAATTGATATCACATTCCATGCTCCGGTGATAGGTGGTAATTTTCCAACCCTGCCCGTGTCCCAAATGACTGATTCCACTTGGAAATGAATCCATAAATCGTCGTCCTTCTCGGTTCAACTCAATCTCGTCACTTCAAAAATGTATTCGATTTGTTATTTGATTTGCGCCATCATCATCGTCGTCTCCAGTCTTAAAAAAACTCCCTTCGACTATTTATGAGAGAGTCCTTAATTATTTATAGGACAACAGGAGCACACTGACTCCTGGATACTGGATTAGCCAACGGGCTTAGAGGTGGAAGTGGAAATATTCGAAAAATATACAAAAAAAAAAAGCCACACACACACTCCATCAGTCTCTCTCTCTCCATCTCTCCCCATCTCTCTCTCTCTCACACACTTGAAAGGATAAATAAATGAAAGTAATTTCAGGATCGAGTTGGCGGCGGCGGCTGTAGAATTCCTCCCATATATGGACAATGGTTCTGGTCTGGTCTCCAACCCCCACTCGCGAATGGCCGGTGATTTGTTGTTGATGCTGATGATGATGATGCTGGTAGAGGTCCTGACTGATGCCGGCTACTGGAATGCGAATCGTTGACGAATAAAGCAAAGAGAGCACCCGCATCAAATATTCATTTTACAATCTAAGCTTCGCGTGAGAGTCGGTGAATTTTTCATTTTGACCAGGTCGCTCCCGGCAATAGTCCTGGAATAGGTTAGAACGGTGTTAGCGTGTCGCAACGTCAGCAACTTGTGGGGTAACATTGGAACTAGGACATGTTAACTGAAAAAGAGGATAAAATATGTTTTGCGGACGTAAATTATGTAATTTAGGGTCATGCTCTGTTGTAAGCGGAAAATAACAAATTTTCCACCTCAGATCGATGGTGGGGAGAGCTTGCATAATTGATGTAACTGTACCTAAACACTAGTTTAGTTGGAGAAAAGTTTCCGTTTTACGGGTGCGTTTTTATTTTGTACACACGCTTTTGGTGGGCTGTAGGCCTATAAGGTTTAGTTTTTAACACTTTTAAGAGCTCGTGTACGGGTGAATGGATGCTTTTTTTTTGTCACACTAGTTTAGTTTACGACTTTTCCCACGGGAGTTGCTTTGCAACTTGCCCTTCATGAACCCTTTTTACTTACTCATGGATCCTACTAAAACAATGTTCCATCCAGGGAGGGACTCCACTTCACCCCTGAGGGACTACGCAGAAAAGAACGGCCTCATCTTTGATGGCGTGCGCAAATAGGTGGTCAGGACACTTGGAGCGTCTGAGCCTGAACTAATGTCCCGGTCACGCTGCTTCCAGTTTACTAGACCAAGGTTTTTGGCGTCCGCGATTGCCTGAAGGAGGTTCGGAATTCCTTTTCTTCGTGAACCAGGTGGCTGGGGTTCAAAGATTCTCTTAGCTGGAGCATTCTCATCCAGTCGCTCGTTGAAGAGTTTCCGAGCTACATCCACATCTTTGTACAGTTCGTACAGTTCGCGGTTATATCTTCTCTCTCATTGGCCCTCCTCGCAGAAAGGACTCTTTCGAAGGATCTCAAGATCTGCTCCATTGTCTTACTTATCTGTCCAGCCTTCAGCTTCATAAAGCAGGACTGGCAAGATCAGGGTTTTGTAGAGCCGGATTTTGGACCTTCAAATTAGGAGTTTGGACCCTAGCTGTTTGGACAAAACGAAGAAGCAGAGGTTTTCAAAGGTTATCCTTCGTCGAATCTCTACGTTCATGATGAAACCAAGTCGTTTGATATGGTCTTCTATCGCCGTAAAGGCCGCTGTAATGGCACGCTGGGAACGGGCGATGATGTCGATATCGTTTGCGTACCCCAGCAGCTGGATGGATTCGAAGTGCCTTCTAGGTTTACGCTAGCGCGTCTCTTTGTCGAAATTCGTTGCGTGCTTGGAATAATTCGAAGGTTCTGTTTCCGAGCTGGACGGTGTATTGCCGAATTCGGCCATCAGTGCTGTCGTCTACGCCTTTGAAGTCGATGAAGAGATGGTGAGTATCGACTTGGAACTCGTTGGTCTTTTCCAGGATTTGCCGCAATGTGAAGTCGATTGCCGGGCTGGAAGCCACATTAGCAAGGATATGCTTCGTTTGTTCTTACAAGACAGAGGAACGCCCATCTTGAAGATGGAGTAGATAGACCCAGTCGTCGGACATGCTTTCGTCCTCCCATACTTTACAGATGATCTGACCGAAAGTTTCTACTGCCGCTAGGTTAGATTAGTTACGTGGGCTTGCGAAGAGTGGCTATCTCTGCGTCACACTCAGGTCTCTATAGACCTATCGTGATTCCTATAAGGGGAAATCTTGAAGGGTATAAATTGTTAAGCTTTCTTACTGCATCTGTGACACAAACCATCCTGTGGATTTGAAGAAGTTGCCATTCGCCGGTTTGTCGGATAGTTCCTCGAGATCCCGGAAGAAGTGTCGTTCGAAGAATGTAAGTTTTAGGTGGTAAAGGCTTAGGCAACGACAGACGGTCTCCTACACATGTCTTCACTGAGACGAACATCCCTGATACTAAAATAACCACGTTGTCCACATACGCCACTGCCTTGATTTCATTGTTGTTGAACTCCGTCAGGATATTGTTAATGACGAGGAAGAGGCGAGATAACTGCGGAGTACCTCTATCTACGGATTTGGTTATGAGGCTGTTCCCCCATTGTGACTGAATGATTCTGGATATGGTCCAGTTACTGACAACAACATCTATGCCAAGCTTGGTAAGAGATTCCAGAATGGATTCAGTATGCGAAGGCGCCTTCTATGTCTAGGAAGGTGGCTAACGTATCGATTTCTCAATCACCTGCATCCGTGGACTTACCTTTCAGGTAGGCATGTTAAGACTTCGATAGAGGAGATCTTTTAAGGGAGTCCCGGATTTGCATATACAGGAAGCGCTCTAGGGCTTTAAGAATGAAGGATGTAAGGCTAATGGGTCTGAAATCCTTGGCCGACTCATGGCCTCTCTTGGTGATTTTAGGGATGAAAACGACTCGAACACGTCTCCAGTTCGCGGCGAATGGCCGTCAACCAGGACAGTACCTTCTCCAAGTTCTTTTGGAGCATTATTGGTAGGATCCCGTCAAGGCCTGGTGACTTATAGGGGGAGAAACTGCAAATGGCCCAGGAAACCCATCCACTCGTAGCTCATTAAAATTAATTTAACTAATAACGTCCATCCACAGCTATACTGCCGTTAACTTATTTAATTAATTACATAATCCCAAGCTAATTATTTAAATCAAATAACACTTTCCACACGGTTTACGGTTCTAATTAGATAAATATGAAAAATGTTTTGCAAAAGTAGCTGCTCTCCCTCGCTGTAATGAACGAGGTCATTTAGATAGTCAAAGAGTCATTAGACGCCTGACAGACCGTTAAATATATTTAATTATTTTTAATTTTTATTTTTTTATTTTTATTTTACCACAACATTACCGCCACACATTCTAAAATTTTATTTTTAAAACTGCAAGCTCTAATTATGAGCATTTTACAAAATTATTTTCGCAATTCCCGTTATGCCACCACACACACACACACTCACGTGAAAATAATATAATTAATGATTCAGCAAGGATGCACGAGCTAATGGCTGAGTTTTAACTAATTGGATTCGGATTTAATTTTTATTTTTTTAAAGATTATGTTCATAATGAATGGTCCTGTCGGTCGTTGGGGATAATGGTTGCGGAGACGGAGAAGGAGAAGAAGAAAGTGATGCGTTGGGACTTATTTTTTGTGAGGGTTAACTTGGCCTTTGTTTGGAGGAAAAAAAAAAGGGAAGCCATAGTTAAATTTAATTGCGGGAGACATTTTCTTTTATAATTCAGATAAGCCGTCTGAATAGAAAGCACTACGTGCGTTATCTGTGTTAACCACACTTTCTTAGGCTTAACGAAAAGATCCTTGCTTATCGTTATCGACGACTGTCTTGTATTCCTTGAAGAAGGTATGCAATAAGCAAGTCTTTTGTTCTCTTTTCAGGAAGTAGCCGAAACAATTCTAGGCTACCAACCACCTCCGGCAAGAAATCCGTGGAATGATGACGAGTGCATGTAGAAGAAGAAGGCAACAGATGAAGACGGGCAACATGCGACGAGTACAGAGCCAGAAGAAGGGAGGAGAAAAAGATACTGCGAAAAAAGAAAAGAGCCTTTGCAGTCTCCCAACTTAAGGATAACGAAGAGAGCAGAAGAAATAACCAAATAACCCTTCGAAACGGTGAGGGTTAACTTGTCACCGATCCGCAGGGAATTGTGAATGTATTTTAGCAGCATTTCCAGCAGCTGCTTGATGGGCATGACCAAGAGAGAGCGATAGAGTATGAAGAAAACCCAATTTCAGTCGATGAAGTAGTTCTCCACAACCCAGCCTAGAGGAAGTTGGCACAGCCATTAAAAAGCTGAAGAACAACAAGGCCGAGGGCTTGGACGGATGACCGTGAGAAGTCTTCAAAGTTGGTGGTGATGTTTTGGTAGGCATTATGCACCAGATCATCTGCAAAGTATGGGAGAACGAAAGCATGCCCGACGACTGGGTCTATCTGCCCCATCTTCAAGAAAGGTGATTCTATGTCTTGTAAGAACTACCGAGGCATATCCCAACTTAATGTAGTGTACATGATCCTATCCAGTGTACTGTATGAATGACTAAGCCTGTTTTGTACCACACTAATGTGGCTTCCAGCCCAGCAATCGATTTCACACTGCGGTAAATCCTGGAATAGCCCAACGAGTTCCAAGTCGATACTCACCATCTCTTCATCGACTTCAAAGTCGCATACGACAGCATTCATCATACAGAACTATGTAGCACGATGGCCGGCTAGAGAACTCGCAATGCACCGTGCAGCTTGGAAACAGAACCTCGGAATTATTCTAAACACGCAACGGAAGGCATTTCGAATCCATCCAGCTGCTGATGGGGTACGCAAACGATATCGACATCTGCGCCCGTTCCCAGCGTGCCATTATAGAGACCTTTACGGCGATAGAAGATCAAGTCATACGACTTGGTCTCATCATGAACGAGGATAAAACAAAGTGCATGGTGTAGACCAGAACTCAATCCGTCGGATAACGTCGAAGACAGAACTAAACAACTGTTGTTATTGTGGAGGAATTCATGGTTCTCGGGGCAAATTTGAACTCCACAAATGACACCCTAGTGGAGATTCCACGCAGGATAACCTTTGACAACTTCTGCTACTCCGGTTTGTCCAAACAGCTAGGGTCCAAACTCCTAATTTGAAGGTCCAAAATCATGTTCTACAAAACCCTGATCTTGCTAGTCTTGCTTTATAGAGTTGAATGCTGGACGATAAGTAAGACAGTGGAGCAGATCTTGGGATCCTTCGAAAGAAAAATTCTACGTCGAATATTCGGTCCTGTCTGCGAGGAGGGCGAATGGAGCTGTACAAAGATGTGGATGTAGTTCGGAAACCCCTCAACAAGCCACTGGATGAAAATGCTCCAGTTAAGAGAATCTTCGAACCCCAGCCATCAGTTTACGAAGAATAGGAAGACCGAACGTCTGATATAAAGATCAGGCAATCGCCGACGTTAGAAACCTTGGCCAAGTAAACTGGAGGCAGCGTACCTGGGACTGTGGGAGATGGAAAACGGCATTAGTTAAGGAGCAGACCCTCCAGGGGTTGCTGGCCCTAGTGGGTGTAACAACAGGACACTGCACTATTAGCAGGCACGACGAAAGAAATGGAATGATCGACGAGGAGGAAGAGATGATTCGCCGCCTTCTCCACCTTCGAGCCCTGTCAGCTTGAAGAACAGCCTTCCTGGGAGCCAGCTTCTTCCATAGTCTTAACGATCTCCATCGCTTCATTGTAAGCTCCGGCTGGTTCTGCGGGTAGTTTTTCTAGAGAAATCACAGATCCATGTGGTATCACAAAGGACCTTCTCTGGTTTAAGTGTGGATATCAAATACAGCCTGCGACTCTTGAAAGATTGGTGGAATACCTAGCCATACAAGTCGGTGAGCACATAATCGAATCGACGCCGTACATCAAGTACATCAAGTGTTGCTGGACAGGAGACTCAGCTTCAGGGACCACCTAGCGTACGCTTTAACGTTACTTAAGACCAACAAGACGTTCCGGAGTCAAAGAAGATTCACATTTAACTCCAATTTGCTTGACAATTTCTATAATGTCCTTTCTAAATGTCCTCAATTCGCTCCAAGCTGCTGTTTGCTTAATCCTTTCACTTTACAAAGCCCACTCACCATCTATCTTAACCTAGTTACCCATCTCGAGGGGTACCATATCAATGTAAATTTTGTATTAATCCATTTAATTGAAAGGAAAAATATCTCATCGTCCTGTTTATCCCAAACACACACCCACACACATAGACAACTAAGAAAATGCGTCCTCACCTCACCGACAACAAATACGATGATGAGTGCGATAATTTCCTGTGGGCGAATGACCCCAGTCATCAGTGTCCTCGAAAATTTCAAGCAATTCGCCAGAAGGATCATTTCATGTAAACAAAAGCAATTCGCTCCGAAAATAAAGGACATTTTGGAAAATTCACAGACATTTATCCCGCACTTATCTGCCGTAATTGATATTGGATACGCATGCAAACGGGAGATGCCTTCTAGAGGGTGTATGTGTGTAAGGACACATTTATTTACATCTCCTTCCATCCAGCTTCGTATACCAATCCAGAGTGAGAGAGAAACACAAATGGCTGCAGTGTAATTGTGGAGCAAAAGGACGAAAAAAAAAGTCTTATCTCCGCGATTTACAGTTTCCAAAGTGGAGAACTCTCTCTCTCTCTCTCTCTCTGAATGCATGGAGCCCCCTCACCGTCCCGGCCGGCAGGAAAAAGAGACGACAAAAAACAAGAAAGCAGCGTTGAAAGTTCACTGCAGTATATAAGTTCAGTTGCGGAGCACATGACTACCACTACACGGGACAACGTTGTGCCGCCGCCATCATGGGCTTAAAAGGACACAAAAAGCTTTTCCCATTTCCCCTTGTTCCGATTGGTTGCACACGAGGGCGTGTCCTATCTCATAATGAGAGCCACAATCATCCCGGATACAGATCATGCGCCTGCTGGCTGTAGCGGGGAAATTAATCGCTATTCCCCGCTCCTTTTACACACTCTGTCACGTCTGCGATTGTGTTGAGTCCTGGCGCAGTACCTACCTAGATAGGTAATGATGCAAGCTCCTAATGTCATTTACCCTACAATGACAGCCATTTATGGCAATTAGCACTTTAACTGTTTGCTTCAGCAGGTGAAACGAAAGACTGAGGCCGGTGGTGGTTAGTTAAGAATTAGGACGCGTCCACGGGGTTGGAGTGACGGAAGTGAAAATAATTAAGAGCGCGCACCTAGATGTAAAACTTCACCCCCAGAGCAATCAAAAGAAGCGAACATACACACTCGCACTCGGTGGGGGAGGGTTACACACAAACAAACCTCGATACTAGGGCTCATTGGGGATGATGATGGCTGCCGTTGCTGATGGCCCCATCGAGTTGAAGGGTGGTTATTTTCGTGTAGCAATTATTTTGATTCGAAAATCAGCTTAGAGGAGCTGAAAGCTGGTGCGGATGTGTTTTGCAATGAGTTTTGTGGTTTTTCCTGGCAGGGGGGTGGGGGGTTGCTGATGGAAACATCCACCCGTCCCGGGGCTCCGCAAACATGGCCAATATTGAATATTTAATTGCAATTAGCACGGCTGTTAATGGTGGCGTTTAATTAGAACGCGAGCATGACGTGCTACATTTTGTTGTTGTATCGGACGGGGATGCTATGTGTTGGGTAGTACGGATGGTGGACCGCATCAATGGAGATTTCTTGGAGTGTCCTTTGAATATGTGAAATTGCTACCCAGCGGGTATGATGGATGTAAATTTGAAGTTCTACATCAAGGACTGTAGTGCATTTGGGACATGAATTGTAGGCACTTGGGGCGGATTAGTGTTTTCACTGTTTGTCGAGGGAGAACAAGTTGGCACGGATGGGATATTTCGCCGGATTAATGTGGTCACACATGCAAGCTACCTAGTTGCCGCCTATGATCAGGAAACACATGGAGTTTGCTTAGTGGAGACATTGCGTCGGAAGGTCTCTTGCTGACTCAGCGTCCATGTTGGATGGCACCTTTATACCTAGTGCTTGCTGTCTCGTTTTTTGTCGCCTCCAATATATTGAGGTTTTGAATGCTCAGTTTTGAATCTAGGACAATGGAGAAGGGTATGAATCATCGCATCCTGAAGACAAGCATAAAAAAACCCATCTCTGATCAGCCTTTCGTCATTCTCTAGAGAGAGCTTCTCTTCCTTATCTGCTGTTGTCCTTTCATAGTACTTCGCCTGCAACCATATCCGCCTGTGTAACGTCATCAATGAAGCGTATCGGCATCATGGTCAATAGTAGCATTTTGCTTAATTTTATCGCCAAATATTTAGTTACGTTTATGGAAGCGCCTTTCACTCATTATCCTTTCGGGTATTCTCTGGACGAAAACTTCAAATCAAGTTTCGGAACTATAGTGTGACTTTCGGCTCTAGATGTTTAGTCTTACAGATCTAAGTCAGGGCGGAGATATCGTATAATCGTTGCAAGTCTGATATATTGCTGAGTGATGAGCATACTTATGATTTGGGTCCCATTGACAAGTGTTAGCTTAAGAAGTTATATTCCACAAGAGTGGATCTAGCATTGAACTTTGCGGAACTCTAGGGGATATTTGGTATTCCTGCACTCTATTGCCAGTAGAATAAAACCAAACTCAGCATTTGGGAGTATTAGACTGCAACTTTTTTGGCTAGCTTACGAGAGAAACTAGCTTCCGAAGCCGTTACATCAAACCTGAACTGTCTTGATACTCAATAAAATTTGATGGAAATAATCGTCTGCGTGGTTGAATAACCAATTGGACTGTAGAGTCCAATATCTCTGAATTGAAAAGTATAACTGAATGCCTTGAGCTGGCTGGAGGCGCTTGTTGGCTCAGGCCCAGGTCCACCCTGGACTGTAGTGCCACCTTAAGTAAGTTTTGCTCTGATGGGTTACTGGACTCATTGGAGTGAGATGAAATGAAAAATTAAATGAACTGTCCACAGATGGCTTTGACATGGATTTCCGGCTTCTCCACCCTCAAATGTCCCATAGATTCCTTCACTGTAAAACGTCATAGCCCGCAGCTTACGACCAGTGTTTGATGTGAAAAGGGCAACGACCCTATTGTCTTCTGGAAGAAGTTTCAACCGAATAGTTGTATAAAAAGATTTCCTATGAAGCTATCCAGCTCTCCAAGACATAAAGACCTAGGCCCGCAGCCAGCAACAGTGTGGGATATTCACCCACTAAAACCCAGCTCCCCTTCCTTGCCCGTATCGCCGTCTTGGCATTTCATCGTGGACACTGTCTCACAATCTTATCAAGACTTCTTAACTTTGTCGCCTTTCTCGTTCGAGGTGTCTAAGCCGTCTCGCAGCCCGAGAACTATAAACGAAGCTAGTCTCTAGGAAAACCATTGACATTTACATAGACAGTCAAGCCGCTTTCAAACCAACTTCATCCACAGTAGTGAATTCAAACCTTGTAAAACGTTGTCGACCCTCACCATGAATCACAACGTAACACTCTAGCGGATCACATGATACAAAGGTATCCACGGAAGCGAAATGGCGGATGAGTGAGCCAGAAAGGGCTCGGAACAGGACCTATCACTGGTCGATCATTCAGTACTGACAAGCTGACAAGAGATGGAGACCCGCATATCCAGAAAAGTCTGGAGAAACATCAACAAAACCAAAACAGGACACCTTCTTGCGCTTAACAGATCAAACTCAACACTCTTTATAGAGATTATCACAGGCCACGACCTAGGGGCTGTGAATACAGATGTGGAAGATAGGTTGAAGAGGTGGCTGCAACTCGTGATATACGGATGCAATATGTTTCTCTAACGTAGAATGTTCAGTCTGAAAAGACAAAGAGAAAAGAAAGGCCCTGAGAGAGTATGATTACGGTCGCTCCTCGGCTTCCCTGAACCATCCGGAATTTGTAGTGAATTTTAGAATGACTTTTAGTGGCTTTTTAGACAAGTCGTCCAGGTCGTTGAAATAGGATTCACCGAGTTCCGTCTTCCTTATTCTGTGTAGGCTGGAGCCTTTGCATATTTTTATTTTTTAATCACAATTAGTCGACGTTGTCCTTCCCATAGTGACTGGTATAATTTTTTTTTATTTTTATTACAATTAAATTTAGAATTGATAGGAGAGGACTTTTATTTCCAAAAAGATTTGTGTTAACATTTAAAAAAAAACATGTCAACATACATGTGTAGATATTAAAACTAATGGATGTGGTTAATTAGTTTTGTGGATTAAATATAAATTTAATAAATGAGAGGAAACATTATTCAATTTTGTAATAAATGTCGGTTTTACCAGTCATATAACAGCAATGAGGCGATGAAAAGTGTTAAATATATTTGAAAACATTTTATTTTGGTAGGGAAACAACTTAAATACCATGTTCCAATGATTAGTTGGTTTTTTAAGAGTGACGTGGGAAGACAATTTATTTTTTTTTTATAAATATCTACAGGGAGCGCCATCTTTTATGTCAGTATTGAATAACTTTGACATTCATCAACCGATTGACTTAAGTAGACATGTTTTTGAAACGTCAATTCAGTTACAATTTTAACCATGAATCGCTTCATACCGTAACAAAGCGTCGAAATAGTGAAAATAGTCGTTCAGTTGTGTTAACTCAACGTGCGAATTGTCCAATATATCGTGGCCAACAAACACCGTCTGACAACACTATTCGTCGTTTGATGTCAAATTTTGTTGAGCACGGGACAGTGAGAGATTGTCGACATGCCGTTCATCAACGCCCAAGATGTTCCAATGAACTGGTTGAAGCGGTAAGGGAGAGTGTTGCCGAGAACCCACATGTGTCGTATCGTCATCGCGCTTAGCATTTTGGCGTCAGTGGAACCACCTTGCGGGCCATTTTGAAAGATGATTTGCAAGTGCAATTGAGTCAAAGAATCTTGCCGACAGACCGTCCACGTCGCTTGGAATACGGCCGAACAGTCGCTCGAATGGTTGACACTGAACCTGATTTTCGGAAGCAAATTTTGGTGACCAACGAGGCCCATTTCACACTATCTGGCGCCGTTAACAAGCAAAATTGCCGCATTTTTGGAACGGAGAATCCACACGAGATCCATTAAACACCATTGCATGACCAAAAAGTGACTGTTTGGACCGGCGGCGTTTACGCCAAAACCATCATTGGGCCATTTTTCTTCAGAGAAACAGTCGACAGGAATCAATATCGGGGGATGTTGGCTCTTTATTTCTGCCCACAAATGTGCGAAAAAGGTCTGGACGGTGGACAAGACAGTGCGCCATGCCACATTGCAAATCAAACAATGCACTTTCTGCAACGAGAATTCCATGGACGTGTGCTTTTAAAAAAATGGCGACATTGAATGGCCACCCAGATCTCCAGATTTGACCCCTACGGACTTCTTTTTGTGGGGTTATTTGAAAAGCAAAGTGTACGCCAGCAAGCCTCAGACCATTGACGAGCTCAAAGCAAACATTCGTGTCGAAAAATAAAGCTTTGCAGCTCGTTAGTACTTTATCTCTTAAGACGCAGCGGGTACAAATTCGAACCATGATTTTTGACTTATTGCACGAGGGTGGGACAGATTTTGAACCACGTACGCAAAAGTTTAAGAATTGTACCTGGCATTCTGTGAGCTTTTACTGTTCTTGTTTGCAACTTAATTTACTTCTTTGACTGCTTTCGCCTGAACAGCCTTATTTCAAGCTTATTTCATTGGATTGTCACCATTGTCTTGTGAATTAGTTGGGCTGCCCACAAAATCACAACCCCTAAGAGTATAATTCGACATGAAAATGTTTCTTAATCTACCGTTTGGAGTTGGCAAATGTAGGTCTCGTCTATTCATGCTAAAAATTTTACACGCACAACATTCTTCTACAATCTGTCGCGCCAAATATTCATTCATTTGGAACCATTCCACGTTGACTACTTAAAATCCTCTTCTCAGTCCTCCCTCGTCGTATTCGGCATTCGTCGCCGATAATTTTTTTTTAGGAATTTAGAGACGAAAAGACACTGGATCTGAAATGTTCATTGTAAGTCAAATGACGAATTCATCCTCTCCGACCGCTTTTAGTGAGCCACCTCTCCATAACTTAATAAAGCCAATAGTTCCTCTAAACCAGAAAATTAACATGAGCCATTCGGGTCTGAGCATCAGATATCTCATGGAGATTTGGTTTAGGGCCCTTTCCGCTTGGGGAAGCATTAATTCAAAAACTGCGGAATTTTAGAGGCTAGGATTCCAAACGTTATAGCTTTTCAGAGCATATTTGGATGGGGGTGTGGCTTCGTTCAAGAAGGAAGCTTTTTTGAACAGACGTCAACTCCTTCCAGCCCCTGTGATAGGGCTGCAGCCGTTTTGAGTCTTGAGGTA
Source organism: Criorhina ranunculi (assembly GCA_951813785.1). Classification (NCBI taxonomy): domain Eukaryota; kingdom Metazoa; phylum Arthropoda; class Insecta; order Diptera; family Syrphidae; genus Criorhina; species Criorhina ranunculi. Next base: position 22,784,725 of record OX638381.1, read on the forward strand.
TTCACTGAAAGTTGAAAGAAAGGAAACTCATCGATGACAGAGCCTCACATTACCACCAAAAGGAACTTATATTGAAACCATATATGCACAGGTATTCGGAGTTTAGAACTAAAATGACCAAGTCGCCCTAAGTCACAGTCACGCATGCCTTAATTTATATCCTAGTCCACTTTGAGAACGAGGCTGACCGAATTAAGACCGACTTAAGTTGACCGTTTAAGACAATTGTTAGACTACAAGTATTCAAAAGAAGGTCCATGCAGCACACGTTCTGTACCTTGTAGCTCCCAAAATGCCGATCAGATCACTAAACCCATTCATCACTGCATGTCAAGACAAGGGAAGGCCCTTTCCATCGAGGAAATGGTTAGAAACAATGTTGACAATGATTCGTCTTTTAGAAATTTCCTGCGTTCTATTCATAGATTTTTCCCTCGACGGTACTTCTCCTTTGATTAGTGTTGAACCAATACAATTCCATTGTAGATCGCGCTTTAGTTGCCTTCTACGGAAGTTAATTTGACTGGCGATGTCCATTACTTCGCTTGACTAGCCCTCCCAAACATGATGGACTCTTGTAGATCGACTGGCCCGAGCCAGATGATTTAGATATTACGGCAACTGAAGTGTCACTCCCATTTTTTTGCATTCAACTTGCACATAGCTTATGTCGCCATGTCGCTTAGTGGTTTGTGCGTTGGACTGCTAAGTAAAAGGACACTGAAACGTTTTTTTTTTCGTTGCACCACCTCTTTGCAGTCATGAAAAACCTGCAAAAGCTTCTCAATCCGTCCTTCGGAGTCGGCAATAAAACGGTAGGTCCCTTCCATTCGTGCGAAATGTATGTTTGTGAGAAGCTAGGCCATGGCTCTCTTTGAGCTGTTACGCCAAATATTTGTATTTTTTGTTTGACTCTGCGCACAGCCACGCACTCACGTGTTCCGCAGATTCGTCTTCCTCTAAGCAAAAATCGACATTCAGATTCCTGAACTATAGGTATATGATAGCTGAGGCTGCAGTGACCGGTGAGGAAGCTGGCAAGTCTTGTGACTGAGAATAATTCTTGTGGTTTTGTTCAGGGGTTGGATGGCCCTTTTAGCTTGTCCAAGTCCGTGGATGTTGTTCCAGTAAGATAAGAAGTTCCATTTTTCCCAGCTGTCCAGACTCATTCTGAAGTAGGGATGCCGCAGAAGGGTTCAGCAACAAATGAATCTTTCTGAAGAACCTTTCCTGGCAAGTTGGTCTGCAATTTTATTGCCTTCAATGCCTCTGTATCCTGGTACCCACCAGAGTTTGACTTTATTTCGCTTAGTAAGGTCTTCGAGAGCATGGAAGTAGCTTGAAAAGGCCTTTGAGTTGCAGTAATGGGAGCTCAGTGCTTTGAGCCTTGCTTGACTTTCTATGAATCTGTTGATATGTAGTTGCTCCTTTTATCCCGGAGTCAGGAATAATATTAGCACAGGTATCAATGGCATGTAGTTCGGTCTGAAAGACACTAGGGCACATTCCAAGTCCTTTTAAAACTTTGTGATTAAGGCCATAAATACCGGCTCCAACACCGGAGTTCATCTTTGATCCATCGGCATACCACACTAGTCTTTTTATTTTCAGCAACGGATCTCCGGTATCCCAGGAATTACGGTTCGGGATCTCAATCTCGAACTTCGGTAAGATTCTGCTTTTGAACATTTTTATATGAAACGCGTCTTTTTGTTTGAAGTTCCCTTCCATTTCCATAATGCCTTGTCTTAGTAGAGGCTTGTGTTCCAAAAGGATCACTTCATCGCATGCATCTGTCACCTATTACCCATCAAACCACGCATTGATCTCTACATACAGTCACAATTTAAAAAAAACGGTCCCAATTAGGTTACTTTGAATAAATAATTCATTGAATTTCCACCTAGTATTTATCATGCAACAACAACAAATACCCCATTTAGCCTAATTACATAAGCTCCAATCCAATGATGAAAAATCAGTTTTCTCGTCCATCAAAAAAGCGGTCCAGCCCACTTTCTATCCATTTCCCCTGTGCGAACGAACTGGGGATTTTTTTAAATTCTTTTCTACAAAATTTAATTAAATGAAAATCAACTCTCCAACCATTTAATTAGTCGCAAATAAAACGGTTTTCACTTTTATGCCATTTAGCTTGGAACCGTATTCACATGAATCAACCGACAGAGAGAGATTCACAAGATACAACGAGGAAAAACCAACAAAAAAAAAAAAACGTAGAAAAACTAATTAAAGTATAAAATTAAACACCACCACTATACACAGATACACACACACTCACTCCAAAAGTAAAAAAAGACTCCTTGCACCACCACATCACTGTCAAGTGGATCATTTACTTGACACAATCGACAAACATCACAAGAAAAAAAGGACGAAAACGAAAAAACCGTCGTCGTCGTCACCACAAAATTGGATGCGATATGAAATTGCCTGTGTAAAAGTACACACACACACACTCGCAGCCAGAGACAATAATAATAATCGTTCCATGTTCGAAGATACATTTCTCTCTCGTCCATGCAAACAACCAACCAGCCAACCGACCGTATAAACAAATAAAAACTTTTTTTTTACTAAATAATTTGATGATGCTCCTTTAAGACAGAGCACGACACCACCGTTATAGATAAAAACCAAAGTATCTAAGGGTAGTAGAGCAAGGGAGAGGCAGCAGAGTAGTAGTTATGTTGTCAGACCATTACACTCCTAACGAGGGGAAAACAAATTAAATCATTAGAGACGACATATCCCACCGACGACGACTGTCGTTGTGCTCAATTGGATGCAAATACTACCACCACCACCACCACCATCGTCGCATCGACACGGTACCAAAGGCGGAGTTCCAAATCCAGCATCCAGCATGACACACAGACCGAGTATCTATTGGATTGAAAATCTCGAAAAAAGAGGGGAAAATCTGCCGGGTGCTCACAGCGAAGGGCGTGTACACGAATCTAAAAATACCCCAATCGAGGTGAACACACCCCGTAGCTGGGAAGCTGTGTGCAATCTGGCAACCGCCAGTGTATCTGAATCACACGACAAGGGAGGATTTGTTTTGCTCGCTCGCCGCTTATCCTTCGAGGGATGAATGTTATCTCGGATCAAGTCAAATTAGTCGTAACAGTGCGTTCGATGAGATAAGTTTTGTCGTTTGTCGATACTCTCTAAACCGCTTCGGGAATGAACTGTGAATAACAATTTCAACTTGTGTGTGTGTGAATAGAGATACTCGTAGATACTCGATACAAAATTAAGTGAAGTGTTCGAAATAAAATAAAAAAAATCGCTTACTACTATGGTAATGATGCAAACGGTCAATTCGGATACATCGCATACCGGCGGCGGTCAGTTAAGTCCGCACTCGAGCCCTGACTCCCCAAAATCGAACACCTCACCCGACGGTAACTCCAAGTTAACCCAACAGATGAACAGCCTCCTAATGGTGCAGTCGCACAACAGTGACGAGGCGGCAGCCTTTAAATTCTCCATTGATCGCTTGAAACAACTGACCGATCACAGGATATTGAGTCGATTGAGTCCGCCGAGTGGCGAGCCAGGCAAAATCGAAAGCCCCTCCTCGATCAACAATAACAATTGTAATAGTAGTGTTAGTAACAATAATAGTAGTAATAGTAGTAGTTGTAGTGTCAGCAATCGTAGAAATCAATCGCCGTCGCCTAGAAAATTAATCGAAATCGAAATCGGTGCCAGTGCACGTAAACTTATTAGACCCGAGCCGATCAGTAGTCACCATATTCCGGCGGGACTGCTACATCATCCGGGACACCTTCAACAACAGCAACACCATCATCATTCACATCATCAGTCACAACAACATCCACATCAGCATCCACATCATTCGCTGGCAGCAGCATCGCATCATGTTCCGCCGCCGCATCAATTTCAATTCAAACACTTGCATCACTCCCAATCGCCACCGATTTCACCGGCCTCCACTGGTAGTGTACCCCCTCAACAAATAACCCCCAACAGTCCAACAGGACAACAGTCATCACCGAAGGGTAATCTCGCATTGGAGACAACACCACAAATGACGGACATTGGTGGACCAGTAACGCTGTCGGTTACAGCGACAGCCACAACCACCACCACACCCTCGGCTACTACCTCCCACTTAGGTATTAACAACAACAACAACAACAACACAACAAATGACCTGGACATGGAAAGGATTAAATTGGCGGCGGCAACTGTGGCCGCAGCTCGAACAGCAGCCATGTCAGCTGCCAACGAACGAGATCTCAGCGATTATGGATTTCGGATACAATTGGGTGGACTATCGGCTGCGGCAGCTGCTGCAGCAGCAGCAGCTTCTGTACAAAAGCCCATCTATACGAGAAGTGAAACCAGCGAGGAGCTCAACGTGGACGGGAATGAGGATAGCAATGATGGATCAAATGATACGCCGTCGGTGAGTACCAGTGGGGTGGAGTGGGGTAACTAGTAGAAACGAAGATTGAATGTGCAGTGTTTTAGGATGCAAGCTAAGTGGATCTAGGAGTCCGTAAATTGTACATCTCCTCTTGACCTACTCGGGAGGCCAATCTTTTGTAGAAAACTAGTTGCATTTGATGCTCTGATTTGTTTGTAGGACAAGGTCTTGAAGAATCTATGGTTACACGCTTAGAGAATCAGACCTTAAGTCTGTTGCAAGTTCTTTATTTGGTGATACATGGACCTTTGAATAGAAATTGTTGACCTTAAAAGCTGAAAGAGCTAAGACGGAGCTCCAGGTCCTCCTCCTTCTTTTTAAGTTATGCAAGCCTCATAAGTTATGACTTCCTTAACCACATTACAAGTCAGGAAAAGGGAGCAGAAACTCTTGTCCACGGTCGACTGTTACGGATCGGATGCTCTATTGGGTTGCTTCTATCTTTTCCCTCGATTCTTCTTAACCTACATAACCCTATTTGCTAGCAAAAGACTCCATTTAGGACAATCACTTCCGATCTTGTTTTCAGTTTAAAGTTCAGTCTGAAGGTTCAAGGCATTCAAGTTCTCGTGGTCTCGTCAAGACAGGTTTTTTTCGTCCTTTTTTCAATAGTAGGCTGCAAACTTAAGACATTTTGGATATGCTTGTCAGTCTACGGGTTACTTCATTCTAAATTTTATAACGAAAGCCTTAAATAAGGTCATCGTCCTTATGACCTGCAACGCATTCAACAGCAGTTGGAAGGATTGTCTAAATTTAAACATGGTTACGTTATGTTGTATCTGTTCAGGAGGTTTTGTTAACAGCCCTTGGCACTGCGATTTCTCTTTAGAATCCTATTGTGCCTTTGCCTTCCCTTATCTGCATTCTAGATAAGTCGATTCAATCCAGAGTTTGTCAGGAAATTAAGGAACTTCTCTTGGTGGATGGCAGCAAACTATTCTTTTGGGACAACATTGCCGCCAAGAATTCTCTTTTCGAGTTGAAAGAGGGGTGTTCACTCTTTAGACAGAGTTTACAGCTTAAATTCAGGTTCATGTTTGTTTAGGCAGCAGTGTCCATTGAAAAATCCAATTGGGGCTCTAAGGTTGTTCCTATCGATGGTATCGGGAATAACAGCTTTGAGCTTGTCCTGATGTATTAATCCGGGCATTTCTGTCTCAAATGGTCAAATGAATCTTGTTGACGCGTCATCTATAGCCAGTGACCCTAAAGATGTTCAGAGCATTGGAATCTAAAAACTCTTTCCTGCATCCATGAAGTTGCTCTGGAACTTTTGTAAGTAGGTACCTAACCCTATTGGAACATTTGCGATCTGTATCTCTCCTTTGAATGTGATCCAGAGTTTCTTCTGCTTTTTATAACCTCCCTAACTCCCGTCAAGTTCTAGACATAACAGGGGAGACCTTAACATTAATTTGCGTCTGAAGGTTGATCGAAACTCGCCCTCAGCCATTGGTTCCGAGTATTTGACTTGGTTTTTGGAATTTTCGGGATACGATTCGAATTTTAAATGCCTGAGAATGGAAGGGCTGTAATTTGAGGGACATATTCCTGTATTTTCAATCGAGGATTCGAAAGATATGTCGCTCTATCACTTTGGGATTATGGCGGTAACACTGCATGTAAAAACTGTTTGTACTTCTGCTCCTTTAGGCCAGTGACAGCCTTATTTTTTGATCATAGTCCCTTGCAGACCTCCATTTTTTTGCGTACAGGAGATAATAGGGAATAATCTTGTCCATACGGATAGCCCCTATGCCCAGTCAAAAGTTTATTCAGGTAGAAGTCTTCTTCTAGCAGGCTTATGTTCATCTCCTTGGTATGAGGCAATAAGTTCAACGTAGGCCTTAAGAGCTCAATAAATCTTCTTTGTAGCAGAGCCTTGCATCGCCCATCATCCCCGGATACTTGGTCATGACGCCCGAATGTAATGACGTCTTTAATTTGTGTACGTCGGATTGCACGACAAACAATGACAAACCTCCGAAAGTATAATCTGTCATCAAGAAGCTTCCCAATACGCTCTTTGGGCTCGACAATAGTACTGTAGGTCCCTTCCATACGTGCGAAAAGTATAGCACGCATAAGATAATGGTTGCGATAAGCTAAACCTTGACCCTCTAGAGGCCAAATCGACAATCTAAACAGAATTTAACTATAAGTACGCGAATGTATTGTAAGCATAACCATGGACTGTCCCGTATAATGTTCCACAGTACCGGTCCTAGTACAGACCCTTGAGGAACTCCTTATACAGCCTCATAGGTGTGTCGACAACTAAGAGTTCAGAACTTCTCTTAATTTCCAATTTAAGGACTCGATTTCAGTCCTTGAAACTTCTTATCATCAAATGTGTAATGTGGACCTAGAAGTTCGTCGGTGGTAACTGTCTGTACAGTCTCCAGTAGAATGGCCTCTCACTGAGATGGAAATAAAGCTAAGCTTTGAAGTAGAACAAATTGAAACCACCCTAAATGCACGTCCCCGTGGATTTATCTCTAGATTTAAGTTCCTTCCGTCACTCCTTGTAGCACTTCTGTCACACGTTTGAGTGGTTCTTAGCTCTTCTTTATAGATGACATAGTCTTATTGTCTGATGACCTAGTTCTGTTGGTACATTGCTCGCATGTGTTCTAAGAAGGGATGTTTTTCTTAAGCCTAGATCGCAGCACTAAGTTACATCTGCTCGTCCAACTTGCAGTGCGGTTACTTCAAGTTCATTGCTTTTAAAGTCCTGCAACCTATCAAATAGTTTTTTCTATAATTCATCTCTCGAGTAGTCGTGTGCCTTTGTCCTAAGCTCCGCTAACAATTTAAACAACGACACCAGCACTGAGATCAAACGAAGAATATCTTTAGCCAATCGTTGCTTCTTTGGTCTAAGAAGGCATTTAAATAGCAAAGCCCTCTTTATCCCAGTTCTGCTCTACCGTTTTGAAGCATGGATCTTGTCAAAAGTGGATGAGGTTGCTCTTAGTTGTTTGGAAAGTAAAATTCTTGATTTTTGGTCCCCCCTACATAGACGGTGAGCAGAGGAGGAGATGCAATGACGAATTGCACAAGATGTACAGCGACATCGACTTAACCAGTGGAGTGAAGGTCCAACGACTGATTTGGCTCAGAAAATCTCCGAATCTACCCTTAAGGGATGGCGCGGTAGAGTCGAGCACGCAAGTGGAAGGGAATCTCAGCCAACTTGTCGTGCGAAACTGGAGGCAGCTGAATAAAAATCAAGCTGTTGGTTGATGCCTAAGTCCAACCCGAACTGTAATGCCAGTGCCATCCTTTAAGAACGCCATAGATTTCGCTCAGTTCCTGTGTCCCCTCGAAAGTTAGTGTTGCCACTATGTCCTCAATGTTTTGCCGGAGTATTTCGGAACCATAAATGATCTTATCATCCTTGACGTACAGAGGTAACATCGCCTGAGATCCAGCTCTAAAGCTTAAGCACTCCTACAACTAAACAGAAGGCAGACACGACGAGAGAGTGATAGGTGGATAGGTGTCCCGTGAGACTCACTTAGGCTCAGAGCCCATTCTAATGTGAGAATGATAGGCATACCCATTTGTTGTAACGTTAAGATTCCAGAATAATCCTAAAATTTACGTCAACGGGCTTTAGAGAGGCTGTTCTTACTGCAAGTTCCAGTTTCATTTCCTGATTTTACAATTCCTCCCATAAACAAACATCCTTGCTAACACTTTTTTTTTTTTCTTCCAACGATAGGTGTGTCCAGTCGATCTAACCCGCTCTGTTACCACCAGCACACCGACAGATAAGGAAGCTGCAAAACGTTTGGCATTCTCTGTCGAAAATATCCTCGACCCGAATAAATTTACCGGCAAAAAGGATTCAACATCGACACATCCCTTCAATCCGTCACGACAATGGAGCTGTAGCAGTAGTAACTACGATCGGGACGACATGCAAGATCGGCTCGATGATGACCAAAGTGAAGTCATGTCCGGTAAGTATCTAAAAAATACACACACGTGTATTTCTAATTGAAACGAAATCCTCTTTCATTCCATTTAAAGGACTCGAATGGTGTGCATTAGTTTGAGTGCAGTTTGGGGATATCTTCAATATTGATCGAGGAAACAAACCAACCACACATTTTGTGGTCGAAATTCAATTTATATTTTGTACACACGGTCCTTCATGCCGTGAGTCCTGTGTGTTGTGGGTGTTGTTGGTGGATGCCAAAGTGTTTTTCAATTCATGTCCAGAGATTTATTTTCCCCGAGGATTTCGAATGTGACTTCCGAATGATTTTCCATTAATTTTCCTAAATGACTCACGACTTTTTTTTTTTTTTTTTGGGCTTGGATTCGGGTGTAGGTGTGTCAGTGGGGGAGTTGCGGGTGGGTAAAAACAAAAGTCTAGCACACGATGTTTTTCAATTTGCAATTCCATTTCGAATTTTTTTTTTGGAGGACTGGGTGGGATGAAAGAGTTTGCATCCTTTTTTTTGTGCCGAATTTTCCTTTATTAGTGCGGAAATATTTCTGCGGGAAGGATCGACATTTTTTTTTGGTTTTTTTTTTCGTTTTGGTTGACGGGATAAAGTATCGGTGAAGGTAGATTGACTTGAAATGGATCGCCGTGTGTTTGATGGGATTTTATATTTTTTTTTTCGTCCTTATTTGAGGCTGACCCAGTACCAGTAGTCATAGTGTGGTTGAAGTATAGAGAAACACATTTGATTGATGTTTTAATTAAAAAATGTACTCATGCTTGTGTATTAGATGGAGACTTGAGGGGGCTTAAGCGTCGGGACATGATTGATTTCTCCATTTGCATGTTAATGGTGAATATTTTCGGCCAAGTTTGAGTGAAATGGGAAAGTTTTTCTCTTTTTGAGTCTGAAAGTGACAGTCGATTGGTGGTACATAATAGCTGTCAGATTGAAGGAATGAATTTGGACATTGTCTTGTATCCTACTAAGCATTTTCTGCAGCTTTTTTGGGATTTTCGCTTACATTCGTGCGAAGAATATAACACGCACAACATGAATGGTTGTGAGAAGCAAGGCTATCGCGCCAATTTTTTGTATTTGTGTCGTCGTTTGCTGTCAAGTCAAGGGATAATTGCATCACGTTATAATCGATGAAGAAAGCCGTTAATCGCTACCCAAATGAAGTATTAATAGACAAGACGGTGACCCTATGTTGCATCCCAGTCATGGGCAATGGACGATGTCAAAGCTAGATCTATGTATCTAATTCAGCAGTGGTTATTCCAAAATTGGAAAAATTGACGAAACCCTATAGATATAGCTTATGTAGTTAAGTGGTGTAAAAGACCGGTGGTCGTTTTGTGAAAGCCGAACGAAGACTGCCAAATCAATCACGGGAAAAACAATGCAACACGCACTTGCTGTTCCAGCCAATGTGCAGAGTTGCATTGTCGTTTCCCGGGAAGAGATGAGAAGGCAACGGATGCCTCGAAACCAGACGCGCAGGTGGGCATTAGACAAGCGAAAAGACAGACAAAGCATCCACAGATGATCTTATAACAGTTGGAATGCTTGTCGTGTCATATTTCGCACGTCCGATGCCCATCCACACGCCTACTTTAGGGGTCCGTATGTGACTTTATACGCTGGAAAATTTTAAAAGTATGCCTAGCAGTGAGATCACTTTGGTCAGCCCTCGGTTAAAAAAAAAACTGTGAACTATAAGCAATGGCAACAACACCAATAATGCTCCCCAGTCATTGTGGACACCAACCTCGAAGCAAAAAGTCTGAAACCTAATACCACCTGAGTTTCAAAATCATCTGAATAGCATCATAAGGGTATTCACAACCCCTCTAGTGCTAGTGAATTAAGGCTAGACTTAACTGCTAAGAGTTCTATAGAGGGATGTTTGTGATCGAAGGAGGTGCATTGAGGAAAGTCAGTGACAAATTCAGAAGGAGCAATTGGTATTGTGTAGGGCAACGCGGAGCACTTTTTTTTTGTATTAAAGTCAAAAATGGATACGGCATCCTTGCCAGTTCGTTGGAACCATAAATAGTACGATGTAAGGCAAGACGAAAGAGAGGAACAGACCTTAGGTTTCGGCGGTTGGTGTTAATGGAAATAGTTTCCAATAGCACGGTACAGTATCCAGTTAAAAGTTGGTGGACAAAAAGTAGGCAAAAATCTGTCGACTGTACTGGCTCGGCCACATCGAGCAAATGGACAAGAATGTCCCAGTTAAGAGCGAAGAAAAGGAAGAGCGAACCTCTGATTTAAAGATCAGGCAATCGCGGACGCCAAAACCTTGGTCTAGTAAACTAGAAGCAGCGTGCCCGGGACCGTAAAGGATGGAAAGCGGCATTAGTTCAGGCTCAGATCCTCCAAGGGTCTCTGGTCTGATAAGCAAGTAAGTAAAGACAAAAAGTGTGTCTGTCGTGTCACGACTTGACTCCAGGGATTGTGAGTTTATCAATTTGAGGCGATCAACGTATGGGGGTAAGTTGTGGGTATCAGTCCAAGGTGAATCTTCGCTGGACTGCCTCAATTCTCATGGAGTGGACAATCTGATAGGGTGACCAAACTTAGCTAGCATACTCGAGGAGCTAAGTTTGGAAGGAAGTATAGAGAGCTTTTATAAACGTATGGATCCGAGAACTCTTTTGATCATCGTTTGACAAAGTCTAGTGCTGAATTGGCTCTTCTAATGATGTTGTCGATGTGTGACCGAAAATTGAGTTCACTTTTCGCAGATAACATCCAGATCACGAGCTGAAGTGATTACGGGTACAAGCTCGTTGTTACAAAAGTATGTAAAAGAGTGACATTAAGCTGTAAGAAGAACCTGTTCAAGTCTTTTTGCAGAATATGAGAGTCAACCGGGGATGATATGCGTTTAAAAATCTTCATGTCGCCCGCGTAGACTGAAAGATTAGAGTCCTTTTTTGACAGTCTCGGCATCATTAATTGAAAGGATAAAGATTTACGGTCCGAGATGGCTGTAATAGGATCGGATAATGAAGATCAAAGTCTGACCTTATACTGGAGGTTAACAAGGTACGATTTGATCCATGAAATGAACCGCGGATCAAAACCCAGAGCTTTAAGTTTGAAAAGATTGATTTGATGGGGGATTTTGCTGAAAGCCGTTTGAAAATCTGTAGCCACGACATCGACTTTGTCGCCATCCTCCAAAGTGCACAGAGTTCTTGACACAAACTCATCATAGAGAGCCCTCTTCCGTGTAAAAATAAGTGCTTTGAGTTTTGAGGATCCTACGCGAGGAATATTCTTTGACAAGTTTATCATTTGCAAGTCAAGTCTTATCGATTTGCCAATGGTTTCGGAATTGACTACGGTATATGGTCGACTTTCCGTGTGCAAAGCCAGGAAAGGAATGTAGTCAAACTGTTAGACAGCGATGGCTCAGATGCGAACCAGAATCTAGATTCTCTGAGTCCAATTGCACTACACGGCGTTAAGTATTTGATGTGCAGGCTCAGGGATCCATGCTACTGTGATTCCGATTCCAGCTATTCTCTGCTGAACTAACTCTGCTTAGTTTTGTGATGTTGTTCCCTTTGCTTTACGAACGAGAATCGGACGAACTACGGCAGTGTACCTTCTTCATCCAGAGATATATCTTAGGTTGCAATCGTTAGGTTTTACCAACGGTGTTGCTGCAGACGTAGAAGCCTGTATTCTATGTTTAATTTCCAGTTTAGCTTAGGGTCATTCTGGGAGGCAGAGGCATTTCTACAAGACAATTCGATCCACTTTTACACCCATGAAACAAAAACCAATGAAGGTGTATGTGGTGGTGTCCCCTCTGATAGGCTTTATCTCAGTCTCTCTTTCCGTCTTCCCAAGGCGGAAATGTTGGCGATTACAGACTCTGGCTAAAGAGTGATATCTTCCACAGAAATCCGTATCTTTTCGGAAAGTCAAGCAGCAATCACGTCCTTGGAATCAATCTCTACAAATTTGTTAGAAGCTCTTGATTGCCGACATAAAGATGGCGGAACAGCTCAATATTCACCCTTATTGAGTGCCGGGTAGTCAAATTCTAGGGAACTGTAATACTCATGTATACTCATGCAACATGTAGACGAGGGAACAAATTCTAGATGGACAAGTGGTACAACGTGTCTAGCGACGAAGCGGATTTGGCCGCGGCTGGATGTGAAACGCTTTAAGAATTTAATTTCTCTCAACAGATCGCTTATCAGAACCGTAATAGGTGTCATCACGGGACACTGTCTAATAGGCAAGCATGCAACAAGGCTTGAGGTATACTCAAACGATTGTTTGTAGAAGAACAGGAGGAAACTTTCTCTGAAGCCGCCCAGCTCTCTCCCGCAAAAGAAGGCTCCATCTAGGAGAGTTCTGCTTTAATGACTTAGATGTCAGATGTCAGAAACCACCTACAGAAACGCTTCATCAGAAGCTCCAAATGGTTCAACGAGTTGGTGAGGAGGTCTCTCTTGATCTATGTGGTACCTCAATGGACCTATCACTGGTCTAAGTGTGCTGGCAACAGCTAGTAGACACTTCAACTTAACCTAGAGTCAAGCAAAGAAGTGTACCACATGAATAGGACAAGGTTGGATTCTAAATCTTGTGGCTCTTCGTTATTCCCAGACCGTTTCTCGTGAGCTGTTGTCGTTTATATTTTCCTGAAATCCGTTGACTAGATTGAAATTTACATCTGAATTCAGCTTATCAGCGCCGGAGTAAGTAATGAATCCACCTTAGTCCGGTCATTCTTCATTTTTACACTAGCAATCTTCAATTTTCGAATCCAATACTTGTTAAGTTTTGAGCCCTCTTAGAGCTTTCACCAAGTTGAATGTGTTACAGATCCTAAAACTAAACTTCTACTCAAAATCTAACCCCAAAAATTCGCCCTGAATCGACATAGTTTCTTTCAAAAGCAACCCCACCTTGATCACCCTTCACTTCCAATGCGATACTCAAAGTCTACTCCAATTTATCTACAAACACACACTTCAAAAGAGCCTCCGCAAACACATCTAATTGGAAGCATTAGAATGTACTTTGGTTGCAGCCCCCATTAGGCGCATCATAGCCTATCCAAATATCTCTCGATTGCAGTTCACCGTATGCAATCAAATACTCGACTGCGACACACTAATGATTTGGGGGTGCTAATGAATAATTTAGGTGCCCTCCCGCATAAAATTTCAACAACAACAGCACCCACACAAACCGATAACATCGTAACGTAATTGCGTAGGCTATACAGTTGCGTACAAGTGACGACATCATTACCAGTCTCTCTCTCTCTCCCACCATCCCCCATTTTCAGTTAACAACATGGCAGTCATCATCATCATCAACATCACCACCATCCGAGTGGTACTCCACATCGCACCGAGAAATCGTTGAGAGGCAATCTGTTCCAAACGCACCCCCAGATTAATTAGCAAGACACTTAATTACGGCGAAGCATTTATAACCACCGCCACACCATCGCAAAGAACAACAACCCCCCCGGCAAAAATAAATCGCCTAACAGGGTGTAACAGGGTGTTTATATGAAAATTCCGGGTAACAACCCTTTTGCGGTTTGCAAAACTTATCCCCTAACCAAATGATGTCATTTTTGTGAATAGATTGGATCGGAATTTCAACCCCTATCATGTAATATGCATGCAGCCACTGTTAAGGGGAGCAATATTGCAAAATGGTTTCCATCTTAGCACATACTGGATGAGACTCTGTGAAATTGGTAAGCGCGTTGTACAACCTGCAAACACTCCCCCACTGCGACCCCAAAAGCCAGACCATATCGAATTGCTTGAGTATTCAGAACTACCCTTTGGAAATTATTTCCCCTTGATAGGACGCATAGTGTGATTGTGTTAAGGTATAGTCTTGTTGGTGGTGGTAGTAGCTCCACTTCTTCTGCGGTCGTGCTAAATTGTGTGCTACACTCAGTCATGTACCGGCAACCACCCTCTCTATATACATACACACAAGGATGGGGTTTGTTGTTCAACGACAACGACAACGACAACGACAACGATGACGACGACGATGGAGGACAAAAACGAAACTTGTGTATACCAATTACGGATGAGCTGGTGCTTGGTTTTTCATCCCCCCTTGAGAGAATCCTTCGGTTGCCATCTCTTTTGTTCCTATTCAGCAGCTTGCTGTTCGTCCTTATTCTGTTCAGAATGGAACGTCGATGTCATAGGATACGAGAACTATTAATGTCCTTCTGACTGTGTGTTTGTGTGTGTGTGAATGAGAGGGAGTAATAAATATGAATGCCAATTTCACCAAGGATATCCTAGCCTCCTATGTGTGTGTGTGTGTGGATGTATGTGTGACGCTGTCTCAAAAGGGCAAAGTTATAAATGTTCAGTGCTATTATATTGCTTGCTTTTTGAATTTTCATATTTAAACAATACTTGGCGTGTGTGTATATGTATGTGTCGTGCTATATCCCCCCCACTATACACACACACATACACTTTGGGAGGTACTGTGAACATTTTTATGTCTGCCATGGCAGTATCATTATTATTTTTATGAAAATGAGACGACAAATACACCCTTGGGGCTTTTGTGAAACTCCGTGAAGGGGGGTGGGAGAAGGGGGGGTTGCAAATTACGAACTGAATACGATGGGCATATCATATGACCAAAGTGTAAGAGTGTGTATGTGCTAACAATCAAAAATTTCCCATTTAGAGACGGCACCGATGCTTGTGGGGAGTGCCTGCATTCAAAATTGCTAAGTGGAGGGGGGTTGCTTCCTTGCGGAAGGATAATGGCAAATGGCAAAAAGCCCTGGTAATGGTAATTAACACTCTGATTTCGTAATTAAGTTTATGACTTAAAAACGACTCATAATTTAAATGTTGTTTCACCCTTGGGGGTCGTTGACTATCTCTCTGTTCCTGTGTGTTTGTGAGGGAGCATATCCCTTGATTTAGTGCGAAAGATGTGTACGCTCTTGTAATTATGATGATGTTCGCGAAAATTAGCAAAAGAAGATATATCCTGCGGCATTTTGATGGTAATTATGTTAAAATGTTTATCGAGTGTGTAAGGAGGGCGGGTGGGGTACCGATCGGACTAAGCGATTTGAATGACGATAGATGGATAATCTTTTGATTGGATGCGAGTTGGGTTGGGTTGGATTTAATTGTCAAATGTCGGGGCTAGAGGATGTGAAATAGATTTCAGGACACATGAGTTAAAAGTTGCTGTTCCAAGAGTTTTCATCGCTGAAACAGCACAAAGTGTTAGATTTTTTGAAAGAAAGAAGACTGTCTTTGAACAAAACTCTTACGTCCAAGTTAAGGATCATTTACTTAACTTAACGAATTTCTACCCTCGTGAGGCAAAGGACATCAAAAACGCTTCCACGCCATCGTGTGCAGAGTTCTACAGTGTTTTTTGATTCCCTCCAGCTCATCTCTAATGAACTCGATTCCATCGAAAGTCTTCTGTGCGATGATTGCTTAGGGCCACCTACCCTTCTACCTAGTGATGACCGATACAATCCCACTTCTGTCGACGTATTGGTTCCTGAACCGTACTCATGTAGCTCTGTTCGTTCAAGATGCGGTTCAGTCAGAAAATTCTCATTTTGATACGCAGGCACCTACTTATGAAGGTTTGCAGCTTACGAGTGGCACTACAGACTTGAAGCTGACCTGGCTTCGGTGTTGAAAATATTCCTTTTCCTGATTTTGTACACCATGCCGACAGCAGCTTTTGCTTTAAGATTCCGCTGCCCACACAGAGTTCGGTACCATCGTCAGTCGAGACCATAGGTAGGTACATAGGTTGAAGAGTTGGGTGCATTGCGTGATGCAGCCTTCACTGGGACCTCTTCACTGCTAGGGGAGGGGGGCAGAAATGAATGGTCGACCAGTGATAGGTCCTGTTCCGAGCCCATCCTGGCTAATTCACCCGCCATTTCATTCCCGTGGATACCTATGTGTCCCGGGATCCACCAGAAGAGACCATACTTTCTAGATGAAGGAAACAGCCCTCCTTCCGGGCAATGTTCAGTTAAGCATTTGAGTTAGAAAGGCTTATGGGCTTTGTTTTCTTCACATTCACCTTCAGCGTTTCCTATGATGCGGCCTTCATTCGGGTCTTCAAAGATTCAATGTGTTGCTCTAGAGTGGAATGTCCAGTCTGAAAAATAAGACAAAGAAAAAGGGTCTATGTTAGTTGATTGGTTGTCGTTTGGCATTCCTGACTTATCCCGAGTTCTCAATGAGTTTAAGGATGATTTTTGGTGGATTCTTACACAGATCGCCCAGGTTGTTGAAATAGTGTTCAACAGGAACTGAGGTGTGTTCTCTTCTGCGTCTTTATCGCCGAGGCCTCTGCATAAAAAAGTTCCAAGTCCACTGGCATCATACCATTGCGTAGAAAGCGTCAAGTAGCATCTTCGTCTGTAGCTTTCTGCGAAGAGCCAACCAAATGAGATCTCGACACGATACGCAGGAAGATCCTAAACAGAAGCCCATTTGAAACATACCAGTCATCAATTGGTGGCCCGGAATAGTGGACATCGAGAAGAGCAGATAAAAATATGCTCGGGGGCTTTGAGAGCAAAGTTCTGTCGGTAGTTTTCCAAAATTTACGAAGAACGATGCACTTTTCAAGCTTTACGACGACATCAGTCAGGTGAAACAAATTCGACCACAACGTCTTAGGTGGCTAAGTTACTTGGAGTATATGGACATGGTTATCAACGCCCAAAGAGTGTTCGAATCAAGTTTAGAGGAACTATGCGTCAACAAAGGCGCCAACGAATAGCGCACTGTATTGGAAAGGGATCTCAACTTGTTGTACAAAACTGAAGGCGGGTAGCTATGAATCAAACAAGAATTCTGTTGATTGAAGCTCAGGTTCACGGCTGACTGTGATGGCAACCGAAAGCTTGTGAATAATTGTTAATGTGCAGCGTTTGCAATTCCAGGGTAACGTTTGAAGTAACTAACACTTGATCGCCACCGCGAGCTCTGTAATTGCTACTAATGCTCACTGAGAACGTTCGATGATACTGATACTGCCCGTTGCGTATCCCCAAAGGTAGAGGAACTTATGGAAGAAAGTGTCCTTCCGTGTTGACGCAAGCTCTAACGCTCTACCGGCTCCAGCATGAAATTGAAGAATAGTTCTGATCATTTGTTTAGAAATTTCGTGGTCCACCACGTATTACGCGGCCCAGTGGGCTCAGTTTTCTCGAGATTCCAGCACTCTGAGCAATAAATGCTGCCATATGCGGCTTATAAGTCGATAAAACGCAGATGAATCCAGATGAATTGATGGGTTCGACTTAAAATTCGTTGGTCTTTCCCGCGACTTGCCCAATTTGCCGGACTAAAAGCC
Organism: Criorhina ranunculi; assembly: GCA_951813785.1. Taxonomy (NCBI): domain Eukaryota; kingdom Metazoa; phylum Arthropoda; class Insecta; order Diptera; family Syrphidae; genus Criorhina; species Criorhina ranunculi. The sequence goes on from OX638381.1 coordinate 22,802,563, forward strand.
ACGGTACGTGTAGATTAGTGAATGCAAACCGGCTTAAACCATTTACACGGTACGCTGGACAAGATCTTATATGCTCCGGAGATATGCCTCTGCAGTCGCTCCAGGATATAGAACCGCAGAGAGTTGATACTCCAATCGTGGGGTATGCTTTCGTCCATCCATACATACCCGATGTTTTGATGCATGCTGCCTTCCGTCACTCTATATCTGAAAAGCTTCGATGGCAAGTCAGCTATGTCAACTGTCTTTTAAACTGTGTGAAGTGACTTCATCATCGACAGGATTTGGCCTTTCTTTCTTTGTCGCTGCTAGAAGTTCTTCTTAGAAGCATGTTCTACTTCCAGCAAATCGGTGACTTCGCTCTCTTCGAAATTTCGAAGGCTCTCCCTATCGGGTTTCAAGCCAGCTTTGCTATAAAATCTTGTACATCTTTGAGCTGGAAGAACGTGTTCGACCTCCTTTTCTTTGCAAAGTTTTCTCTGAAAAGGGCTACAATCCGCTTACTGTGGCCACATCCAAAAGGTTGACCATTCGAATACTTGGAGGAACCCAGATTGCTGTATGAATTTGGTTACAAAGAAACCTAGTCCCACTAGCAATAAGACGCTCCAAAATCATTGTCGTTTCGTAACTAACCCATCAACTATGCTTTTCCTTTAGATTTTGAATAGATATTCCTTCTCTAGATACGTTCCACAGCTCCTTAAGCCCAACATGATGTTGAAAAATGTCACCTTGATACGAAACACAGTCAGACAGTCTTCCTGAGAAAAGTCCTAAGCAGTTTCGAAGCAAGTACACCCAGTCGTTCCAAGGAACTCTTGTTGTGATTTCTGAGACGCACTTTAGTCGATCTGACGTTTTACACAAATGTTTACCTAACCTTTGCAGTTGCGTAGTCAGACTCACAAGGCTCATACACAGAAGGCGTCTCCTAAGTGGTACCGACGGAGCTTGAAACTATTACATCCATCCCTTCACTGCCGGAACCTTCCACAAGAGATATAGAAAAAAGTCAATTGCTCATCTGTAAATCACCAAGTTAGACTTAGATTACAAGCCCCTAGGCAGTAGTAGTACAAACAAAATCCTCTGCCAAATGAATCTTAATCAAAAATTTCCCCGCGAGATAACACCACTCGACCCTTAAAAATTGAGTTCACTGCCCGTAAGCAACCCCTGTTTAACAATCTTGTAAACTTACAAGAGAGTAAATCCAATGGCATCCCCCAAAAAGGACTTACGACAGCTATTGTGTTCTCAAATCGTCTTAACACACAACCCTTCCACTAAAGCCTAATCGCGAAAGTTCACCCTTCTTTCGTGACGACAAAAAAGAAAAAGGAAATAAAATTCAAAAGTTCAACGAAGCGTTTTAGAATAATTTTCAAGATGAGTTGAGGCGAAAAGGAATAAAACACACACACACACATCCACCAGCACCACCCTGTTCTAATGGAGGCAAAGTGTATAAGTTATCGGTTCTCCAATTAATTACATCATCATCATCATCTGGTTTTGGATCTCTCGTCGCTTGGCTTAATTTATTGATGTTTACCAGTTTACCCGGTCGGATGTGGCGTCATCAGGAGTAGCCTGCAACCACTCAAACTCGAGCCACTGTGTGTGTGTTTGTGCAACGTACAAGCATTTAATCGCTCATGTATATATAATTAGGCGCACCTTGCTTCCACCTGTTAATTAATCACTTAATTAGCATCAATGCTTCATTTAATATTTAGTCCTTCAATGCATACATATACACATGCATACCGACCAACTGCAGCAGTTGCCGCAACTAGGGATGGATATGCTTCTTATGACTCGAGCCTATGATCGATATTCGTCCTGCTGCTGCTGTTAAATGCTCCAACAGACCGCAAAAAAAAAAAAAATGAAAACATCACAAACCTCCATAGTCCTTGTATCCTGGTCGTGCAACTCTGCGGCGTTCTCACTCTACATGTGCGTGTGTGGGTGTGTGAGTGTGCGTCGACTAATTTCGTGGCGAATTTAATTTGATTTTGCGGTCGACGTGAGTGAATTGAACTGGAAACCGCCATCACCCCCTCACTCTCAGTCTCAGCTCACTCGGAAGTGTCCTTCTCTGTGCGTTGTTTTGCCAACCCGTTGGATTTACTGGACCGTGAACGAACGAACGTAGACTGCACCTGAGCGTGCACACGCGGTAGGCTGGAGCTCATTATACGGGGGTGGACGACGCTTGCCTGCTTTGTTTCACCAACTTACTGGTGTCAAACCAGTGACAAGTGTTCCAACCTCGTTAACTGGGCTCGTTTCTCTCAATTAGCGGGTCGAGGGAGATAATTTCCGATACTCGTATCCCGTTGTGGACAGGTGATTCGATGTGATGCACGATTGATTCCCCAATTGAGAATAATTCAATTTGGAGAAGCGTGTTAAATCGATTAGGTCGCAGAGGGGAGGGGGGGATATTGATTACGGAACCCCTTACACTCAAGTGGATGATGGTGTTGATGAGCAAATTAGATATTACGAACGGAATGGGTGGTGATTTAGTGGTCATGATACATGGTGTTGCGGTTGAAGACTTGGAAAAACTTCTTCTTATGGAATGGGAACCGGAAATGTATCAACTGACGCTAGGTCTCAGTAGGACCCTTAAGAGTTTTTCTGACGAATTGTGTATGGATGACTGAATATTTGGTGATGTTTTAGCATAACTGAGGCCCTTTTACACCAAAAACGGTCGTTCCTAAGGTTTCTTAGGTGGCAAGGGCTGAAAAAAGTCAAATTTGTGTCCCTAATTACAATGTTCAGAGCTATATGTGGCACCGTCTTGCTGAGACAACAAGTCTAATATTTCTCGTGAAAGACAGGAGGTGAGGCCTCTTCTTCACTTTGAAAGAAATAAGGTCTAACGTACTTAAGTCATGTTTCTCCTCTTGTGGATCCTAGGATCTTTACCGCGACTTTGTAGCATCTTGTGCAGGTTCTCTGTCTTAGTTCACTTCGACTCTTCATCGGTCCATTTTTCCTGTCGCCAAAGTAACACAACAAAATTTGTGAAAGAATGCAGCCTTGTGGGACCCCGCTTTAAGTTTCGAAGTCTTCTGGCATCCATCACTTTTTGCCCGGCTAGAAGCAAGAACTTCTTATAGAGCTTGCAATCATTCTCTTCTTCTCATCATCTGGGAACTTCTCGGCCTCCCAAAGCTTCTCGAGGAGTGTACACAAGAGTTAAGCCGATGTTGTTAGAGCTGCTTGTAAACGGTTTGCGGAAACACCACCAAGTCCTACAGTTTTGTGGGTTTTGAGTGCTTTGATCCCGAAAATGATCTGATCCTTGCTAGGAGCCTCAATCTGATCTTCAATGAATCGAATTTTGATGGTGAATAGTTGGTAAGGAGATACTGCTTTCATCTTTTAAGCTGCTCCTTATCCGAAATGAGTAACCGGATTCTGTTTTTAGCTATGGCTAACCGTCAGCTTCTTGCTGATTGTATAAATGATCCTTCCATCATCTCGGGTATTTCCTTTGCTTATGTAGTGATGGTTCTTCTCTCGGCTTCATATAAAATGTGGAATAGAGTAGCTACAATGGTAGTGTTAGTTCAGGCTACTAGTGGCAGCAAACATGCACCAGCACACAAGGGAGTTCCATTGTGATACCATTATCTGGGAGTTGATTCCCCAACCTACTCATCAAACTACTTCGAGCTTCGAATGAAGGATAAGTTTGTGCCAGATTGCAGTAGGTCTTAAGGCTAGTAAATGGAGCAATATTTCGAGGGAGTGGGCAGGACACGTGAGTAGATGGTTGAGGATACTCTCGTCCTTCTTTTCATATCTCCATCTCTTCTCCTTGATCTTGCTTGTCTTGGTCTTGTCTAAATGTTAATCAGCGTTCGATGATTGTTGTTGTGATGTGCAGTCTCCTAAGAGGGAGCAAGGTCTTTCCAGTCTAGCACATGGTGCCATTGGACCGTCTAAAGTTCGTTCTATTAATTGTATCTAGTTAAGTAGTCTCTCTCTATGTCCTAGCACCCAGCATATGTTAACGAAACTGAGGGTTCCTTGGAGGTCCATGAAAATGGTAATGTGCCTAGACAAGGCGGAAAGAGAGAAACTTAGACTTAGCCTTTCGGAGAAAACACCTTCTACTACACCATATTTAGTCTTGGAGCCATCTGTGAGGAAGGATTCAGTTTCCTCCTTCGTGTTGATGCCATCAGCCCAAGGTGTAATCTGTGTTCTCGCAATGGAACAACTGTAGCCAGTTTGAATGCCCGACCAATGTGCGATGGCTTTTAGTCTAAAGGATTGCCAACAATGTCAAGAGGCGGTAGAAGTGAAGCAGGATGTCCAAAGCAGCAGAGGGCTTCGTTCTGAGTCCTCTTTCGCCCTTCTTCTAGTTTGTCCCGGTGAATGGCTTTATCTTGAATCACTCACCATTCAAACCTGAATCGGTTAGAAGCTGTGTGTTGATAATCCTGCTTGTGGAATGTGAGTCTTGTCAATTTGCCTTCTGGTAACTTCTGTTAAGCCATGTGCTGTGTCTCCCTGTGATTTACCAACCGTCAGTTTTACACCCCAAATGATCTTGGACAGTTGAGAGTTGGTTATGAAAATATCGATGCACTGAGGCATTTCTAAGCCAGATGTCCAAAAGAGGACTTCTGAAATGTTGACTGATCGTCAAATGATCAATTTGGAAACAGCTAGGTCTGTTCTACAGAATCCAGCCGTTAAAATTCGATCGCTTTGTTCCAGCAAACTTGGAAACTGTATGCAATTGATGTAGTCCATCAAGGACCATCTTTTTATTCTAGAAATACTTCTCTATCCTTTGTTCCTTTCAATCACTTCGTACCTGAATCCTCTCCTACCAAACCTAGTAGAAAATCCCTGCGCATCACCATCCATTATCCTTTCAAAATTCTGCACGCTCGTTGATTCCGAAATTCAGAGAAATTGTAATTGCATTCCCATGGGCGTTATATAATTGAAAACTCCTCCCCAGCACAGGACTCAGGATCGATTACCAAAGTGTTAATTGCAAATTGCACTGCACCCGCATTCACTTGCACAAATGAACCCCCCCCAAAATAATTATCCTTCCAATTAATTTCGACGTCAAATCAATCTAATTTCTCACAATTCTCTGATTTGCAGCCCAGGACATCAACGACATGGATCAGGACGAGATGTGTGACGATGCAATGAGCAGTGACATTGACGACAGGGCAAGTGAAACTGATTCCAAGAAAGGTGGCAGTCGTAATTCACGTGGCAGTTCCAGTGACGGCAAGGGTGGTCCTGGTGGCAATGGAGGTAGTGGTGGCGGTGGTGGTTCAAAGCCTCGTCGTGCAAGGACAGCATTCACATATGAACAACTTGTGTCGTTGGAGAATAAATTCAAAACGACAAGGTATTTGTCAGTGTGTGAGCGATTAAACTTGGCGTTGAGTCTTAGTTTGACAGAAACACAGGTATGTCCTAAGGAATAATTGAAACTTCACGCAGAAGGACTAATTTTTTTTGTATTTTTAGGTGAAAATCTGGTTTCAGAATCGTCGAACCAAATGGAAGAAACAAAATCCCGGCATGGATGTGAATAGTCCAACAATTCCACCACCACCAAATGGTGGCTCATTTGGACCCGGCGCCTATGCCAGCAGTCTGTTGTATCCTCATGCCGTGCCATATCCACCCTACGGACCATACTTTCATCCACTTGGCGCACATCATTTGAGTCATTCGCACTCATAAGTAAGGGAGGCTGAACGAGTCCATTCAATGTTCTCAGCATGCTTCCTTCGGGGAGCATGTAATCAGCCACCCAACAATAAATTGTGATGACGTTTATCATTAGTTATGTAAGCGAAAGGGAGAAAGAGAGGGAGAGAGAAGCAAGGTCGGGTTTTGTGCAAAAAAAAAAATTAAATTTCAAAATTTAACTCTCAAAGGATCTACCAATGGAACGCATGGATGGGACGTGTATAGCAGAACTGTGCTGCCACTTGTTTTTTTTTTGTAAAAAATTAAATTATTCCAAAATATGGTAGCGTGCTTAATTTTTATGAAAAAGAAATAGGAACTCTGTTTTGTTGTTCTTTGCTGTAAATATTACTTTTCTGTGTAGCATAAGATAAAATAAAAGAAATAGTTAATAAGACTAAATATTATTGAAAGGAAAAATTGTTTTATTTTGAGAACGAGAGGGGGTAGCCTAAATGGCTTCAAGCCAAACGAAGCAACGTCCCTTAAACTTAAACTTAAGAAAAAACTAAAATTAGTTGGGTTGGTGGAGGAGATCGAATTTAAGGGAAGGCGTAGAGCGGTTCAAGTCGAAAGGGGTAGAGTTAATCTTTCGGAGCATATCGGAGATTGGTTCATTCGAGCCATCAGAGGTTTGGTGAGTCGGCAAACAGAAAAGACGAGGAATTCGTAGATTATGAGGGTAAGTAATGAAGAACATAGTCCTGTGAAGGGATGCGCTTTCAACGTGACCTGAGAGCAGTTCTTTTTCAGCGGACACCACGCTGGGGCACTCAGATACAAAAACAGGTCCATTGTACTACCAGCAGGTACAACCCTTTTACTGTGTTTTCTCCGTCGAGTAAGAGCTTCAGTGATAAGGAAGGTTACCAGCATTCATCACATTAGACCCAAAAATCCGCCACCTGATACGAGCAAAGGCAGGACAATCACATAGGAAATGTTCCGCAGTGTCGTCGGCAGCTCCACAAGCGTCACAGACAGTGGTGTCACCTAAGCCTAACACGTTGAGTTGTTTGACAAAGGAGAAATGTCAATAAGTTCTCTGCAGTCTTTTCTGCTGAGAGACAGCAAGAATGCCGCGGATTTCCTACAGACGTTGGGAAGGATTTGTTTAGTCTGACTGCATCCTGAAGAGTCATTCCATCTACAGTTGTGTTTGCTAGAAACCCAACCATCGATAGAAGCCCTAACCGATGATACGGGCAAACCTAACGTGGGTTCAGGGCCGGAGAAGTTCTCCTCTGAACCTTACCTGGCAAGCCCATCGGAGGCCTCATTTCCTGAAATCCTGCTGTGTCAAGGGACCCAGAAAAGTCTTAGTAAATTCAGTCTTCCAACCGAATTCAAACTAGACCTGCATTCTTGAACTATTTTGGATCTAGTAAGAGGATTGAGCAATGCCTTAAGCGCAGCCTGGCTGTCGCTACAGACGCAGATACTCCGTCCCCTTCACTGGCAGAGAGGAGTTGTTGAATGAAGAGAACGTTGGCTGTATCTCTGCGTTTCTCAAGGGTATTCAAGTTAATGAGTAGGAGGCGGTCTTGATAGGGAGATAAAAGGGTCGTTCCAGGGCAGAGCAAATCGAAGAAAACGGCGGTGGATGCTCTTGATTCCCAAAACTTGAACACGATGATACGGGGACGTTACTTGACAGGCGTAGTCTAGGAGGGGGCGGATAAATGTAATGTAGAGGGACCTGATCACGAATGAGTTAGTGAATTCTTTGGACCACCGCTTTACAAAACCTTTAGGGATTACCTCATCCATGTGTGAGTGGAAATCGAGTTCCCCATCGCCGATGTCGCAAAGATATTGAACGGGGAAAATGGGTTAATTTAACAGAAGGTAGAGTCGAGGAGGGGATTGGTGCCGCTTATGTAAAAAGGTGATGGATTGGCATCAGAGTAAAAAACTATCGAGGTCTAGTTGAAGGAGAATGGAGTCAAGTTACAGTCAATGAAATCAATCAACGCGTTTTCTTTGTTACGTCATGAGAAAAATCGTCAGTGCGCGGTCAATGGTAACCGTGTCAATGCATAAAACTGACGATCACGCGAATGATGCAAGTCGATCAACCCTTTGACACGTTGTCGATCACAAGAGTTGACAACTTTCGAAGACGTTGACTGTAACCATCTTTGTCAGCACTTTTCCTTGGACAGCTTATTGAGACCCAACTGTCTTATACACGGATTCAATATTATCGTGACGCATGTCTTTCAGGTCGCAGTGCTATTTGCGTCAGTTGCAGAGCCTTACCAATAAATCGTGACGCATGAGGCTGAAAAACACGCGAATGGCACTCTAGTCGAGATTTGATGAAGACTTACCTTAAGAAACCGCTGCTACTTCGGTTTGGTGGGACAAATGCGTTCAAAGCTCCTAACCCTGATCCTGCCAGGTTTGCCGAGTGCTAGACGAAAATCAGATATTGAGCAATTTCGAGGGAGGAGGAGGACAAATGAGAGGGAAGGTACAAGCGCGAACTCTACTAGCTGCATCAAGATGTGGTTGTAGTCCTAAAAGGGAAAATACATCGACCACAATGGCTTCAGTCAAGAGGATCTTCAAATCACAGGCTACAGGCTCGAGACGACGAAGATGAAAAAAAACTCCGTTTTAAGGCTCGGAATCGAAAGCTGCAGCATTTCAAATACAAAGACCCTGTGCGGGTCGAGTTTCTTCGTACTCTTTCAGTCGTCCATCAAGGTTGGAGGGTTCAACTTCACGTTGAGTGGTCTGAATCCTTAGATTCCTTACGTTTCAAGTCTTTTTAGGATTTTAGGAAACGTCTTCTATGTCGGCGTGTCAAAATTAAAGGCAGAGCTCAAGATAGACAAAATAGCTATCCTCTGTGGCATTCTCTTCGATTCGTCTATGTTGGGTGTCCTGTTGACAGCAAATCGTTGGTTATGGCTCACCCACAGCTTAACCCATTTTGGCCAATTATACCTCAACACTCGTGAGTAAAAGTTTTCTGTCGACGTAGTCAAAAAGTGACGGAACCATAGCTTTACATTATATTCACGTGAACCTGCGTCTGGGTGATGAGCGTCTGGTAGCAAACGGAACCCTGCACTAGCGATGTGATGAAGAGACTCAAGTGTAGATTGAACCAGAATCTGTCGCACACGGAATGTGTCGTTACTTGTAATTGGTCCCCACACGTAGTGCGAAGATAAACATGTTTCTACGCCAAAAGCAATAAAGCCTTCAGTCTTAAGACGTTGAGGTCGAACGAAGATCAAAATATAGCAGTTAGATGGAAGGCTCCAGTCGGGAACATGTTTAACTATCCAAGTAAGTTGCTGGTAGTATTGACAAGGGTCTTCTCTGTCAACCTACAACGAGATCCAATCCAAACCAATTCTGGGTATGCCTTGCCTTCAACGAAGGCCTTCCTTACAGTCTTTTTGTACCTACTCCAGGCATCATTAGTTTTAGGATAAGCCCCCTTTCATTTGAAGCTTGTATCGGTTTCAATTGTTTAACTTTCGTAAAATGGAGAGCAAGACTATAAACCTTTCAAGAATTGTGTAAACAATTCAGCAAATGGTACGACTAACGCGTCCTTAAAAAAAATGGTTCTAGCACCACGGCAATCAAGTTAATTAAAGATGCTTCTGTTTCCCAGACTCCTACTCAAACAATCACCGCGTTTTACAAACGAAAACTCAACATCCAAGTCTGATCCTTGGTCCTGTCAACTTAAATCGCATTAAAAACAAATTTGAACAAGTTAACCACTCTAATTGCGATTGAAGTGAATTCGATTAAGGACCGCATGCGACAATCACATTGTTGTGTATCTCCCCCACCCCTTCCATTTATTCGTTTACGCTTTCCACAAGGAACAAAGTTGACATAAACAAGGTCCCAAGTGGCCTCTTGCCCGCGTTTATACCTCCAAGTGTTTATATTTCATTCGTTTGACATAAATGCAAGCCATCGGAGTCGTTCTTTTTTATGACAGATTTCCCATCTCGATTACGTACCGTTATTCTTTTTATATATGCTCTTGTGTGTAGTGAACAAGTCCCAAGGACTATTAATGTACAATCATGTAAAAAAACAGGGCATGTCCCATAGTTAATGCCATCGGGGAGTTTTCTTTCACAAATTTTTTGACACACACAACAAGGACGAAGAACAATAAGAACTTGTGAGGGGGTGGTTCGATTCGAGACTTTCAATTCGCAACATTAGAGGGATGAATTACAATTTAATGATGGTGTACATGTATTATATAAGGATGTGTAACTTGTATGAGATTCAAAGGATAATCGAGCCAAAAGAAGAAAACTGAAATATCGATTTGAACTGGCGCTGGTGTTACATGTACTATTCCCTCCGAAGGGGTGAGTGTCATAATGGTGACATCTGTGTATTAAATTACAGTTATGTTAGAAAACGTCCTTTGGGGCATTTTAAAAGTGACAAAGATGAGACACAAAATTTACGGACATTACTCGTGTACATTTTAAATTGGTGGCAATAAAATTTGCTAAATTACATGATGGTGTGTTGGACGGAAGGGGTTGAGTCAAAGATGAAGGCGTCCTGAACTGGAATCCTTTCCTTAAGACTTCCATCCACATTGCAACTAATTAGAGAGAAATTCCATCAGTCAACAGATGTTTTTTGGTCGGTAATTCTGTCCGTTTTCATCGTGCCTAATGGAGCCTCAAATATGTCAAAGTAAATTTAATTTTTGCATCTCATTAGGGATCGTAGCCCACCCAGAACTTTCGCCTCTGTTTGATGTATATCGCCTTCGTCTCGGAGACGATTTATTAATTGACACAGTAAGCGCCACCAATTAAGTCATCAACCGCATAATGATCACAGGGTTCATGGTTGCACTTTGTCGGCACCACTAACGGTGCAGGGAGCATAAGATTAAAGGAACACATTAGGAAATGTAAATGACATGCGTCAAGATGTGTGTTTTCCCCTTTTTTTGAGGATCATACTCGGGAACGTTTTTCAACATGTTTTGGGATCACTCTCTGAATCTGTTCGAAGGGTAAACAAGGGCATTCAAGAGGTTTTCTCCCAAACCAACTTCTGTCTATCAACACCTACTCTCATCTGAATGGACGAATTACTTATTCGGGACCCAAACCGATCTATCCGACTCCTCGCCTTTCGTCACTGGAGTAACTGCTGAATGGAAAAACCAAGCTTCGGACGCTACTGTGGACAACCTCTGAACACGAAAAGAGGACAACGACTTTCGGATCTGGACGTGGAAAATTAGGTGCCTTAAGAAACCGCGTGCAGCTGAACAACTTTTAGAGGGCGAGAGCAGATATAACCTAGAGTCAGCAGGCTCTATTCTCTTCGATGTTTTTCCATGAGTTTCCAGGACCTTTTTCAAGTGCACAAGTCAAATATGGCCAGAGAAGGGTCATTAGTCGAATGAACTGTGTTCAATGTCGTGGTGAATAATTTCTCTGAGAAAACCAGTCGTCCCAGTCTTTCATGGTTGCCTTGGTTCATTTTTTATTGTTTTAAGCTCACAACCTCATGCGAAGCGCCTAGCGGCAGAGACAGGCAATTAGCTTGAAGTCTTTGTGGAACAAGTCTTTCTTCGAACGATCACTCTTGCAATGACTGAGGTTTATTCTAAACTCCAGAATTCAACGAAGAGATTTAGCTGTCAAAACGGTGCTTCTTTACTTTTCTGAGGTTGCAAATGGGTCGTCCTGAGATCCGGGTGTCTTTCCTTACATTAGTTCTAGTCCCTTCTTAGATCGACTCTTCCACTTTTGTATGCTTGAAGTTGTCGTGATCTAAGTTGTCCCAATTATCTACGCCCTTTTACTCAAGTCAGCTAAGGAATCGGAAAACTGAGGAGTACTTGCTGAAGGCTGTTGTACTAGTACTTTGCTGTAGAGGCGCATGTCGAGTCTGGTAACGTGGCGGTATCAGATAGATTTCACAACTGACAGCAGGATCGTGGTCTTCGACATCACCGACTGTGGCAAAATTTTCTTCTTCATCTGTACAGGTTTCTGTACGAGCTTTGTCGTCTTGACACATCCTTTTTACCTTTTGGTTAAACGTCCGTACATTGTTCCTTGAGTAGCCCCTTTCAATAAATTCGAACGCACCCTTTTCGAGCTCTTTCTTCTTCTTTTGGATCCCAAACACTCTCACTGTCTCATCAGACACAAAAGACTGACACCATCGGCAAGCACGTCTGGGCCTATTGCTGAAGTAACGACAACGACTTTTCCAGAAGCATGAACGAGGAAGAGTTGGAAACATCTTCTCTGCACATGTCCGGCCCTTTTAGCTCGAAGAAGAGCGCACTTTGGAGCCAGCTTCTTCACAATCTAAACGAACTGGCTGACATCAGCGGCGCTTCATAGCTCCAGCTGGTTCTGCGTATTCTTCCCGTCTCTTTTCCAAACAGCCCTCGTCCTTCTTTGTAGCGCCGCTTTATGTGACTCTTGTTTTGCTGCATGTGCTTGGCGGCATTCTTTGTCAAACCAGTGGCTTCTTGGTGGCGTTCTTAGATGAATTGTTTCACTCCTGAGGATATCAAGAAGTTAAAGAACTTCTCTGGGTGGATGGCAGCGAGTTGTTTCGTAGGGATGACTTAGTTGCCAAGAATTATTTTTCTAAGTTTGAACAGAGCTGGGCATTCCGTTAAGATGTGTAGAGAGGTCTCTTCACTCTCAAGGCAGAGTCTACAGGTTGAATCTGTTACAAGGTTCATGCGGTATAGGTGTTTGTTCAGACGGCAGTGTTCGCTGAGGAATCCAATTAGTGTTCTAAGGTTGCTCCTATCGAGGTTTACAATGAAATTCGATTTTCTTTGGGATGGTACAGGGAAAAGCAGTTTTGAACATGCTTGCCCTGGTGTGTTGAGCCAGACTTCTCTAGATTCTTGCATGCAAAGACCCTTTGCGTGTCTTGCGAAGAGTGATTTACTTACCCCACAGAAGGGTTCGGGTCCAAAGAATTCTGTTGACGCACTGTCTTTTGCCAGTGAGTCGGCTTTTTTATTAACTGCTATTCCACAACTCCTAGCTAGGTCCACGATTACATTGCGGGTTTCTAGGACAAGTTTGGATTTGATGACAGGCGAGTCGCGCGCTTTTAGGGCAGCTTGACTGTCTGAGAAGAGTCTGACACATTGATTGATGGAAAAGACTTCGGCGGGGAATATGGACGCGAATTCACCAAGGCTGACAGAGAAGTTTGCACATTATGATTCTCCAAAGATTCCGGAACCATTACCTGTTTCCATTTTGGATCCATCCGTATACCAAACGAGGTCAGAAGGTGATGGTTGGGACTTATAGTCCTCCTAGTCCTGCCTTGACGAGATAATTATTGAGAAGTTTTTGTTGTAGCAATATTCGAGTAGCATGTCATCTGGAGGCATGCTGAAGATCGTGTCTTGCTCCAGTGTTTCAAGTGTCCTCCTTTATAGGACTTTGAGTCGAAGTAGCTTGAATGAACAAGTCGGTGGATGCCTAGGTTGGCTTCCATTTGAATGAAATTTTGTGGTGTTGGTAAACTCAAGATGACATCATCATCACCATCTCTGTACTTCGGATAGTGCGTACTGTAGCACCTCCGAAACCGTGCTTTCAAATTGTCCTCTGACAACAATCGCTATATCATCAGCGTAGCCCACAGCTTCTATGTCTTGAGTTTTTAGGGACTGAAGGAGGGTGTTGACTTCTTAGGACCAGAGAAGAGGCGAGAGGACTCCTCCTTGTCGGCAGCCTCTTGTTGTAAGCGCCGAATTCTCCACATTATCAGCTTTTGCTAAAAATTCCACTCTGGCAATGCCACTTGTGACAGTTTTTGCCAATGGGGTGTGTTCGCAAAACAAAACTTTTGATTTATTCAAGCGATTGTCGAAGGACACTCTCACAAATTGTAAACAAAAAATAAATAAACCATTCAATCTTGTTAAATATTTTATCCCGTTCGTTGCACAACGGAAATACCCGTGTGCCAACATGAATATGCAATGTTCGTGATGCATTGCTTGATCTGACATATCTCTGACACTGTATCTCTGCACGACAATGGGACACTCATTGTCACCATACCACCCTCCGTGATATCAATGTAATGTCCAACTCTACCGAAACTGGAAGTGGAAGTGGCAAAAGTAGAACTTTTATTCAGAATAAACGATGTAACGGTAAATCGGATTAAGAAATTCATTTTTCACATAATTGAATGTTTTTGTTGTCAAAGTGAGGAACAAATTTAAAATTTTACACTTGACTTAGCTGCCGGGAAGCCCAAACATCCAGCAGTAGCAATTGTCACCATGACTGTGTGTGTGTTGGTCTCTCTCCCTCGCTCTCTGGCTCATATGGGCTCTGTATTGACATAAAACTCGTATAACTCACATTAGATCCCCCAATGGGATCTGGGATTAGGGGTAGATATGCGGAAAAGTCGGATCTGCATAATTCTATCTTGCAGCAATGTGGCGCAATCTAATAGAAGAACTCTCAAACGGATCAAGGGTGTGTGTGTTCCTATGCCTATGTATCTCTGGGTCTTAGGAGGAGGGGTGCAAATGGTGACACTGCCGTCAGTTTTGCACAATGTCTCGCATTTTCTCGTTTTAATGACAATGGGTCTGGTATTTATAATTGAAGAGGTGGAATAATTTATTCACATAACGAATCTCCAAGGCTTCACTTCAGTGACTCCTGGAGGATGAAAGGATGTGTGTGTGTAGTGTATCTCTCGCAGTCTGACAATTAAGTTGTTTACGATTTTTTTTAAATGTAAGTTTGAATGTTTTTTTCTTTTTTTTGCTGAACGATTGACTTGACAGGAAGCAGTGTCTCTCTTGAGAGGGGTGAGAGATCCTTTTTATCGGCAGAGATTAATCGAAAAGTTTTTGTGTTTGTTTAATTGAATTTCGATTTTGTAGTCCTGCTCTGGTCCATGTGACCCAAAGTTAATGAAGATGATAGAGTGTGTGTGGATAGGCAGACACTGGTGACTAAACGTTTAAATTTATTCCGGTTTGAGTTAGCCTGTCATACTTTTGTTGGAAGACAATGTGTGGTTTCCCTTTAACTCAGCCATTCATACTAAGCTATGGGTCTCAATAGGTTACGATACTGAGTTATAGTGCCTTGTTTTGTCAAGCAGTGTGTAACTTGGACCAGCTATTAGGCCCACTGTCCATAGGAGACTGTAAGGACAAAAAAAAAATTGAGACCGGTTAGAACAACCCAGGCAGACACTTGCAGGTCTTTCTTCTACAATGCGCATCATGCTTCGAATGAACATCAGTTTACACCCTTAAGCCGACTTTCGGACGTCCTGTAAGGGAAGGAATTCTTTCTTAAGCCGTGTAGCACGAATGTAGAATGATCTACCTAGCTCTGTGTTTCCTCATCACTACAATCCGCAAGTACCTCCTTCGTCTTTTCTCTAATTTCCCTTATGCACATGCTCTTGTTTCAAGATAGTCAAACCCTTAAGTGCTTTCAAGCTAGTCTTTGGATCCTAGTAAAGATCGTTCCATAGCACAATCAAGTCTGATAATTGCCATCTACAGTCAGTGTACGGTACTCAACGTCTCAACTTTGAGTTCCGAACATACCTGACGGCCCTTTTGTGGACGTAGAAAGCTATGTTGTCTTTCCAGCTCTGCTTGAAATTTAAGACAACACCGCTGATGTCTTACTTGCTTACTCATGATGGTGCTACAGTCCGGAGTAGACCTGGGTCCCAACCAACAACTCGAACTTGAGTAAACTGTCTGTAGATCACCCTCTTTACTTGGGCACCTTTTGAATCGCGGTCTTTCTCCTTTTCCTCTCCTGCGCCGTCTCACCGAGATAGATTTGAAGATTCTTCCAGCCAAAGGGCTGGTATGTATCCATTCTATATGCCTTAGAAATCTAAGTCGTTGCATCTAGACTCATTTGTCGATGAATAGCCCATACAGTTCATCGATCTGCCTCCTCCTCCATTCGTCTCTCAAAACAGCCGAGGGCAACCTCATCCATTCTTGTCAAAGTCCATGACATCGAAGAGAACTGAGATGACCAAGGTTTTGTATAGACTTGCTTTGATTGTTCGATGAAGAGCTTTGCTACAGAATTGCATTCCTAACCCAAAGAAACAGCAAAAGTGTCAGCGCCTGAGTAAGCCGACGACGTTTCGACGTTTCAAAAGCGAAAGTGGCCATATCCTAGTGAAAAACTTCCGATTTTCGAAAGATTGATTTCCAGACTTCTGCCATTAGACCAGTTACTTACGAACAGAAGTGCTCAGTTGAAGATTAGGACGAGTAGGTCATGTTGCCATTAAGGCAACATCCTCTTCGTCTTTACATTGTCATCACGTTGAAGTCTTCTCCCTCATCGATTACAGGGATACATCACATGATTGGACAAGGTAGGTCGCCCTGAGATGTTCCTGTATATGTGCTCTCTCCTTGCAGGTAGCGCCGCCAGTTTCGCAATTGTGACTTGATTGTCTATCAATCGGTACAAACGGACGATAGACTAATCGGTCGGCAGTCCTTAAAGGTAGTGAAACAAGCCTTTATCAATTCGGAACGGAAAGAACTGCTCAGTCAATGAAAATCCATCACCTACTCGACCGATAAAACCGTCTTGGCCTTTCTTAGAGCAGTTCACACTTTGCAATCCACTACTTCGCTGGTTTTGTGTCTTTGTCTTAAGTGGACCAAATGTGACTCTGCCATCTCTCTAACCTTGGTGAGCTTTTCGGTTGTCAGTGGCGGTTGCAATTGATGGCCATCCCAAACACTCATCATCAACTGAGCTGGTGCGACCACGTTTAAAATCAGCAGAGTCGTCGTAAACAGCTCCCAAATCGGCTTTATTTTGAGCACGCTTATTGCCTTTTAAGTCCAAAATGGCTAGAATAATTTGGAGTACTTCATCTTGGCGTTAATGCTACGGCACATCAAAGCCCCACATGACAGACAGAGCCGATCTTTCTGCTCTTTTGGTGCTCTTTAGTCAGCTAAACATCAACAAATTATTGTTTCCGCACAACGTCAAGGTGTTTGCCAAGTTGACAAAAGTCAAACTGTTTAACCACTGCTTTGTCGTCAATTCGACAAGTCTTGGAATTTTTGAGTTAAGGATCTGTTATGAACACCTGCGTGTTACACCAATGCCTCGTGCATCCTAAAATGCGTTCTATACGTGAAAAACGTGTTTTGGAATCTCACACCCTGTAACAAGCTTCAAAGGTGCCACGATACAGTCTTCCATTTCCATTTATCACATTGACAAATTGTTTAGCGTTTCGAAATTTGCATACAAAACTGTCGTAAGAGTCGTCCGTACCTAACGTAAACCCAGGAATTTCCACCCGTTTCCAGATTGACAAGCGTGAAAAAATCAATCATTCGTTCCAGCTACTGGCCCCTTCCCCTGTGGCCCGGCTTTATTTAGTGAGAAAACATTTGCCTAAATGCCACAGCGCCGCCGTTGAATTAATGAAATCATTATTCGCGCTGCATTATCGTGTGTAACCAGTTGCGTTGCGGCGGCGGCGGCGGACTGGTCCCAAAGGGCATTCGGCCTGCCAGTGTGTTAACTTTTGGGCCACAACTCGGCTGGCCACATAACCTAACTATGCTGCGGCACACGTTGGCCACGTGTGGCAATTATGCGGTAAACTGGTTTCAAATGAGCGTTACAAACGGAAAAAATTGAACTGTTTTCATGGTGGAATTGCGACAATACAGTAAGGGTTCGTCGGATGGTCCTTCGACTGGATGGGTGGGGGAAAAGTATTCATCCTGTCGAGTGCTACTGTGATTTTTGTTCAATTGATCTCGCATTAAGGATAAAAACTCGGAATATGTTGACACTTGCCTATTGTCTGTGATGTTATCAATTTGACAGCGCGCGAAGATTAAGATAAATTCGAACGATAGATGACAGTAGTTTTGGAAAGTGATGCGCTCTGTTTAAGGCGAGAATCACTTCTGTTCTTTGCCAGAATCCAGGAAGTCATTGCTTTTACATCTTGTCAAGGCTTCAAAAGTTGAGTGTTGCTCAAATGCTAAGACTAAGAATATTTTTTCTAGTCACAGACTTTTAAACGTCGAAGTTCTTACTGTCAAAAGTGACACTTTTGCTTTGTGTGGCAAAACTAATATAGCTAGTGTGACTTTTGAAACTTTTCTACTCTGTGTAGATGCTTTCTTTTCAAAATTGAATCAACTACCGTTCATGTTTGTGGCTTTAGAAGTGTTCTTTGTTAAGTTAAGCTGGTAGTAGCTTAGCTTTCCTTTGAAGGCTCGTATTGTTCGACTCTTTTGGACATTATTCGTGCTACTTGTCAACTCTTTATAGTAACCCGTCTGAGGAATCTAATCCGTAAGGACCTCAATTGACAACTTTATTTCCCTTCTACCCATTGGTACCGACAAAGCCCCCATCATCGCAATCGCCTTCTGTAAAAATGGGTTCCAAAATGTTAGCTCGGAGTAATTTTGCCATCAAAACTGGACTCTGGACCGATCAACGGTGTGCACGTGTTTGTAGCTCCACTATTAAGCGCAATATCATGGGATAACACTATTATGACTCTCAAGACGGGCTTCGAAAGATATATCCTAAACCATGATTGTTCTGGAGATTGGTAAAGAACTTTGGGCCGATCAGTCCGTTTCCTGCAACCACGTAGAAAGATCGACAATATCCGCATCCCACCAAGGGAAGGCAGGGCTTGCTTGAAGCGGCCTTAACACTCTCAAGTAGTAACACATCTTGCACGAATCTCTCACCATAGCTGGAAGCAGGCAAATCCACTTTGACAAGGGATTCATCTTCCCAAAGGGACCTCAGGTCCTTCTATTTTGACTTCGATCTTGCCTAGGATCACAACGTTTGCCATTTGTAGGAAACCCTTGCTCGGCACAAAAGATCTTTCAGGTCGCAATCATTTTCTGGTTTAGACCGCTAGGTAAAAGGTTCCTCAAAGCCTAGTTCTGGTGTTACAAAATAGGTGCCTCCGGCTCAGTCCAAGAAGAAAGAAAGAAGAAATCTCTTGTTACAACTAAGGGCTACTCCCAGAGAATCCCAAAACATAGCTTCAGGAAGGAATTTTCTACTAGACTAAGTTGGAAGTTTAGTGGATTCAGTGAAGAACTCGTCTTCATGGTCCAAGCTCAGGTATTTCTTCTAAGCAACTCGGAATTTCGAGATTCTTTCGACTACCCGACTTAGTTATCGAGTTTTACGAAGTTTTCGCCACTCAAGGAGATCTGTCAAGAGCTACGGTTCTACTGCTTCACTAAAATTCAATGGAGTTCTCATCCTTAGGTAGATTAAATTAGATTATGTAGTGAGGTGGGCCTTAGTCCCTTATCATTGCGGCCCCTAATGGGCCTATTGTGATGTCCTCTTCTTTAAAGCTTCTGCATGATGCTGGAGTGGTAAAGACAAGCCGAAATCTGGGCCCTGAGTTCGACTTTAACGACCTTTAAGCCGGGAAAACAATGTAGTCTTTAGATACACATTACTCAAGAGGGTCGAGAAGGATGTACGGGCCAGAATTCAACTCACCTTTAGCGAATCCACTGTGGAAATAGAAATAGACTATAGCTATTACTAAGAAAAAACTCACACAGAGAAAAACTAAACTCACATACACTTCCACTTCAGATGACCAGCCCCAGCTAAAAATAGACACCCTGCTGTAGATGTAGACAAGACAGACAAGAGAAATGAAAGCCCCTCTCATCGACCGTAAAACAGAAAAATGAATTGAAAACTATGTTACGCCATTATTTAGACAAATTATCCTTCATTAATCCCACCCACCGTCACAATCGATTACAACCGCCTTCCAAAGGATTCGTTTATTATAAACTTTAAATGTGGTGTCTAATAACGAAATAATTTCTCATCAAGTCCAACTGACACCACCAACCGACAGAAGGACACACATTTTGGTACTTGGCGACGGACCAAGTCATTTCATGGGGTGTTAACTGACACTGCCTCTGCGGCAGTTGCCGAGTCGAAGGATGCTATAAAATTCATGAAAGGATAATTAGCTTTGTGGATAAAATGTTGTTATCGCCAGTTGTACCATCGTTAGGTGGGCGAAAGACATCCAAGGTGTATAGCACGGACTTAAGGTGTGATCCGAAGCTCTCGTTTTAATTGGCTAATTTAAGATAATCAACTTCATCGGTGGAGGCAATTTGTTGTGGGGACTTTGTCCTGCCCCAGGATGGTTGATATAAATAACCGTAATTTTCTGATATATACTCCTTACAATGTGATGGGGATTAAATGGATCATTATCCTTCTAATTCGGTGTCGTATTGGTTACGTTCATTCTAAGGAACGATATTTAATGTAATGTCCTTCAAAGAATTTTTATTTAATTTTAAATGAATAGAGAGACCGTTACAAACGAGAAAAAAAAGAAAATTACCCCCGAAGCTTGAATGAGAAAAAAAAAAAAAATACTTAAGTGGACATAAAAATTGCAAAAGGTTTTCCATTTCATCACCCATCGACCACTGCATTCCCGGCGGTCCGGAGAGCCCGACAAAAAAAAAAAAAATACAATTTCACCACTTAGCAGGACAATCACAACCAATTTAATTTCAGTTTAAAAACTTGCTCCTTATAACCTACACAATTTTAATTTTTAACTCAACCATATCTAATGCGAGTCCTTGTATTCCTTTGTATCATCAGTCTCGGACTGTGCTGCCAGCCCTGAAGGGATTACAAAGTAGAAGGGGACTAATGTATGTATGAAGTGAAGAAGGATTAACACACAAAAAAAAAAGGACTAAAGAGAATTGTACTAGTATGTACATCCTCATGGAATAGTAAAAGGAGATCCCCCACTTGATGGAGAAAACACCCAACAAGTATGTACATCCTTTTGGTCAATGCTAATTGAAAGAAGAAACTTTTCAAAGAAAGAAGATGTCTTCCAGACGACGACGAATGGAAATGTCCTTCGCTCTACATCGCTTTGCAAACGGGATTTCAGTTACCCATCGACTTATATGGTAATGTGTTTGCACTCACTTAAAAGGATAAGCAATGTCCTTTTAATGGGTTCCAAATTGAATAAAGGATTAAGTTGTAAGTTAGAACACTTTTACGGCTGAATTGGTGGGGTTGTCCATAAACGAAGGACTAATACATCAAAAGGTTCAATAAATGATGGTTGGACGACCTTCTAACACCCTCCACAGAGAAGTTTCAAGGAGCATAATTCACATGGAATTAGCGTTGGGCTCTGCGACAGACGCATATGACACTGCGACCTGAAAGATCTATTGTGCCTGGAGGAGGTTAGCCGGCTAGACAACTTTCTAATGAAGTTGAAGATGTCTCCAGTCAAGACATTACGATTATCCTCCAGTGTTAGGATATCCTTGTGGAGAAAGCGTTTCCTGACTCTGCAGACAGCCACGCACTCACAAAGTACGTGGTCCGCTGATTCGTTTTCCTCTAAGGCATTCAGATTCCTGCACCATATTTAGTTTATGTAAGTGATACCTGAGGCTGCACTGACCAATGAGGAAGCCGGCATGCCACAACTGTATGTAAGCTCAACGAGTTCAAAGATACTGGCGATCGAAACAGTGTCAAAAGGCCGGATAAAAAGGACATGTGATTGGCAGTCAGCTTTGATTTAGAACTGCGGGCTTCAGTTATTTTCTAGATTCCAGAACCCAGTCCACGACGGAGTTGTTCCTCCATTAAGTGTAGACGAAGGGAGATCTCTCCAGCCTTAGTTTTGGACGGCGGGCTCTTCGTGTAAGTGAAGGCACTGAGATGATGCGATTAGTAGAAATGGCATTCATCCTTTTCTAGATTCCAGAACCCAGTCCACGATGAAGTTGCTCCTCCATCTAGTGTAGACAAGGGGAGATCTCTCCAGCCTTAGTTTTGGACTGCAGGCTCTTCGTGTAAGTGAAGGCACTGAGATGAGGCGATTAGTAGAAATGGCATTCATCCTTTTCTAGATTCCAGAACCCAGTCCACGATGAAGTTGTTCCTCTATCTAGTGTAGACGAGGGGAGAATTCTCCAGCCTTTGTTTTGGACTGCGGGCTCTTCGTGTAAGTGAAGGCACTGAGATGAGGCGATTAGTAGAAATACCATCCGTTCTTTTAGAGATTCCAGAACCCAGTCCACGATGAAGTTGTTCCTCCATCTAGTGTAGACGATGAGATCTCTCCAGATCCATGTGGTATCATAATGGACAAACATATCACTGGTCTAAATGTGCCACCTCAACCTAACCTAACCTAGTTTAGACTAAGTTGGTGGAGCGTTTAAAAAAATGCAACTATTTTGAGTGACGCCCCTTAAAGAGGCTAAGACACAGCTTCTCGCAAACCTCTTGCTGACTCCAAACGTCGAATGGAGAAACTTTTTCATGACAGATTAGCTGTTCTCTTGAAGTTTTGTCACTGCCTGCCGAGGGTTGGTGTGTAAAAAAACGATTGAGTCTCGAACCTGTGTCAGCTCGCTTAGTAGTCCAACGCACGTCGGAAAAATTTGAAAGATGGAAACCAGCAAACAAAGTCATCGATTTATCTGCTTAAACCACATCCTTGAGTTTAGAGAGAGTCTACAAAGGACAGGCTCCTTAACTTCATACCAACGACCTCCCAGTGTCAAAAAGCAAGTTTTACAGTTGACAGCACCATAATGATCATCGATGCAATCATCAAATCCAAAATTTAGACCTAAAAATCGAGTTCCTAACCCACTTCTGACACCGACACACAACAACCAGTGCAAAATGTACGCTTCAAATAACTTTTATAGTTTCAACAGCTTCACTGCTCCATCCAAAGTGTTCCTAACCAATTCACGGAACGAAGCAATAATCCGTTATGTACCATCATTACTCTGAATATCGGGTAACTGAACCGAAAACAAACTTTGCGTATCAATTTCCGCCAATTATCGTTGCCAAATCCGCTCATATCGTATGCGGATAACAACAAAAAAAAGGGACTCGTCCCAAATTGTTCAAATCTAACCATTGTCACCCGTTACACTGGTGTATTTCCAGAACCGAATCATCCCCGAAGGCAAACTGACGGCATCTATTTCCAACCGAATAACTCGTCGCACCAAAATCCACTTTTTGATCGAATAAGGCTTGATGACTGAACTGGTGGAACTTTTGTCAAAAAAAAAAAACAAGTGATTCCCTACCATCATTACCATGACATCCGAAAGTGACATCACACGAAACATGAAGTGTCATTATTCATCACATCGATTACATTGTCAATCAACGGTACCCAACGTCACGATGACAGTACATTAGTATTGGGTTGCCATTTTCCTGCCGACCGACGACTGGTAAAAAATCCATCGTTCAGGGTTCAACGGACACCCAGCATGAGTTCGGGATCAAGTCCGTGTTCATGGACATGGAATTGTTAGAGCCAACCAAATGGGCTACGAAATAAGGGCGACACGAAAAGAATTGAAACTCTAAACAGGTGGATGAAATATGAAAATGTTCTTCTTTGGATGAGTGATGTGTGTCGTGTGTGTATGTTTTTGTGTGTGTCGGCATTAACTGTCATGACAATTTCTGCACCAAATGATGCTCATTTAGTGGAAATCTTTAATGAAACAACATGTTGCTGTGCAATGGCTTTCATTGAGTTTAGTCCTGATACACGTGTAAAGGATACAAAAAAGGGGAGCACCCAAGAGTGGGTAGACAGTGAGTAGGTTAAACATCATCCCACTGCATTTAGAAGGCAACATGACAACGTTAGGTAACAACAAAGTCCTTAAGTGCTTTGTAAGTGTAACAAAAGAGTTTAATAGTTGACAGAACTAGGTTAGGTGCTACTTCATTGGAGACGATCATCAAAGATTGGATGGGAAAGTCCTGCAGTAGGTCTAGTTTTTTGAGAATCTTCAAAAGGATACGACTTATAGATAACAGGCTTAAATCGATAGAAACACGGGTCCTTATTCCAACATTAAGGTTAGGTTAGGATCACTGAGGCCTCCCGAGAACTATCAGTCAAGCGGCCATCAAAGTCATCACATCTTCAATAATAAGATCCGAAATGGTGAAACGCTGCCATGATGAGCTAAAGTCTCTTGTCCCAGGACTTAAAGAAATGAAAAGGCGGACGAGAAAATGGCTGACCACTAAGTGCTGCCACCACAAGAACATCAAAAGTCCAGAATCACTTTTAAATTGCAAAAGCTCGTGAGTTAAAGATGGAGTGCAGAACTAGGTAAAGTTAGGTTATGTAAATTGGCTTCCCTCAACCAACTCGAATTCCGAAGCTTGGTCCTCTGTGACTTGTTTGACAATTCGCTCAGATCATTAAAGAACTGTTCTCCGAGAGCTGTCTTTCTGTTTGGGCATTCGCATAGGAGGTGTCTACTTCGCCATATCCTCTGCGTAGGTCTGGATCAGAACTAAATTAAAGGAAAAAATAAAGGAAATCATCGCACTCAACAGAAGTCACTTAGAAACATTTGAATACAATGGTCCTATGCAGTGAGTTAAGGTCTGCATGTAGCTGAGCAGATCAATAGCAAACGTAGGTGGTCCCACAGCCAGTAAACGAAGGCTTCTAATGACAATATGTCACGCCATTCTGTTGTAAGGGTGTGAGATATGGGCCGATGCACTGCGACCAGAGATATACAGAAAGCAAGTGGCGGCAATACAGAGACGTGGAGCCCCACGAATCGAAAGTATATACCGAACGGTCTCGGAACCAGCCATCTTTGTAGTAGCGGGAGTGACGCCTATCGATCTCCTAGCAGCAGAGAGAAAATACGTCTAGGAGAATGATTCGAAAATTGGAGTAGAAGTGGCAAAATAAAAGGCAAAAGAGCCTACTAAACAGTAGTGGCCAGAGAGATAGAGCTCAGACAGCAGAGGGCGATGGACCGCGAGGTGGAAACACGGTGAAGTAAACTATTACGTCATCCAGTTTATAACCAGATATGGGTAATTCAACGCGTACCTCCACAAGATGGGCGAAATAAGTAGCACAGTTTGCCAGTTCGGCGACTCTCAAAAGGACGACATAAACTACACGTTCTTCACCTGCAGCAGATGGGAAAGAAGACAACTGGAATCAGTGATTGGCATTATAAACCCGAACAACATAACCGCAAAAATGTCAACGAGTGACCAGAATAAGAATCGAGTAGAAAAGGTACTCGAAAGAAAAAAGACAGAGGAAGACCAAACATACTCTTTTGAAACTTTATAAGCCTGATGCCTTACCGGCAAGAAAGAGTCAACCAGCAACAGGAAAAAAACTTGAAGAAGCCGGTCCCAAGTGGAATTCACCTCGGGGGTGGAATCTAGGATTTTCCGGACCGGAGCTCTACATAACCCAGCCATCTCAGTCGTTGGACCTTCATTCTTCTGGCTAAGTCGATGTCGCTGTATAGTTCGTCATTGTATCTTCTCCTCCACTCACCGTCTATGCAGACGGGACTGAAAATCACCCGAAGAATTTTCCTCTCGAAGCAGCCAAGAGCACACTCATCCATTTTTGATAAAATCCATGCATCTGTGTCGTAGGGATTATTTAATTCTTCAATTGCCTTCTAAGCGCAAAGAAGCAGCGATTGGTAAGAGTTATTCTTCGTATGATCTCAGCCCTGGCCTTGTTGTCTGAACTGATAGCAGAGCCTAGGTAGACAAAGTCCTTAACTACCTCAAAGTTATATCTGTCAAGGAAGACGTTCTGTCCAAGACGTTCGTGTTGGATGTCTTTCTTGTTGACAGCATATACTTGGTCTTGCCCTCATTGACCGTTAGACCCATCTTCGCTGCCTCCTTCTCAAAACTCGCGAAAGCGCCACTGACATCACACTGTATTGATAAAAGAGGTGGTCAAGGGCTTATGCCTCGTTGTTGTCTTTGCAGCTACGTCCGTGAATGTTTGAATGTAGACTCTTTCCGCTCCAGAATTGTCAAGGGTTGATCGTAATCCATTTAGCTTTGTGAAGTGCCGCATGTTAGGGCCTTGAAAGTTGCTTGCTTTTCACTACTCACTAAATCTAAATATCTAGGATGTATTCTAGCATAAGGGAGGGTAAGGTTATTAGTCTGAAGTCCTTCGCAATCTAATGGTCCCCTCTAACATTTTCCCGATAAGCTAGTTGATGTGATGTAGAATTGACTGTGTGGTAAGGTCCTTCCAGAGCACAAGTAGCGACTCACGTGACCTAGGTGTCGATGAGTGTGATTAGGCGTTATTTGTCCAATCCATCTTTATTTCAGAAATCTCTGATAACTCCCTAAAGAAGGGTTTACCAAGTGTCCGGTGCCTGGCTCTAGCTAGTGCGGGACAGTCACAGAGAATGTGGAATAGGGTTACCTTTTCATGTGAGTTGTCACAATTATGACAGTGGGGGTTGAACGGAATGTCTAACTTGGCAGCGTGTGGACCAATTGGCCAGATTCTTGATGTCTCGGTTCGAGTTTTATGGATTCAGTCATTCGTCCTGTTTTCAATTGTAGGCGGGCAATATCTATCTGGATGTGGCACAGGTTTCTAGACTTTTCCACCTAGAGTTGGCAATGGAGAGGAAGTGTTGGAAAATCTCACCTTTGATGAGTCCCATCGGGGAGCAGACTGACTCCGCAAGAGAGGCATCAAGGGCAGAGCCACATGTGATATCTCTACACTGTTTTGAGATTTATCTGGGTCATTGGACTGTGTATGATAGTCTTGAGTGGAATTTGGATTACTCTACCGCACTGACTTGGTCTGTGAAAGAATTTTGTTGCAAGTCCACTTTTTGACGTTTTGCCCATAAGTCTGAGGAAATCCTTGATAAATTCCATCGCAGGTTAAATGCTTTTTTCTTGAAATT
Source organism: Criorhina ranunculi (assembly GCA_951813785.1). Taxonomy (NCBI): domain Eukaryota; kingdom Metazoa; phylum Arthropoda; class Insecta; order Diptera; family Syrphidae; genus Criorhina; species Criorhina ranunculi. The sequence goes on from OX638381.1 coordinate 22,829,201, forward strand.
GTCGTTTCTGTCTCAGATGTGCTGTGGCACTCAAGTTTTCAAGAGCGTTTCTGACTATTTTTGTTAGTTTTTTGAACCTTAAGAGACTCTGTCACCCTCTCCTTTATACCAGCGATTATTAAAAGCAAAATAGAGCACAACGCATGGACTTAAAACTTAAATCTCTCAGTACAGGACTAATGATAGATCCCTTCGTCGTCAAAGTATTACCAGTCGTTTTAAATACTTAATCACGTACACAGAAATGGACAATCAAACTATTGTCACCCCAAAATACATATGTATAATTCCTAGAGCACCTGCAAAGTTCACGCTGCCATTTGCCTGTGTTAGATAACACGTGCGTCCTCTTTCAATACCACCACAAACTCACTTACCTCATTCAATATTAAATCAGCCATCAGGATTCAGGATACGAGAAAGATAATTTTATCGGATGCCAAATCAGCTTCCAAACATTTGATATCGTAAAAGACACGAGGAAACCATACATATACCCTACCCATACAAACAGCAGCAGGAAAGTTTTAAATTCCAATTCCCCTTGTGTTGCACCCCAAAGAAGTGTAAATCCTTTCCATGGAAGTTCGCCTTTTTTTTTTGTCAGTTGTCTTCCATCATCTTACATTGCTTGGAATTATAGTATATCCGTACGTTTTTTTTTTGGTGCACATGGTGAATTTCCCAAACTCTACTTACCTCTCCTGAAAATTCGATCAAGGATACCGGTGGAATGGAAAGAGAGAGAGAGAGAGAGAGAGAAAGGAAACCAAACTCAAACAGGAGCGGTGTCCTCATTATACACAGAGGTTCAGGGTTAAATAAATTGTCAAATGACAAATACACACACACGCTGACAAAAAGACGCTGAGAATCTTACCACTCGACAATGGAGACATGGTGACAAGGAGACAACCGATGAGACTTTTTGCCATTGGAATGGGGTCAGGTTGTATGATGATGACGATGACAATAGCAACGGTAACTGCCAAAAAACCACTTAAAAAATTACAAATGAAATTTTAAAATTCACACTTGCATCCTGTCGAACTGGATGGTGAGTGGATGGAGTGAATGGATTCTTACCTCGAAGGGATATAATACGACCCATTCCACAACAGAGCACCCACACAGGTTCTTAAATTCGAGGCAATAAAGTGCTCTTCTGTAAGCAGTTTGATACTTTTTTTTTTTTGTTTTTTTCCTTTTTCCGATATCCTTGTGTGGGCTTGAGACCAACTGGATTGCAGGAAAGAGACCTTTTAGTGTGCGGTGCAGCTTTGAAGGACTTTCAAATTTTGGGGATGGACTGGGTGTGAATCGAGGGTGCAATTGTTTTTTGTGTTAAAAACATTAAGTAGCTACTTAACTTCGATCGGATTAGATTGTGTTGGGTGGATATTATTATTTTGTCTTTCCTTTTGTGATTTATTTATTTTATCCTTAAAGTGTGCGAGTAGGTAGGTTGTATGTGTGGAAAAGTGTCCTTTTTTTTGAAAATTGTTTAAACTCGAATGGATTTAGTTTTTGTTTCTAAATGACGGGGAAATACCCCTCATTCTGTTGATTGAGTCTGGTTATCCCTAAATTCTTGTGTCACCCTATTTTTCTTTGTTTCCCCCTTGGTGTTTGTTTGTTTTTATTTGTTTGTGTGTGTGTGTTCTTTTGAAATGACTTTAAATGTGTCAGCGAAGGAGTCGAGTGGCAGGATAATTGGATTATGATTATTTTTGGCGGCGAATGAACTAATTTAGTGGACAGTAGTTGAGAGCGTCATGTAGGTATGTCTTCCGAGCAGATGCCAGAGAGGAGATGGTTGTTATATGTCAAGAGGCGCTTCATTCCTTACAAGAGTCGAATGAAGAGAAGATATAGAGGAATGTCAAATATTGAGAACAAATGACATCAAGAAGAGTAGAGGGGAGAGGAAAACGAACATAAGCCACCTATATTGTCGCCCTTTCAACAATCGTCACGGACAGAGGTGCCGCTTAAACCTCAAAAGCTTTGCGAAAGCGTAGTGTTCCTTTGGAACATCAGTTCTGAAACCTATTCTGTTTATAGAAAGAAAGAATGGCAGGGCGCGTTCGTTTGGTTCATTTCCATCCTAAAGAGCCATGCCACCAAACGTGGCATTAGGTTAGGTTAGGTAGGAGTGGCAGGCCGCAGGTTGCAACCTCATTTAGACCAGATAAGGTCCTTTGTGTTACCATATGGATCTGTATTTCACCGGAAATACTACCCGCAGAACCAGCCGGAGCTTGTTATGAAGCGCTAGAGGCTGCCTATGTTGATGTTAGCCAGTTCACTTAGGTTGTGAGAGAAGCTGGCTCCTATGCAAGTATGCTCTTCTTCAAACTGAGAGGGCTGGACATGTGCAGAAAAGGTGGAGAATCATCTCCTCCTCCTCTTCGTCCATGCAGCTTCTGCAGAAGTCGTTGTAAAGGAGGCCATTGTGACACCTACTAGGGTGCTTTTAAGCAATCTTTTCCATCTGATGAGACAGTGGGAACGTTTGAGACTTAGCTTTGGCCAAATCTGCTTGGTTATGAGGCAGGTACTTCCTGTTATCCATCTATGATTGGCGATGTTGATCGCGTTTCTATTAAGTAACAGTTTGCAGATGGCGAGAGGCATGCTTAAATTCCCCTTTTCCGGAAGAATTGGTAGAGTTGTGCCCTCTGGCGAGTTCATCCGCCATGCAGGTGCTTGAAATGTCTCTGTGCCCCGGCACCCATATAAGGTGCATTTTGAATTGCTCAGCCATCTTGTTCAGAGTTGAAGGCGACAGATCCAGGGATTTTATCGCAGCCTGACTATCCCAAGAAGATACATTATACATAGGGCTTCCTTGCTTGCCATTATCTCGGCGTGGAAGACACTCCAATGGTTAGGGAAATGGAAAAAGATGTTTACGTTCACATCCTTTAAGAATACAGACCCGCCCACCCTCAATTATGTTTTAGAGCCATCCGTGTGGAAGCAGATGCATCCATTATGTTGTGGCTCAAAATCATCCTTCCAGTCGAGTCTGGCATTAAGTTCTGAGAACTCCTTTTCCGAACCTTGTCTGACAAGCTCATTAGATATTTCATTTTCTTTGATACCAAAGTGTTCTAAAACTCAAAGAGTTCCGCCTTTAGACCGAATTCATGGAGATTTTGTATTCCAGAACTATTTCGGAAGTGGTTTGCTACTTCGCTCCGTTCACTTACTTACTTACTTATCAGGCCAGCGACCCTTGGATGGTCCGAGCCTGAACTAATGCCGCTTTCCATCATTTACGGTCTCGGGCACGTTGCTTCCAGTTTACTAGACCAAGGTTTCTGGCGTCCGCGATTGCCTGATCTTTAAACCGGAGGTTCGGTCTTCCTTTTCCTCGTGAACCAGGTGGCTGGGATTTAAAGATCCTCTTAGCTGGAGCATTCTCGTCCATTCGCTTGATGTGGCCGAGCCATTGCAGTCGACAGATTTTTGCCCCGTTCACTAGTTCTTCGCAATAAAATCCACGGTCATTAGGACAACATATATCTCCTTTAAGAAGACAGACGTACGCTTGTCCTTATGTTGCATCTGTGCATTGATAACAACCAAGCGCTACCTACGCCAGGAGTTCACCTACCTTGACCTTTTGATTGTGGAGATCCCACAGAGACTTATCCTGACTAGCTGTAGGTAAGTCCTCCTTATCGGGAAGGCAAAGTTCATGCTCGATCTCCAAGAGAACCTGAGGTCAACTTGTGTCTTCCACTAAACGTCAGCAGCTTTTGTTTGTTCTTGCCTCGATGACTTTTAAACTCTTTACGGTCCCGTCCATGATTCTCCCCAAAGTGTGGTAGATCAAGTTCTGATAGCTAATCACATTTAAGGACGCAGGCACTTCAGCTCAAACCATTCGGGAAAGCTCTGTCTTTTTAATGAGGACCAGTAGCAATTGTCCTTTGGAATAACTCTGGACACGAGGGAACCTCCTATATCCTCAAAGCATTCACATGATACAAACTCACTTCTTGAATCACATCCCGGCAGCAATAGCTTCTCTTTTGTTCGAAACGCCGACTTTGACTAATTAAAGTGGAGTGCAACTACAATCGTTTACGTTCCACTCAGCAGAAGCCACCAACCCCAATTTGAACACATAGAACTTACTGGAATGGCGTGTTTGCACAGGAATACCCCTGGGAGCCGTGCAACCATCAAATATCCACAACCGCACAAAGACTAAGCAACAACAAGATAGAGAACGAGAAATTGGAGCTGCCTGCTGCGTTCAGTACCACTTCCAAAGAGCAACCGCAATGAAAGTATGTATGTACAGCCCGTAAGGATAATGGTGGATTCTGGCATCGCCAACAGTGGTGGTGTTGGTTAATGAAATTGAGAATTCCACTTCTGCTTGGAGTCAGAACTTTATCTGTCTCAGGACGGATGCTACTCCACCTCCACCTCTTCGCTGTAGAATAGCAACAGAGAGTGTATACAATTCCTTTGAAGGGGGCGGGCATGAAAACTCCAACGACCGCCGTTAATCCTTCTTCTGTTCTATACCCAGTCCTCTGAGGTGTTCTCAAGGATGTATTAATTGCAAATTCGCGGCTGCTTTCGGTTAGAACCAGCAGATTGCTTTAATTGCTTAACATCCTTTTCGTTGAGACGGATAATTTGTTTGACTGGTAATTGAGATTACGGTCTGTGCGCATTTGTTGCTGTAATAGATGCCTTGTGTCTGAACAGACAGATGGTTCTGTCTTGTGTGTAGTGGATCGCATTCTGTTACAGTGTCCAATGAGTCCTTTTGAAGTGGAACCACGGTAAGAAGCTTGTAAATGTTAATGAATTACTTAATTTGTTTCATACGAAGGTGTGGTGAGTTATTTGTTGTTCTATATAAGGATTAGAGTAGGTTTGTTCAGTTTTGTCGAAGTCCTAGAGATATGCAATGGGGTGTACATAAACAATGAGAGGTTGGAGAAAAATTCATTTATTTGCAATCACTGTGTTCAGGTATTAAGTTGTGATTCTCCTCCTTTAAAAGGCGTTCAATAGTATCTGTCAAACATGATTGTAAGGGGTCTACCCTTGTTTTGAAAAGGTGTTACTGTTTACAAAATATTCCTAGTCCTTGACCAGATGCAATAAGAACATTAGACACATTGATAGCGCTTAAAAGAAGCCTAGTTATACCTTTATAGAGCAATCATAACTTTTTACCATCAGCGAACTAAGAGAGCTTCGGCATCCGCGATAGTTTAATCCTTAAAACGTGTTGCCTCCAACCTGGGGGCTGTGATTCGAAGACCCTCGTGACTGGAAAATTATTGAACATTCGTTCGATGTAGTCGACGTGTTTTGGACTACATCCACATCTTTACACAGCTCATAGAGTTTACTTACTTACTTATCCGGCCAGCTACCCTTGGAGGGTCTGAGCCTGAACTAATGCCGCTTTGCATCCTTTACGGTCCCGGGCACGCTGCTTCCAGTTTACTAGACCAAGGTTTCTGGCGTCCGCGATTGTCTGAAGGAGGTTCGGTCTTCCTCTTCTTCGTGAACCAGGTGGCTGGGATTCAAAGATCCTCTTAGCTGGAGCATTCTTTTCCATTCGCTTGATGTTGCCGAGCCAGTGCAGTCGACGGATTTTTGCCTTCCGGACTACATCCACATCTTTGTACAGCTCGGAAGAGTTTGAGGTTGTATCTTCTCCTTCATTCGCCCTCCGCGCAGATAGGACCAAATATTCGACGTAGAATTTTTCTTTCGAAGAATCCCAAGATCTGTTCCGCTGTCTTACTTATCGTCCAGCATTCAGCTCCGTAAAGCAGGACTGGCAAGATCACGGTTTTATAGATCAAAGAGTTTGAAGTTGTATTTTCTCTTCCATTCGTCCTTCTCCTTTCCATTGAAAGGTCTTAATATCTCCTCTGCTTTCCTACTTCCTCTGGCAGCAGATATCAGAGCTTGTACTTCGTCTCTCAGGTTAGGAGTTTTTAACCCACTTGTTGCCCCAAAACGAAGTACCGGCGGTTTCCTTGGTTTCCACAAAGCCGCTCTAGCAAGAGCCAGACTGCTCAGACTAAACCAACCATTTATCGACGACCTTAATGACATCTCGGGTAAAAGGATCTAATCCACTTTCTTAACTCCACAGGCTGGATCGACGCACCGACTGTCTCACATCCTCACCAACAAGGTCTCACAAATCGTGGTAACAAAAAGGCACATCTAGTGCTACTTGGGCTCATGTCGAACCGCCACCTCTACCTACCTACCTACCGGCGGCTTTCTAAGGAAAGCCTTCCTCGAAAAATGAGGCCAAAACCAAGTATTTGTTGCCAATAAGAAGGGACACGCAACATTGACAACTTGGACAGAACGATATAGTGGACAGCTATAACTTCGAGGTGGTAAAGAACTTTGTCTACCTTGCCTTTGCTATCACTTTTGACAACGACATCTCCCGTACAACTACGGAAACTCTGTTTAAAACCCTTTTCATCTCCAGTCCTATTTTATGACGATGAAGCATGAACTCTATTAAAGACGGATGAAGATGATCTTTAGTTGTTTCGAGCGATGAGTTCTTCATAAGATATTCGGTCCCGTTGATGAGCTTTGGAGGAAAAGCAAGTTATACAAGCTATACAGCGATGAAAAATTGTGTATTGGATGTCTGTAAAACGCAGGCTTTGGTCTTCGGAATCTGCGAACATAACAAGGATGAATAGCGCTGTGGAGAAAGATTTTCCTTTAGGTTACGGGCACAAGGAAAAGAGGATCTCGACCGACTTAGAGAGCGCAACTCTTCAAGGTTAGTTTTATCTTAAAGCTGTATCTGCCAACGGTTTCTCATGGACTCTGGCCACATTCATGCGCTGTAATAAAGAAAATATCGCAATAGACCCATCCATTGGCCACAATGTTAAGGCATTTACATCCAATCATGAGATTGTACGAGTATGTGATGCACTTCCAAGGATACAAATCAAAATCCTTGTTGTTATTCATCTTCAATAACTATAGCCTAGCTCTCAGAGTGTTGTAAATCATAAATTTTCCTTTCGCTCGTAAAAAAGTCAAACTCATTAATTTAAACGAGATTTGACATCACTTCCAGACCACATGGCAAAAAACAAAAAAAAAAATCCAAAATCTAAACAAAAAAATGGACACCATATCGGGGAGACTAAAAAAAAAAAATTAGAAGTCCTACACCAAGGATAGGACAACACCGCCACCGTCAACATCAAAGCCCAACGGATCCATTCCGCTTTAGAACTGCCACTAGAGCAATTACTTTTTATGGAACTGAACTCCGGCAATAATTCTCATTTTGATGGGACATTCGTGAAGCCACAATGTTGGCTGGTGCGCTAACAACGACGCTATTGCTTCCACAACAGCAATCATAAACGACATGTCCTTCCGTGTGATTTTTTTGTTTTTTATCTTTCCATGCAGCCATAAGGAAGCATGTGTGTGTTGAAAAAAAAAATGAAACCACGAAATAGAATAGGAATTCTGGTTGGACTTTCAGAGGTCCTTTTGGAACTCTTTCCTTTCTATTGCCCACCCACTTTGAAGGCATTTCTCACACTTCGTAACTCAAAACCAGGATGAGACAAGATTTGAATTGGACGCACTTCACAGTCTTTCAGTGTCTAATTAGAAATTCATCCGTCGACGTCGAGGGAAAGCATGAAATTCATTAGACTCGTTGGCGGCGCTAAGAAAGTCTTTTACCCTTAATGGCTTCAAAGAGGTATCAGCAGATGTTCAACTTTCCTTTTCCTAATTTGTCACGGATGACAATTAATAACCAAATTGCCGGTCTCCTTTCTCACCCACTTGAGACACTTAGTGACACAATTGGGTGCAATGATTGTCGGTTTCTGGTGTCTTGTTGCATTGCAGGTCGTGGCCCTTCTCACAAGCAGACTCGGGAGTGGATTAAGGGATAGATTTCGTTGGTGTGTCTGGACTAAGATTTACATCATTAGAATCGATGGAAGGTACCCGGGGATCGTATTTGTGTTTTTGTCCCGTCCGGTCACTGAGAGTTTGGAAATATCAATTCGGCATCGTTCGCAGTTGTTAAACATTTTGAGAAGCTCCCTGCGCTGAATTCTCATAGAAGACATAAAACTTCATTGACGCATAGCTACCACACCATTTTTAGCGTCAATAGTTCACTTGATAGGTTGTGGACTAGGAGAGGGACGACGATTCTTTAGAAAATCGTCTTCAGTGATGAGGCGCGCTTTCAACTAGATATCTTTGGGAGCAAACAAAATTGTTGGACTTATGAGACCTCATGTTTCGCATGAGGGACCGTTGCATTCTGAATGAACTACTTTGTGATGCTGTCTTGGAACAGGTGCATAGACTGGACCGTACTTTATCGGAGAAGACACCGGAAATACCGCACCATGATCACCAGTCAGTATGGACCTAGAAGACATATGATTCCAGTAGGACAGAGCGACAGGTCAGCCTATTGAAAATCAATTGATTTGTGACGGAGACTAGTATTTGCAAGTCCTGACGACTTCTTGCAAGGAACTGACATCAATTGTCCAAGTCTATTGCAAATGTCCCCAATAAGCAATTTTCGGACTAGGTGGCGGTTGCTGAAAAAAAAACCGTTCTGGCAAGATCCATACGGAAGCAACTTAGATCTGAAACCCATAGAAGGGCCCATTTTAACCCACTGATCGACGCGACGGTTTGGTGGAATGATCTTGAGAAAAGAAACCATTTTCCAACCTATCCACGATTTAGAGAGCAGATTGCTCTTAAGATCGGCTTCCATTCTAGATACTCTGATGCGTCTGGACCCTTTGGACATCTTCAAAGACTGGCACGCAGTCTGGCTCTTGCTAGTGCCGGACATTTGCAGAGGATATGGAAGAGTTTCCTTTTCATTATTGTTCCCGCAACTACGGCAATGGGGGTTGTACGGAATACCTAGTTTGGCCGCATGGTCTCACATTGGCCAATGTCCCGTGATTATCCCCGTGATTCTGGCGATATCTGGGCGGATTCTTTTTTTCTATTCTTATCGTAGGTAGGCCATATCTTCCTTGATATGGCGAAGCTGGTTAACCCTCTCCTTTTGCCTTCTGCAGGAAGTGTGAATGGATTTGTCCGTGAACCGTTGCCACGAGAGAGCCGTGTAGAGCTGAGCCCTGCCTGGCCAGTTCATCTGCACGGTCGTTTCCTTCTATGGCATTTTTCCCTGGAATCCAGAGCAGTGTGACCCTGAGGCGTTCAACCATGCGAGCAAGTTCGTTCCGGCACTCTTGTACGAGTTTAGAGGATATGGTAGCCGAGTCAATAGCACTTACATAGGTCAAGAGAAGCCAACTTCTCATAGTGAAGCCTCTGTTCAGATGCAATGGAGAGCCACGGTCATACAGACAAAAACTGCAATAGAAGATTTAAAGCTTTCACAGCAAGACGGATTGGATAAATGGTTTAATGGGCTTGCCTTCTACACTGATGAACCTCAAACAGACATTTGCATAGAAGCTGACGACCACCATAAATCTTCAAGCATTAGTTGGAATCGAAAACAACTGAAGCCTCCTTCAGGCAGCGATCGGCGGCACCACAAAGGCAGTAGAATAGATCTGAGAAAACAACATCGCCAAACGACCATAACCATCTATATTGACAGCCAAGTAGGAGTCAGAGCTCTGGAATTCGCATTGATCATGTCGAAGAAGTTAAATTTCTGCAGATAGCATCCATTGTACACCTACCAGCGCACATGGATGTCCCGGGACGCGAAAAGCAAATGAGAAAGCAAGGAAAAAGGCTCAGAAATCTTATAACGCCGCCTTATTTGTAAAGACTCTGTATTCTGGGCAGGAATTCAAGACGGGACACTTGTTCAAAAGGAAAAACACTGCGACCTATGAATTGAAGAAAGAGAACACTCACAACGACCGAATGCAGAACGAATAGGAGTGGCCCACAATGCTTAGATGCAGAGACCACCTAAATAAAATGGAGTCTATGTGCTGACTGTTGTGCGACAGTCCTGTGTTATCTAAAAAAATATTGAGGACTCCTAGTCGTAGCTTCTTCTCAGAGCTCGAGGACTTACAGAACGCTAAATTTGGTGGTTATAACCTAGCTTGACAAAAACAAAAAAAAAAAGAAGTTCCACTTCACGAATCACAAAAAATCAAATGAAATCCTTTTCCTCCCTCAGATAGACACAAATACTCGATTTACCGCTACATTCCATTAAAAAATAAAGAAGTGCACTTGTACATTCTCAAAAAAGATGGAACATCCCTTATGCATCTTCAGCGTGGAAATTGCAAGCCTCCCCTTTGAACCGGGATCAAACGCGAGGACAGAGAATTCCACAAAGTGGATTGCAAAAGTTTTTGGCTATGTAAACACAAATCGCTTATCGTGAATCCACCAGATATCTATGACCAGAATGGAGCGCAGTGCTCCGCCCTCATCGGGATCTGAATAAATAATGAATTTCATTGTTTGCGGTTGTCATAGATACATTTCACCCCCCTTCTCCAACCGAACACTCATACCAGTGAGTGAGGGTACCAGTACAAATGCAAACTGAGTTCCCCCCCCCCCCAAAACCGTATTCCAATCTCGACTGGTGGTGGTACTTCCAATTCTCCCATTCAAGCTCACGGGAACAGCAAACATTATCCACTTCTCCCTCAAAAGGGGAGTCGTGTTCCATTATCGGGCTGCTTAACAGGGCGCACACAAAAATTTCACGGATGCTTTGGCTGTTTTAGGGTGGTTTGACGTTGGTTGTGTGTCGGTTTCGTTGTTTATTTGCAGTGGGTGGGATGATTCTACGCACTTGTCATAATGGAACTCATCGCCATTCTCCGGCCATAATTGGAGAACGACGGAAGTACGGGACACGCCATTATGAGGTTTGCTTAATGGGTTTATGAATGAATTAAAAATTAAACTTAATTAACACGAAATGTTCGCAATGAACAAGTCGTATCAAATTAAACAGAAGGAATTAAGGAGCAGATAGGGAATTGCATGATAGCCTAGTGTGTGTGTGTGTTAAGGGATGATGTTTGATATTTTTATAGACCACATAAGTGTCATAAATATTTATAATAGATTTGTCTTACTCCTGACTCGTGAAGAGTTTTCGTTTAAGACATCGAAGCCTTCCATTGTATAGTTTAACTTTGATCCAAGGTTCCTTGAAAACTTTTAAACATGTGCTTAGCCTTCTATGCCATATCGAACCGAAGGGTTTAGTGTCGATGACTCGATATTTTGATCTGCGGACTACCATCCACAGGACTGTTCTTTTATTCAAAAATCTTGACTTCTACTACTCCTTGTGCATCTCGAAGAACCTGCTCTTCAGGCATGAGGTCTCTTTGAAGACTCTACTACCGAACTTCTGTTGAATTGACCAGTCGCACCCTATGGAATCTCCGGAAGCTTAAGCTTTACTCTAAGTTTCAACAGAGTATAGTGACTTAGAGGGAAACAAGGAGAAGAAACACCAAATGGAGTAAAACTACTCACTGCGTTGTATCTAGAAATATTTGGCCCTTCCATAGCAGAGCCAGGACAACTGAAATCGTATTTAAGATTCCAAGAGACATCCCCAAACTTGTTTCTTCGTTCGAAGTGGTTCCACTGGTTCAACAAGTAGGTTAGGGAATTCCCAGAAGATCGCAGTATCCAATGGACCAATGGTCTAAGTGTGCTACCACTCTTGATTAGTCTATCGGACACCGTTCGGTTTAAAATCATCTACGTATCGTCCTACAAGGGACGATAATAGTTTTCCTCAACTTTCTGCTTCTAAATCCTTCCCCTGCAATCGTTTGCAAAGCGCTGGATGTATTGCCATGCAGGTCTAGTCAAGGAGCTCGAAAAACCATAGCGATCTTGTCTTTCTCTTCTTTAAAGGTTTATGATGGCGATTTCGTCCTAAAAGCAGATTGTCGTTAGAACTTGCTCGCATGTCTGAAAATGATTCCTTCATCCTCTGATCCACTCCCAGCAGCTAGAATAGGGAAGCAAGCCTCGTTTTCCGCTGGTTGCTGTTTAGCCAGTTTCTCTACGTGGCATCACAATGGGCCTTGTCTTGACCTAAGTGTGTCCCTGTTTAACGGGGGCAGCCACTCAACCTAACCTTACCTTACCTATGGATGCTTCGAAAAGCTAAAGTTATCGACTACATTAGCTCGAACACATCAAGCGAAGAAACCCTAGTGATCCAGACTAGATATACCTTTCGATTCGCAGCCCTCAAGTTCGAGACGACGAGGGAGACAGAAGAATTTTGAGGAACACCAGCTAGAGGGGGAGAATTATTGTAGCCGCTTTCACGCGTTTGGAACTTTTGTAACAGTGGAACAATTAGTGTCAATCTTCTGTCAAAGCAAAGGTGTGGAGGCATAATCCTTTGGATCTACAGAGCAATCATAAGATTCTTCCTATCATACGCGTGGGTTGTTCGCGTGTAAACAGGCGTAAATAAGCGGTCCGTCTCGGCTCTTTAAGAACTTGCCTCAGTACGATTGAGTCTGCTGTAGACGTTTTGCTGAATCCTTGATGGTTATGTCACAGATTGTTAAAAAAAGCCTTGAGCGATGTTAATACTCCGACACTTGCCATCTCCAATAGAAGGGGTTAACCAACTGCGCCATATCAAGGAAGATATGGCCTACCTACCATATGATAAGAACAAAAGACCTACTAAACAGAACCCGCTCAGATATCGCCAGAATCACGGCAATAATGACGGGACATTGGCCAATTGGAGACCATGCGGCCGAAGTAGGTACTGCCGCAGTTGGTAGAACGAAAATGAGAAGGAAACTCTTTCCCATTTCCTTTACCATTCTTCGACGATCGAAATGACTTCTCCACAGGCTGAATCAAGGCACCGACTGTCTCACATCCTCAATAAGACACATCATCGACCAGGTCACACGAGTTGTAGTAACAAAAAGGCACATCCTAGTGCTATTTGAGTTCACCACCTCTACCTACCACCCTACGACACCTGCCTTATGGAATTTTGTTTCATCGAATCTCAAGCTATCCCAATGCATAGACAGTCAAGCTTCCCTTAAAACCTTGCTCGGCTTTTTGCTGGTTATTTAGGCTCCTCAGAGCCTAGTTTAGGAATTTATAGCTTCCGGCTTAATCCGAGAAGGTCTAGTAAGGCCTAGAGAAGACAAAACGTTATTGAATTCAGTCGGCTAAGCTTGCTAGGTAGAGTTGAAGCGAGGATTGACTTCTGTTGACGGTTGGATCTTTAGTGAACACAGTTGAAGTTGGCAAGACTCTCCATGGTGAAGATAGATTAAACGAATGTGCTTTGAAGTCTAAAAGAAATCCGCGGCTTTCCTATCATCTCTTAACAGAAAAGATTAAAAACAACTGATCAGCATTCTTAGGGGCCACTAGGCTTTCGCTAAGCACCTCAAGGTGTTAGGTCTAAGCGACATTGCCGAACACTTCATTGTGATTGTCCTGCCTTTGCTCGGATCAGGTAGAGGATCTTTGGTACTAATGTAGCGCTTCATCACTGAAACGCCTGTTGAACAGAAGTTTTCTTTTTGGTAGCAAAATAGTCCATTCTTTGATTCAAAGTGTTCCAGTAGGATGTGCCCGCTTCGACAAGAAAAGGAAAATGGATCAGACGTTAAGATCTCCCATGGATCTGTCCGGGATGGAAATGAGCCTCAATCAACAAGCGTCTCCAGTCAGCTCGATCTTTAGCTACGTACTTCCAGTTTCGCAAGCTAAGTTGGTTGAGGTCCCCTTCAACTTACGTGTGCCACGGTCTTCCTCTAATGCGCCGTCCCTCGGGGGTGGATTCGAAAACTGTCCGAGCTGGAACATCCGCTCCACATGACCTAGCCATCTCAGTCGTTGGACCTTCACTCTTCTGGCTAAGTCGATGTCGCTGTATAGTTTGTCATTGCATCTCCTCCTTCACAAACCATCTATGCAGACGGGACCGAAAATCACCCGAAGAATTTTCCTCTCAAAACTGTTAAGAGCACCCTCATTCATTTTTAATAAAGTCAATGCCTCTTCGCCGTAGAGCAGGACTGGGATTATTAAGGTCACTTTTGTTGTTCCAAAGAGGGCTTTGCTAGTCACTTGCCTTCTTAGCCCAAAGAAGCAGCGATTGGCAAGGGTTATTCTTCGTTTGATTTCAGCCCTGGTATTGTTGTCTGAATTGATAGCAAAGCCTAGGTAGACAAAGTCCTTAACTACCTCAAAGCTATGTATATCTGTCGAGAAAGATGTTCTGTCTGAGACGTCGGTGTTGAGTGTCCTTTCTGGTTGACAGCATATACTTGGTTTTGCCCTCATCTACCGGATCTGTAAATCCAGAAATGGAGAGCTGATTGCAAAACGTTGGTCAAAAAGTTAGCCGATGAAAGTCACCTGAAACTTGCCAAAATCTCTCTCTCTCTCTTTCAAGGACCAGCCAGTCCATAGAATATGAAGAAAACTTAAGTGGATCTCCAACAATATCCCCCAGAATAAATAAATTCCCAAAATCAAATACATATGTGAACAAGTTTACACTTGCACTTTGAGGTTCAAATTATATTTGCACAAATCCGTAAACATAATCTTCGAAAAGTGTGTGTGTGATTTCATTTGGTTTTCCTTTCTTTTTTTTTTGTTGCAAACGCTATCCGGGAATATCCTTCCACACTTCAAGTTGACCTAGATAAATATTTACCCGCAGAAGTGTGGTTCGTAAATGTAATCCTTTACACATATCCATGTATCCACTCATCAAAGCGATTCAATTTCCATGCCTATCCAATTTTCCGATAACCAATATCCAATATGTCAACACACCTTGAAGTTTGTAATCAAAATATGCGCCGAGAAAAATCACTCCCTCAAAGCAAGGCAAGGACATGCAAAGAGAGCAGAAAAAAATGGATAAAAAGCGAAGACCTACAAAGAGTTAAGTGTTCAAAATCTATTTCCACTCGATCAGACAATTATGTAGTTGTATCCTTTTTTTTGTCACCAGGACTCATTCCACATTACGAATGCAAACATACGTGCTCATGAGTTATTTTTGAAAAATTTGAATCCTGCCACCTCATTTAATTTCCATAACACGGGGATGTGTACTGCATGCCGTTTATTCAAAGTACGGTAAATTGTAAAATTTTAAATTATTGCCAACACGCAGGAATAACAAATGTCCTGTGTGTAATGCATTCTTTTGTGTGCGCTCAAGGATGCAACTCTTCGACAGAAGGGAGTTGAATGGTTTTTAACCCTTGGGGCGACTAAATTCGCTTCGGTCTCTGGTGGCTTAGACGGGATGAAACTCACTTTTGATAAACTATGCTTTCTGTTTGGAAAGGTGCAGCATGTGTGGATACACATTATCACCCTTGTTGTATGTCAAATTGAATTGTCAAGGGATTTAGATCACGAGATATCCGCGCATCAAATTACGAGGCTGGTTAGCTAATTTGCCTTTTTTTTTTTTGTGCCATTCATTTCAGTCAGTGGTGGACTCGTATGTGTATAACTTGTGTTTTATTGTTTTGTTCCACCCCTAAAACTCACCGACTTTCTCTGCAATGATCCTGCTTTTCACTGAAAGGAGAGGGGAGAGACCTCTACTTTTTTATTTAACTCTCGATCATTGTTTGCTAACTGTCGACTCCTTTCCTATTTTCATCCTCTAATTGATGTCAATACAAGGTTTTTGAGTGGCACCCCCTGGAGCGATATGATGATGATGAGGACGAAGATGATTGTGTTTTGATTGTGTTTACAGATACCGGGAATTATCTAACCGTTTGCATATGGCGTGAATTTGATTTAAGTTGGGAAGGAATGAATGTTTGCTGTCCAGTGTGTTGTTGTGGTTTCAGGATGTGCCAAGAATTTTGTTTGAACGAATAGAACCGTAGATGGACATGTCACTGTCAATTCGTCGGTCATCAATGAAGCTCAGGGTTTGAGTGAGAGACTAACGCCAACACACAGCACACCCAGTATCGCAACATCCACAAAGAGATAGTCGAATCCACCTTGGGAATCTACAGCCACCCAAGAAAAGATGCTCGTGGTATGACAGCAGTTCTGTAGGAAGGCCAAGTAACAAGTAGCTGGCTTCAAGGCTGGAATGCAGGCTCTTCGAAATAGTGAAGATTACATAGTCACCGATGAAATTCCCCTCTTCGATCCCTACCTTGTTGTGGTGGAGGGGCTAAATCTAGTCTGCATTCAGCTGGATGTGTTCGACGTATCGGCGTGACTGACAGGGAGGTTTCTAGAAGCTAAAAGGTGATCACCCAAGGCGAGGTACGACTCACCGAGGCCTGCATGGTTGGGGAGGAGCTCAGTCGCTAACGCAAAATCTGAATACCTAGGGATCTTCAGTTTTAATTCAAATTCCCCTTACCTGCATACAGGGGGTGAGTGCAGGCGGACATCTTCTTCCCCCTTACTCGTGGGACTAAATGTACAAACAAAATTCAATTTCAAAGACCAATTCTGAAGCGAAGAGTGTAAATCGATCGGGCACTCCTAGCTCTATAAAAACCGGTCAAGTAGGTAACGACGAAGAAGCTCTTCTCCTTCGTAATTCGGATGAGGAAAGCGTTGGAGCGGTTGACGCTAATTTAGAAAATCTTTTTCTAGAATCTAACGACACTTGCTCCATCGCCAGCTCACCCTTCTCTAGCATGTCAACTAGCTCCAAGCGGTCCAAAAACTGCAAGTTGGTTCATTGAGAAGCTTTGGTATTGTCACTGCTTGTTAATGCTAGTCCCTGTACCGACCAAACAGGTCCAGAAGCTTTATTAGTCCCCATTCTACATTGGAAACAATAGCAGACGTATGGCATTCTCTCATTGTATTCATTTCTCCACCCACATAGTCCTGTCATGTGTATCTGTTACCGTTAAGCTAATTTAAACTGAAACTTCATACCAAATCGAATTTGGAGATTCACTCCCGCCTTTTCAAAACCCTGTGCACTGACCATGATCATCTTACGTTTTCAATTATTAACAGTGTACTCCAGGATGGACATGAAATCGGTGTTAACGACGATGATGACGACAACAACAAGAGTGTCAAACAAAACCGCACGGGGGCGTTCAGCCCCCGTTACAGGTCGCAAACACACAAAAAAACAACACCATCCAGGTTTTTGGTCCGATTTGGGAAATTCCCTGCTGACCATCCATAGCCCAGGGATGGTCGAGGACATGCTTGGGATTAAATCACACTTACACATGGGATGTACATATTTTCAAATCGCCCCCTGCTGTGAGTCGAATGACACAGGCTTGTATCAGAGTACCCCAATGTCCTGTCGTTCAACGACCGCATTTGGTGTCAAATATTCTATTAATTCACCCCTTGGGCTGCAGCTATGTAGCTCTGCCAATTAAGGGCTTTTTAGTATCAATTACAAATCGAATTTTGTTCATTCCGGCCCGTTCGCCATGGCTGCCCGTGCGAATACCTCTGGGAGGACGATGCGACGTGATTTATTGTATGTCCTCAGCCGACTGTCTTTCCGACTGATGGCGTGGTGTTGTTGACTTCTGCCTGCGAATTATGCAACTTCAGCAGAATGATTGACCTAAGGAGCATTGCTCTGGGTATTGATTTCAAAAAGGTGGATGTCGTCACATGGAAAATCTGAAGAATGACCTGCTAAGACATAAAACGGCACCCTGTCGTTCCGTGTAATCTTTTGACACACAAGCATACGTCTCAAGACGACCCTGCTTCAGTGTCGGATGACAATGATATTTCTATCAACGGGAAGGAGGGAGTTGTGCCGCGACGATTGAACGCTCCAGTTCTGACACTTTTGTGTCTGTCAGCGGAGGGAGACCGATCGGGGTAAGGATTTGGTTATTTCTGGACGAAGTTGTGATTTTGAATGGGTGTAGGTACCGTCAACGGTTCGGTTCCGATTTTCGTGGAAAATTTGATTAATGATGTGTAATTAGTTTGATAAATTACCCCCAGCTAGACGGTAAAGGTGAACGAGATACAGTAGCAGACGCACCCAAATGAAATCAATCAGATTCCACAGAAAAGGGGCGGACAACTTTTTGGGAATAAAATTTGAAATTGGTTCCCTTGCTTCGGGGTGTGGAAGCAGAGTAATTTGTTGTGGGAAATAAAGCGCGAAATTCATTTGTTGTTTTATAAGGAAGCCGTTTCGGGATTTATGATGTCAACAAAGGGGATGTGGTTATTAAAGATTAAAACGACTTCAAAGGATAGTTCAAGCGGATTAACGGAGAGAGTAAACTGGAAAGCATCTATCCTGGGATGCCAGTATAAGGCTCTGCTGACGACCTCTTACTATCCCGATGGAGAGCAGAAAAACGATGTGGGTTAAAAGATCGCAATGAATGAGCAGGGTCCTGTGAGGAAGTTCATATGAAGCTTAGCATCACTTTTGCTAAATGGGAGCATTTTTGCTTCCTGTTTGCGAATATAATTTCTAGCTTCTCTAACAGCGTTAGGAGATTCGAATGCCAAACAGAAGTCTTCAGTCTTCAATCTTCAAAAGTGAGTCTTCATCGAATCTAATGTCATGATATTGATAATGACATTTACTCCGAAGTAGGTAAACGCCTCAACTCGAAGTTACTGTTGTTTAAAACGACGCTATGTTCTTTAAGGTGGACAGATGCTTTTTTGGTTTTATCCTCATTTACCTTAAGGCCAACACCTTTTGTCTGTTATTTTATTGCCGAAAAAGCCTCTATGGCAGCATGTAGGGAACGACAAACGAGGTTGAAGAAATCACATTATAGAGCGGTTCCTTGCCGAAATCCCGCGTAAAAGCGGTGGCTGTTACCCAATAGTATATTGCACCACGTGTTTTGCAGCATCACGTGGCACAGCTGGATCAGTTTGGCAAGGATCTGGAATTAAGCCATCGCCCTGTAAAGCTCAAGATGTTGAATGCTACTTTCTATGCGGCTTCGAAGTCGATAAAAGGGTGGCGAGGTAACACCAGACTTGAGACTCGTTGGTCTTATCCACGATTTGCCTTTGGATGAAGACTTGGTCAGTCGTAGATCTACCGCGCCGGAAGCTACCCTGCGGTACGTGCCGATTAGTGTGCTGCAAAAGGGTTATTATTATTATTATGGTATTGGGAGGGTTGTTCACAGCCCTTGGCCTTGGTTTCTAGCGAATCCTATTGCGCCTCCCCTAGTGTTCTCAGATGAGTTGTTTCACCCCAGAGGATGTCAAGAAGTTAAGGAACTTCTCTGGGTGGATGGCAGCGAGTTGTTCCGTAGGGATAACTTCGTTACCGAGAATTCTCTTTCTAAGTTGGAAGAGAGCTGGGCATTCCGTAAAGATGTGTAGGGAGGTCTCGTCACTCCCAAGGCAGAGTTAACAGCTTGCATTTCTTACAAGGTTCATGTGATGTAGGTTGTTTAGACGGCAGTGTCCGTTGAGGAATCCAATTAGTGCTCTAAGGTTGCTCCTATTGAGGTTCACAATGAAATTCGATTTTCTTTGTGACCTTACAGGGAAAAGCAGCTTTGAACATATTTGCCCTGGTGTGTTGAGCCAGACTTCTCTAGATTCTTGCATGCAAAGACCCTTTGCGTGTCTTGCGAAGAATGATTTACTTACCCCACAGAAGGGTTCGGGTCCAATGAATTCTGTTCAGTGTTCTTTTGCCAGTGAGTCGGCTTTATAATTGCCCTCAAATCCGATGCAAAAGGATAATAATTGTCACGACATTTAACATTTATGGAGCTGATATTTCAGTCATCGGGAATACTTTCGTCCATCCATACTTGGTTGAAGATTTTGTTCATCCTGGTAAGCCATCAGAGCCGGCGACTTTGTTATTCTTTAGCTATTTAGTAGATTCGCCAACCTCTTCTACACTGGAAAACCGGGATACTTCTACGTTGACTGGAGGTTGGAGCACAACGCCTGATGGAAGTGTTGCTTAAAAAATTCTATAATTCCCTGTTCATCGGTGACTAGGTTTCACTCACTATTTCGAAGAGCTTGCATACCGATCAACAGCCAGTTGCTTGGCCTTCACATAAAGGGTGTCCCAAAATTGACGCAAGAAGGAATTTTGATAGGAAACACAGGTTTTTAATTAGAAATTTTAATGTTTTTATTGATTCATGAAAGGGTTATGTACGAAATAGCAAATCGGGTAAATGGCCCCATGGCTTTGCTGGCACATACGAGCACTTTTGTCGAAATTTTCCATGACAGTTTTGCATAAATGTCGCTGAATTTTGTTGGTACAGAGCTCAATTTGCTCCTTCAACGCGTGGGTAGTCATGGGCTTGTTCACATAAACCTTAGACTTCAAAAAAACGCAGAGAAAATAGTCCAATGGCGTTAAATCGCATGAGTGGCCTAGTTGCAAAACTCACTAAGTCCACTTTTTGAGCAAAATTTAGTAATGATGCAGTTTGATCTCACTATGATAGCCATAGCTATCTGCATCATTACTTAAATTTTTTTAAAAATGGCAGTTAGTGAGTTTTGCAACTAGGCTACTCGCATGATCTAAACGGGAAATTACACGACCAGAATATGAATTATGCAGTAATTGAATTGTTTTTTGAGCTGTATGGCAAGTGACATCGTCTTGTTGGAACCACATGTCATCCACATCCGTATCTTGCAATCAAGGCACAAAAAACTGGATAATCATGCGGCATTAACTGTTTTTGCCTGACCAGCTGTATTTTCAAAAGAAGAATGGTCCGGTGATACCTCCAGCCCAAAATCCGCACCAAACAGTGAAACGTTGTGGATGCATTTGTTCCTTAACTATCACTCATGGATTTTCTGAACCCCAAATTTGATAATTTTCACGATTAGGTACCCCCACAACGCGATTTGATTGCTGCCGCGAAGGCGATAAATTCGCGGCGAAAGCGACGAATAATTTCGCGAGTATACCCTCACCAAAGCGATAGTTTTGTCGCAGTATTTGCGAAAATGTGCTCTTCATCAGACGAAGAAGAAGCGCTTTTTCTTCACCTCTCAGTATACGCCATATCCACTTTAACTGCGACAATCAAGCGACAGCGACAAAAAACGTTGCATGCAGCGACACTTAAAAAAAATCGCTGCAAAATCGCCGTCGCGTCGTCAAATAATCGCGTTGGTGTGGGCTCTGATATACCGCCATGTAATTTGAGTGACAGCAATCACCAAGATTCATCGCCGTCGCGGCAGCAGCGATTAAATCGCCTTGGTTTGGGAGTACCTTAACAAAGAAATCAAGATGAAAATAAGGCTCATCACTGAAGATGATTTTGTTTGAAAAACCATTATTATTTTTAAAAAATATTGCTAAACAATGAAAATGCATTGTTCTTTTGTGTAACTGTTCATTTTTAATAACCCTAAACTGTCAGCTGTCACGCTGAAGTTTTTTTTTTCGTTGTCAAAAGTTTACCGCACAAATGGCACAAAATTCGAATCTTACGTCAATTGTGGGACACCCTTTATAACTGCTGGGTGTTTCTGCGAATGACCTCTACGCCTTTCGTAAAACAATACGCAATTAATAAAAGTTTCCGTCATATTTCTGACAAAATGCAAAAATAACGATACAAACGTCATTCGCATCACACATCTGTTTACGCGTCTGCCCCTAGAAAAACAAAAAACCCACTTTGTCATCAAGCCACTAAAGCCAGTGATTCCTAAATTAGGCGTTAATTTTTCCACTCCACTGTATGATGGAAATTAAAGCAATTAATTACGGCGACGCAATTAGTCAAAATATAGAATTATAATCTTTCTCTTTTCGTTTTTGTTTTTTGGTTCTTTTTTAATTAAAGTTATTGCAACCATAAGAGTGACCGGTGAGGTGACCCTCTGAATTGTTCGTATTTTTGTTTTGATTTCTTAGTAACGCTCGCTGGTCCATTAACCTGAAGAGATAACAATTCAGCGGATATCACCAATAACGTGTTTCTTTCAATGTCGCCAAACAAAACCGGAAAGCACACACATCATTGCTGATTCATTTTAATTTTTTTAAATTCTTTTACTTTGCTTTCTTTGAATTTATTAAAGAGAATCCTTTATAAGGTCGGTTAGAGATTCATGAATTCAATAATAATCAAATGATTGCACACGCGATCAGACAATCATGGAGTTCCCAGTAGTTTACATTTCATTAGTGATTCTTGTTTTGTGCCATGTGTCCAGGAACAGAGCTTGTGAAATAACACACGAGTGTCCTAATGACAGCGATATTGTTTGGGCCAGTGATGGCAAAGAGTGTCATGTCTTCCATAACAAGTGTTTCTTGGAAAATGTCAACTGTCATCATATGCACAACAATGATCATCGTAAGTGACAGTGTGTTATTAATTTGATTATGATTTTGAGTTTTTGTTTGTACAGAGTTAGAAGAAGTTTCGAAGGACGTTTGCCAGAGGTTATGTGTGCTACAGTGTCCAGTGGATGACAATCCAGTTTGCGGCTATTTTAATGAGGCCAAGCACACGTATGCAAATCAATGCGAAATGGAGGCTCACATTTGTAAATCCGGAGAACGTAAGTGACAATATTGGTATCTACAGTTGGTTTATAAAATTGTATTTGAAAATGTTCTCCTCTTTACAGCTATTTTCGTTTACGGTATCGGACCATGTTAAATATGACGTAGTAATTATGGAATATGTCAAATATAAATAAATATAAAAACCTCTATTGGTTACACTTACATCAAAAGTCACTTTAGGGTGGATGTCTTCATTTAGGCGCAGAGACACTTGGACCAAAAGTAGGTCCATTCCATTGTGATAAGCATCGGTATCAGCTCTATTTCCATCAACTGTACAACCGATAGGTAGGGACAACGCAGTAGAGGAAGACCTCGCCTAAGGTGACGCGCACAAGTGGAACGGGACCTCAACCAACTTGGAGTGAGTACCTGGAGGCGGTTAGCTAAGGACCGGACTTACTGAAGAAGTTTGTTGTTTGAAGCCCTGGTTCACCCCAAACTGTAACGCCATCTATGAGATGATGTTCTAGAAGCCTGCAGCAGATGCAGAAGTAACAAGGCTCTTAACTCACAGTGTCGATGCCTACAATTCGAGGTTAAAAGAAGGAATCTTTTCGAATTAGTGAAAGACTTGTGGCAAAGACTTGTAGTACTACCCTTAGAGGGGGAAAAACCCGCCTAAGGAACCATCATCCTATCGCCGACTTTATATGCTAGACACAATGGACAAAATACTGAAGAAGATCATATGCAACTGGATTGACAGCTATCAACGTAGCAGGACAAACCGAAGTAGCAACGGTTGCCCAAGGTTATCATTCGTCCGAATCACCAGTCTGTCATTTGTGGAGTTAGTATTTGCCCCCAGGTTGACAAACTCCTTGACTACCTCAAATTATGATGATCGATGGATCGCCTTTTGGTCAACCTTGATTTCTCCTCATTCATCATAGCCGGTCGTATCGACTTTGAACTTGTTGGTCTTTTTCAGAATTTGCCGGGCCGGAAGTCACACTAGTTGGTGCCGATGAGTGGTTCCCACATTTCACAGGGATATCCTTCGATAATCCAGCAAGTCGGTGCTTGACATACATAGATTCATCAGCGCTGCTGGCTGGCTTGATAGAGGGCTGCAACCCCTTGGGCATCACAATGGGTCTACATTGACCTTAGTGTGATGGTGAAAGGACTCCCTTCCCCGTCAACTCTCCTACCTAACCTAACCTAACCTAACTTATGCTTCGATAGTTCTTGCAACGCAAGACATAGGATCGTCTTTCCTGAAGATGATGTGGATAGAGCTCTGACGATAATCAGTTTCACCTGGACTCTTCGATATCCTTAAGCTGGATGACTGCGAAGGCTCTTTTTGCGCAGTAACTTTTCCTCCTCCCTTCTCCCGGCTATGTACGTCATCTGTTGCCCTTTTCTTTTGCATGCACTTCTCATCATACAACGGATTTCTTGTCGGAGGTGGCTGGTAGCCTAGAGTTGCTTCGGGTACTTCCTGGATGAAAGTGTTGCATTGTGACCACATGTTGTTGGCGTTTGTGGAAGATAATGGAATATTGCTGAGTCTTTTGCTTGCTTGCTCTCCGTAGTCTCGGTGTGCTCACGTTCAGGCACCTCCTCCTTTTCGTCAGTTTACACAACTTTCTACGATTGGAGAGTCTAAATGGTGGTCAGAGTCTACATCTTCTCCACATGTCGGATGTTTGACATGTGTTTTTTGTCAATCAACACATGGTCGCTTTGATTGGCGGTTCGACCGTCCAATGTTATCCAGGTTGCTGAGTAGATTTTCTAGTGAGGGAATCTAGTGCTCCTTATCACATACTACCCGCTGCAAAGTCACTTAGTCGCATGCCATTACCTCTGTTACCGTAGAGGCTGTGCTTTCTCACAACTTCGCCGCAGATGCATTCCTTACCGATTTTGGCATTGAAATCCCGGCTCCAGATTTTGACATCGTTCTTCGGATAAGCTCTAAAAGGTCGTAGCAATCCTCTTGCATGGGGTCCTCAGCTTCATTGGTAGTGGCGTGTGGACATATGAAGCTTATTTTGTAAAACTTTCCTTGGATGCGGATCACAGCGAAGCTTTTACAGGTACATTTTACAGTACTTTTCCGAATTTGCCTTGGATTTCCTAGAAGTTTCTTGATTTCTTTGCGAATTCTTTGTAGCGCCGAGTTCAGTCCGAGTTGAACCACGTTGTTTTATTCCAAGCTTGTCCCAAGTTTTGACGTAAAAGTCTTGGATCTTCCAATGGAGTATAGAATTCTTTATTTTCTACAATCCAATACAGTTTCACATTCGATTCTGAATCCACAAAGAGTCCAGTCTATTTCCTCTTTTCCAACATGACTCACCGCTCTGAATTGCACTCCTCAACTTCCGACACTCACAAATGTGTCACCAACTTAACGTGTCAATTGAAAACACATTACGAACCGAGCAAAGTCATAATGTGCAACTCGATAACTAGCAGCCGATAGATATATCACCCGACAAATTGGAGTCATAATACCCACTTTCTGATGCGCACGTGATGTCTAATTATACCCTGCACATCCCTTCTTCACATGTAAGCAAAGCACACCCGCACTTTACGATTCGATTTTTCTAATTAACTCAACACTTTCGCACTTGAAGCGAGGTGTGGATAGATCACGATATCCTCCTGCAGATGTGCCCACCGTCATCCTATATTATAATAGATACTTGGAAGAGTGTACCCAAACCAGCTCCACACTGCCACCACATCATCATCATCATCATCTTCTGCCGTGACACCATCATGGCTCCCAAAGTGTCAGATTGTATTAGCTTCCGCTTCGCTAATGGGACGGAATGAGTTTCGACGGAGTTTCATCGGTTTTGCTGTTTAAATTAATTGCGTGCGAACTTCACGGAGATAATTTTATGACAGAGTCTCTGCAGGTTACTCCATGTGGAATCAATTGAATGAGGTTTTGTTGCTGAATGAGGCAATGGATGCATAATACTCGGTTTGATTGGGAAGGAGAACGAAAAAAGAGCAAAAGACTTCCATTCTTTGTGTCATATCCTTCTTTTTGAACTCTGCTGCACCCATAAGATATGCAACTAAATGTGTGTTCAACAAGGGAACTGTGTTGGTCGTTGAAAAGTGACATCTATCGGCCTCTGACATGGATGTCCTTAAGAGATACGATTAAGCGGGAATACTTTCAAAATATGTCATGTGTCACTTGAAAAAACTCGGCAGGAATATCGTCAAATTCTAAGGCCTTGTAGCGTCGGTACATGATTTAGAATCGCACAAGGATAAGGAAAGAATCTTCTAAGATCTAAGCCATTCCACGTCAGAAACATAACAGAAAAGGCAATTGAGGGCAGGCAAGCAAGTGCCTCTGTCTCACTGAATGTGAGAAAATCCTTAAAGACGACCATCATAGTGAAGTCGATGACTCCAAAAGACTGCGATTTATTTGTATGCGACCGTAGATAAAGGATCACGGAGATCTCATAGGTTAGGTTAGGTAAGGTTAGGGTTGTTGCCTGTAATAGGCAACGGGCATCTTAAGACACACTGAATCTATTGCTAGTTTACCTATCGCGAGCCAATTGAAACAGTCGGAGCTTCTGATTAAGGCAAAGAATGCTACTTTTGTCACTATCCACCTGATTGCTGAAGTCATCAAAAAAGCAGCTTTCGGGTCAAGCAATCTTCTTTTGGAAAAGGCTAGACAGGTACAAAGGAAATGGAAGATTGTTTCTTTCTCCTCCTCGACTCTGCAACTTATCCTTTGCATCTAACGGACAGTCCCCCTTGAGGACACCGATGTAGAAATTGATTTGCTGTCGTTTCAACATTACAAGTTGATTGGAGTGTTTTTGATCAAACTTAGGCCACATCTGTTTCTTAGGCCCTACAGTTTCCTGGAATGTCTCTGTAGCCAGGCATCTAGTATCTGCGTGAGGGATAACCGGCAATCTTGTGCGGCTTTAGTAGTAAGTGAACACAGTTATAGGTTTCCTAAATCGCCATTATTTCCGTCTGAAGTTCGCTACAATGATCTGGGAGACGAAAGGACATGCTGAAATTGTGCTTTTCGTAGAAGAAACGCCATCCCACCGCAGTTCTAGTTTCGGAACTGTCTGAGTAGAAATGAGTTGAACTTTGGTCCTCAGAACATGATCGCCCTACGGGCAGCAATTGTTGCCTGGAAGTTGCGATCAACACTCAGTTTTGAAGGAATGTAGGGGAATGTCTATTTTGAGACTAATGGCTTCACAATCGGTTTCAAATTCCTTCTGAACCAGAGTTTTGCAATGATTAAGTGCAAGACTACTAAACTGTCTGTCCTACGATCAGTCAATGTTATCAAATGGGAACAAGCCTACCCTTGACCAGAAAAACAAATATTTGGCGCGACAGCTCAAAGAGAGTCAAGGCCTACCATTAACGTTGTGCATGTTGTAATTTTCGCACGAATGGAAGAGACTGTAGGCAATGAAACTGACTCCGAACGGCGGATTGAGAAGCGTTGTCATGACAGATAATACTCCTGCAGGTTTGTCATGCCTGCGAAGAGGTGTTGCCGCGAAAAAAACGTTTCGTGGTTTTGAGGATTAAACCTGTGTAGGTAAGCACTAACGACTAAAGCACGGTGACTACTGCCCTTGACTGCTTCGACCAAAAGGTTCCTGTTTGTCGAAAAAACTGGACATGGATCCATAAGCTACATTGACCTAGTCAAACAAATAAAAAATTCGATGCCTTTCTCTTCATTCATCTGGACTTAGGACACAATCTTTAATGGCGCAGGATACTCAAAAACAAAAATCAGAACTAACAAAGGATTCCCTGTTAGTCGATCAGATGATACAGAGGCTCTCTGTCACAACTTCTTCAAGTCGAACAGCAAACACTAATCAACTAATTGAACGTTGGCACAAGCTCATACCAAGCCGGCTTCCCAAATATAGCACAACTTAACGAATTCACCGTATCCTTATCGAATTTAAAAAGCCAACTGTAAACAAAGTCAAAATTAATTAATAGAAAATGTGTGCGTGTGTGTGTTTCCTTGGACCAATCACTCTGCACCACCGTGCTGCACTGTGGTGTTGTATTGAAAGAAAGAAAAAAAAATCAAGGAAATCCCAAAAGACCCTGCGTCCTACAACCCCCAGAGAGATCCATGAACAAACGAAAAACGTTCACTTTGCGGTCGATCTCGCTATGAAACAAGAACTGGAGCCAAATGATGAAAGCAACCCCTCACCAAGCCACCAAGGACATAAAGCAATCTATGTACGTCTGGAAAAATCATATTTTATAAATTATGGTTTCGAATTTTTAAGCAAAAAGCAGGGAGACTACACAAAACCACCCCTAATGTCTGAACGAAAAAAAAAAAGAAACCAACTCTTGCTGGGTGTGTGCCTCAACACGACGCGGGGGGTAATAGGTATAAGTGCCCCCTTTTTAAATTATGTGATTGCATGTTTATGTACTTGTGTTATTGGTTTGTTGACTTTTGAAATTAGTTTTGAATTGAGGTAAATAAAGTTCTTGAGTGGCTTGCTCGCGAACAGGGGGCGCCGCCGAATGGAAATGATGGAATTAAGTTTTCGAATTGGGAAGTTTAATTTGTTTGGGTTGTGTGTCGGAAGGGGACGACAATGGGTGGCGGAAATCGTTTTAAGATTTCCATTTTTTTTTTTTACATTTCACAATTTTTTTTTTTTTTTGGAGGTTATTTCATAATGGGCGGTAATGGCTAAAGTTCTTGAGGGCGAAACTGGCGAAGCGAAGGCCTCCCTTTTTTTTTTTGCTAATTTTCTAAGAAACATTTTATGTCGCGGTTATTTGCCATCAGTTGTACGTATGTGCCCCAAATATTTGCCAACATTTTTGCCGCATTTTTCATGTCGGAAAAACGCCCGAGGGAGAACTTTTTTAAAAGGAATTTAAAACTTTGTTTTGGGAAATATTAAATGCGTTTAGCCTGGAGGGCTTAACAGAAAAAAAAAGTGGATGAAGAGTATTTTTGTTCGAGGACATCTTGGAGGTGACTCTTTTTGAAGGTTCTTTCGCAATGGTTCCGGAAACATATAAGTATTGGTTTTCATCTCACTCTATAGTTGGGGAAGGAATGTAGTCGAATTTCTAGAACCAGTGATGGCTCAGGTGCTGGAGTCTTTGTGGAAACTTTCCCCTAGGTAAACTGTCTGCGTCCCTGTCTTCCAAGCAGGGATTAATGCAATTCTTACGGCTGCGAACTATATTGCGAGAAAAAAGTGGAGAGGACGACGGACTATAGAGAAAGTTGGGCTGCGCTTAAAGCCTTGCTCAATTCTCTTCCAAAATCGTTTGGGAATGCAGGACCAGCTTGAATTCTTTTGGAAGTCTGGATCTGTGAAATCTTGTCTGCGTCCCTGGATACAGCGGCATTACCGGAAATGAGTTCTCCGATGAACTTGCTTGCATGGTTCAGAGGTGAACTTTTTTAGCCCAGTTGAGTCTGCCCGTGTCTATGTCTTTAGAGAAAGTTGAGCTGCGCTTAAGACCTTGCTCAATCCTCTTACTATATCCAAAATCGTTCGGAAATGCAGAACTAGCTTGAATTCGGTTGGAAGACTGAATCTGTGAAATTTTGTCTGGGTCTCATTGGGATTACCGAAAATAAATTCTCCAATGAGCTTGCTAGGCACGGTTCAGAGGAGAACTTATATAGCCTTAGGGCTCCTATCGACGGTTGGGTTTTTATTAACACAACTGTAGGTGACAGGCAGACTAAACGGATATTTCCCGACGTCTGCAAGAAGTTCGCGGTATTCTTGTTGGTCTCTCAGCAATAAATACTGCAGACGACTTATTAGGGTAAAAAAGGGACATTAAGCTTTTGTCAAACATCTTAATGTGATGCTTGTGAAAATGGCGATGACACTGCAGAACTCTTCCTATGTGATTGTCCTGCCTTTTCTCGTATCAAGTGACAGATTGGAGCTGTTGTGATGAGTGCAGATAATCAAAGCTTCATATCAATTACGCTTTTACTCGTAAAGTAAAAACGTTGTACCTGCTGGGACTACAATGTACCTGGACCTGTTTTTGAGTCTGAGTGCTCCAGCCCCGGTATTGATAGCCATGGCTTGGTAGTCATTGCGTTACTCTAGAAAGCAATCTGAAACCGGTTCGAATCTCACTACAATATGCAAACGTTTTTGTTTTTTTGGCAGCGAGTGACAACTTCGTCAATATACTCCGGTCCCTCCTATTCGTGCGAAAAATATAGCGTACACAGCATAAATGGTTGCGAGAAGCTAGGCCTTGGTCCTTTATGGGCTGTGGCGCCAATAACTAATTTTTTTTGGCACGTCACTATAGAGGAATAAGGATGAGTTGATCTCTCAGAAACTCCGTGGCCGCTGGTTTCAGGTTTTGGTCGGAGAATGCTTCAAGCGAATGTCCTTGGCCTTGCCCTTGCCAAATTTAGTCATTTTCCGGGATTTTTCGAAGCTGTGTCTTCAAAAATGTTTGAAGCTTCATAGAGCTCAGCCCTCTTTTTATCCATCCGTTTGGATTGCCAATAGAGGTTGCAAGCTTTGCAACTTCTTCGTCCTTTATTATGGCGGATGGTACCGAACAGTTCAGGCTCTTCAGCAGAACCAAGTGCATTCATTTTAGAGATTCAGTGGTCCAAAATGATTCCTGTTTGCTCTTTCAAAGGTGTGAATTCTATTATTCTGATCGTCTGGGGTTGTGCCCAACGAAGGCTAATTTGATCGGCTGGTTTGACAGTTTGCCGTTGCCTTGCGCTGCGTTTACATAGGAATACTCCATACTCGAGATTTTGTTTCCCTCTAGATGCGCCTTATTCAGTAAAAACAGAGAAGTGGTTCTTCGATATGACACCTCAGCTCCTATGGTCCACTTAAATGATGGTACTTCTGGTAGACCTTTGAAATTTCATCGAAAACAGTATGGTGACTGTAGTTCCTGCATATTGCATCAACAATTCTCCACACATCTTGAAGCAGAGCTTATTGCACTGCTGGATCCGACGGCTTTTTCATCTGCTTACCCTTGACACTAAAGAGCTAGGGCCAATCCGTCGTTATTCAAATCTTCAACAGCTTAAGTGAATACATCAAAGTGGCAAACCAATTCATTTGTCGCAAGCTGTCCACCACGTGTCACCACATCAAAAATCAATTTGAGTTCTAAACTCTTCTCCAGTTTAGTGGTCAGCCTCCTTCGAACCAATTACAGTCAAAAAGTTGATGGCCTCGAGAAAGAATCAATTTCCAATATCGCTGAAAATTATTATAATTTATGTAGGAACGCCTGTCTGTCGGCCAATGACTCCCCAGGACCGCCCACCCACCCCATGTTGACCGCTCACGAAACAATTTAATCATCGCTTAATATTTGCTTTACAAATCAGGAAACCAATTTCCTGGTCCATTGTTGATTTCTGTTCGCCAACTGATAACAGTTGGACCACATGTGAACGTAAACTCTCACCCTCCCAGGGATATGTGCTGATATAACCTTTTTTTTTTTCTTTTTGATCCCCCACCCCCGGCTTTGTCGTCATAGTCATCATTCTCGTCCCTAATGACATATGAATGACCAATTGTTTTCCAATAAATCGGTAATCCATCTTCTGCACAACTGACAAGTGAGTCTGTCGTTCGGCATGCTGAGGAAAGATTCTTATCCTGGCGCCACACACCCATCCTTTGGTAAATTGAGGGCAACCGGTGGAATTTCGCCCGAGTGTCAAAAGGTCGTTAGATACTTTTTCTTGTTGCTTGGGATATCTATGTGTATGCGTGCAACCGTGTCGATTCACAGAACCGCCCCCAAACGAAGGCAAAATGCCAATTATCTGCTGAAGGGAAAATTGTCAATTTCTTGGTCAATAAGTGGCAGAAAATGTATTTTTTGTCCTAAAGGCGATTATCCCTATTATCCCAGACGTTTTCATTTTTCTTCTTCTTTTTTTTATTGGCAACTTTTTTCCCCCCGTTATTATAATTAGCGAATTCATTAGAAAGTCACTCCGGCATTTCGAATTCCAATTAAAATTTTGTGCGCTTTTGTTGGAGAGTTTTTCGCCTTCGTCCTTGTTCGCCTTTTCTTTTTTTTAGGGAATGACCTTCTCTCTCTACCGTTTGATCGTTAAATAAGAAAATGCTAGAATATGGAGTTCTTTTATGTGCCACATCCGGGGGAGGGAGGGATGGAGTAAATTGGACGACACAGATAATCGCGAAAAACCTTTTTAAAATGCCATTATGTTAGCACTTTGCAGGAGGTTTCGTAGAAAATGTGCTTCATTGTGGGAAGTGGTTTATTTTAGCGGTTGGGTTAGGTTAGGATAGGTTAGGTTGGGTAGCTGTCTTCAATAGGAGGGCTCTGGGTTACGAGCTCCAGGATGCGTGATCCAGATTGCGTGATGGATTTGTTTCCTTTCTCAACTCTTTCGTGCTCCGCACGCTATGCAGAACGTTCAGGCCCACAGACAAAGCTCCTATCGAGTATGGTTAGGTCGCTGAGATCTTCATACAAGTACACGCCTAGGGTTTGTCTTCTCAGCCTTGTTAGGGCAGGGCAGGTACATAGTAGGTGTATCTTCCTCGTCTTCACAGCTTCTCCAGAAATTCTTGAACACTCATTTTAATAGCATGCCAATCTATCAAGAAACGTCTCGTGAGAAGTCCTACTATAGTTCTTATGCATTTCCTATAAAAGCGACAAAAGTATTCCGTCCCTTCAGATCCATGTTAGGCCAGATGTGCCTCGACGAAAGACAAGTTTTGATATGCTATGTGCAATTCTTCGGGCTTCGATTCTTGAGAAGCTGACGGTTTCCAACCATTTCCAAAGGGTTTAGACTCGCTCCTTCTTTTGCCGGCACTTCTGCTAAGCAGTTCTCCTGGAACCCAGCATAGAAAAACTTTGCACCTGTGAACGATCTCATTTAGAGACCTGTTGCATTGTACTATTGGTGATTCTAAGGGTTATACCTCTGCTTGACTATGTGTGTAATCACTCTCTACTGCGTTACTAGTAAGCCAAGTCGCAGCCTCTCGAACGGCCGTAGTTTCCGGCAAAAACACACGTCTTGTGATCTTTTTGTTTGTAAATTCATGGACTTTTTTGAAACAAGTTTGAATTAAAGTTAATCATTCTATAGGAGATCATAAAAGGACGATGAATAGACCAACAGTTGATCGAACTGTATTGCTATCGAAACCAAAGTGTGACAAAATAGTCGAACAAGTCACTAGAGACTGAAGAGGTTTTTTAATTTCAAAATAAAAGACCCCCGCGTTTCGTTGCAAGGTAGCAATATGTTTTG
The DNA here is from genome assembly GCA_951813785.1 of Criorhina ranunculi. Lineage (NCBI taxonomy): Eukaryota > Metazoa > Arthropoda > Insecta > Diptera > Syrphidae > Criorhina > Criorhina ranunculi. Next base: position 22,862,095 of record OX638381.1, read on the forward strand.
ATAGGGCAATGGCTTTGATAAGTTCAAGCAAGGCAACAGCTGCACGTGTCGAACTACTAAGGCACACAAGAGCCTAGTAATGGTGATTTCGGATCTAATTTTGAGGAAATTGCATAGAACTTTGAGAACGAAAACCTCTTCAGAGATGATTTAGTCAAAAAATTTAACTCAGTGCAGAGCTTGGCTGTAAATCTGCAAAAAAGGACGACTCAAGTCATAGCATAGTACGAGCAATTTGGTTATAAAGATAACTGCAGCTGGGACTTACTTATGTACGAATGTTTTGGGCTTATCATCCTTCAAGCTGAGATCAACGAAATTGTCAAGTTTGTTCAATAAAATCAAATGTGCAACTCATACACCTCTTGGTCTATTTCTCAATGTTTATCTTCATTCACTCCGTCAGGCACAGAGATCTTCAGCCATTCCTTCATTTTCCGTTTTACCAAATCACCGAACAAATTTATCCTAACAATATCCTTCGTTTAAGAACTAATCGCCTCCTCCTAAGCCGGAGTAGTACTTCGCTTCACAGGCAACAACTGCGACCCCGTGAAGAAGCGCCCACTCACAGGCATAACCATTCGTTGAAGGAGACACAATCACTGGGGAGAAAAGAAAAGGAAGAGAACGAGCTCTTCATCCTTGAGTAAGTATAAACACGACAATCTCTGTTCTGGGGATACAAACGACGACGACTCGGATGGCAATGGCGACCAAATGGAATGTGGGGTGGAAATTTTCCTTGAATGTTTCTCAATTACACGCCTTCTTAAGCACAGTAGCATATCTCCTTCAAATCGTTGTTCTCTTCTCATCCTGCCCCTCAGCCTGCTTCATCACTCTTACTTTGCTTACATTGAGTTCCTTATTCCATTGTACACGACAGCAAGGACAGGGAACTTAGAATTGGAAGCACAACAAAAAAAAAAAGAAGATTTCTTCTAAGGGACTTCGAACTGGGACCAACCAACGATAGTGTGTAGTGCATTGTTTGGCTTCTGGTGCCGGAGCTTAGACGAGGATACTTTACTATTTCCTTGATAACGACGCCATCTAAAATGAGGTTAAATGGCATGGAGAGATACTATCGAATTCAGTTTATTTGGCGAAAACAAAATAATTGAAGCATTCCTTGCTTGTTGTTGTAGTGCTAACGATATTCATTGTTGTTGGTTAAGCCACTTGGCCTTCTTCGATGTGAGCTTTAGGTGAGGGATTGGTCGTAAAGTTGTTGGACACGCGTGTTCAAGTTAAGCCATAAAGCTGTACATCAAATGATTGCTTATGGTTGATGGATTTGGAATGGAATACGCGAGCTTGACTTACACAAAAGACTTGCAATTGTACGTAATGGATGTAGGGAAGAGACTACATTTTTATATTCTTGGGTATCAATCGTCCTATTATTTGGAAAGATGTTTTGCTTATCACAGTGAGGACGCTGAGTAGTTTTATGGAACATTTGGCTAGATCCCATCAAACCACGAAAGAAAAGATATAACTAGGGGACATAACTCGATTTCTTTAGGGGTCGTCCGTTTTTAGTTGCTCTGGCTCTAAATAGCATTGCAGTCTAAAGCATGTAAACTTGGGGGCTTATCAGGAATCATTTGCAGCAAACTTAGTGCTTACCAAGTTGCCACCGCCTAGACATCAGTCTCTTCAGCACACCACTTTAGGAGTGAGAGGACCTCCGGAATGGAATATTTTATGCTCATTGGATCTATGGAAGCTACGACCTCAAGCATTGAGGAAGCGAACCTTAAATCTTATGTAAGATACTTTGGGACGGGACTTTGAGCAGAAAAATCATTCGTAACTGAGTAGCCAGACCCTCCTCCGAACAGCCAAGATGATCTCGATCCTGTTATATGACGAAAAGATGATGGACTTCATTAAAAGTAGATAGGGAGGTCTTTAACTGCCCAAACAGAACAAATCTTGGAGTGGTCTTCTAACCAATTTCGTTTGTTGAGACCCAACTTGACACTAGTAAGTTTCAAGGTTAAGAAGACATGTCGAAACATGCCGCTCAAGAGCTGAATACTAAAATAAGTAAAAATGTGATGAGAAGGTGGTTTTAGGAACCCGGTCCAGAATAGTTTTGTTGAATCTTTTGCATCGAACGCAACAATCAACTTGAAGAGCTCTGGATGATCAACTCGGCGTTGACGGCGATGAATTGATAATCTATTGAGACTTGACATTTGTTTTAAGATCGGTTGAGCTATGGGAAGTTAGGGGCCATACACTAACTCAGTTGTAAAATTCGGTCGAACGAGTGTGAAGGTATGTTTGTCCATTTCAAAAGTCTCCTCAGCACATCGTATCAGCTGAAACCTTTTGCTAAACATGCAGTTTTAGCCCAGGAAATCGATTAAAATTTCACACTTCAGCAGAGAAAACTGATATCCACCATTTATTTATCGATTTTAAGACCGCTTATGACAGCATTTATAGAAACGAACCGTACATAGCCATATCTTGTTGTTGTTTTCCTGCCAAACTCGTCCGTCTATTCAAAATGACAATGGAGAATACTCGATGTTAAGGATTAAGATGAGGTGACACGCTGTTATGTGACTTCTTTAAGATCATATTCGAACGGATTTTGCGAAATTCACAAGCCAACACTAAAGGCACAATCTTTCGAAAGTCTGTGCACCTACTATTGGCAGAATCCAGCAAGTATTGAGGCAGATACACAAAACCAATTGTTCATCGTCAACAAAAAGGGACACCCAACATCGACACATAGGACAGAGAGTCAAAGTCGACAGCTTCCAGATAGTAAAGAACGATGACTACCTTGACGATGCTATAACTTTTGACAACAAAATTGCATTAGAAATTAAACAACAAATATAAGCCTTGCCCATTGCTATTATTTTGGACCGAGATGGCAAGTGAGCAGTTAGATCTTAACAAGATCGTAATCATATCAGTTCTGCTTTATGGCACTAGGTTAGGTAAGGTTGAAGTGGCTGCCAGCTATTGCCAGCACACTAAGACCAGTGATAGGTCCATTGTGATACCACATGAATCTGAAGAGATCTCATCGTTAAACCAATTACGAAGCGGAGGAGGTTTCTGATATCCGTGTTTATCAGATCACCTAAGTCGTTAAAGTAGAATTCCCTTAAATGGAGCCTTCTTTTGAAATCGTTTCCTCCTCCTCTTCGTCCATGCAGCTTCTGCAGAAATCGTTTCAATGGACGTCAAGCCTTGTTGCATGCTTGCCTATTAGACAGTGTCCCGTGATGACACCTTTTACGGATCTGATATACGATCTGTTGACAGAAATTTGATTCTTAGAGCGTTTCAGATCCAGCCGTGGCCAAATCCGCTTTGTCGCTAGACAGGTTATACCATATGTCCACCTAGAATTTGTTTCCTCGATAGCATCCAGCTTGAGTTTAAGTTTACGTGTAGCGATCGGTATTTCCAGAGTGTCTCCATTGTTGTACCGTTGTTCCATATCTGGTGAGTTCATCAGCCTTATCTTAATGCCCCGGCACCCAACAAAGGTGAATATTGAACTGCTCCTCCATCTCTATAAGAGATGATCGGTAATCTAGAGCTACTAACGAATTTGAAGAGACCGATTCCAGGGATTATGGCACTAAAGCATGGATACTTTCGAAGGCGGATGAAGAGATGTTCCTTTGTCCGTTCGAGTAGAAAATTCTTCGTAAGATATTCGGTCCCATTTGCGGGTTTTGGAGGCGGAATTTCAACGATGAACTATATGAGTCTTACAGCGACAGCAACGGTGACGAACAACAATGTGTCAAACGTTTGAGATGGCTAGGTTATTTAAAGCGGGCATCAATGCTTTGGCCCGCAAAGTCTTTGAATCTAATCCGGAGGGTCATCGCATTAGAGGGAGGCATCGTGGGTGGTGCGGACAAGAAGAACATTACCTAAAACCAACTTAAAGTGGGTGACTGGAGCCAGTTTGCTGAGGTTCCAGTTAACTTGAAAAGCTTGTTAGTTAAGGATCATTGTTCACTCCAAACTTTGTGCAGGCAGTGAAATTGAGTTAATCATCTTCTTATCTCGTCTGGGTGACCAATTTAAGCGGTTCATACTCAGGAGCACCCGTTTTTGTTCCCCCATACAGCCATTTTGTTCTTTTTTTCCACTAAAATGACAGACGTTGTCAGAATGACAGCAAATTTCAAAATGTCAACCAATGACAGATGTCACTCTGATTCACCTAACAATTCTACCTGTTGAGCAAAGAACTGCCTATGTAAGCCTTCATTAGGCGGATAATTATCAAACATACACCAGCTTCCACCATTTGCAATTTAAAGAAACTTTCTAGTCGATAAACTTTGAATGAATTTCTATTGAATTCATTTCTCTTCTAAAATGTCAAAGCCATAAACAACTTCGTCCTTTTGTCCGCTTCCACACTCTGCCACTGACATTTTCTATAAAATAAAATTTAAATTTGTTTTGTTATTACAACTCTGAATCTCTTTCTGACTCTCAAAACTAATCCCTGCTACATGCGTCGAATTAAATATGTGCTAGTTGGTTTCTAAGCAGCTAAGTCGACCGGAAAATTAACTTACACTTCGTCCCCATATACGAGACAAAATTTATTCGCATGTCCTTACACCCCTATTAGATACGATTTCCAAAATCCATCCCCTCTCACTTTACAGTGCTTAGCACACTAAAAGACAATTTTCTCCGCTTTCGGATAACTGGTGCCAGGAAAGAAAAAAAAAGGAGGCACTGTTGTTCCACATAGTTACCCCCAATAAAAAAAGGAACTGAAACCAGATCTCTATATGAGTGTCATGTCCTTCGATCCAAGGACTCGGATAATTTGTCTTGGGCTTCTGGGTACTTCAGAGATTGTCAAACGAACATAAAGATCCTTCGAATGAGTTGTGCAATTTCCCATGTAAATGGCAACGAATGTATTTCAAGCCAATTTTCCTTAAACACACACAGGGACACAGGCAAATCATCATCAAGATTTAATCGAAATCACCAAATCTTAATGGCAATCCTATATTCTATATCCCAATGATGAGGATGACGATATCCTTTTACGAGTTCTTGAGTCAACTCGAAGAAAAAGGACTAAGCCACTTTGCATGGAAGTACTATTACCGGGAACGATGAATAATAGAAGTCGATCCAGACAATTTCTAGAGAAGAGATTTGCCATTGCCACCCAACTCACTGCAAATAGAGGTCAATCGTTGAAAGCTTTGTTTTCATTATTTATTCAATGAGAAGAGAAATGAAACAGCATCGTCCTTCGTAACCGGAAGATTCTCAATATGCCCCACCACTTGGGTATGAATCCTTTTTATGTCGACCAGAGTTAGAACTCAACGGGGGAGTAAGGGTTGTTTCACAGGAAAACCTATTCGAAATTGAAAACCACTTAAGCCAATCAGATCACTGAGAGCGACTAGGACGACGAACGTCGAACGTTGAACGAAGGATTCAAATGGGATTCAAATAATTAAATTTAATTGATATTCAGATTCTGGCAAATGGTTTATTGTCTTCCTTGGGTATCCTAACAGAGGAGATGGCTGGCTTTGGCAATAGATCCAAGGATAGATGCAACGTTTTGTGTGTGTGTGTGGTGAGCTTTGTTGAAAATTTAAAATTTTTGTTAATGGATTTCGAAGGTACAATGTGGACGGAAGGATGTTTGAAACTTTGAAATCAATTGGAATTAACTATGAGGTATTCAAAGCAATAGATAAACAAAAAGGACTTGTGTTTATAATCTATTGGAGTGCCTTTGGTATTCTAAATACAACCAAGGTGAGCAATTAAAAGATTTCTTTCTCTGAATGTGGAAATCAAGGATTTGATTGATTGGAGAGGAATCCTTAGCGGTTTCTGGCTTTATTCGGTATTATTTTCACAACTGGAGGAAGAACTTTATTATTTGGCAGAGGGATGATGTGGTTGCCTTTCTCATGCCTCAACGCAACATTCTCATTTCATCCCTATTGCTAGGTGTCCAGGTGCTGACTGCTTCCCATTGTTCTTACATTGACATCGTGTGCTAGATTATGTTTTCGGGTTGTATGACTCTCCCAAAGTCTCTTCCGATTCTCATCTAGCCGTAGCGCATGGTGGGTATTGGAAAGCCATGTATTCGGCATCTTCAATCCTACATTTACAACTTGTTCCGTAAGGAGTAGTATTCTATCCGAACGTATGAGGTTACGCTTCTGTCATTCTTTAGAGTACCACTCTCTTGAAAAAGTTTTGTAGATCTTTTGGAACCTTTCGTATGCCTCAACCGTAAGTATATCCACTTACATCAAGTCAGCAATAGGACACGATGCACCAATAGAAGTCCTCCGTAAGGCAGTGCATTAAGTCTGTAGACATAGACCGTTTCAATTTATCTTTTACAAGATTTCGTTGATGAATTGCTCTATCTATCGTAATGCCATCCACAAAGCCAATCACCTTCACCGTCTCCAGTACTTGCAGTCTAGTCTTAGTAAGCTGTCTTGTGAAACCCTGTCAATAGATCCGCAGATAATATTTTAGGAGTAGACACGTAATTTAAAGGATCTGATCTTAGTCGAACCGTTTCCTCCTAAATTTCAAATACCACCTTCGGACTGTCTTGAGGGATGTTGAGGCAAGGAACACATAGAGACAGTTTGTTGAAAAAAAAAAAAAAAAACTGAAAGATGTTATGCGTGAAGCTTATGACCGAATGGTGTTCATGAATGGTACCTGCATTGCCAAATCCGAACGACATTCTACCCTTGGAATGTGTGTTAACGATGACCTCCATTAGAACGACCACATATTCACCAAAAACGATGGGAAATGTCTAGGTTTTCTTAATCGAAGCAAAAAATATTAACACCCTCTGATCTGGCTTCAATCTATGAGGCGTTCATTCGCCTAAAGCTCGAGTACAGTGTTCACGTCAGGTCAGGTGCATCAAAACCATCCTGAATCGCTTGGATACCGAAGAAATAGTTCTTCCAAAAGTGCTCTAGACAAATGGCCAGTAGCATTCGGTCGTTTTATCATTTAACCTTTAAGCCGATAAGTTTACCTGAAAGTCTACTTTCGGCCGTACTCTCTAATATAGGAAGTCTTTCCTAAGTCATACGAATCTGGAATGATTCACATAGGTCTATGCTTCCTCATTTCTACAACTCACAAGCATTTAAAACCATCGTGCATCGGTAACTTCTTCGCCTCTTCTCTCATTCCTTTAATGTCCATGCTTTAGTTTAAGGGTAGTCGTAGTTCTTTTACTGCACACTTTTCTTATAAAAAGAGGAAAGCTCGTTGAGTAATTCGTCTTCTGAGCATTTTTAAGCCCACGTTTGAGGACTTATGCTCTGGCACATACATAGAACGACTGAGCACAGCATTGTTACAACGTTGTTTTACAATTCATGTCCAAAATCAAAAGGAAGTCCGAACTCGTATTTTGAAGGTCCAGAGCTTCTGGATTTTTAGAATTGCATGCAACTGCAGAGGGTTCCAGGTGCCGAGTATCCTCAAAATTTCAGTAAACTTTAAATGTTTTGTTAGGTCATGTTTCCGGTTCCTGTCAATGTCATAGTTGGTTCGTTTGATTTTTATTTTTTAATTGCTAACCACGGTTAATCTAATCTATCACTTCTATAAAAAAAAAAACTTTAAAAGCAATCAGTACCGCTAATTTGTCCATCTGTTGGGCAATAAAATTCAATTATAAACCTGTAATAGGAAACAAGCCGGCAAATCAGTGGCTATTGCACCACGCTCAGTAGACCATAATCGAATTCCATTCAACCCCTTTTGTGAGCAATTGTATCGTCCATTGGTCGATTTAGCATTTCACCCTGCTAAGGCTAGTAAGTTCCTTCAGCCGCGTACTGCAACTTCTGCAGTAGGAATGGAATCAACGAATTCCATTTCCCGAAATCAATTTGTTGCGCCCCTGTTTGCCGTGAACCGAAGCCTTTAGCGGAACAATGAGGGTGTGCACTGTGTGTCAGAGAAGGGTGTTGCAATTGCTGATTTTGTTTATGGTTAAATTGTTTTAATAGGGACACACGCAAACGATGATGATTATATTTATATAGAGCCGGAGAACAATTGCAAGGATACGCTTAATTGGGCACATGTGTACATTGGTGTCGATATGCAATGAGTGAGTGGTAGTGGAGTACTGGGCACTAACTACCCTCAAATGATGCATGTGCAAATCCGGGTTAGGCAAGATAATTTCCGTGGTGAATTGAGTTTGTTTTTATGGATTTTGTTTCATGTAATTAGGATGTAATTGGTGATACAAGTCGTGAATTTTAAAAGAAGTTACTGCAAAGGAACACATACACGTTCAGTAGAACCAGAATATTTTAGAAAATCGAGTCTTTAGATATCTTTAGTATGATTGTGCTGTGATTCTACCCCTATTTACTGGCCCAACGTTTCTTAACTTGACTTACTGTCACTGCTCCTCATCAAAACAGGTTGTAAAAGCCGAAGGAAAACCTGTTACGACATTCCTAATGTTTGCCCTTGATGCTAGACGTTTTGAGAAGTTTGAGAATCGGTTTTTAGATTTAACTCAGGAACAATCTTACCCTAGGAATCAGGTCAGATCCCTTGTATCCAAAACAACAAAAGCTAGGGTATCACATTCTGTTGGGTTCCAGGTCACAGCGACTATCCAGGGAACTATGCGGCTGATGAATTAGCCAAACAAGGCTCTCAATGTACAAACAGTAGGAAGCTGTTAAACACCTGACTCACACTGATGCTCTGTCGAAAGCAAATCATAGATCTTGACCATTGTAACAATGCCTGCCCTCAATCTTTAGGAAACGAAAGGGTTAAATCGAATAAAAAGAGACTGGCTATCGAAATTATCTTACGTCCTAACAGGCGCTGCATCCTAGGCAGGCATGCTTAGTGTTTGAGTATTGAATACAATGATTTATGTAGGAGCTGCAGGGACGAGGAAGAAGAAGAATAAATGTGGATAATCACTGGACAGGTTAGCGATATATTTTTATAACCGGCGTTTAAAGGTAAAATGGGAAAAAAACAGAGGGATCACAGCACATGGTCAGCGATAGACACCTGCAAACGTATCGAAAAGCCATTTTAACCTTGGCATCACCCTCCACGGTAGAGAAGTCCGAATTTGAAGCCTAGTATCGAGTAAAAACGAAGGATGTATAGCGTAGTGTTAGGCGTGATAAAAGAAGTCACATCAACTCTTTCTCAACAGAAGCTGAAATTACAGCAAACAGATGCGACAATAGAACCGTCATTTGGAAGTGAAATCAGCTCCAAGTAACAATGGGTCAAGAATCTAGACGGTTTTTTTCTTGTCTCAGATGAGGATCAACTCAGAAGATGAGGAGAGCATTTTGAAAAGGTTCTTAACCAGTTGGATGACAACGTGGTGGCAAACTTCAACTAACAAATTCAGCACAAAGATCGCAAAACTAATCAGTGTCCTTAAGAAAAACAAAACGATTGGCATTGATGGCATCACTGACAGGGCAGCTATCTCCACTTAAGATTTCATTTGGTTGACCTTGTGCAGGAGTAATATTCCAGTAGGATAGGTCTGCATACCTTTATCACTGATATTCCTCGTGGTTATCAGTGATGTTGTGTGTACATCTTTGACAAAGGAGAGCCGAGGCACATCCATTGCCCATCCTTTACCTGTTTACGTGATTGTTAGAGCTGTACTATAAATCAGCCATGACAACCCCAAAAAAGAGAGACTTGTGCGTTCCTATTTTGATATGATATCTCTTAAACCAAACAAAACAAAACAAAATATTGTCAAAAATAACAACGCTGACAAAATGTACATTGCAACTCACTACTTAAAAGTTTTTTTTTTCTTTTATTTATCACTATTATTGAGTATACTCGTAATTGCAATTAATTGACCTTTCGTATTGAATATTTGTGCTGCGCTTTACATGCTAGAAACCCAAGAGTGCACAGGGCAAACTCAGGTGCTCAGAAAATTTCTAAAATATTCGTTGTATTTAAATATCGCACGCATTATTAATTTATTTCTTTCAACTACACATCACATTGGTTTAACATTTTCTAAATATTTGTTGGTGGGTAATTGTTTAACTATAGAATTAATGATAATGACGGAATAGAACAAAATAAAAACCTATTTCATGCAAAAGATAGATGCTGTCACCAAAAGCTAAAAAGAAATAGAAATCTTTGTAAAGGGTTTTCCAATAAACGCATTTCCGATCACGAAAACACATACGCAACCTTCATACTAAATAGGATCAAAGTATTTCCACAACAGGTCAATTTTCTAGGTAAAATACTAGACAGTTAACTTCTCTGGAACATTGCCAGTTATAGTATACTCTGATGACACCAATTGCACACATGTGCAACATGACCGATCGATACTAGCGCACCCAAAAACCCAATTATGCACATGGCCAACATGTCACACTGACCCACTGCGGAGAACACCTGAGTGTCGTCAGACTAACCCACTCAAATGCCTGTAATAAATGCGCCGTATAAATCGGGTTACCTTACCTAGGGAATGGTGAAGCGAAGACATTGAGGAAGCATTAGGAATGACGCTGCAAGGCAATCCAGCTTGTGAGTAGTCCAAGGCAGGTCGCATATCTAACCTCTTTCTTTTCTTTTTTCCTAAAATCCATTGGAAGAGCTCAATACAGTAAATGAAAGTACAAGTGCAAAGGCTGGTTTGCGTTTGCATTCAAGGGGCCATGAGGAGCAGCCCCACAGCAGCACTCACGTTGTTATAGAACGAATCGCTAAAGAAACCATACTAAGGATAATCAAAGAGGACGAAGAAAAAGGAAAATGCTTCGTGCGCAGAAAGCGATAAATACTTTCCACATCCAACTCATCCAAATATCAACTCAAACAAAACACCATAAAGTGGTACGCGGGCGGATCCAAAACATACACAAAAACTAGGCCGAGTGTGTATGGGTTCAGAACCAAGAATATGGAAGGCATAGGAACTTCCCCAGGGTCTTCTAAGCAGATGTGCACGCGAATCCCCATTAAAAATCGATAGAAACGAAAGCGGAAAAAAACATCCTGATACCTACAATCAGACAGCCAGGCCATAATCAAGGCGCTAAGCTCTGATGAAATCAGGTCGGAAAAAGTGTGGGAGTGTCTTGCTAAGATATGTTGACTGGGTGAGTTTAACTAAGTCACCCTCTACTGGGTACCAGTAAATGGAAATAAACCAGCCGACAATATGAAAGTAGTTGGAAATCGGACTGGAATAATACTGCAGACTGGGATCGAACAAGATACAAAAGGAAAGAGTATTACATAAGATCCAAACTCTGGAAAAACCTCCCAGGGCTTTACATTCTTACAGCCTTCTTTACAGATCACTGTAGACTTAAGAATCGCGCGTAATGGAAAACTCTTTACTAAAGAGATCTTAACTCAGCTAAACTACGTTGTTTACAGATCTAAAATAGGTAAACTTTCAATCAACACAACGCAATCCCTATGTCAAAGGCAAGGGAGTCTACAAAATAAAATAAACCTCTAAGAGGAACTTCATGCAAATGAAAGCCAACTTCAAATATAATCCGTCTCTGATGTCTCCTTGTTCTGTGAAACGAAACTAAAATTATCTTTTTCGTGGCAAAACTGATAAAATTCAGCTTGGTGTATGTTTAATTCTTTTTCTTTTTAAACTTTCAACACAATATAATAATTTAAAATCTCTATTTGGTTTGAAATAAAATACTAAAATAAATTTGTGAACAATACTACAAGTAATTTAAAATAAAAAAACAAACAATTAACTTTCTGAAATCAATTAACAATATATAATACAAAATATAAATCTCAAGTCAATGCATGAGATAGGAAACCTTCTCTTCTCTTTTAGTCATTCATTTAAAATTATTGTAGAATACTACAAGGGCGGCATATTAATATTGAAACAAACAAACAAACGACTACAATAAACAATTAAACGCTAAGTATACACGATTATAAATAATCATTCAATGGAAATTGCATATCAATTCTTATCCATAAAAGTACATAAAATTAGAACTTATTTTGTTTTTAAGGTAAATTTGTTTAAAACGTTTTTTTTTTGTTTTTTCTAATATTTCGGATGGTCGGCATTGGAATATGTTTTGTTTCATAAGCTGAAGCTATTATTGCTTTGTTATTTATATAATTTATTTTCTAAATGCCTAATTACGGGATAGTTACTTTAATTTGTACCTTAACATCTAAAAAAAGCTGAGGAAAACTTTCAAGAATTCAGTTGATGGTAACACACTATATGCTTAAAATTAAAGGTTGCTGCCTATAGAGGTCCAAGGTTTTGAATTTCGCAATCATTCAAGCTATAACGACGGACTGTGGATAATGACTTCAGACAAGGTGACACGATGTCATGTGACTTCTTTAATAGCAAGCCAGTGCAACTACTCGTATACGCCGACGTTACTGGAATCAATGGCAGAAGTCATCGAGTTGCCACCAGTGCATTCGGCCATCAAATGACACCCAAAATCGACAAATCGAAAATAGTGTCACAGTGGACAGCTATAACTTCGGTATAGTAAAACACTTTGTCTATCTTGACTCTGCTATCTCCTTGAGACTTCTGAAATTAGACAAGGAACAAATCCTTCCAATTGTTATTTCTTTGGGCTGAGAAGGCGGTAAGAGCTTAAGACCAAGGAGACTATATACGAAATCCTTTTGATCTGAGTGCTACTAGATGGCGTTAAATGAAGTATGGAAAGCGGATGAAAATATCCATTGGTCGTCGGTCCCCCTTTCGTTAATAGACATTGAAGGAGGTCGACGTTGCATAGTGACATATCGATGGTTGTATACCCCATGGGATTCCCACAAATCAAAATCTACAAGACAAAGTAGAATCGCCTGACCAACCGACTGCCAACTGAACTGATCATATTATTTTGTGATCAATAGAAGACACTGTTGGAAATAGTCGGGCGTTAAGGCTTGGTTGCAGCGAAAGCTTACATGCGAAGATTTAACTAAACAATATCCAGGAACATCACTGTTGGAAAGTTGAAAGGCTGCAAATGATAAATGAGGGAAAAAAAGGTGAACGATACAGAAGGCACAGGCAATTTCTACAGACTGTAAAACTCCATTGAAAACCGATATTCTTGCTCTGAATGTAAGACTGATGACCAAATCAATACTTAGCTCAAGAACTGAACTAGTAAAAGCTGCAAAAGATCACTCAAATATGCACAATGTCTATAAAACATAATCGGGCGAATGTATGTATATTTGGCACGGCAGCTCATGGAGAGCCAAGGCCTAGCTTCTCACAACCATTCATGTTGTGCGTGTTATATTCTTCGCACGAATGGAAGGGACCTACAGTTTAGTGCCGACTCCGAACGGCGAATTGAGAAGCTTTTCATGACAGATTGTACTCTTGCAGGTTTGTCATGCCTGCGAAGAGGAATCGGGCGTATGCTTTATAATTGGAGCTTCAGTACAGTTTGCTCGATTCACAAGACAGGAGATTCGTCCAGTTACAGATAGGTTGGATTTGTGAATATTTGAAAGAGTTAAGCGGAGGTTATTTCTAAGTTCATGAAATTGAACGTTAATCGATAAAAGTCTCTACTCTTGAGTTTAGACTTTGTCTATTCGTTTAAGCAGTTTACGTCACTCCTCAGTTCATTAATGTTCTTCACTCTATTTGGAGGGGGAGATTTCTTTACATTCATCACAATAGAAACGAAAAAAGGGGTAGGTAGTCATTTAGTTAAGTTGCAGATCTTTTCAGTATTATTGTCTTCAATGTTGCAATCAACATTGCTACACATTTTTACAATATGCGAGGGCAAGGCACAATTATCCTCTCACTACTTAACAGCTCGGAGGAATGGACTTACTCAAAGCCTAATGAAAATACCATTAGAACCTTAAAAAAAAAAAGTTTTACGATTCATGGTCCTATTTGTTGGACACCTAGCGCAACTGAATTCTTGATAGCACCCTTTATAGTTCTCTTATTTCGAGAGATAAAATGTTGTCGTTATATTAAAACTTTGGGTAGAATAAATAGTATGGTCTGCAAAGTAACGCAACTGCTTTTTAAAGAGCAATTAGCTTCGTACGACATTTGCTTTCGCTCCACATTTGTTCCAAGTTCTTTCGATTGGTTATGGAACGTTGTAGCTCAGGCGGTGAGTTATCAGCAGAGGAAGTTTGTGATGGTGAAAGGACGCCACTCTAAAATTGAAATAACAAACGTGATTTGAATCGCAAAGGATTAGTACAACAGCACACAATTACCTTGCTGGCAATTTTACGAGGATCTAGATTCATACCGAAGTTCTGCATTCCTTTGGCCAGTTTCGAGAGTGGGCTGGTCATTGTTTTCAATTGTTTGAGAGTACCATCAGTTTGTGATGCTGCCCCCACTGGCAACGACAGATCTCTAGGTGATGATGATCTGTTTCAAATATTTGACAAAGAAAAGAGTACAAGTTGAATAAAAAAAAACAAATTTCTATGTGTATAGGTATAAAGCTATTTATTTATCATTGTCTTTCCTTATAAAGCAAACGTACAAAACATAATAAATTTCAAATTAACAATAAAACACTGACCTTGATTCTTCACGAGATGCAGTTATACTTTCTTGGGCAGACTGACTTGCAGCGGTCCCTTCAATACGTATCTCTGGTGTTGGACTTCGTGCACGTACTGGTGGAGCATTTTCTAAGAGTCCAGCAGGAAGGGTAACATGATCGGTTACCGATGTTATTGAGATTGTTAAAACATCTTCGGACATTTTTGCAATATTATCTTTATCTTCGAGTTGATTCATATTGGATTGCATTGTTTGATCCTGGCTGGGGCACATGACAATACCCACACTTGGTAGGAAATCATTTTCATTGAAACCAGCCTTATCAGATGTGGCTGCTATTGCTATCTCGGGTATTTCACAATCAATATCAGGCTCATAAATACTGCTATCGTTCTCCTCTGAATCAGAACTGGTGGCGGAACCTTTTGATTCTTTGTATGGACCGACGGAGAATATTGCCTTTTCAGCTTCAATGCATGGGTCAATAGGCTGATTTTGACGCATTACTTGAGGATTCAATTGGGCTGTGTTATTATTAGGTTGTGTAGCCGAAGAGGATTTACTCTTATTAGGATTAAGACTTTGGCCAAGTTTTGAAAATTGACCAGCTACATTGCTGAGGGCCTTTGAACTCATTTGAACAAGCTGCGATTCGGATAGATTTCGTGGCATTCCCTAAGAAATTTATAAAATAGAAAATGATTTTAATCCCAAATACGAAGTAAACAGTTACCATATAGACAACAATCAAGCGAAGAGAACGTGGATATTCTAAATTAGGGTAGCAGATTTCAACTTGTTTAATTTCCGTGGAAACTATAACCACGGAAAGGAAGAGTATCAGGTAGAATAAAGAAAAGCATGTGAAAGACCTCATATGCCTTCAATTTTAGATAAGACTGCAAGCAGAAAGCATGCTTAACTCCTTGTTCGCTTATTAGTGGTTCTTCGAAAAGGCTAAACCAAGTAAAATAAGAAATATGTATAGGAACATCCAATACATGTAGCCTATAACTTTCTCTTTGGTTTCTCTTTACGGTCCACAATGCGTTGGGTACAAGCTACGTTCTGCGATGCTCAAAATGGCCCTAAAAATCGACACATAACCAGCGGTGACACTGAACTTGATGCTCACAATGGCCCTAAAAATCGACACATAACCGACGGTGACACTGAACTTGATGTGAGTAACCCTTCGTATCTCAAGCCAAAATGCATGCAAAAGTATGCATCAGAGAATAGAAACAGATCTTTAACCCACATCCTCCCAGTAAAGCCGCCTTGCTAGCTATTAACGCTTTCGAAATAACTAGTGTGTGAACGCCTACAACTACTTTTATCGATAGCCAGCTTAAACAAAGTACATCTCATTTGGGTGCCAGAAAACAGTGAAGGTAACGAAATATCGAAAGAACTAGCCTGACAACGAACTCCATCACAATTCTGCAGCTTACCCATCAGCACTGCTAAAAACAGTATCAACAACTGAGTTAAGAGATTTTGCTTTGAAGTGAAACCTATTGTTCCCAGATTAAAAAAAAAAAACAAAACAAAAATAATTAAATGTAAAAGAAATCAAAAATAATTTATTTTCCATTTTTCAATTAATTCGCACAATAATACATTTTGTATAATTTTGATTGAGTCTTGAAATTGAGTGAAATGTTGAAGCCTAAGGAGCTGAAACTTTCGTAGGTAATAATGGACGTCTTGCAATACTTGAGCGTTTTTTTGCTTTTGGTTTTGATTTAAAGACTTTAAAATACTCTAGAAAGAACTAATCACAATAAATGAATTCATTAGTATTTCTAAGTGAAGGAATATGATTCGCTGACTACGTGCTTAAGATAATGTACCACTCAAAGTCGTCACCCCAATTCTTGTTGTCGCTTAGGATGCTACTCTCTCAAATCTGTTATTGTCTTTGTCAAACATTATTTCTCAACCGTTTATCGATGATATATAGATAGGTCTTAACAAAGAAAACGAGAATCGTGCGACATACAAACTTTACTTGAAAACAGTAATATCAGCAAACATTATATAGGTTCAAAGTGTCGTCGAGCTACTAAGCTTATTCAGACATAATCTGCTTTAAATTTGTAAACCAAAATCAACAAAATACTTGATTATGTTGCTAAACTTCAATCAGAATGGACAAGGGCGTAAAAGCCGAGTGGGTTCTGAGGCGTTTCAAGGCGCTTTAGAGATACAATTGTGGTTCATAAAACCAATCTAAACTCCACAGATGGCCCGATGGGTGTAAGATTAACTAAACCTGTACTAGTTTACATTGAAATTCGACAAGGTGACTCTCTCTAAAGTGTAAATCAGGAAATACAAAATCGAATGAACTTCCAACGAAATGGTTAGAACTTGATCCCATTAGTACTTCGCTCTTTGTATGGAAGCAAAATAGATGGGAAAGCCATAATCAGAGCGATGCTGTAATTTAGACTCTTGTGCAATAGCAAGTTCACTAGGGCCATCCATCAATAAAAAGGAATCCAACAGTCTCATTTTATGTATTCTCACAGGACAGTAGAAACTCCTAGCAGAACGACTGTAGAAGCTGCAAGGACGAAGAGCAAATAGAATCCGCACGATACCTGCTGTGTGACTATCCGGCACTGGTCAGAAGAACATTAAGGACCCTTGGTAGTAGCGTTTTCTATAGACTTCAGGACCTTTATATCGGTGATTTAAAAAAAAAATCTTGAGATTCCTATCTTTTTCTATGTGGTTTTCGAAATAACTCTCCCTTGGGTACAATGGATCTGCCAGAGATCCAAGTAAGTCTTAGGACATCCGAAAAACCAACCGACGTCGCACAAGTTTAGTAGACATCAACTAGCAATGTTATTACAATGGGTGGCCATGGTGTATTGTGTAATGTGCCTGTTAGTTATGCTCGTGTTATAGATTCAAGTTGTAACAGGAAATCTACTATGGTTTTTCCTCTTTACAAGGCCTAACAGAATTTAAATTAAGACACCATGGAAAGTGTATGAAAGAATAATTCAATCACATGTTCAATTACTTCCTATTACCTTTGGAACATCCAACAGTGGAACCTTGCTCTTTCTCCTCTGCAGCATTCCTCCAGTTATAAAACGAACTTCACCTTTTCCAATATTATCCAGAGCAATTTTAAAGAAATCAACAATCGCCATCAGAGACTCTGCAACGGAGAATGTAGTACCATCTATTGATTGTTAAAATTTCACAAGACTTACCCATGACTTCCTCTTGAGTTTTTATCACAACTGCGACATTATTAAAGAAGCGAATATTAGCCGAGCGGAACATGTGAAAGTATCCATCGGTTCCCTCAACAATATAATTCAATCGCAGACAAAGTAAAGCTGGTGCTGTTCCTTGAAAGATTTTCGTCTGCTGATACATACCCAATTCGATAAGGGTCATGTTCTGCAGTGGAACCCTTTCGAAACGAACTATCTTATCCAAATGAGAATCATATTCTGCCACAATATAACAATCGTCGGTTAATAAAAGAATTGTATCCACTTCGGTTTCGTTGATGTCTCCCGTGCTAAAATGGAACACACAAAGAAAATCAGGATTTTCTATCTGATCTAAAAGTTCTTACCTCGGATCGGCATCAATTAAACCCCACGATCCAATGGGATATTGGGCCGCACCCAATAACATTCTACGGCAATCTTCCACAAGCAACTTTGCGTGCTCTGCACTTTCCAAAACATCGTTGTCGTCTGGGGCCTGTTGGCCCCCTAAGGCGTTTAAAGATTCTGCCGACACCTGATTACCAAGCATCAAATCAATTGTCGCTTGTCGATACGAGTCCTTGAATCGTGCCAAGTAATAACTGCAAAAAAAAAAAAACAAACAATCAAGATGAAAACATTCACCGCGTGAATCAAAAAGCAATTGCACAAACATACATATATAAACCATACTTAGGGCTAATGAAAATCAAATAAAAGTGTGAAAAATAAAAGCGCGGACCTTGTGTATACGATATTTTCCAAAAGTTTCAACTCAGGACCGAGAACACCAGCATTGTAATAGCCATGTATTGGCGCTGGTGTCGATGGAATTAAGGTAGTCTGTGCTACTTTCACTATAGTATCAAACACTTCATCCTCTTTCAACTGATCGGCCGCGGTTAGTTTGCCTTGCATTAGATCAATAATGCTCTGCCGAAATGAATCCGCAAATGTTTGAATGAAGAAACTACAAACAAAAATTTCGGATTTATTCGGTTTTTGCAATGACTTTCGCAGAACAGAAAATGTTTTTTTGTTTTTCAAGCGAAAAAGATTCATGCCAATTTTTTATATTTTTTAAGTTATCTACTACATATTTAGTAAAAATCATATTTGAATGTATATACATGTTAATAGTGAAGCATTACATTGAAAATTATAAAATGAGAAACACAAAACACGAGGCACAGTCAAAGCTTTTGATTCTAACAGACGTCCATCGTTTGTGTTTTCACCAGTCAGTCTCTGACAATGGAACAATGAATGGCCTCGGAACCTACGCCAGAATGGAGAAAAATCTCTCAAACAACTGTGTATTGGACGTTTGGAATCCAACATTCTGGCATGCAGAGTTTTCGAATCTAAATCGGAGGTATAACGTAGTGACCCGCACAATGTATAAGGGACTCCAACCAACTTGGGGTGCGCAACTAGAGGCAGTTGACTATGGACCGGGCTCACTGGAAAGGTTTGTTTTCTGAGAAACAAGTTCGCCCAGAACTGAGTGCTACTTGAGTATGTATGCTTATAGACAACACATAATAATAGGATCCAAGGCCCCTCTCGGTAAAAGGAAGATTTCCATACTCTTTATGCAAGCTAATGAGTAGGTTAGGTTAGGTTTAGTTGCAGTGGCAGGCTGTGGGTTGCAATCTCACCTAGACCAGTTAAGATCTGTACTTCAACCAGAAATACTTCTCGCAGAACCAGCCGAAGCTTCCTATGAAGCGCTGGAAGCTGCCTATGTTAATGTTAGCCAGTTCGCTTAGGTTGTGGAAGAAGCTGGCCCCTAAGTATGCTCTTCTACGAGCTGAGAGGGCCGGACGTGTACAAAGAAGGTGGAGAATTGTCTCCTCCTTCTCCTCGTCCACGCAGCTTCTACAAAACTCGTTGTAAGTATGCGTGTTTTTTCTGTCTAATCAGATCCAGCTTTGGCCAGATCTGCTTGCTAATAAGGCAAATCCCAGGTGGACTTTCTGTCCAATCTGTGATTGGCGATGCCGATCGCGCTTCTTTTAAATAGCAATTTGCAGGTAGGGTGAGGCATGCTTGAATTCCCATTTTCCCGTAGAATTGGTAGAGTTGTGCCTTCTCTGGCAAGTTCGTCAGCCATGCAGTTGCCTGGGATGTCCCTAGGCTAATGAGTAAGACTGTTTCAAGTCACAAACAAATCTATTCAGATCGAATTGCATAGTATGGACGAGCTATAGCAATAATTTGAAAGATCATATCTAGGCATATCTAGGTAGATAGGTAGAAGTTGCGGTTTAAAAAAAGAAGCGCTCAAATTGTGTGCACAGACATTAGATGAAAAAAATGTTCTTAGTTGCAAAAGGCTAAGACGCTGTCTAAAAAACCTGTGATACGTCAAATGGAACTGCGACTTTAGTCATGCTATCAAGAGCAAAACACGTGTAGGGAAAGTAAATGCTTTTCTTAGGGGATAAGCCCTCGAGCCCGTTTATGATTTTTGTATCTACACTTTTTATGGCCTTTCGTTCATCCGTGGTTAGTCTTGTCTACCACATCGAAGTGTCACAGGCACTTAGTGAACTAGAATATCACAGCGATCTAGTACCAAAAGAGGGCGAGGATACTTTTTTGCTGGAATTAGGAAAGTCAATGCTTGCGGTATATTGTGCAACATTTTGAGAAGCAGTGTTCTGTTCAAACGTGCTCAAAACTACTATATGGTTGCAGAATATAGAAAGTGAACACAAGAAAGCTGCAAATATTTGTTTTTTGACGAGCGTTTCGACTGAACAAGAATGCAAATGAACTGTTTTTTAGGAGAACTTCTCGCAATATATAGATGCGATAATACAGAAGGGAAAGTGATACTGAATAGCGCCCACACTACGAAAGAACAACGATCGGCTATGCAATGACAACCAAAAACCCTTAATAAAACATATGTAGATGTTTCGTCATCTTAGCAGGGACTCGTGGTAGCTGAAATTTATCGCCAAAAACCGAAAGAGGTTTAAGAGATGTAAAACTAGAAAGCCGTTCGATGTAGATATGGATTAAAGGAAATTAGTCAATTTTTCGTGCTAAAAAATGTAAAATATGACTGAAGTGTGAGGTATACGATCACCCTTAAATAATGAGTATGCAATGCAACCCACAAAAGATCCACACTAGTTGTTAAATAAAAAACAAACTTAGTCAATAGTAAAATGAATTAGTTGAATCTCTTTGCTGATTATGTGAGTACATAGTACACCTATGGAACTGTGAGTCAGTAAACTGTAATTTTAACGTAAAGATGTTTTGAAACTACTTGTAAACTTAATATTTATAATTTTTGTAATAAACGAAAGGCAGCAGGAAACATTAATAAGAAAAAAGTTCGCATAAGACATCAACTTACCGGTTAGCAGAGTTCATTCCATCTTTGACCATTCCAGCCAACTTCCTCTCACCAGTGCGTGTATAGTCACCCTGAAAAAAGGAATAATAATTGCACATAAACAATACCTAAATATATATCGAAAAGAGATGTGACAGATGGATAAATTTGATTTAAAAATCTTTCTATCGCTGGGTGTGTTGATCCCCATAACCCTACGCCACCAATGTGCGAAATCGCCATGCTCCAGGCACTTGCCGGCAGTTTTTGGGGTATGGACAAGGAGAAGTATTCGATGCACACAGTGCGTTTGTCCGCTCCATCATAAACTTAACTTATACATATCCCATCTGGACTCTACAACCGAGTAATAAGTACTGAAAGAGCCTGCAAGCCTATTACAATAGTCATGATGATAATTGACGAAGTTCACCTGATGACACACGAGGACCATATACACAGCCGCGGAGACGAAAGTGCTCTTAATTGATGAGCATAACCATAGTCCGTAAAATAACACTTTCTGGGCCGCCACCTGCTATGTACTTATAATACCCTAATTACTCGTTAAGCCCCGCAGCATCCGCAATCGAGAAATCAAAGTGATGTCGAACCATACATATGTACGTCAACAGGACTTTGACCAACAGCGATACAAGAAAGCCATTCAAAGCCATTCACCAGGCAACTCTGCATTGTGCAGTAGCAAATAATTGTTCGAATATAGTTCTACGAAGAACGCTGTCCGCAATGGGTCCTAGCCCATTTTCGCTCCATTCGCTGCAACCTTTTAAACATGGACTCAATTTGAGCATAGAAACTCTGAAGGCATTCCATCCCACCCGCCCAGTTTCTGGGCCTATAAACCCCACATCAAACCCTCAACCACGAGCGAGTAGTTGCTACAACTATAACATCGTCATAACCTCCGCCTGGCATACGCAAACAGAATTTTTTTTGTCTAGCCTACTTGACCAAATAGTGTCACACATAAGGTGGCATCTCCCTCCAAATTTTGTCAACTTGGGACAATAGCCGGAATGGTGGCTTTACATCTCACTTTATATCCTACAACCAACTAGTAACAAAACATACCTTCAATGCATTTGTTCCAGCATACTGCCGACTTATAATATCACCATTGTTCGCCCATAATACCATAAATGGTGCCTTCAACTGCTCAGGTATCGGAGTATACGGTGGCGATAGTCCCAACTTAACAAGTTGTGATTCCAGCACTGCCTTTCCAATTGCAGTTTGTACAACATTAGTTCGATCGAGACAGTCCATACAATTAACACGAAATATTGACTTTTGATTACAAATAACACCACGAACATCACGCCAATGGAATCCCATTGCACCAGCTTCAGGTGCAAGTGCTTCTACCAAAGCCGATACATTTTCGAATCTCATTCCTCGACTAAAAAGACACAGTTAATAATTTGATATACCACCTGAAACTTTAAGATCTCATATTTACCAGTAATCATGGAAGTCAAAAGTTACATAAATCAGTTGATCGTTGTTGTATCGCAGCACATGTTTGGCGAAGGCATCTCCAATGACTTTCTCCTTACCACTTTGTTCAACTAAATTTACAACACATACGCCTTCATAGATGGACAGCTCTTGGCAGAAGTGTTTCTCAAATGCATCTTGTGTTTCTGATTCACCTAGAGCAGAATAGAATAGTATATAGAAGTTCTCCACAGATTAATTTAAAAACTCTCACCTCTGTCAAGACGTGGAGGAGGCCGGTACTTGTATCCAGGTTGACTCCAGTAAATTGGCACAGACCCACGTACTTGAGTAAAAGACAACTGATGATGACGGAATGAGAGTATTTGCTCAGTTTCTACATAATTTGCACAGTTTCCATTATCATCGACACCACGACGCTTGTATCTGTTGAATGAGAGGTCTTTAATAGAAAAGTTTATATTTAATGAACGCATATTAGATTACCTGGTACCCGCACGATGACGTGATCTGCGTGACACTAAAGCTAATGTGAAACATTCGTTTCCAATCACACATTGTTCTACTTGTACGAATCCCTGAATTATCGGTAGAATCCATGTTTTATCCTGAAAAAAGAAAGGAAAATAGCTTAAATCAACAGTTGAAGAGTTCAGACTACAATCGTAACAAATTACTAGAACCCTAGTCAAACGCGTATCTCGAAATTTGTCAAGATCTACGCCAACGCTCCGGCCCGCAGAGGCTTTAAATTTAATCCAGAAAAACAACACAGTGGAAGATATGACCTCACGCGCACAATTAGAAGGATACACCAACCAACTTGTAATGCGCAACTGAAGGCAGATAGCTAAGGATCAAGTTAACTTTCAACTGTAGCACCGCCTAAGTGCTTTTTCTTCACAAAGTAGTCGAAATGGATAAAGGAACATTGCCTCTTTTGTCCAAATCATTAAAAATTCAAACGCGTCTTAGTCATACTTACATTTAGTTTAATTATCTCCGACAGCATGTGCATATTCCAGAAGAATCGCTCATCGCGATTGTTCTCGTCATTGCGTCGTTGTAAGTTATTTGTTATGTCGCTCTCAAAGCAGAAGTAAAAACTATCCGAATCATCGAATACCTTATGCAACTCCTCAGTAATACGCTTTTCAATGCGACTAGGGTCCCGAATTCCAACTGACGATTTGACCTGATTCGAAGCCAGAGCAGCAGCTTGTTGTGTTGTATTTTTTATGGTCGTACCAGCGCTCTTCACAGCACCCCAAGTTTTGTTCATCAGCTGACTACTATCGAATATCTTTGGCTTATGAGTGGGAGTAGTAGAGTTTCTAAAAAACAAAATCAATAACTATAGTTTCCACGTTTGTATAATTTACTTACTTATTTTGGTTGTGTCGTGTGCACGAAGTAAGTGTGGTATCTGCATCGTCCGAACTTAAAATACAAATACTCTTAATCTTATAAACCAAATAGGGTGGATATAGTACTCCGACCGGAGTAGCCTCTTTAACTATCACAAGATGTGGCTCATAGACACCAGGTAAGGATATGACACCAACGATTCCGTGTGTAATACCAATACACTCGATATCATCCACAGACGATAAGTCCCATCCTGCAAGGAAACAAAAAAACACAAATTTAACACAGTCTACCAAAGCAAAGTACACTGAGATTGTAAAATCATGTCAATGGGTTATTCATGATGAGAACTTTGAGTGCTACCAGCAGTAGCAAGGTCATGCGCTAAAACACCAACGTTGTTTGCCGTTTTCCGCAGCGGAAGAGTACAATTTCTGAGGGCGGATGAAGGCACATGTTACGGAAATTATTCCATTCAGAAGCTACCCAACTTTAATTGCTTAGTCATTCAGGTGAAAAGGCTCTTCAATTCTGCTACAGGAAAATGAGGTAAATCCATTGAGGAGGGGAGGCAAGTAATGGGCTTTGCTTTTTTCTTTTTTTTTTATTGCTCAACTGTGTTAAACACCAGTTCAGTGAGGGTGGCCTATTCCAATGGCTTTTACGTCGCAAAGCAATTTGTTAAATTATTTAATATCCTGACATAGTTATCGCTATAATAATGATGTACCTAATTGCCATTAAGATTCCTTTGGCTTCACTTTTCCTCTCTGACGTTCAACGAATGTCGTTGTTTATGCTGCGATTACTTAAGAGTTCACCACACTAAGATTTATTAATTCGCCTTCTTTCACTTGTTGTTGTTGTTGAGTCAAGGTTTTTCTTTTGAAAACTAAGATTAAGGGTTGTTAAAGCGGTTTTTTTTTTTTGTTTTTTGTCAACAAACATAGGTACAGTATATAGAGCCCATTGACCTATTTCAATTATGATCTTGTGAAAAGAAAATATATCAGAGGGTTAATGAAGCCAGTTAGTCACGACATCAGCAGGGCACTATGAGAAGATTTTATGTTGGGTAGCTGCCTTCGCGGACATCAATGGCAGAAGTTTGCTGGCAACATTAGCCACGAGATCTTGTTGTTGTTGTTATGCACACAAAACCAATGATCTATATGGATCATCGGCGATAATAAAATACGGCTACTGCCAACTATCCATCAGGAATGCCACCTCTAGTGTACTAGGTTTCACTTGATGACCCCAACGATGGTTTGATGAAGAATACCGACAGCAAGAGATTTGATAGACAAAACTCCAGAGGAAGTCGAGAGTTGTCTCTAAAATCTACGAACAAAAAAGAGGAAGAGAGGAACATCAATATCAAATCAAAACAGAGGTAGAGGTCAGAGGTGACACTGTTAAAAGCTTCGTGAAAGTATAGACAAGACATCAGTCAGCCCATTGAGCACCATTTAACATGAAACATGCAACTGTTTGACTATCGGTAGAAAGGAGCCAGCAGATACTGACCCGTAAGTTAGTAATGTGCATAAGATGACGTGGTTATAGACTTTGCGAATACATCAACGTCTTGGCGAAAATATAGTGATGGACAGACGAAGAACAAGAAGAAGAACTTATCTTTAGCAGCGTGCACAAGTGGAGAAGAACCTTAACCACAACTTGACAAGTTTAGACAAGTTCATTGGTAAAAGCTTCTTAAAGTTCGATTCGCACTTCATCAGACACCAATGTCACGCTCAATATATCACGCATCCAACAGGACTTGAAAACAAAAAAAGGACCCCTTGATTAATTCCCAGTTTTGGGTAATTTTAGGACGACTTTAGATGTCTTTGCTGACAATTCAACCAGGTCTCTGAAGAAGTATTTTCCAACATCCATCTATCTGTTCCTGTTCAGGCTTCGGCATTCGAAAAAAAAATAAAATTAGCCCTGTTTCCTGTTCTCGTCGTTATTGCCGTAGCTTCTGCAGAGCTATGAGCCGCCATCAGATTGTTGCGTAAGCGTACTTTACCAGTGAGCTTTTGGAAACCTCTGCAAGTGCAGAATTTTCAAAGTTCTATGGGGATTAGAACTGCCTCGTCAAACATTGTTTTGTCCAGTACCAAAGCCTTTCTAGCCAGTTTCTAGGCCATTTCATTGCTGGGAATACGCACGTCTATGTCAAGATTGTTATTTCTAGAGTTGCAGTCGGAAAAATTCGTATGGCACTGGTCGTTCTTATGCCTGATTTGAGTTCGGCTAGTGTTGGAGTCATTTTTCTTAGAGTAAGCCCCGTAGTCTGTAGTTAACCACAGCAAGAGCTACTCACGTCTCCGTGGTATCATGCGTATGTCAAAAAAAAAAAATGCCAAAGTTCAACCAAAGTCACACCTGACTTTAATTTATCACAAAAATTGTATGCTTTCCACTTGAGTGCGATTACCGAAACCCTGTCAAAAAGGAAATTCAATTTAATTATTCAGCCATGTTGTGCCGTCGAGCAACAGTTTGATTTACTATCAACAAAACGAATCGATTACCCAAAGGATTTTCTCGTGTATGATTGCTATCGCCTCAGCGCACTGCCCCCGTAATCGATAAGCACAAGTGAAGCTTTATAAATAATCAATGAGTGGCTGGTTTATGAAGGAAAACACAGTGATCGCCTCAAAGCACGCACCACGACAGTCGAGTCTAAATTTTTTTGGGGAATGATACAGTCGTACTCTCCCCAGTAATGAGGTGGAACAGAGAGATTTGTCGTTAAAGGATACGACTAATGTGTATCGTGATTATCATTTTGATTGGAACAAATGCTGCAGTGTATACCTACCTACTTTTACTTGTGATTTATGGGAACTCAATCCATAATTTGGAAGCAATTTCAAGGTATGGGGCTCAGGAAGTAATCGTTTTGTTTATAAATGGATTTTGCGCTGTTGATTGTTCTATTTTTGAATTCTACAGTGCGTGTGTCTAAATTTAAGAAACGACTGAGGTGTCGCTCAACGCGTTGATTTTAATGACAATTTTCGGAAATCCTGGGTGGTACTCCTCATTGGATATCTATTTCTTGTTTTTGATAATTGGACTTGCTTTCAGGGCAGTCATTAACTGTGTGGATTTTAACAAATGATCCATCCATTAATTAAATGAAATGAATTTTGTGTGATGACATTTGTCGCCACGGGTGGGTCTGTTCGAGCAAAGGAACGGTGGAATCATTTTTATTTAATTACGAAAAGTTGTCCAATTGATGTTAAGTCATATTTGGTTGGCAGATAGTATCATCTAATGCGGTAGCGAATTTAAGCAACAACTCTATACCATTGAAGCATGAACTTTGTGGAAGGCGGATGAAGGATACGATTATGATTTTTCTAATGGTGTACCTACTACATACATCACAAAAAAAAAAAATGCAATTGCCTTCTTTTAAATTGAGTTGCGATGCTCCCAGACAAGATACTTGACTTCCTTATAGCCTCTGTAGTAAAGAAGTCTTAAAGAAACCGCAGTGCCAGACATATAAAAAGCTCTCCCGTATCCAATCGAATCTGTTTTTTGTCACTTTTCCCGAGACCTTGCATCGATGTTGCCATTCTTGGGGATTCTGCGTTATAACAGTGGCCTTGTCTATCTCGGGTGTAATTTGTTCGTTTCACCTCTGCTAGCATTTCTATCTGGACCATGCCTGCAACGAGCAAATGCGGTAGTGGGGCCGACCGACTATATTTTATGCCTCAGTTTTCGTATGTATGTAGATCCAGTCCAGATTTCCCCCAAATTGAATAGATCAACCTAAAACTCATCTTCAGTCATATCCAGGTACTACCATGAACTTTATGGTTGCTCATGATCATGACCTTAACGTATACCACTGATCACCACATATCCACTCAATAACCACATTCGGGGAATTGAAAGGTGCAAGGTTTTCCGTTCCATCCCACTAACGCCCGGTAAGAGGAAGAGCACGCACAAGCTGTCGCAAAATATGTATTTATCTGGTAATCAATAAATCACAGACACATTTCAAAGCGTCAAAACGTAATGCATCCCGATCTAGGTAGCATTCTGCTCTCCAAATAACGAATGGAAACGTTTCAATTGTCCGTTAAACACTTTAAAAGCACGTAAAGTCAATACATTGTTCTTAAATTCAACCTCATTAGCAAACGCTTTTTGCTACGCTTGACTTATAACAATAAACCTTGCAATAAATGAACAAGATTCCGTGAAATAATAACAACTTGAGCACTACATTAGCTAAGCAAGCAATAAAAAGCTCTAACTGTGCCAAAGGCAACCACATAAGGCCGGATATATATAAGTATGTACGCTTTCTTATCGTGATGTGAGATAAAGTTAAAATGGATGGACTATCCAAACGCACATGAGTCAAGCATGTGCAGACCTCTATTTCTGCAAACGACACTGATATGTCTGAGTAGTTTGCCAAGATAACTTTGCCTTGCCCAACAGTTGCCCTAATAAATCTTAGATGCAATACAATGCAAAAAAAAAAGTACAACGATGAAAGGATGACAAATTGTTCTTGGCCTCATTCCAGAGCCATAAGCAGCAGCGTAGCAAATAAATACGTGTACTCATCCCAGAACAAAGTAATGACCCTGCATACTGCTAATTTTCTTAATATACAGTGCACTTCCATAAAATGTACAAATGAAAAAAAATTAAACAAGTACTCAGTAACAATGAACAACATCCTTGAAGGAAACTGCCAAGAGACGGATATCCACCAACCATGAAGGGTTACAACGAAAAAATTTAAATAAAATCAATAGGAATGGGCATTTCATTAAATCAACCATGCAAAGGAAGTTCGCTCAGACATAAACAAACGACTCCAATTCTTGAAACAGCTTAGCACAGACTACATAATGAGTCATTTACCAGGTCATAGTCAATTTCAATCACAGAATTGTCTCACATATTCCTTTGTTTCGCGATTAACTTATGAAAATTCCAACAGAGATTGAAGAGATGTAAACAAAAACACTGTGGAGCATCCAAAATCCGCCCCTCATCATCAATTTTCACTGGTTCAGTTTTTTTTTTCTTATTGATAGACCGAGACCCATATAACAAGAGCAATATTGGATTAATGATTTTAGATTTTCAACGTTTTTTTGTATGAAAATTACCTGCTTTTATGGAAAATTCCGATGTGCTACGATTCCACCAGAGACTCTTTTCACGTTTCACAAATATATAATAATTATCAGTTTGGAAAACTTCCATTTTTATATGAAATAAAAAAATTTTCACAGAACACCAAAAACCTCACCACTTCACTCCATTGACAGTTCACAAATAATTTTGCCTCAATCATTTTTCCTCAACAGAGAGAGTTCTTGTCCAAGATACAGGGATGGTTGGTGTAGATTATGTAGTAGATTATGTTAGTTATATGTTGATTTTAAAAATTGGAGAATTGTTTTAATACAAGGCTGAACTAAATTATCTCGAAATAGTAATGCTTTATATGAAGACTCAAAATGGATACAATTCACAGCTTACAGCCTAAAGATCACAAGGTCATATAGATTTTGGCACTTCGCCAGCGTTTTCCAGATGGAACTGCTTTCAATCCTCGGGGCTTACCGTTCGACAATCTTGTTCGTCAAGTCTCCGAAAAAATAACTCTTTTGTACTAAATTCAATTCTAAAATCATTCAGTTGGCAACTCAATTGTTTAACTCTCCAAAAGTGAAAAGTTGTCACTCTGACACCTGTCAAGTAAAAATTTGCTGAAGAAAACAAAATAAGAAATTTTATTTTGTGCAAGGATTCGCGGTTGCGATGGTTTTACATAATTTCCAACGTTTATCCTTTCTTTTGCGTTTTCGAAGAAATAGCCCTTCTCCTAGAATACTCCTTTCCTTATGCAAGTACAAATCAAACTCAAATCGTGATAAAAATAATGAAAATTGTGAAAAAAATTCTTCATCGTATCTACTGCCAAGTGTTGGTCTTGTTTTTGGTGCAATCTGTGGCTATAAATTACTTAGGAACATGTATGACAACATGAGTTTTATACCCATCGTACAAGCGAAAACACAGGCCAAACTCAGTGGACGTCGGAAACAGTTTAACTTTATTGCTGACGTTGTAGATGTATGTGCCAGCTCTGTGGTTTATATCGAAATCAAGGATATTCGTCGTTTTGACTATTACACTGGAGCGCCAGTTACAGCTTCCAATGGATCTGGATTCATTATTGAATCCAATGGTTTGATACTCACCAATGCTCATGTAGTCATTAATAAACCACATACTGTGGTGCATGTACGGCTCTCGGATGGTCGCACTTTTCCTGGAGTCGTCGAAGATGTGGATCAGTCATCTGACTTGGCTACGGTTCGAATTAAATGCAATAACTTACCTGTGATGGGATTGGGCGAGTCATCGTCATTGAGAACTGGTGAATGGGTTGTGGCATTGGGAAGCCCATTGTCGCTGAGTAACACTGTTACTGCCGGTGTTGTGAGCTACACCCAGAGAGCATCGCAGGAACTCGGACTCCGTGGACAGAATATTAATTATATTCAAACTGATGCTGCCATTACCTTTGGAAACTCGGGTGGACCCCTTGTAAATCTCGATGGACAGGCCATTGGCGTAAACAGCATGAAGGTGACATCGGGAATCAGTTTCGCGATTCCAATTGACTATGTTAAGGAGTTCCTTATTCGAAGCGCAGAACGGAAAAGTAAGGGAGGCGTCTCTCGTCAAGGATATCCCATTCGCCGGTACATGGGTATTACAATGCTCACACTGACTGATGAAATACTGCTTGAATTGAAAAATCGCAGTCGCAGTGTTCCCGATGAAGTTCAACATGGTGTGCTGGTGTGGAAGGTAATCCTGGGTTCCCCTGCGGATGTGTAAGATCTTATTTTCATTCAACAAAGACCTTTATTGAGTTATAATTTTATTTGCAGTGGTGGCTTAGCGCCCGGTGACATTGTCACTCACATCAATGGCAAGATAGTGCGTAACTCATCGGATATCTATGATGCACTGGGGGAGAACGCAAAAATCCTCGATATGGTAATCTATCGAGGCCTGAAGAAGATGACGATCTCTGTTAAACCCGAGGATCCTTAAAGCGGCACTTTCGCGCTGCTATGTGCGTCCATTTGTATATTTTTGTACATGAAAACTGTAGTTTTGTATTTGGCTTAGGGTCGCGGGCATGCTTGCCTTCTGCTCGGCTCCGTTTTTTTTTTATAATTAAAGCGATATTTTTGAACGTTAAGCACTTAGGGCACGTGCTTTCATCTTTACTGTACAAACTGGAAGCAAGTTGTAGCCATTAGCAGCAACCTAGGTTCCAACCATAGAAAGATAATTTATTTGAGTACATAAAAAATACTAGCTCCGATGCTTCCATCCCATTGCGAACGATCTAGAACTGGGAACAGGAACTGGTGCTTAAAGAGTATCTTCAAGTACACTCGGTATTATCAGTAAAGGCTCATCGTTCTACTGATTTTTCGTAAATTTTACTCACGGTTTTTAAACCACCGGATGTTTGTAACAGAAGAAGTTAGAAAAGGAATTAATCAGCCATACGGGGAGGCATTGGATAGACCAGATACTCTTCGTACAGATGTGGAATGCTAATTCGGTTTGGAGACAGACGATCAATTGGACAAGAGACATATACTGGATGATGAATCTGAGAGTAATCACAACAGCTTCGATACTCCTCTTTCGAGACGTAGTTGAAACTGCAGGACATTGTAGAAAAAAATATCTCTCTTGTTACCAGGGCCGAACCCACCATATGAGCAGGATGTGGAAATGCACAGGGCGCCAAGCTCTTGGGGGCGCATTGGTGAAGCCAAAATAGAAAAAAAAAAATTCATCAATATACTGCCATTCTTTAACCTTTAGTTCGTCCAAGTTGTTACCCCTTCAATGTTTATAGCAGTCGAAGCACATTACAAGATAAAGGTGCTAAAGTATCGCTTGTTATGGAATAGAGCAGCTTGCTAGGCCTAGTTCGCTTTAAGAAACTGAAAACTTGGAGTGGATTTTAGGAAGGTATCTGTAGCGAATTCCCAGTACGTCACAGCTCTTTAGAATACATATTCCTTCGCAGATGAGGTGCACAGAATAAGGACACTGTAAATAATGTTTCGTTTAATTTACAGTGTCCTGTAAGGAAGCTTGTTAGTATTATTTGCTTACGCTTAGGCAGGTTTTGAATTTTGTGGTAAAAGTTACCAGGACTCTGTCCTCTGTTGCTTTCGAGATAGCGCCTTACCCTTCAGTTGATTTCACAGCCCAAAGAAACAGCAATTAGCCAGAGTAGTTCTTCGTTTGATTTCAAAAGTGATAGCAGAACCAAGACAGCAAGGACCTTGAAGTTATAGTTGTCCACTGTGACGTTCTATCCGATTCACGTACAACAACAACAACACTTGTTTTCGCCCTTTTGTCTCAACATCAAAAATAAGCTACAGTGCTCCCCGCGAGTTTTTCTCATTTATTTAGGCACTTAAGAGGGGAAGTTACCTATCCGTACCCGCTTATATTCCTGACAAGTTTTGAAGCCTCAAATATTTGGTTAGCAATGCGGGTAACGCAGCTAAGCAAGGGAGTACGTATCCGGGTATTACTGTAAATTATTTGATCTTTGCTTAATATTCACGAATGCATCAGTGACATTCTGTGAATGATGTCAAGTTGTTGCATACACATCAACTGCCTAGGTAATCGGAATTGATAGAACAGCGAGCATTCTCTATCATGATCCTGCACAGAAGAACGAGTTTGTTATGAATGACAAAGCTACATATGTACATAGATAGAGCTCTGTAAAGTTCGTCTCTATTAATGTTTCCATAAGCGGCCTTTTTCGGGTTTCTCTAGGTTTTGTGAAGTGTAAAAAATTCGAGATGTGGAAGCTGATATTTGGATGGTAGAGCTCCCAAGCAGGAATAGTTCTTCTTTGCAGCACCGCTACATGAATGAAATAATAAAGATTACACCGATTTGATGATTTGTTTTCTGGGACTACGTAGTTAGAGACAATTTATGAGAGAGAATGTGACATTTACTCTCTTTTCAAATTGAAAACTATGATTTTGAATTTTGTGTCATATTTTGTAAGGAAAAACTAATTTTCAGATTTCAAAATTTTGGTATTGAATACAAATAATTTGACAAACAAAAACAACATAAACTAGTTTTATTGAGAGACACGAACTACGTCACCAAAAATGAGAACCTATTCTCTCTGCGTAATCTTTATTATTTCATTCATGGCACCGCTATATATATCGCTTTTTTGCTGCATGTTCTTTATTCGTTCCTCTTAAGCTACGATTAGACGACGTGTAAAAACTACATAATTGTGTAACCGTGACGTCACAGAAAAGTACAGCATACAAGTGACATATTGGCTACGTGGTGCAAATGTGTCGAACCACATAATGTGTGTATTACACGATATGTGTATTGTGTGAAAAAATGCACATAAAAATATGTGATCCTGGCGATCACATATAAAATGGTTACACATGCATACACAAAATTTGTTCCATATTTTTGTGTCGATTACACGATGTGTTCTTCGCATTCGGTTCATAATATGAACATATGAACGCCATGAGTGCACAGCGACAATTTGACAGCAGTGATTTTAGTTTATTCATAAAGATGTCGCAAACGGATCTTTGCAAATAAAATTAATGGATGGTGGTACAATAAAAACCAGGATCTTTGGAAAACCAAAGCTGTGGGCAATCAAAAAAGTGTCTTTGGAAAAACAATGGGTGGTGGACAATTAAATCATTATAGCTGAAAAATTAAAAAAAAAAAACCCAATTTTATAATAAGCGACCCTTAAAATAGGGACATTGTTATACAAATTTATTTAGGGAGTTCAAAAGAAGGTCTTCATGCAAGGTTGATCCGGGTCCCGGGATACTGGCGTTTCCTTCCGACAGGGGCGATCGAATAAATCACTACTCGAACCACTCACGAGAGGAATATATACACCTTGAGACAATTAGCAATCAAGACAACCGTATTTTACTGGTACAAGCTTTATTTGAATTTTGTTACATCGAAGTCCATTAGTTGGACATCTCAGCGATCACTGCCGCCTGAACAAGCACATACATCGCATGAACCTTACAACAGATTCAAGCTGTAGACTTTACCTTGAGAGTGAGGAAAACACTCTTCACATCCTTACGGAATGCCCAGCTCTCTTTCAAATCAGAAAAAGAATACCAGGCGGCGAGTTCGTCTCTACAGAACAGCTTGCTGCCATTCATTCAGAGAAGTTCATCAACTTCCTGATATCTTTAGGAGTGAAACAATTCATCTAAAAACAATAGGGAAGGCACAAAAGGATTTGCCAGAAACCGCAGTGCCAAGGGCTGATTAGCTCTCCCAAAATAATAATAATAATAATACATCAATCTTTATTTGAATTCGGTTACATCAATCTATGATAATAATATTTAACTTTTTTTCGTGTTTACGAAAAACGTCTACACAATTTTACTTCTGACTTCCAATAACTCTTTTTTCCTTTCTACTACCTACCTAAATAACCTTTCTTTGATGACATCGGCATATTAACCTGTGGTTCTATGTTTTGCTTTGCCCGCTTTTCTTGCTGACTCGGCGGCGTCTGGGTTAATATCCGTAGCATCCGTAACACCATGAATACCAAATTCGTCCGACAAAAGTGTTTTGTCGGATTATCAAGATGATAATCTTGATTTTTTAACACCAGCACATAACAAAAATATGTAGCATATGTAGCTGTAGGTTTTTCATACGTGCACATAATTTTGACTGACACATATTTGTGTATCAAAACTTTCATATGTCAAAAATTGTATGTAGCACCCGATTACACGATATGTAAAAATTCACATATTTTTATGTGCTATAGGTTACACATACAGTCGACATAATTTTATGTGCTATATGCGACTGACATAATTATGTCTATTAGATGATATGTAACCTCAATGACAGCCGTGTGACGTCATTTTGATGTCAGAGACACACAATTATGTAGTTTTTACACGTCGTCTAATCCTAGCTTTAGCGTTGTCAACTTCCATGCGTTACGCCTTAGTTTTGGCAGCGTTTGCTTTACTAGAACTTTATGGGGCAAATAGATGTTCCAGCTCTAAATAGTACCACCGGCGTTGTTATCTGATCTCTGGCTATGTAGGCGAATTGAATAACGATAGCTACAAATGGTACAGCATCCAAAACGTGCCAAACAGTCATGCCAAATCCAATTGCTTGGCATCACTGGACTTACCTCTATTGCAAACGAACTTATAGCGTTACCATGGAATTCAATTGGATAAACAAAAGATTACCTACATACATTGTCCTTGTAGGTAAACTCAATCAAAGAAATTTTATTTGTAATACATATTCCCAAACCGAACTTCTGAACAGAATGGAACTGGAATTAACCAGAATTAACTATGGCAGTGTGAATACAACAATGCCCAATTGTTTAAAGCTTGTGCCTACTGGGGATTCCAAGAAGCAGCAAAAGGTTTGCTTTTCCTTATCAAAAAATTAGGTTTCTCTGTAATTTTGTATCGAATAAAGGTCGCTGTTGGAGACCTAGAGGGTAATTTTCAAATGTTTGGCATTAAAAAGTCTGAAGCGCAATTGGTTTTCCAGACATATGTCGGAAGGAAGGTATCCAGCATTCAAATGGGTGGTGTTCCAGGTAAATATACTTAAATTTTAAATGAAATCAGCTTTGGTTTGAGATTGTCTATTTTTAAGGTTCTGTATTGGATAAGGTATTTGTAGCCTCAGACAATGTGGTGAAGGCATTCAACAAGAAGGGTAAATTGTTTTTGTCATTTGACACTAATCTGACAGAACCTATAAAGTGCATGTAAGAAAGAAGATGTCGCTGCTGGTAGTTATGATGTTTGAAATATTTTAAGGTTTGTTTCGGGAGCTGATTTGGTGATTTGTGGAAATCATGTGTATAGTCACTACAGAGACTGTAAGGACATTGGGACTTATCTTTGCGGAGATACCATTGTTGATGTGGTTGCACTGTGTCCTAATAATGTAAGTATGTATTGTAAATTCTATACTTGTTATGGAATTGGAAACAATTTGGGGTGACTTTTTTTTGTATAAGGGCAGTATTGAACTCGAAAGACATAATGGTTGAGAGGTAGAATCAGGTTATGAGGTTGCACGCTGACTACTTCCCTAACCTAATCTAACCTAACCGTTTCTTCAACCATAGTCAAGCATACACACCCGAAAGCACGACCCTGGAGAGTTCTCCATATCCTCGATCTTGCTGCGGATCTAAGTGCATTTCTGGTCTTCGTCAAGAGGCTGCCCAGAATATCTTACGTAACCTAGGATTAGTCTCAGATTTTTAGGACTCAAAGACCACGAATTGATTAAGAACACTTAGAAGTGAACAACCGAAATGCGGGACGTAGCCTTCGATGGTGTGTTTCAATAAACGTGGCCTAAGTTAACAGCTGACTAATGGAAGTTGCCTATTGGTCGTGCTTACAGACGATATTCATAATAAAGAATCTAAATTTACCCTTACTATAACATCCTCTAGTAGTACGCTAGTGCCATGATATCTCAACCCCTAGTTTAAGTATAAACCTTGCAACCCTTTATTTAGACAAATCGGATTCTAACAATTTTGGCTTGTTCTGGACGTGTGTTGCGAGTATTGGAGCACTGTCGCGTCCGTCAAACTGTGGAATTGGAAAGTGTTCCAACGATACTGCATGTTCCAAAGAATGTTTTAGGTGATCGAATTCTTTGTGGATTTACTGATGGAAAAGTTGTTTTATACCAATTTGGTCCCTTCACTGGGGAAGGTAAGGTTCATTAATCATTTAAGCACTCATCCCTATAAAGGCGTTAACCCTTTCAAGTTAAACAAAGGATTCTGGTTGATGTTGCTTCTAGTCCAAGTGCTGTAACATGTATCGACACTTGTGACTTGTCGGGTGATGACCGAGATGAGCTTATTATTGGAAGACGTGATGGAACAATACAGGTATTCACTATGGCAACAGATGATGACATCGATGTTGAATGCAGACAAATATACCGAGAAGTAAGAGAAAGCTCTTCTTGACAGTACTGTGGTTTTAAACCCTTTTTAAGTGTTCCTAAGTATCAAAGGACCTACTAAATCTAAATTCTCGTTACAGTCATTCTCGGAGAGTATTTCAGCAATTCGAGGTGGATGCATCTATTCACAAGGTTGGACGGAAATAGTGGTTCTCCTATACTCCGGCAATATCTTTGGTTTGACGACTCAAGTCATAAGTGTTAGCTTGAGCAACAAAGAAATCATCAAACAGCCTTTTTCATTGAAAAATCTAGAAAGGATGCCAACAACCAGTGATATAAAATCTGTCGCCGCTAGTGATGAAACTATAAAGACGAGTTTGGTCAAGCCCATTGAAAACTATCAGTTGTCAGCTCCAATTCATAGTAATTCAACATCTGCCTTGTCCATGATGGAAGTGAATGATTCGGTAAGTGGCATGTTTAATTCTACCTTCTTCAAATAAAAATGTAATTTCAGTTGATCCTGGACAAAGTCAACAAATGCTACAATTTATTCATCGAATTGCCAACACAGATCGCAGAGATTACGCTCGAAAGTGAGGCGTACATCCAGATTTTGAACGCCGACGATGACACAGATTATAGCATCCAAAATGTATCAGAATCCGAGTATCATTTTATGAGGAAAATAAGAATGAAGGAGGATCGCAACAGTTTTGAGTTGAAGTTCCAAACGATGGAAGGGCAGTATGGCGTCATGCAGGCAATGATTGTGTCACGATATCAGGCACATAATGTTCAGACGAGATCGTATATTGTACGACCGCTGTCGTTGCATTTGAGGAGTCATAGTTTTGATTCGACAAGGTAAGGGATTCATCGACTGCGGGATTTTACAGATTTCTAGATGGCGCTGTAGCATTAGTTGAGGTGTTAGCTCAGGAAGGTGGGAATCTTTAATAGACACTGTTAAGATCGTACTCCAACCTACGATCAAACCATGTTGTTCCTTGAGTTTTTTTTGCACTTCTTCCCCGTTCTAGAGGTCTTATGTGTCTTCCTGCTTTCTGTGCAGTGAAAGATGGTATGTGCCTGAGCAATGGCAAGGGAAGGTGTTTGTATCCTTAAGTCATCGCTGTATTGATTGTCTGCTTGCTTAGAGTTTTCGTCTGATGCTTCTTGCGAACTGAGTTGTTAGTTCCCGATAGGCCCACATGTCCAAAGATACATCAGAGCCTTACCTATTTAAAGAACCCTAAGCTCTTCTGGACAGCATCGGGGCTCGATGCAGCTGTGGAGGACGGTGGCACACTTGTGGTTGCTCGACTCAACTCGTCAGACTGGGATAGTCAACCCATTATGCCCCATCTGCTCAGCGCACAAAATCTCGTGCCAATTTGGCTACATCTACATCAAAGTCACCCGGAGTCAACAGCTGTGTCGGTCTATGCTGAGACCTAGCAATGAATACCAAAATGCCAAATTGGTTGCGAAGCCTTAGACTTCTGAGGTTCAGTTGCGAAGGAACTAACAACCACAGTTTATGTAATTGAGCAAATATTTTGCAGTCCCTTAAAGAATTTGTACAAGAGGCCTTGAGAAACTTTTGGCTGATGTTGTCGACTCTATTGTTGTGTAGGATAGGTACTCCGTTACTGGATTCGTGAATGACTGTGGTGGCTATTCACCATCACTCTGGGCTAAGGAAACCTACTCCTTTCACACAAGATTGACAAGCAATTTTCAAACCTTCACCTTAACCTTCTTAATACGTTTCTGTTTTAGACCATTGAATATTTTAACACTAAAAGGATCATTCTCTCACTCGGAGATGCACAATTGGATAGAACAATGTATACCGGAAGTTCCGGAAAGATTATCAGCAACGGAAATGTCCGATTTATTCTTTGAGAATACGCTTATTGGAACGATTTTGGAATGCAAATATGGGTAAGGACTTAACAAATATCCTGTTTGAGATAACTTAATTTAGTTTTCTCTTATTTACAGAAGAGGAAATGCACAGTTTCGTAGTGATAATTTATCAACAATATCCATCCTTAAAGATTTTCTGACGAAGGAGGCAACAAAGAAGCGTATTAAATTGGAAATGAATACAGGTAAGTTGATAACGCAGATTACATACTTTGTGCAGTATTGCATAGTAAATATTCTGAGTTTGTGTAGATTTAGTCTGCACACAAGCTGTTGTAGGATGGATAAAAAGAGGCGTTAGGCAATTTAAGTTTTTGAACATCCCTGATATACAAACAGACTTTGAAGGGAGTGTAAAGGTGCCTAATTGTATAGCCTGTCTTTTTGAAAGTTGGAGTTTGCTAAGCTCCATCTTGGAATACAAACTATTGTCAAGAGCGCTCCCTACAACTTCTGCAGTAGTGATTGTTTGAAAGATCTAGCCATGCCTTACCCGAAGGGAAAGAGAAAAAGACTTCAACCAGATTAGCTCGCGAAACTGGAGAACATTTGCTAACATTCGAGTTGGCTGGAGACGCTTGTTGGTTGAGGCCCAGGTCCAAGTAAGGCTGTCATCGAATCGCAGCAAGTATTTCATTTCAACACTACTTCATTCAAACACAACATAAAAAAAAAGCTACGTGGACATAACTTTACTCATTTAGAACTACGTTTGGATGGTAAGCGCCTGGCGACAAGTGGAACATAGCTTGAAAATAGGCAGTCATTGGCGAACAATATCTTGATCACAGCCACTTGTTTTGCGATGATGAGGCTCAACTACAGACTGAACTAGAGTTTAACACACACAGAGCTGGGAATGTTTCGTCATTTTTTGCCCCGAAAAACTCATCCTAGATATCTGTTCGATCGGTGC
The DNA here is from genome assembly GCA_951813785.1 of Criorhina ranunculi. Lineage (NCBI taxonomy): Eukaryota > Metazoa > Arthropoda > Insecta > Diptera > Syrphidae > Criorhina > Criorhina ranunculi. The sequence continues at coordinate 22,902,141 of OX638381.1, forward strand.
TGGTGCTGCTGTCCGCTTCGTCACTAAGTTCAGCTCAGTAGAATATTTTAGGCATTTTTACACTAAGAATTCTCCTCATCTCTACAAACTTCTGTAAAAATCTTTAAAGAACTTTTTATTAAACTTTAAATCTTTTCTTTTTCTTTTACAGAAATCTCTGAACCTTCAGTTCCACATGTGCTAATATTAATCCAGACTTCCGTAATGGATTGTATAAAAATTAAAAAAGAATATACATTTCTACAAGCCTTGCTACAAGTCGACATTCGTAATGAAATTGATTTCAACTGTCTCATGCCGGAATACCAATCCATATTGAACCGGCGAGCTGAAATCGAAGAAGACTTCAAAAAGACTCCAGCTATTCTAGATAAATTCTTTGGTATAATCACTGACTTTTACATAGATCGATTTAAATTTAAGGGAATATTTGTTAAGGAAAAAATTCCAAAATTATTGGAAATTTTAGAAAATTTCAACATGGAAACTCTGTTGGAATTTTTCAACACTTCTGAAAGCAAAGAAATGAATATGGAAATGATATAGAGAAGGTGTGTGCTGTTAAAGATCTCAAGGATAAATTGATGTTTAATAAAAGTTACTGTGGAACTTTAATTTTTTTTGTTTTTTTTACTGAAGAAGAGTGCTATTTCCTTGTTTTGTTAGTTGAAACTCTCAACAAAAACTTTTCGTTCTTCCAAGTGGAATTAGATTTCAATTATTCTTTGCACTTGTTGTTATTCGCGTTCTTTCTCTATCAATCTTAATCACTTTTCTTTTTGGTTTTCACCCTTAACCTTTCCATTTCACCACTTTTACGAACTCCTTCCCTCACTTGCACTAAAAGAACTAATGAATGGCATTCGAATGAAAGTATAAATAGTTTTGTACACCGTATTTCTTGAGAAAAGTTTTGAACAGAGAGAATTAAGATAGAATTTGGAGTAGTCCTGGTTAGGACGATATGTTCCTGAGCAACTTTAACAATTAAACATTGAAGACGTTAAGAGTTTTTCTTTGATTGTCGAGGAGAACGTTCTCCAAACACCAGATTCATCTATAAGCCCTCTTTCAGGCTTGGACTTCATAAGAATTTCTATCATCCTGAGGCGGACCTCCGAGACCTATAATATATTTTGTGTCAAACAGAGTTCTTCTACAACCCAAGAATGTTGTGACCGCAAGCAAGATCGCGCTCTCCTGTTGCTAGGGAGAGGAAATCCCTGTCGAAGTTGTTTTGTCTACTTCGAGATATGGCGGGACTTTAACACCATTCCGTAGTTTCTCGATTTTCAAGCAGACTCGACATGTGTCCATGGGATTCATGTCTAGCTTTCATGATTTCGCTTGATGCTCCCATGAGTTCAACTAAATGTGGATGTTTTATAAAGGACATAAGGAAACAGAGCCTTTCTGATGAGCTTATAGGTAATCCCGTCGCCTTTAAAAAATCGTGATTTTGCTGTGAGCAGATAACTACTTAAGAGTGTTTTAGGTAGCTCCAGACAAGTTTTGAATCAGAGAACAATATGAACTCAAAGCCTTTATTACTGGCACGCTGTTCGAAAAGATTACAATATGTATATGTATACGTACCTCTGCCAGATGTAAACAAGTATACAACAGCTATCCAAACAACTAGGGTCCAAACTCCTATCCTGAAGGACCAAAATCCTGCTCTACAAAACCCTGATCTTGCCAGTCCTGCTTTATGGAGCTGAATGCTGGACGATAAGTAAGACAGCGGATCAGATCTCGGGATCCTTCGAAAGAAAAATCCTACGTCGAATTTTTGGCCCAGTCTGCGAGGAGGGCAAATGGAGGAGAAGATATAACCGCGAACTCTACGAGCTGTACAAAGATGTGGATGTAGTCCGGAAGGCAAAAATCCGTCGACTACAATGGCTCAGCCACATAGAGCGAATGGATGAGAATGCTCCAGCTGAGATGATCTTCGAATCCCAGCCACCCGGTTCACGAAGAAGAGGAAGACCGAACCTCCGGTTTAAAGATCAGGCAATCGCGGACGCCAGAAGCCTTGGTCTAGTAAATTGGAAGCAGCGTGCGCGGGACCGTAAAGGATGGAAAGCGGCATTAGTTCAGGCTCAGACCCTCCAAGGGTCGCTGGCCTGATAAGTAAGTAAGTATACAACAGCTAAGAGGGATCGCTTGCTTGAAAATCGGGCCACAGATACCCGTAGCAGCTCTGTTTTCTATTTTTAATCTTTAAATGTCCCACGGTTTGAAGTTGTACGAAAAGTTGAAGTTTTATGGTGCAAGCTATGACCATAGCTGGCTATGTTTCAAGAGGATATTTCCATTTATATAATCACTAGTTAGGTGCTCTAAGCAACACAAAAATATTCCATAGTGACTTCACCGAAAACGAAAACAAGGATAAACTGGCAAGGATGGGGACAAATGACAAATGGGGGTTAAAAACTGCTTACCATATTTGCGGAAGCTATGGGGCCGATGACGCGGGGATATCCGGAAAATGAATGCCTTGAAACGTACTTTAAACTTGTAATATATTTCCTGCCCTCTTCTTTCTTGGGTTTGTTTTGGATTTCCTCTTCCCTTCGTAATGCGTCTGCTATGATGTCCTGGCTATAGGGCTTGAAAGCATCGCAGATTAATCTAATCACATCTTTTGATAGCACGGATCACGTCTTAAAATATTCTGGCAAGCTTGAGCAATGGCTCGGAGTATGTATAACATTCAGTTCCATTGTTAATCAACTTCATATTAAAGACTTTCTTGACGCTGTACTTCTAAAACACCTCATCACTAGGAAGTCACCCTAGAAAATAAAAATTCTTTTATTTCTTCTCCCTAACCCTCTCTCTGTTTTTTTTTTTCCAGTTTAGCTCAATGGTATCGTTGATGTTCCTAGTAGGACGGTGCTAAATATTAACAGCCCTACAATCTAACCAAGCTCATCCATGACCCAATACATTCACCACAAGATTCAACCATCCTAATGTGCTTTGTCAAACTTTTAATTCCCTCGCCAGACGTTTTCTTTTCTCAGCTTAAGCCCTATTAAGTTCAAAGGTCCGTTTGCCACACCAAAGAATCAAAAATTTGTATGCGAAACGTACCAATTTCCTTTTGAAATAAAAAATAATTTTAAGGATTCGCAATTAGAAAAGATAGCACTGGCAGAAATAATCTCTTCAAACATAAAAGGAATCGACATTCGACTGCGTCTGCCAGATAAAACTCATTAAAAGCAAAATATAATAGACATGCCACTATGCTACTCATTCCGCGCTCATTCACGCCGCGACACAGACAAGGATTAACCATTTGCATTTGGATGAAATTTAAACGCCATTCTGTGAGTTCACACTCAGATATTCTTTTGGTGAAACACAAAAAAAAAACATAGAACCACTCCTTCTGTGTTGGCGTCATCCTAAGAGCATATCATATAAAAATGCCAACTCGATTCAGAAGGGATAATCTTCCTTATGTGTTGTTTCTTCGCTCCTCATATGCAACCAAACTCCTGGTTCTAATGAAAAGATATAATTTTCACTCCACAAGCGTGCCCCAAAGGATAGTAGTCTTCCCTTCATCATCCTAAACCAGAAGTCATACACAGCAAGGCATCATAAGAATTAAAAAAAAAAAAAAAACAAAAAGAATCATCGTTTCAAAGGAGTCCTGTGGTGATGTTGTTGAATCGTTTCATCACATTTCACCAGGATTTAAATGAGGCAATAATGGAGAGCATATGCTCATTTGCCGACCCATCGTATCCTTAATGTGTGTGCTTCCCTAATATGAGTACACATAAACACCCTGCGGCTTTAAATTTAAATCACTAGATTATTTTCGCGAACAAGAACATCTCTTGTCAGCCCTTTGAACTTGTGAAAGATAAACATTTTTGACATCTTCTACCAAAGGTATGTTGAAGCCAAGACAAGAACAGTAGTTGTATTCCTTTCCTTTCGATCATTAAGTTACATTTTACCCACCCTGTGCTGTATGGAATTAAACTTTTGAACTTCTTTAGGTAGTGGTAGTAAGGTAGTAATAAAAGTCAGAAAGGAGTGAGGCCAAAGTTGCCTTCTTCGATCATTTTTTGACAACTCTCTACCACTCCAGTTTTCGTGATGCAACCGTCGAAAGGAAATTCACAGCTCTCTACATTGCGGACATATCCTTCATCCACTCAGTTGTTTATTAGGTACAAAGTTCTTCGTTCGTATTTAAGGTCACTGAGTATGCGCTCCTTTCGTCATTGGAACTACTAATCTTGATCTGGAAGCAATATTTTTATGACGTTTTAGTATATCTTGGTCTGTAATCTATTTAGAACGTTAATGTTGTCCTTCTCCTTTTCGATAGCTCGGTATAAATATTAGTCGTCTTTTTAATTGGTCTTAAATTACCTACTTGCGTTTGGCTGGAGCTTTGACTTTGAAATTCGAAGAGAAATACCTTCGGCAGAACCTTCCGATTGGTTAATCGATTTATAGTACCTTTTAAACAGAGGCTCCTGTTTTCTTGCGATAACATAACCAGAGTTGCTCAAGCTAAATTGCCTAGAGAAGTTTCAACACAAGTTTACGGTTCAAATTCTGGTGGTGCAAGCATTCCATAGCTAGTCCCTTATCACTGCGGCCGCTAGGGGGGGCTATTGTGATTTCCTCTTCATTAGAGCTCATCCATGATGTCGGAGTGCGCGATGAAATCGACGATGTCTTTGGGTGAGCTGGTGGTTTTATATTCCGCCTCGAGGTAGTGTTTTCCTAGAAAACGATGACGTGTTCTTATGAGGCAGTTACAGTGACAGAGTATGTGTTCTGCTGATTCTTCGTCCTCGTTGCACATTCTACTGCATGTTGTCTTGTGTCTTGTGTTTTTTAACCCGACAGTGGCCGGTGATAAATCCTATGACGATTCGAATCTGACTTCTTGTTAGTTGTAGAAGTTGTTTCGTTCTTTTTTGGGAGGGGATTGGTATAAATGCTTTAGCCTGCCTGTTACCTTCCGTTGCTGTCCAGTAATGTTGTGCTTTGTCTTTTAGCCAATTGTTTATACAGTCTTTTGCTGTGCTTGTTGGGAGGCCGCAGAATGGTTTTGGCATCATAAAATTTGATGCAGAATCTTTTCTGGCTAGTTCATCTGCCTTTTCATTACCTTCATATCCGCTATGGCCTGGTACCCAAATGAGATGGACTCTGTTTGCTGTAGCCAATGCTATGAGTACAGTCCCAAACAAGTTTAGAGTTGATTTCGCAGGCGTTGATTGCTTGGAGCGCAGCTTTGCTGTCAGGAAGAATGTAAATGTTCTTATTTGATAGAGCTCTGTTTATATTTTCTCTGATGCATGGTTCTATAGCGTGGATCTCCGCCTGGAATACTGAGTTGTTCGCCTCCATACTGCTGTAAAGAGATGTTTTGGTGTGTGGGTTGTAAACTCCAGCTCCGACTCCTTCATCTGTTTTTGAGCCATCTGTGTACCAGACATGAGAGTCGTTTGCAAATGTTGGTTTATTCTGTTCCCAGTTGTTACGTTCTGGAAATGTTACCTTGAAGTTTTGCGCTGAAGTTGAATTTGGGTTGACATCTGTCCGATATTGTTATTCCGAGTAGCTCATTTTGGCAGAATGAATGAGTCTGGAATAAGATTCATCTTCCGTAATGAGCATATAGGCATTCACTATTGCTTCTTTCTTTATGAGAAGGTGAAGAGGTGGGAGATTTAGTAAGTTTTCTAATGCTGCGGTTGGAGCTGTTCTCATCGCCCCTGTTGTACACACACCGGCTAGTCTTTGTAGTTTGTTGAGCTTGGTCTGTGTGGTCTTTTGATTGGTCTTTTCCCACCAGACCGGTGCAGCATAGGTCTGACGACAGCTGTGTATAGCCATAGCGTCATTTTGGGCTTGAGGCCCAAATTCTTTCCTAGGAGGCATTTGCTGGTCCATAGTGAGATCCTGGCTTTGTCTATGACCTTTTTGAGGTGGGTATTCCATGTAAGTTTTGAGTCTAGAGTTACCCCTAGGTACTTAACTTCCTTTGAAAATTCTATTAATTCACCGAAGAGTGTCGGTTTTCTTAGTTTTTCCAGTTTTCTTCTCTTGGTGAAGGCAATTATGGTGCTTTTCTTCGGGTTGATGTTGAGCCCTACACTCATGCACCATCTAGCCATAAGATTTAATACCCTCTGGAGGCGATCCGTGATTGTTTCTTCGAATTAACCTCTGATTCTACAGATGATCTTTGCTAGGCTTACACACTTTTTGACATCTATTGTCAGTGGCAGCCTTTTCAATAATGATTGTGAAAGATGGCCAAGCAGCTCCTTCCATCCCCTGGTACACCAACCTTACTTAATTGTTTGCCCAGGCTTAGTGGGTGTTTCATCATCAGTTTGAGGTATTTCAACGGAAAGACACGATTACACACGCAGTTCATCTAGAAAGGGCGTTACAAAAAATTTTCTTGGGCTTACTCTAGAGAAGACAGTGCTTGATCCAAGTTAGAATAATGTTCTCTGATCTGCCTTCACTGAAAAAAGAGTCTCGCTCTCTACTTTCGGCTTTAACTGAGCCTTTCGTCCAGGGCCGGATTTAGAGGTCTGGAGGCCCTGGGGCAACAAATGAGTGGAGGCTACCTGGCGAACAATGTATTAAAATGAACAATTTTTTTCAGTCAAGTGTTTCTATAATTTATTGCGAAACCAAGTTAATTATCTTAACAAATAATATAGACAAAAACAAGAATTATATGAAATTAAATTAAAGCGCTAACAAATGGAACCTTGCGAGCTTTTTTCGACGAAAAATCCGTGATGATTTCGCTAAAATCTAGTTCCCGGAGTAAATCGCTTTCAATGCTGAGTAGGGATAGCTTTGATAGACGGTTTTGTCCCTTCGTTGTTCGAAGCCTATTTTTTATAATTTTCAAGTTTGAAAATGAACGCTCTCCAGTGCAATTAGACACCATCAAAACCAAATACATTCTCAGTGCAACTTCAATATTTGGGAATGTAGCTCTGAAATTTTGATCTTCAAGAATGTGGTAGTAAAATAGCTCGGTATAATGGTCATTTCTATGATCCTTTTTGTATAAGTCGATCAAAGATACAAATTGAACCAACTCATTACCAAGACTAGGCTCTAAATCATCTTTGTACACTTTCACTAATGCCTCTGCTGCAGCGTGCAAATTTGCAGCATCCAACATCTCTATGTGATCGAGAAATCCAAATCTCGAACGTACAGCTTCGTATACATGCAATCTTTCGGTAAGAGAAACACATAGCTGATCGATCACTGGGATAAAACCGGATACTTTGAATTTCTCTTTTTGTGACAGATTTGCGTCTTGTGATTTCATGTAATAGAGTGGATTCAAACTCACATTTCTTGTTCTGGTGCGTGATTGTAGGTACATATTGGTCAGTATGACATATTTCTTTAGCTGCTTCCTCGTGTTTATCAAAATCATATCTTTTGGATTCAACGAATGATTTCAATGATTCTAATGCACGCATTGCAGATTCAAGAATCATTTTCGGGTCCTGCAACATCTTGTTTGTAGCATCGAATCTCTCCAAGATGTCATTCCAAAAGATAGCAAATAGAGCGGTTTCGAGACAACTCATCTTTTGTAAAAGGTGCGATGCTTCATACCTCACGATGTCTTTTTGCTCCTTATCAAAAAATATGCTGGTTAGAGCCCCTTCGATTTCAGAATAACCATCGACAATGGCTTTCGTAGCTTCAGCTCGACAAGACAAGAGTATCGCTAAGCTTTTTTAGAACCTAAAATTGTCCGTTTTTTTTCTGCGATAATTTTTCAGTCAGAATTTGGTATCGTTTTGTACATCCTGTGTTGATGATGATGGCGCTTTGGTTTTTTTTTTTAATTTTTAATTTTTTTTGTGTGTGTTTACTCGTCGGAATTTGAAATATTTTTTTTTTCGAAGTCTATTGTGGGGGCCCCTGTTTCGCGGAGGACCGGCTGCCCTTTCCTAAATCCGGCACTGCTTTCGCCTCTTTAGCTAGCTCTTTCTGACACTTTTCAGCCTTCACCATCACCGGAGATTGTCTTCAAATAAATTTGGAAAGATCTTCAACCATGTCGATTGGCTAAATGCCTCGAAATAAATAAAACAAAATGTAAATTGACGAGGTCGACATGTTTATTTCTATTGTGCCAGGTTTAGATAGCTTCTGAAACGTCTATCCTTTTCGATTTTTGCTTTATCGTAATTTTCATCGAAAAAAATTTTTATGTCGCAGCTTTTCATGTTAGGGTATGCTTTGAGAAGTGCATCCAGTTTCTTTGCAGGTAGTTTCCTGTCAAACGGAAAGCCCATACTTCGTGGATCCGGATACTTTTGATCTTTTAGACCACAATATGAAAATGAATTACCTCCTCTTCTCCCGGTTATTGAACCAGGATTTCTGAAATAGTCATGTTATTAGTGTAGAATTTTACAAATGAATATTTTCTTACTCAAACTTATCATTCGATAACATGACAAACAGTTTAAAGGGTTTGCCTGCAGCCGTGCCTTTCGGCAGCAACATATGAGCAGGCCATCCACAGCTACAGTAATTTCGTAAACACTCTTTTGCTGGTTCTTCAGTTTCTCTTGGTTCGAAAATCTTTAGAAATGGAACTGTTACACTCGATTCAAATGATGGATGATGAATATAATTCATTCCTTTGTCCACTAATATACAAACATAGAGGGTAATGAGAATGTAATGAAATTCTAACACAACTTACCCCTACAAGCGAAACGATCCATTTCTACGGCCAATAATCGTTGATCTTCTAACGTTAGTCCTACCATAGGATCATCGTCCACTGGTAAGAGAAATATTCTGCAAGTTGCTTCGACGGGGTTAGGTCCTTTGTTGTTTACCTGAATAACGTATTGGAACAGCTCATGTGCGAGGTGTGTAAATCTAAATGTAGCTGAACCGTCATCAGGATGTCCGTAAAAGTCCAGATTCACTGCAATATCCACATCACTCTTTTCCCAGAACGTTTTCAAAACATTTCGTTGTGCATCGTTAGATACGCATCTGACAGTGACATTTTTAATTTCAATATTTTCATATTCAAGCTATAACGAATAAGATTTAGATGCTCAGCATATCCGTTTATGGATCTGAAATGGCTTATAGGTACCTCTTTCGAATAGTGTGGCAGACGAGCCTTGTGGCTAGCTCCTAGATTATCAATAAACGAATGCCAGCGATAAAAAATCGGATCTCTCATGGCAGTGGTGACATCGCCCATTACACCGTAGTCTTCTAGATATTTCAAATCCGGATCATGGATATAGGAGATCATCACGTGTCCACGATTATGTAAATCACCATAGAAATTTCGATTCACCGACAGTTCAGATGATTCTATAAGGTTTCCAAGAATGTCCATACCGTGCCTTTCATCCAAATCGATTTTCTCTCCCCCATCCTATAATACGTTCAGAATACGTAATTAAAAACAAAAAAAACGTTAGATTTGACTTTCTGATACACTTACAGCGACTACGTATCCCTGATCAATGGCATCTGAAATGCGATCTGCCCAACGCTCCAAATCATTAACAGTCGTAATGAAATTGGGTCGGTTTATGTCCTGCAGCTTTTGTCCTGGCATCCTCGCGGGATACGTTCGATTTATGACAGTCTGCAGCAGCTTTGGGTAGTATCCCTCTGGAATGGGATCTCTTAAATTCGCCAGAGGCACCGTTTTACCCAAATCATTGCAGAACCGCTCCAGATTGTATCGAGCAACTATTTGATTGTGCATGTACAAGAATAGTTCACCACGACGATCTTTGTCAACGATATGTCTTGGACCGCTATTAGGAAATACCATATGCCAATGCCAATGATGCATATTTATACCGATATCCTCACGGAAATAAGCCATTCGTTGTTCCTCATCACGATTAGAAGCGGTAAAATTAAACGGAACTTCGAAACCAATCTTTGAATCCTTTTGGACTTGTGATGGTTTATCTGTTGTATCGCGTGGCACGCGAGTACGTACTTTATCTCTGCTCGGACCAAGTATTCTAGTTTCTTCCTTTGCTTCCTGAAGAATTGACGGTTCAACGAAGTTAAATGGAAATTGGTGCAGAACAGGTGGTAGAAGTATTGAGTTGGGTCGTCTTCCGTGTTCCCAGACAATTCCATATGCATATTGAAAGAGGAATGGATTGACGCGATCCCTAAGAGAAAGAAACAAAATACATTACCATGTCGGATGCGTACGAACGATTGCGTTGTAAGACTCAAAACGCCGCCGGCCAAACGTGAAAAGCACTGGTCAGTTCGTTGAGTCAAAAAAAGAAAAAAATGTGGCAAGCTAAAACCGTCAAGCGAAAAACGCTTGATAGGCTTGTAAGAATACAGTTTAAAAAATTACCCTAGATCCGAGGGACAGTTCAAATATCTTACCTGATATATGCAGCCAATGAAACTAGTTCCTGTGGTCCTTTAATCGCCGCCTCTAGTAACATAATTATCAACTTCGTACTAACTTCTCTATCGTTGGGATTAAACAGGCAAAATGAAGACTTTCTTCCATGGTTGACAGCAAAACCTAAATCAGGCTCCGGGATGTCACGAACGACGAACGGTTCCAGCTACACAAGTAAATACACATGGCTTCATTTAAGATGTTAAATTTTGTTTGACTTGAAAAACTGACTTGCAATTCTACCGGTCCACTTCTCCGACCAATGTATTGGTCATGAATCGCATCTGCCTTATCGGCGAGACGTGGTGGGAAGTAATTCCTGGGTAAATCGAATACAAATTTTCCACGAGGAATAAAAATGTACTCCTGAGGATGTTCTGCGATTGCTTTTAAAGCCTCTTGTTCCTTATCCATAATGAATGTTTAAATTGAAAACTATGCAAATTCAAACTGACCCAATGCTAAATGTGTACGAGTATTTATACAACTTGCACCAGTACATCTTATCAGTGTTGTTTGGAGGAAATTATCTAACCTCAGTTCATGGTTAAAAAGTGGGAATTCTAATTTGTGTAAATAAATTTAGCACAATGCACTTTTAAATGCATGCGGTTAGGGTAAGAAGGCCACTGGTGTGGTGGCAGGCAGTGTGCAAAACCACTAACCTTAAACTACTAAAAAAGATTCAAAGGATAGCCTGCATCAGCACCAGTGGAGCATTAAGAACCACCCCTTCAGCGGGACTTGAGACAATACTCAACTTACTCCCGCTGGACTTGCTTGTACAGGATGCAGCAGCAAAAAGCGCCCTTCGCATTAGCCAAACTGGCTACTGGGTGCCCAGTCAGACAGGGCACGCACAGATCCTGCGCAATTTTGTGGGCAGCACTGTGTGCCTTACCTAGATTTCGATAGACCCTTCTCAACCTGCCCCCCCAGCAGAAACGAATGGCAGGGTAAGCAATTATTGAACAACGACACAACAACCTCCGTCTATACGGATGAATCCAAAATGGACATAGGCGTCGGTGTTGGATTCTTTTCCGAGACTCTCGGACTGTCTGGATCGATCAGACTCCCAGACCACAGTAGTGTCTTCCAAGCGGAGATCCTGGCAGTGACAACGGCTGCACAACAGGTTGCAATGAAGGCACTACCACGGGATGATATTACCTTTTTCATGGACAGCCAGACGGCAATAAGAGCGATTTCTGCCAAAGAGATAAAAATCGAAGCTTGTTAGTCGCTGTTGCGAAGAGCTACGGGTTCTTGGCAAGGGATGCCTGGGAACGAGACAGCTGATGAACTGGCACTGAAAGGATCCTCTTTGGACCCCGATCAGGCAGACGCCACCGCCAAAATCCCACCTTGTATCCTAAAACAAGAAATTGGGAGCAAAATTAAAAGAACTGCCAACGATAGATGGAATGCGCTCAGCTCCTGTGTCATAACCAGGAAACTATGGCCATTCTACGATAAACAGAAAACTGATAGAATCCTGCAAAGTTCCTATCTTCCTTAACAGGTATAGTCATCGGACACAACATGCTTAACTACCATGCAAGAAACAGGGACTGAACACAGACGACCTATGCGGGGGATGCGATGGCGAGGAAGTAGATGAGGACACTCCACACTTCCTCTGCCATTGCCCGGCACTCTACCATACTAGATTTAAAATCCTAGGAAGACACCTTTTTCAGGATTTTGAAGAACTGTCCAACAAGTCGGTGCTTGATATACACAGATTTATCAACGCTGCGGGCTGGCTTGATAGAACTTAGGCTTATGGTTACTAGAAAGGGGGCTGCAACCCCTAGGGCATCACAATGGGTCTACATTGACCTAAGTGTGACGGGGAAAGGACTTCCCTCCCCGTCAACCCTCCTACCTAACCTAACCTAACCTAGGGTAAGAAAGTAATTTCTTCGCAGAAACACTTAGACATGTAAATGTTTTGTCAGGTTTCTGTTTTTTCAAAGACCAAAGCAATGAGCCGTAGAATCCATCTAGAATTTGTTCTTCCGATAGCATACCCAAAGTGCATTTATCTGGAAGCATGGGTATAATTGTTCCATATCTGGTGAGCGTCTGCCTTATAGTTCCCTGGAAAATCTCTATGGGTCGGTAGTCAACAAAGGTGAATATTGAACTGCTCCGCCATCTCTACAAAAGATCTAGAACTACTAACGAATTTGGAGAGAATGATTCCACCAAGGACCTCTGATTGCTGCTAGACTGTCCGAAAAGATACGTATATCTGCAGATGATATCAGGTTTTTTCTTTAGGCAGGATAAGACTTCTTTAATCGTCAATATTTCCGCCTGAAACACGCTGCAAGAGGCTGAGATTAAGCCTATCAAAGAAAACAACCACCACCTACACCTTCATTTTTGTTCAAGAATTCAACTTCAATCCGTTAGGCCAACTATTTTTGAAAAATGGTACTAAATTAAGCGAAGCCATACCAGTATGTGAGCATATATTGGTAACACTTAGATTTCTGCAATATCTGGTAAGTCATCATATTCGAAGGCAACCTTTAAGCTCAGCTTAACATTTCATGATCTGTACAAGAGATTCGTGAGCCTTTAGTACCTATTTCGTATTCCAGAATGTACAATAGGAAGAATTGTGATGGAAGTCTGCCCAGCAATTTTCAACAGTTTAAAAGATAAATATTTGAAGTTTCAATAGATTCATATTTCTCGACAGCTATTCGAGCTAATCTCCGATAATGGTCAAAATATGTGTCCACTTGCAAGTGACTCTCAAAAAGTTTGAATGTCGAGAGTAAAAAGTCCACTCCCCGCGAGCTACTCTCAAGACTGTGTCCACTTACGAGTTTGCTCTCGACAGCTGCTTGAGAGCTGAGAGGACACCCATCTTAAGAAATCACCCCTACAAGGGACCCACCGTTTTTATTGTCGACTCCGTATTGAGAATCTTTTTCGTGACAAATTGTAATCGCGAGGAGGGTGGCAGTGCTATAAAGCTTTTAATAGTTTTGCTTAGATTTGAACCAGCTTCGAAGTCCATCGCACTTACTACTAAAATAGCCCTTAGTCTTAAAGCCTAAACCTAACAAATTTTGTGTACATAGTTCAAAGACTGACAAAGAATCGATGCAATCTTGAAAAACTACAAGTGAATTCAATTAATTGTCGTCCACTGTATCTATCACCACGAATTTATGTTTTACATAAAAAATTATTTTGTGAAATTAATTTTGTCAATGGCTTTGGAGTGCCACAACCACCAGACCCACTCGCACAAAAGGAAGCATCTCCTCCACCACTCTCCATGTATGTATGTGGTATCATCTCGCCTTGCGGTCTTGTGGGAGGTTATGTCATGTGGAGCTTTGAAGATCTTTATAAGCACAATAACAGTTTTAAAATTGAATTTACAGCCCCAATAGCATTTGGGTTTGGGAGGCGGCCTTAATTAATTTCTCCTTACATATTTTATGAGAGTTTTTCTTGAAAGAAACTTAGACGCTTCCGGAAACACAATGATGGACATTATTAGGGACAATTTAAACAAAGAAATTCTATAAAGCACAGGGAACCGCAATTTATTTCAAGTGGTTTTCATCCGGAAACCGTTGTTCGCCGACTGCGGTTAGGGTGGAGCGGCAGCTGCAATTTACGGTAACAAAAGAGACGTTAATTACTTAGCAAAAAAAAAAACAAACACACACACTTTTGTCCAAAGTAGAATGTTGGCGTTAGCTATGTGGACAAGTGGATGGTTTACGATGAAAGGACATCACTACGCCTTGACACTGAATGGTAGACCATAGAACTGTTAAGCTGACTTTGTATGTAACAAGTGTCCTACTTCAATTCATAACGCGGAAATACAATCTGCGAATGTAAACGTCATGAATAGGCTAACAGTGCAAATAATAGTTGGCCCACATTCAGGCTTCTCATACATAGAAAATGGATGTGAATAGTCCTTAAATACGAGGATGTTACAATTAAATTTTTAATTACACCTTGCCCCATAGGGTGTATTTATTTTGACACAAGGACTTGTAACTTAAAGAAGTAATGAACATAGATTTTGTCCTTCATGCGTGACAACTGACATCTGGCGCTTCGCATTTGACATTTAACTTTGCGTTTAATACAGGGTGGCTGAAATAAAAATGATTGATGTGTTTCGATCATGAAAATTAGGAAAATTTATACATATGTATAGCTTCTTGACAGTTTTGTAAGATATGTACATATAAGTATACATGTAATGTCGGCAAAGTGACTCGCTCTTTTTTGCAAGGCTTAGTTTATTAGTCAAATATTAGATTAGGTTAGGTTGAAGTGGCTGCCACTGAAAGCCAGCACACTTAGACCAATGAGAGGTGCGTTATGATGTCACATGGATTTTGGATAGATGCTCCTTATCTACTTCTTGAATCAATTTGAGCTTCTAAAATCTGCGCTGATAGTTAGAATAGAGCAGTAAGGAATCGGTCCAGGTAGTTTGCATAATTCGTAAGAAGTATGGCGAGCGAACCATTAGACCAGGGGCAGTTCTTAAGGTTGTTTATCTTCTCCACTCTCAGTGGGAAGGTTACATTTGTATGTCCATCAAGACTAAATACGTTTAGCAATTGTGTTCGAAATTGCTACGGAGGCATATTCGGTGTAAATGAGGAGAACGGAGGCACGTCCACGGTAACTCCTCCAGGAGGGTAAGTTCTTGTTTCCCCTCACTTATACACTTTTGTATTGTGCCGTAAAAGAAAGAACAGGACCCCTACTCCCTACTCAGACTACAGACGGACTTATAAAAAAAAAGAAAAAATTTAAGAAAATAAGAAAGACTTCAATTTAATGGACCGATGCTTACAGGTACAGAAAAGAAAGAACGAGAACGGGGAACTATAACTTAACCTTACTAAACTAATCTGAACAAAAGCTTACATAAACCTTAAGCTAAATCCTAGCCTAAGTCTATTCTACGTAAAACCAACCTAAACTATACCTTACCCTACTGCATACAAGTTCGTCTCCAGAGACACGCCCGATTTCGATAGCGTCAACGTGGCTAGCCCTTCCAACCGTTCCTATCTCCCTTGACCTTGTTCATTAGTAGATAACCCTCTTTTACCGATGTCCAGCCACAAAATGTCACGTCTTAAAGAAGAAGGCTCGTTAGTCGTCTGGTCGGTCATGACATTGTCGTACTTCAGCACTGAAACGACGGCCTCACCCTTCCTCCACAAAACAAATAGAAGCCGCTTTGGTGGCTTGACCCTAGCTCATAGCGGTCCTCAGCTACTGGGTCAGCATGAGCCTTGCCATTGCGCTTTATTAAGTCGTCCCAGATGAACGCATCTTCACGGCAGCAAAAGCTGAAGAAGTTATCGAAGTAACCGTTTTCTTTTTACAGAAAAACGTCTGTACGTCAGACTGGGGCTAAAGGTTTCTCCAAGAACTCTACAACAAAAGATTGAAATGTTTCCAAATGGAAAATTTGCTAATCCCTGTCAGACTTTCCTTGATTTTATAAAAAAAAAGTACAAGGATAGGGTATCACCCATTCCACTTCAGAACGATTGCAACTTCTTTGCATGTTTTCCATTTTTTAAGAAAATGGTTGCTCGACATCCTACTTTCTTTAGAATTGAGAAAAAAGGTATTTAAAGTCAAACTAATTACTTCTATTCCCCCTTATGACTTAAGGCATCCACAAAGCTATCGAATGTGGTTGCTCCTTTTCATTTGCAGAGATTCCATTGCATTTTCTCAGTTCATGTCGTATATGTCCTTCCTTTGATGAATGTAACAAATTCACTGCGATTTCTATATTTGAATTGTGGTTTCAATTTAAGACGCACTCAGTTAAGGGTTGATTTTGTTTCAAGCACTGTAGTTAGATAATTATGTCAAGGACTCTGAGCGCTTGATTGGAAGTTTGATGTAACTGCATTACTAGTTAGTAAACGTAGCCTACCTTTACTTTTATCACTTTTATCTCATTTCCAAGTGAAGTTTTCAAGAATTATTTACCGTTAGTTTTGGTTTCTTAACATTTTTCTTGACTTTTTTCAGATGTTGTGTCTGCCCATCTTGTAGAAGGAATCACCACTTTTATTCTTTGAATAACCCCGTCTTGTTTCTTTTTTCTCTTCTCGGAAATGCTGGCAGGATGGAGACCAGGCATGGGCAGCATTGAAGACGAACAATGAAAGCATGTCGAGGTAGAATGGAACTTAGTTAATCCCGCATGCAAACAGATGGTCTCTTGCCAAATGCAAATGTGCGACCGACAGTTCGTATCAAATAGATCCAGAGAGATAGATACTAAGACCCTCAACTTCCTGGACTTTCAACGTGAATGATAAAAAAAAACGAGCTGCATAAGGACATACCTATTTAGTCAAAAATCTTAAACTTCATGGTCTACTGCGGCTTGGACAGCGAAGCTTGAACGACTACCAGTGCTCTGGTGAAGATAATTATTGAATCCTTCCTAGAGAGACTTAGTCTTAGGTGAGGGACCAGAACTATGTATGAAACTGTGAGCCTACGGATACCGTTGGGTAGAGAACGTGATTGGTTGAGGTCCAGGTCTGTTATCGAATGTAGCTGCAATCAAGAGAAAAGTGGGTAAGGTTGGGTTGAGGTGGCTGCCGAATGATATGACATTTTTCTAACCTTCTCGTTGAACAAATTGGAGCTTCTGATAAAGCGTAGGGGGCTTTTGACATCTGCATTCATCAGATCGGCTATATCGTTATGCTAGAAGGCTCCTAAGTGAAGTTACCAAAAGAAAAGCAGGTTTAGTCTGATCTTAGTTTGATTTTCTTCAAAATGCACTTAGGTCAAACCAGTAGGACTCACTGAATACCAAACAGGCTTTCTTCCTACCCACGTTCCAACAGTCACCTCACTTCAATTCAAAGTACTTTTTCTCCAACTTCTCTGAATTGAATCTCAACCTTATCATTATTAAAATTCCATTACGAGTAGTTTAATTCTTACCACGCACGCAATATCTCTGAACGAGTCCAACACCTAACCGAGAAGCCTTTTTCTTTTCTTTCTCTTCAAAGAAATTCAACTTCATCCATTAAAATGGAGAGCCTCCTCTCTCTCTCTCTCTCTATTCAGTTGATAAGAAATCAAGGATACAGATACTTTCACAAAGACCGGTTAAAGTGAAATTAAACTTTAAAATTTCATTATGTTTCGCATCGATTGAATTCTGAACCAAACCAGAAGATGCCTTCGATTTTCCTCGTACTTACCATCGGTGCTCCCAATAAACAAGACCCAACCCAAAACCCATAGAAATGTACAAAGTAATCCTGTACTAGAGTTCCCTTCTTTGCCATCGACTTAATTCTCCTCAAAAGCTGAAAAGATATAAAGATACACACATACAGAAAGAAATAGAGTAGCGAGATGTGCTTGAATATAGAACTAGGACCAAAGGAGCAAGCTGCCATTTTACAAATTTTCTCAAGCATTTCGTGTAAGTCAAGGAGTTCCTCAATTTTTTTTTTTTTCGTCGTATGGATATCGTATGCATTGCACTTATGTATGTACACGTACTGGCATATCCTTTGCAACTATACAAGGTCTTAAATATGCCGGGATAACATGTGTGTTATCCATCCGATTTGTAAAGAATCTATGAGATGCATGAAAAATTCTCTTGCAGAGTCGTTATCCAAAGTGTAAATCGAATTAGATACTCGTTCCAGTTAACTTCCTTCTCGACACTGCTGCAAGGATACACTATATATACACACCTACTCCATCTGTTCGTCTTTATAAAATCTCATCGCATCACAATTGAATTAGGAAAATTAGTTATGCTGATGATAACCTTGTAACGAGCACGTTGAATATCTCTATAGATACTCGTGCTACATGCAAGGACACATCAAAGTTGATCGCATTATCCGGTGACAATAAAATTATCCACAATTACACGTGTATTGAGGGAATGGGATCCTTGCTTTTGCTGTCATCAATCTAGAGTCTAAATTGTTTTTTTGTCCCATCAAAGCTTATGGTTAAAGAGGATGACAAGTTTAAGCTTTGTTCGGGGGAATGTTCATTAGGTTGTCGTCGCTAAAATAATTGATGCTAACGAACTTAGCCAGTAGGTTTAAGTTTTGCTGCTGTCAAACTATTTAAAACTCTGGATAACTTTTCTCATCTGAAGTCATTCCATATCGCCCCAAAGGAGTGTGTCACAGGGAATTTCGAATTTTCGAAAATTTTACAATACTACTAAACCTATGTTCTATATGAAACGCAAATCTTAATAGTATCCGCATACTAAACTCACCTACTGTCCGTAGGGAGAACTTCCTCGCCTACCGTCCGTAGGGAGGGCCTACACCGCATGAGTTTAAACTCAACCTAACACATGCCTCCTATACGTAGCGCAACTAAATCTAAGCCCTACCTGATATACGTAGCTCAAATAAACCTAAAACCTATGTTCTATATGAAACGCAAATCTAAACAGTATCCGCATACTGATCTCTCCTACCGTCCGTAGGGAGAAAACCCACCCTCCCTCCCAGTATCCGGATACTAAACTCACCTACTGTCCGTAGGGAGAACTTCCTCGCCTACCGTCCGTAGGGAGGGCCTACACCGCATGAGTTTAAACTCAACCTAACACATATCTCCTATACGTAGCGCAACTAAATCTAAGCCCTACCTGATATACGCAGCTCAAATAAACCTAAAACCTACGTTCTACATGAAACGCAAATCTAAATAGTATCCGCATACTAAACTCACCTACTGTCCGTAGGGAGAACTTCCTCGCCTACCGTCCGTAGGGAGGGCCTACACCGCATGAGTTTAAACTCAACCTAACACATATCTCCTATACGTAGCGCAACTAAATCTAAGCCCTACCTGATATACGTAGCTCAAATAAACCTAAAACCTATGTTCTATATGAAACGCAAATCTAAATAGTATCCGCATACTAAACTCACCTACTCTCCGTAGGGAGAACTTCCTCGCCTACCGTCCGTAGGGAGGGCCTACACCGCATGAGTTTAAACTCAACCTAACACATATCTCCTATACGTAGCGCAACTAAATCTAAGCCCTACCTGATATACGCAGCTCAAATAAACCTAAAACCTACGTTCTACATGAAACGCAAATCTAAATAGTATCCGCATACTAAACTCACCTACTGTCCGTAGGGAGAACTTCCTCGCCTACCGTCCGTAGGGAGGGCCTACACCGCATGAGTTTAAACTCAACCTAACACATATCTCCTATACGTAGCGCAACTAAAACTAAGCCCTACCTGATATACGTAGCTCAAATAAACCTAAGACCTATGTTCTATATGAAACGCAAATTTAAACAGTATCCGCATACTGATCTCTCCTACCGTCCGTAGGGAGAAAACCCACCCTCCCTCCCAGTATCCGGATACTAAACTCACCTACTGTCCGTAGGGAGAACTTCCTCGCCTGCCGTCCGTAAGGAGGGCCTACACCGCATATCTCCTATACGTAGCGCAACTAAATCTAAGCCCTACCTGATATACGTAGCTCAAATAAACCTAAAACCTACGTTCTACATGAAACCCAAATCTAAATAGTATCCGCATACTAAACTCACCTACTGTCCGTAGGGAGAACTTCCTCGCCTACCGTCCGTAGGGAGGGCCTACACCGCATGAGTTTAAACTCAACCTAACACATATCTCCTATACGTAGCGCAACTAAATCTAAGCCCTACCTGATATACGTAGCTCAAATAAACCTAAAACCTATGTTCTATATGAAACGTAAATCTAAACAGTATCCGCATACTGATCTCTCCTACCGTCCGTAGGGAGAAAACCCACCCTCCCTCCCAGTATACGGATACTAAACTCACCTACTGTCCGTAGGGAGAACTTCCTCGCCTGCCGTCCGTAAGGAGGGCCTACACCGCATATCTCCTATACGTAGCGCAACTAAATCTAAGCCCTACCTGATATACGTAGCTCAAATAAACCTAAAACCTACGTTCTACATGAAACGCAAATCTAAATAGTATCCGCATACTTAACTCACCTACTGTCCGTAGGGAGAACTTCCTCGCCTACCGTCCGTAGGGAGGGCCTACACCGCATGAGTTTAAACTCAACCTTACACATATCTCCTATACGTAGCGCAACTAAATCTAAGCCCTACCTGATATACGTAGCTCAAATAAACCTAAAACCTATGTTCTATATGAAACGTAAATCTAAACAGTATCCGCATACTGATCTCTCCTACCGTCCGTAGGGAGAAAACCCGCCCTCCCTCCCAGTATCCGGATACTAAACTCACCTACTGTCCGTAGGGAGAACTTCCTCGCCTACCGTCCGTAGGGAGGGCCTGCACCGCATGAGTTTAAACTCAACCTTACACATATCTCCTATACGTAGCGCAACTAAATCTAAGCCCTACCTGATATACGTAGCTCAAATAAACCTAAAACCTACGTTCTACATGAAACGCAAATCTAAATAGTATCCGCATACTAAACTCACCTACTGTCCGTAGGGAGAACTTCCTCGCCTACCGTCCGTAGGGAGGGCCTACACCGCATGAGTTTAAACTCAACCTTATACATATCTCCTATACGTAGCGCAACTAAATCTAAGCCCTACCTGATATACGTAGCTCAAATAAACCTAAAACCTATGTTCTATATGAAACGTAAATCCAAACAGTATCCGCATACTGATCTCTCCTACCGTCCGTAGGGAGAAAACCCGCCCTCCCTCCCAGTATCCGGATACTAAACTCACCTACTGTCCGTAGGGAGAACTTCCTCGCCTACCGTCCGTAGGGAGGGCCTGCACCGCATGAGTTTAAACTCAACCTAACACATATCTCCTATACGTAGCGCAACTAAATCTAAGCCCTACCTGATATACGTAGCTCAAATAAACCTAAAACCTATGTTCTATATGAAACGTAAATCTAAACAGTATCCGCATACTGATCTCTCCTACCGTCCGTAGGGAGAAAACCCACCCTCCCTCCCAGTATCCGGATACTAAACTCACCTACTGTCCGTAGGGAGAACTTCCTCGCCTACCGTCCGTAGGGAGGGCCTACACCGCATGAGTTTAAACTCAACCTAACACATATCTCCTATACGTAGCGCAACTAAATCTAAGCCCTACCTGATATACGTAGCTCAAATAAACCTAAAACCTACGTTCCACATGAAACGCAAATCTAAATAGTATCCGCATACTAAACTCACCTACTGTCCGTAGGGAGAACTTCCTCGCCTACCGTCCGTAGGGAGGGCCTACACCGCATGAGTTTAAACTCAACCTAACACATATCTCCTATACGTAGCGCAACTAAATCTAAGCCCTACCTGATATACGTAGCTCAAATAAACCTAAAACCTATGTTCTACATGAAACGCAAATCTAAATAGTATCCGCATACTAAACTCACCTACTGTCCGTAGGGAGAACTTCCTCGCCTACCGTCCGTAGGGAGGGCCTACACCGCATGAGTTTAAACTCAACCTAACACATATCTCCTATACGTAGCGCAACTAAATCTAAGCCCTACCTGATATACGTAGCTCAAATAAACCTAAAACCTATGTTCTATATGAAACGTAAATCTAAACAGTATCCGCATACTGATCTCTCCTACCGTCAGTAGGGAGAAAACCCACCCTCCCTCCCAGTATCCGGATACTAAACTCACCTACTGTCCGTAGGGAGAACTTCCTCGCCTACCGTCCGTAGGGAGGGCCTACACCGCATGAGTTTAAACTCAACCTAACACATATCTCCTATACGTAGCGCAACTAAATCTAAGCCCTACCTGATATACGTAGCTCAAATAAACCTAAAACCTATGTTCTATATGAAACGTAAATCTAAACAGTATCCGCATACTGATCTCTCCTACCGTCCGTAGGGAGAAAGCCCACCCTCCCTCCCAGTATCCGGATACTAAACTCACCTACTGTCCGTAGGGAGAACTTCCTCGCCTACCGTCCGTAGGGAGGGCCTACACCGCATGAGTTTAAACTCAACCTAACACATATCTCCTATACGTAGCGCAACTAAATCTAAGCCCTACCTGATATACGTAGCTCAAATAAACCTAAAACCTACGTTCCACATGAAACGCAAATCTAAATAGTATCCGCATACTAAACTCACCTACTGTCCGTAGGGAGAACTTCCTCGCCTACCGTCCGTAGGGAGGGCCTACACCGCATGAGTTTAAACTCAACCTAACACATATCTCCTATACGTAGCGCAACTAAATCTAAGCCCTACCTGATATACGTAGCTCAAATAAACCTAAAACCTATGTTCTACATGAAACGCAAATCTAAATAGTATCAGCATACTAAACTCACCTACTGTCCGTAGGGAGAACTTCCTCGCCTACCGTCCGTAGGGAGGGCCTACACCGCATGAGTTTAAACTCAACCTAACACATATCTCCTATACGTAGCGCAACTAAATCTAAGCCCTACCTGATATACGTAGCTCAAATAAACCTAAAACCTATGTTCTACATGAAACGCAAATCTAAATAGTATCCGCATACTAAACTCACCTACTGTCCGTAGGGAGAACTTCCTCGCCTACCGTCCGTAGGGAGGGCCTACACCGCATGAGTTTAAACTCAACCTAACACATATCTCCTATACGTAGCGCAACTAAATCTAAGCCCTACCTGATATACGTAGCTCAAATAAACCTAAAACCTATGTTCTATATGAAACGCAAATCTAGACAGTATCCGCATACTGATCTCTCCTACCGTCCGTAGGGAGAAAACCCACCCTCCCTCCCAGTATCCGGATACTAAACTCACCTACTGTCCGTAGGGAGAACTTCCTCGCCTACCGTCCGTAGGGAGGGCCTACACCGCATGAGTTTAAACTCAACCTAACACATATCTCCTATACGTAGCGCAACTAAATCTAAGCCCTACCTGATATACGTAGCTCAAATAAACCTAAAACCTACGTTCCACATGAAACGCAAATCTAAATAGTATCCGCATACTAAACTCACCTACTGTCCGTAGGGAGAACTTCCTCGCCTACCGTCCGTAGGGAGGGCCTACACCGCATGAGTTTAAACTCAACCTAACACATATCTCCTATACGTAGCGCAACTAAATCTAAGCCCTACCTGATATACGTAGCTCAAATAAACCTAAAACCTATGTTCTATATGAAACGCAAATCTAGACAGTATCCGCATACTGATCTCTCCTACCGTCCGTAGGGAGAAAACCCACCCTCCCTCCCAGTATCCGGATACTAAACTCACCTACTGTCCGTAGGGAGAACTTCCTCGCCTACCGTCCGTAGGGAGGGCCTACACCGCATGAGTTTAAACTCAACCTAACACATATCTCCTATACGTAGCGCAACTAAATCTAAGCCCTACCTGATATACGTAGCTCAAATAAACCTAAAACCTACGTTCTACATGAAACGCAAATCTAAACAGTATCCGAATACTAAACTCACCTACTGTCCGTAGGGAGAACTTCCTCGCCTACCGTCCGTAGGGAGGGCCTACACCGCATGAGTTTAAACTCAACCTAACACATATCTCCTATACGTAGCGCAACTAAATCTAAGCCCTACCTGATATACGTAGCTCAAATAAACCTAAAACCTATGTTCTATATGAAACGCAAATCTAGACAGTATCCGCATACTGATCTCTCCTACCGTCCGTAGGGAGAAAACCCACCCTCCCTCCCAGTATCCGGATACTAAACTCACCTACTGTCCGTAGGGAGAACTTCCTCGCCTACCGTCCGTAGGGAGGGCCTAAACCGCATGAGTTTAAACTCAACCTAACACATATCTCCTATACGTAGCGCAACTAAATCTAAGCCCTACCTGATATACGTAGCTCAAATAAACCTAAAACCTATGTTCTATATGAAACGTAAATCTAAACAGTATCCGCATACTGATCTCTCCTACCGTCCGTAGGGAGAAAACCCACCCTCCCTCCCAGTATCCGGATACTAAACTCACCTACTGTCCGTAGGGAGAACTTCCTCGCCTACCGTCCGTAGGGAGGGCCTACACCGCATGAGTTAAAACTCAACCTAACACATATCTCCTATACGTAGCGCAACTAAATCTAAGCCCTACCTGATATACGTAGCTCAAATAAACCTAAAACCTACGTTCTACATGAAACGCAAATCTAAACAGTATCCGAATACTAAACTCACCTACTGTCCGTAGGGAAACTTCCTCGCCTACCGTCCGTAGGGAGGGCCTACACCGCATGAGTTTAAACTCAACCTAACACATATCTCCTATACGTAGCGCAACTAAATCTAAGCCCTACCTGATATACGTAGCTCAAATAAACCTAAAACCTACGTTCTACATGAAACGCAAATCTAAACAGTATCCGAATACTAAACTCACCTACTGTCCGTAGGGAGAACTTCCTCGCCTACCGTCCGTAGGGAGGGCCTACACCGCATGAGTTTAAACTCAACCTAACACATATCTCCTATACGTAGCGCAACTAAATCTAAGCCCTACCTGATATACGTAGCTCAAATAAACCTAAAACCTATGTTCTATATGAAACGCAAATCTAGACAGTATCCGCATACTGATCTCTCCTACCGTCCGTAGGGAGAAAACCCACCCTCCCTCCCAGTATCCGGATACTAAACTCACCTACTGTCCGTAGGGAGAACTTCCTCGCCTACCGTCCGTAGGGAGGGCCTACACCGCATGAGTTTAAACTCAACCTAACACATATCTCCTATACGTAGCGCAACTAAATCTAAGCCCTACCTGATATACGTAGCTCAAATAAACCTAAAACCTACGTTCTATATGAAACGCAAATCTAAATAGTATCCGCATACTAAACTCACCTACTGTCCGTAGGGAGAACTTCCTCGCCTACCGTCCGTAGGGAGGGCCTACACCGCATGAGTTTAAACTCAACCTAACACATATCTCCTATACGTAGCGCAACTAAATCTAAGCCCTACCTGATATACGTAGCTCAAATAAACCTAAAACCTATGTTCTATATGAAACGTAAATCTAAACAGTATCCGCATACTGATCTCTCCTACCGTCCGTAGGGAGAAAACCCACCCTCCCTCCCAGTATCCGGATACTAAACTCACCTACTGTCCGTAGGGAGAACTTCCTCGCCTACCGTCCGTAGGGAGGGCCTACACCGCATGAGTTTAAACTCAAAATAACACATATCTCCTATACGTAGCGCAACTAAATCTAAGCCCTACCTGATATACGTAGCTCAAATAAACCTAAAACCTACGTTCTATATGAAACGCAAATCTAAATAGTATCCGCATACTAAACTCACCTACTGTCCGTAGGGAGAACTTCCTCGCCTACCGTCCGTAGGGAGGGCCTACACCGCATGAGTTTAAACTCAACCTAACACATATCTCCTATACGTAGCGCAACTAAATCTAAGCCCTACCTGATATACGTAGCTCAAATAAACCTAAAACCTATGTTCTATATGAAACGCAAATCTAAACAGTATCCGCATACTGATCTCTCCTACCGTCCGTAGGGAGAAAACCCACCCTCCCTCCCAGTATCCGGATACTAAACTCACCTACTGTCCGTAGGGAGAACTTCCTCGCCTACCGTCCGTAGGGAGGGCCTACACCGCATGAGTTTAAACTCAACCTAACACATATCTCCTATACGTAGCGCAACTAAATCTAAGCCCTACCTGATATACGTAGCTCAAATAAACCTAAAACCTACGTTCTATATGAAACGCAAATCTAAATAGTATCCGCATACTAAACTCACCTACTGTCCGTAGGGAGAACTTCCTCGCCTACCGTCCGTAGGGAGGGCCTACACCGCATGAGTTTAAACTCAACCTAACACATATCTCCTATACGTAGCGCAACTAAATCTAAGCCCTACCTGATATACGTAGCTCAAATAAACCTAAAACCTATGTTCTATATGAAACGTAAATCTAAACAGTATCCGCATACTGATCTCTCCTACCGTCCGTAGGGAGAAAACCCACCCTCCCTCCCAGTATCCGGATACTAAACTCAC
Source organism: Criorhina ranunculi (assembly GCA_951813785.1). Classification (NCBI taxonomy): domain Eukaryota; kingdom Metazoa; phylum Arthropoda; class Insecta; order Diptera; family Syrphidae; genus Criorhina; species Criorhina ranunculi. Next base: position 22,928,713 of record OX638381.1, read on the forward strand.
CTACTGTCCGTAGGGAGAACTTCCTCGCCTAGCTCACGTAGCTCAAATAAACCTAAAACCTACGTTCTATATGAAACGCAAATCTAAATAGTATCCGCATACTAAACTCACCTACTGTCCGTAGGGAGAACTTCCTCGCCTACCGTCCGTAGGGAGGGCCTACACCGCATGAGTTTAAACTCAACCTAACACATATCTCCTATACGTAGCGCAACTAAATCTAAGCCCTACCTGATATACGTAGCTCAAATAAACCTAAAACCTATGTTCTATATGAAACGCAAATCTAGACAGTATCCGCATACTGATCTCTCCTACCGTCCGTAGGGAGAAAACCCACCCTCCCTCCCAGTATCCGGATACTAAACTCACCTACTGTCCGTAGGGAGAACTTCCTCGCCTACCGTCCGTAGGGAGGGCCTACACCGCATGAGTTTAAACTCAACCTAACACATATCTCCTATACGTAGCGCAACTAAATCTAAGCCCTACCTGATATACGTAGCTCAAATAAACCTAAAACCTATGTTCTATATGAAACGCAAATCTAGACAGTATCCGCATACTGATCTCTCCTACCGTCCGTAGGGAGAAAACCCACCCTCCCTCCCAGTATCCGGATACTAAACTCACCTACTGTCCGTAGGGAGAACTTCCTCGCCTACCGTCCGTAGGGAGGGCCTACACCGCATGAGTTTAAACTCAACCTAACACATATCTCCTATACGTAGCGCAACTAAATCTAAGCCCTACCTGATATACGTAGCTCAAATAAACCTAAAACCTATGTTCTATATGAAACGCAAATCTAGACAGTATCCGCATACTGATCTCTCCTACCGTCCGTAGGGAGAAAACCCACCCTCCCTCCCAGTATCCGGATACTAAACTCACCTACTGTCCGTAGGGAGAACTTCCTCGCCTACCGTCCGTAGGGAGGGCCTACACCGCATGAGTTTAAACTCAACCTAACACATATCTCCTATACGTAGCGCAACTAAATCTAAGCCCTACCTGATATACGTAGCTCAAATAAACCTAAAACCTACGTTCTATATGAAACGCAAATCTAAATAGTATCCGCATACTAAACTCACCTACTGTCCGTAGGGAGAACTTCCTCGCCTACCGTCCGTAGGGAGGGCCTACACCGCATGAGTTTAAACTCAACCTAACACATATCTCCTATACGTAGCGCAACTAAATCTAAGCCCTACCTGATATACGTAGCTCAAATAAACCTAAAACCTATGTTCTATATGAAACGTAAATCTAAACAGTATCCGCATACTGATCTCTCCTACCGTCCGTAGGGAGAAAACCCACCCTCCCTCCCAGTATCCGGATACTAAACTCACCTACTGTCCGTAGGGAGAACTTCCTCGCCTACCGTCCGTAGGGAGGGCCTACACCGCATGAGTTTAAACTCAAAATAACACATATCTCCTATACGTAGCGCAACTAAATCTAAGCCCTACCTGATATACGTAGCTCAAATAAACCTAAAACCTACGTTCTATATGAAACGCAAATCTAAATAGTATCCGCATACTAAACTCACCTACTGTCCGTAGGGAGAACTTCCTCGCCTACCGTCCGTAGGGAGGGCCTACACCGCATGAGTTTAAACTCAACCTAACACATATCTCCTATACGTAGCGCAACTAAATCTAAGCCCTACCTGATATACGTAGCTCAAATAAACCTAAAACCTATGTTCTATATGAAACGCAAATCTAAACAGTATCCGCATACTGATCTCTCCTACCGTCCGTAGGGAGAAAACCCACCCTCCCTCCCAGTATCCGGATACTAAACTCACCTACTGTCCGTAGGGAGAACTTCCTCGCCTACCGTCCGTAGGGAGGGCCTACACCGCATGAGTTTAAACTCAACCTAACACATATCTCCTATACGTATCGCAACTAAATCTAAGCCCTACCTGATATACGTAGCTCAAATAAACCTAAAACCTACGTTCTATATGAAACGCAAATCTAAATAGTATCCGCATACTAAACTCACCTACTGTCCGTAGGGAGAACTTCCTCGCCTACCGTCCGTAGGGAGGGCCTACACCGCATGAGTTTAAACTCAACCTAACACATATCTCCTATACGTAGCGCAACTAAATCTAAGCCCTACCTGATATATGTACGTAGCTCAAATAAACCTAAAACCTATGTTCTATATGAAACGTAAATCTAAACAGTATCCGCATACTGATCTCTCCTACCGTCCGTAGGGAGAAAACCCACCCTCCCTCCCAGTATCCGGATACTAAACTCACCTACTGTCCGTAGGGAGAACTTCCTCGCCTACCGTCCGTAGGGAGGGCCTACACCGCATGAGTTTAAACTCAAAATAACACATATCTCCTATACGTAGCGCAACTAAATCTAAGCCCTACCTGATATACGTAGCTCAAATAAACCTAAAACCTACGTTCTATATGAAACGCAAATCTAAATAGTATCCGCATACTAAACTCACCTACTGTCCGTAGGGAGAACTTCCTCGCCTACCGTCCGTAGGGAGGGCCTACACCGCATGAGTTTAAACTCAACCTAACACATATCTCCTATACGTAGCGCAACTAAATCTAAGCCCTACCTGATATACGTAGCTCAAATAAACCTAAAACCTATGTTCTATATGAAACGCAAATCTAAACAGTATCCGCATACTGATCTCTCCTACCGTCCGTAGGGAGAAAACCCACCCTCCCTCCCAGTATCCGGATACTAAACTCACCTACTGTCCGTAGGGAGAACTTCCTCGCCTACCGTCCGTAGGGAGGGCCTACACCGCATGAGTTTAAACTCAACCTAACACATATCTCCTATACGTAGCGCAACTAAATCTAAGCCCTACCTGATATACGTAGCTCAAATAAACCTAAAACCTACGTTCTATATGAAACGCAAATCTAAATAGTATCCGCATACTAAACTCACCTACTGTCCGTAGGGAGAACTTCCTCGCCTACCGTCCGTAGGGAGGGCCTACACCGCATGAGTTTAAACTCAACCTAACACATATCTCCTATACGTAGCGCAACTAAATCTAAGCCCTACCTGATATACGTAGCTCAAATAAACCTAAAACCTATGTTCTATATGAAACGTAAATCTAAACAGTATCCGCATACTGATCTCTCCTACCGTCCGTAGGGAGAAAACCCACCCTCCCTCCCAGTATCCGGATACTAAACTCACCTACTGTCCGTAGGGAGAACTTCCTCGCCTACCGTCCGTAGGGAGGGCCTACACCGCATGAGTTTAAACTCAACCTAACACATATCTCCTATACGTAGCGCAACTAAATCTAAGCCCTACCTGATATACGTAGCTCAAATAAACCTAAAACCTATGTTCTATATGAAACGTAAATCTAAACAGTATCCGCATACTGATCTCTCCTACCGTCCGTAGGGAGAAAACCCACCCTCCCTCCCAATATCCGGATACTTAACTCACCTACTGTCCGTAGGGAGAACTTCCTCGCCTACCGTCCGTAGGGAGGGCCTACACCGCATGAGTTTAAACTCAACCTAACACATATCTCCTATACGTAGCGCAACTAAATCTAAGCCCTACCTGATATACGTAGCTCAAATAAACCTAAAACCTACGTTCTACATGAAACGCAAATCTAAATAGTATCCGCATACTAAACTCACCTACTGTCCGTAGGGAGAACTTCCTCGCCTACCGTCCGTAGGGAGGGCCTACACCGCATGAGTTTAAACTCAACCTAACACATATCTCCTATACGTAGCGCAACTAAATCTAAGCCCTACCTGATATACGTAGCTCAAATAAACCTAAAACCTATGTTCTATATGAAACGTAAATCTAAACAGTATCCGCATACTGATCTCTCCTACCGTCCGTAGGGAGAAAACCCGCCCTCCCTCCCAGTATCCGGATACTAAACTCACCTACTGTCCGTAGGGAGAACTTCCTCGCCTACCGTCCGTAGGGAGGGCCTACACCGCATGAGTTTAAACTCAACCTAACACATATCTCCTATACGTAGCGCAACTAAATCTAAGCCCTACCTGATATACGTAGCTCAAATAAACCTAAAACCTACGTTCTACATGAAACGCAAATCTAAATAGTATCCGCATACTAAACTCACCTACTGTCCGTAGGGAGAACTTCCTCGCCTACCGTCCGTAGGGAGGGCCTACACCGCATGAGTTTAAACTCAACCTAACACATATCTCCTATACGTAGCGCAACTAAATCTAAGCCCTACCTGATATACGTAGCTCAAATAAACCTAAAACCTATGTTCTATATGAAACGTAAATCTAAACAGTATCCGCATACTGATCTCTCCTACCGTCCGTAGGGAGAAAACCCGCCCTCCCTCCCAGTATCCGGATACTAAACTCACCTACTGTCCGTAGGGAGAACTTCCTCGCCTACCGTCCGTAGGGAGGGCCTACACCGCATGAGTTTAAACTCAACCTAACACATATCTCCTATACGTAGCGCAACTAAATCTAAGCCCTACCTGATATACGTAGCTCAAATAAACCTAAAACCTATGTTCTATATGAAACGTAAATCTAAACAGTATCCGCATACTGATCTCTCCTACCGTCCGTAGGGAGAAAACCCACCCTCCCTCCCAATATCCGCATACTAAACTCACCTACTGTCCGTAGGGAAAACTTCCTCGCCTACCGTCCGTAGGGAGGGCCTACACCGCATGAGTTTAAACTCAACCTAACACATATCTCCTATACGTAGCGCAACTAAATCTAAGCCCTACCTGATATACGTAGCTCAAATAAACCTAAAACCTACGTTCTACATGAAACGCAAATCTAAATAGTATCCGCATACTAAACTCACCTACTGTCCGTAGGGAGAACTTCCTCGCCTACCGTCCGTAGGGAGGGCCTACACCGCATGAGTTTAAACTCAACCTAACACATATCTCCTATACGTAGCGCAACTAAATCTAAGCCCTACCTGATATACGTAGCTCAAATAAACCTAAAACCTATGTTCTATATGAAACGTAAATCTAAACAGTATCCGCATACTGATCTCTCCTACCGTCCGTAGGGAGAAAACCCGCCCTCCCTCCCAGTATCCGGATACTAAACTCACCTACTGTCCGTAGGGAGAACTTCCTCGCCTACCGTCCGTAGGGAGGGCCTACACCGCATGAGTTTAAACTCAACCTAACACATATCTCCTATACGTAGCGCAACTAAATCTAAGCCCTACCTGATATACGTAGCTCAAATAAACCTAAAACCTATGTTCTATATGAAACGTAAATCTAAACAGTATCCGCATACTGATCTCTCCTACCGTCCGTAGGGAGAAAACCCACCCTCCCTCCCAGTATCCGGATACTAAACTCACCTACTGTCCGTAGGGAGAACTTCCTCGCCTACCGTCCGTAGGGAGGGCCTACACCGCATGAGTTTAAACTCAACCTAACACATATCTCCTATACGTAGCGCAACTAAATCTAAGCCCTACCTGATATACGTAGCTCAAATAAACCTAAAACCTATGTTCTATATGAAACGTAAATCTAAACAGTATCCGCATACTGATCTCTCCTACCGTCCGTAGGGAGAAAACCCACCCTCCCTCCCAATATCCGGATACTTAACTCACCTACTGTCCGTAGGGAGAACTTCCTCGCCTACCGTCCGTAGGGAGGGCCTACACCGCATGAGTTTAAACTCAACCTAACACATATCTCCTATACGTAGCGCAACTAAATCTAAGCCCTACCTGATATACGTAGCTCAAATAAACCTAAAACCTACGTTCTACATGAAACGCAAATCTAAACAGTATCCGCATACTAAACTCACCTACTGTCCGTAGGGAAAACTTCCTCGCCTACTGTCCGTAGGGAGGGCCTACACCGCATGAGTTTAAACTCAACCTAACACATATCTCCTATACGTAGCGCAACTAAATCTAAGCCCTACCTGATATACGTAGCTCAAATAAACCTAAAACCTATGTTCTATATGAAACGTAAATCTAAACAGTATCCGCATACTGATCTCTCCTACCGTCCGTAGGGAGAAAACCCACCCTCCCTCCCAGTATCCGGATACTAAACTCTCCTACTGTCCGTAAAGAGAACTTCCTCGCCTACCGTCCGTAGGGAGGGCCTTCACCGCATGAGTTTAAACTCAACCTAACACATATCTCCTATACGTAGCGCAACTAAATCTAAGCCCTACCTGATATACGTAGCTCAAATAAACCTAAAACCTACGTTCTACATGAAACGCAAATCTAAATAGTATCCGCATACTAAACTCACCTACTGTCCGTAGGGAGAACTTCCTCGCCTACCGTCCGTAGGGAGGGCCTACACCGCATGAGTTTAAACTCAACCTAACACATATCTCCTATACGTAGCGCAACTAAATCTAAGCCCTACCTGATATACGTAGCTCAAATAAACCTAAAACCTATGTTCTATATGAAACGTAAATCTAAACAGTATCCGCATACTGATCTCTCCTACCGTCCGTAGGGAGAAAACCCGCCCTCCCTCCCAGTATCCGGATACTAAACTCACCTACTGTCCGTAGGGAGAACTTCCTCGCCTACCGTCCGTAGGGAGGGCCTACACCGCATGAGTTTAAACTCAACCTAACACATATCTCCTATACGTAGCGCAACTAAATCTAAGCCCTACCTGATATTCGCAGCTCAAATAAACCTAAAACCTACGTTCTACATGAAACGCAAATCTTAATAGTATCCGCATACTAAACTCACCTACTGTCCGTAGGGAGAACTTCCTCGCCTACCGTCCGTAGGGAAGGCCTACACCGCATAAATTTAAACTCAACCTAACACATATCTCCTATACGTAGCGCAACTAAATCTAAGCCCTAACTGATATACGTAGCTCAAATAAACCTAAAACCTATGTTTTACATGAAACGCAAATCTAAATAGTATCCGCATACTAAACTCACCTACTGTCCGTAGGGAGAACTTCCTCGCCTACCGTCCGTAGGGAGGGCCTACACCGCATGAGTTTAAACTCAACCTAACACATGCCTCCTATACGTAGCGCAACTAAATCTAAGCCCTACCTGATATACGTAGCTCAAATAAACCTAAAACCTATGTTCTATATGAAACGTAAATCTAAACAGTATCCGAATACTAAACTCACCTACTGTCCGTAGGGAGAACTTCCTCGCCTACCGTCCGTAGGGAGGGCCTACACCGCATGAGTTTAAACTCAACCTAACACATATCTCCTATACGTAGCGCAACTAAATCTAAGCCCTACCTGATATACGTAGCTCAAATAAACCTAAAACCTACGTTCTACATGAAACGCAAATCTAAACAGTATCCGAATACTAAACTCACCTACTGTCCGTAGGGAGAACTTCCTCGCCTACCGTCCGTAGGGAGGGCCTACACCGCATGAGTTTAAACTCAACCTAACACATATCTCCTATACGTAGCGCAACTAAATCTAAGCCCTACCTGATATACGTAGCTCAAATAAACCTAAAACCTATGTTCTATATGAAACGTAAATCTAAACAGTATCCGCATACTGATCTCTCCTACCGTCCGTAGGGAGAAAACCCACCCTCCCTCCCAGTATCCGGATACTAAACTCACCTACTGTCCGTAGGGAGAACTTCCTCGCCTACCGTCCGTAGGGAGGGCCTACACCGCATGAGTTTAAACTCAACCTAACACATATCTCCTATACGTAGCGCAACTAAATCTAAGCCCTACCTGATATACGTAGCTCAAATAAACCTAAAACCTATGTTCTATATGAAACGTAAATCTAAACAGTATCCGCATACTGATCTCTCCTACCGTCCGTAGGGAGAAAACCCACCCTCCCTCCCAATATCCGGATACTTAACTCACCTACTGTCCGTAGGGAGAACTTCCTCGCCTACCGTCCGTAGGGAGGGCCTACACCGCATGAGTTTAAACTCAACCTAACACATATCTCCTATACGTAGCGCAACTAAATCTAAGCCCTACCTGATATACGTAGCTCAAATAAACCTAAAACCTACGTTCTACATGAAACGCAAATCTAAACAGTATCCGCATACTAAACTCACCTACTGTCCGTAGGGAAAACTTCCTCGCCTACTGTCCGTAGGGAGGGCCTACACCGCATGAGTTTAAACTCAACCTAACACATATCTCCTATACGTAGCGCAACTAAATCTAAGCCCTACCTGATATACGTAGCTCAAATAAACCTAAAACCTATGTTCTATATGAAACGTAAATCTAAACAGTATCCGCATACTGATCTCTCCTACCGTCCGTAGGGAGAAAACCCACCCTCCCTCCCAGTATCCGGATACTAAACTCTCCTACTGTCCGTAAAGAGAACTTCCTCGCCTACCGTCCGTAGGGAGGGCCTTCACCGCATGAGTTTAAACTCAACCTAACACATATCTCCTATACGTAGCGCAACTAAATCTAAGCCCTACCTGATATACGTAGCTCAAATAAACCTAAAACCTACGTTCTACATGAAACGCAAATCTAAATAGTATCCGCATACTAAACTCACCTACTGTCCGTAGGGAGAACTTCCTCGCCTACCGTCCGTAGGGAGGGCCTACACCGCATGAGTTTAAACTCAACCTAACACATATCTCCTATACGTAGCGCAACTAAATCTAAGCCCTACCTGATATACGTAGCTCAAATAAACCTAAAACCTATGTTCTATATGAAACGTAAATCTAAACAGTATCCGCATACTGATCTCTCCTACCGTCCGTAGGGAGAAAACCCGCCCTCCCTCCCAGTATCCGGATACTAAACTCACCTACTGTCCGTAGGGAGAACTTCCTCGCCTACCGTCCGTAGGGAGGGCCTACACCGCATGAGTTTAAACTCAACCTAACACATATCTCCTATACGTAGCGCAACTAAATCTAAGCCCTACCTGATATACGTAGCTCAAATAAACCTAAAACCTATGTTCTATATGAAACGTAAATCTAAACAGTATCCGCATACTGATCTCTCCTACCGTCCGTAGGGAGAAAACCCACCCTCCCTCCCAGTATCCGGATACTAAACTCACCTACTGTCCGTAGGGAGAACTTCCTCGCCTACCGTCCGTAGGGAGGGCCTGCACCGCATGAGTTTAAACTCAACCTTACACATATCTCCTATACGTAGCGCAACTAAATCTAAGCCCTAACTGATATACGTAGCTCAAATAAACCTAAAACCTATGTTTTACATGAAACGCAAATCTAAATAGTATCCGCATACTAAACTCACCTACTGTCCGTAGGGAGAACTTCCTCGCCTACCGTCCGTAGGGAGGGCCTACACCGCATGAGTTTAAACTCAACCTAACACATGCCTCCTATACGTAGCGCAACTAAATCTAAGCCCTACCTGATATACGTAGCTCAAATAAACCTAAAACCTATGTTCTATATGAAACGTAAATCTAAACAGTATCCGAATACTAAACTCACCTACTGTCCGTAGGGAGAACTTCCTCGCCTACCGTCCGTAGGGAGGGCCTACACCGCATGAGTTTAAACTCAACCTAACACATATCTCCTATACGTAGCGCAACTAAATCTAAGCCCTACCTGATATACGTAGCTCAAATAAACCTAAAACCTACGTTCTACATGAAACGCAAATCTAAACAGTATCCGAATACTAAACTCACCTACTGTCCGTAGGGAGAACTTCCTCGCCTACCGTCCGTAGGGAGGGCCTACACCGCATGAGTTTAAACTCAACCTAACACATATCTCCTATACGTAGCGCAACTAAATCTAAGCCCTACCTGATATACGTAGCTCAAATAAACCTAAAACCTACGTTCTACATGAAACGCAAATCTAAATAGTATCCGCATACTAAACTCACCTACTGTCCGTAGGGAGAACTTCCTCGCCTACCGTCCGTAGGGAGGGCCTACACCGCATGAGTTTAAACTCAACCTAACACATATCTCCTATACGTAGCGCAACTAAATCAAAGCCCTACCTGATATACGTAGCTCAAATAAACCTAAAACCTATGTTCTATATGAAACGTAAATCTAAACAGTATCCGCATACTGATCTCTCCTACCGTCCGTAGGGAGAAAACCCACCCTCCCTCCCAGTATCCGGATACTAAACTCACCTACTGTCCGTAGGGAGAACTTCCTCGCCTACCGTCCGTAGGGAGGGCCTGCACCGCATGAGTTTAAACTCAACCTTACACATATCTCCTATACGTAGCGCAACTAAATCTAAGCCCTACCTGATATACGTAGCTCAAATAAACCTAAAACCTACGTTCTACATGAAACGCAAATCTAAATAGTATCCGCATACTAAACTCACCTACTGTCCGTAGGGAGAACTTCCTCGCCTACCGTCCGTAGGGAGGGCCTACACCGCATGAGTTTAAACTCAACCTAACACATATCTCCTATACGTAGCGCAACTAAATCTAAGCCCTACCTGATATACGTAGCTCAAATAAACCTAAAACCTATGTTCTACATGAAACGCAAATCTAAATAGTATCCGCATACTAAACTCACCTACTGTCCGTAGGGAGAACTTCCTCGCCTACCGTCCGTAGGGAGGGCCTACACCGCATGAGTTTAAACTCAACCTAACACATATCTCCTATACGAAGCGCAACTAAATCTAAGCCCTACCTGATATACGTAGCTCAAATAAACCTAAAACCTACGTTCTACATGAAACGCAAATCTAAATAGTATCCGCATACTAAACTCACCTACTGTCCGTAGGGAGAACTTCCTCGCCTACCGTCCGTAGGGAGGGCCTACACCGCATGAGTTTAAACTCAACCTAACACATATCTCCTATACGTAGCGCAACTAAATCTAAGCCCTACCTGATATACGTAGCTCAAATAAACCTAAAACCTACGTTCTACATGAAACGTAAATCTAAACAGTATCCGCATACTGATCTCTCCTACCGTCCGTAGGGAGAAAACCCGCCCTCCCTCCCAGTATCCGGATACTAAACTCACCTACTGTCCGTAGGGAGAACTTCCTCGCCTACCGTCCGTAGGGAGGGCCTACACCGCATGAGTTTAAACTCAACCTAACACATATCTCCTATACGTAGCGCAACTAAATCTAAGCCCTACCTGATATACGCAGCTCAAATAAACCTAAAACCTACGTTCTACATGAAACGCAAATCTTAATAGTATCCGCATACTAAACTCACCTACTGTCCGTAGGGAGAACTTCCTCGCCTACCGTCCGTAGGGAAGGCCTACACCGCATAAGTTTAAACTCAACCTAACACATATCTCCTATACGTAGCGCAACTAAATCTAAGCCCTACCTGATATACGTAGCTCAAATAAACCTAAAACCTACGTTCTACATGAAACGTAAATCTAAACAGTATCCGCATACTGATCTCTCCTACCGTCCGTAGGGAGAAAACCCGCCCTCCCTCCCAGTATCCGCATACTAAACTCACCTACTGTCCGTAGATAGAACTTCCTCGCCTACCGTCCGTAGGGAGGGCCTACACCGCATGAGTTTAAACTCAACCTAACACATATCTCCTATACGTAGCGCAACTAAATCTAAGCCCTACCTGATATACGTAGCTCAAATAAACCTAAAACCTACGTTCTACATGAAACGCAAATCTAAATAGTATACGCATACTAAACTCACCTACTGTCCGTAGGGAGAACTTCCTCGCCTACCGTCCGTAGGGAGGGCCTACACCGCATGAGTTTAAACTCAACCTAACACATATCTCCTATACGTAGCGCAACTAAATCTAAGCCCTACCTGATATACGTAGCTCAAATAAACCTAAAACCTATGTTCTATATGAAACGCAAATCTAGACAGTATCCGCATACTGATCTCTCCTACCGTCCGTAGGGAGAAAACCCACCCTCCCTCCCAGTATCCGGATACTAAACTCACCTACTGTCCGTAGGGAGAACTTCCTCGTCTACCGTCCGTAGGGAGGGCCTACACCGCATGAGTTTAAACTCAACCTTACACATATCTCCTATACGTAGCGCAACTAAATCTAAGCCCTACCTGATATACGTAGCTCAAATAAACCTAAAACCTACGTTCTACATGAAACGCAAATCTAAACAGTATCCGAATACTAAACTCACCTACTGTCCGTAGGGAGAACTTCCTCGCCTACCGTCCGTAGGGAGGGCCTACACCGCATGAGTTTAAACTCAACCTAACACATATCTCCTATACGTAGCGCAACTAAATCTAAGCCCTACCTGATATACGTAGCTCAAATAAACCTAAAACCTATGTTCTACATGAAACGCAAATCTAAATAGTATCCGCATACTAAACTCACCTACTGTCCGTAGGGAGAACTTCCTCGCCTACCGTCCGTAGGGAGGGCCTACACCGCATGAGTTTAAACTCAACCTAACACATATCTCCTATACGAAGCGCAACTAAATCTAAGCCCTACCTGATATACGTAGCTCAAATAAACCTAAAACCTATGTTCTACATGAAACGCAAATCTAAATAGTATCCGCATACTAAACTCACCTACTGTCCGTAGGGAGAACTTCCTCGCCTACCGTCCGTAGGGAGGGCCTACACCGCATGAGTTTAAACTCAACCTAACACATATCTCCTATACGTAGCGCAACTAAATCTAAGCCCTACCTGATATACGTAGCTCAAATAAACCTAAAACCTACGTTCTACATGAAACGCAAATCTAAATAGTATCCGCATACTAAACTCACCTACTGTCCGTAGGGAGAACTTCCTCGCCTACCGTCCGTAGGGAGGGCCTACACCGCATGAGTTTAAACCCAACCTAACACATATCTCCTATACGTAGCGCAACTAAATCTAAGCCCTACCTGATATACGTAGCTCAAATAAACCTAAAACCTACGTTCTACATGAAACGCAAATCTAAATAGTATCCGCATGCTAAACTCACCTACTGTCCGTAGGGAGAACTTCCTCGCCTACCGTCCGTAGGGAGGGCCTACACCGCATGAGTTTAAACTCAACCTAACACATATCTCCTATACGTAGCGCAACTAAATCTAAGCCCTACCTGATATACGTAGCTCAAATAAACCTAAAACCTATGTTCTATATGAAACGTAAATCTAAACAGTATCCGCATACTGATCTCTCCTACCGTCCGTAGGGAGAAAACCCACCCTCCCTCCCAGTATCCGGATACTAAACTCACCTACTGTCCGTAGGGAGAACTTCCTCGCCTACCGTCCGTAGGGAGGGCCTACACCGCATGAGTTTAAACTCAACCTAACACATATCTCCTATACGTAGCGCAACTAAATCTAAGCCCTACCTGATATACGTAGCTCAAATAAACCTAAAACCTACGTTCTACATGAAACGCAAATCTAAATAGTATCCGCATACTAAACTCACCTACTGTCCGTAGGGAGAACTTCCTCGCCTACCGTCCGTAGGGAGGGCCTACACCGCATGAGTTTAAACTCAACCTAACACATATCTCCTATACGTAGCGCAACTAAATCTAAGCCCTACCTGATATACGTAGCTCAAATAAACCTAAAACCTATGTTCTATATGAAACGTAAATCTAAACAGTATCCGCATACTGATCTCTCCTACCGTCCGTAGGGAGAAAACCCACCCTCCCTCCCAGTATCCGGATACTAAACTCACCTACTGTCCGTAGGGAGAACTTCCTCGCCTACCGTCCGTAGGGAGGGCCTACACCGCATGAGTTTAAACTCAACCTAACACATATCTCCTATACGTAGCGGAACTAAATCTAAGCCCTACCTGATATACGTAGCTCAAATAAACCTAAAACCTATGTTCTATATGAAACGCAAATCTAAATAGTATCCGCATTCTAAACTCACCTACTGTCCGTAGGGAGAACTTCCTCGCCTACCGTCCGTAGGGAGGGCCTACACCGCATGAGTTAAAACTCAACCTAACACATATCTCCTATACGTAGCGGAACTAAATCTAAGCCCTACCTGATATACGTAGCTCAAATAAACCTAAAACCTATGTTCTATATGAAACGCAAATCTAAATAGTATCCGCATACTAAACTCACTTACTGTCCGTAGGGAGAACTTCCTCGCCAACCGTCCGTAGGGAGGGCCTACACCGCATGAGTTTAAACTCAACCTAACACATATCTCCTATACGTAGCGGAACTAAATCTAAGCCCTACCTGATATACGTAGCTCAAATAAACCTAAAACCTATGTTCTATATGAAACGCAAATCTAAATAGTATCCGCATTCTAAACTCACCTACTGTCCGTAGGGAGAACTTCCTCGCCTACCGTCCTTAGGGAGGGCCTACACCGCATGAGTTTAAACTCAACCTAACACATATCTACTATACGTAGCGCAACTAAATCTAAGCCCTACCTAATATACGTAGCTCAAATAAACCTAAAACCTATGTTCTATATGAAACGTAAATCTAAACAGTATCCGCATACTGATCTCTCCTACCGTCCGTAGGGAGAAAACCCACCCTCCCTCCCAGTATCCGGATACTAAACTCACCTACTGTCCGTATTGAGAACTTCCTCGCCTACCGTCCGTAGGGAGGGCCTACACCGCATGAGTTTAAACTCAACCTAACACATATCTTCTATACGTAACGCAACTAAATCTAAGCCCTACCTGATATACGTAGCTCAAATAAACCTAAAACCTACGTTCTACATGAAACGCAAATCTAAATAGTATCCGCATACTAAACTCACCTACTGTCCGTAGGGAGAACTTCCTCGCCTACCGTCCGTAGGGAGGGCCTACACCGCATGAGTTTAAACTCAACCTAACACATATCTCCTATACGTAGCGCAACTAAATCTAAGCCCTACCTGATATACGTAGCTCAAATAAACCTAAAACCTACGTTCTACATGAAACGCAAATCTAAATAGTATCCGCATACTAAACTCACCTACTGTCCGTAGGGAGAACTTCCTCGCCTACCGTCCGTAGGGAGGGCCTACACCGCATGAGTTTAAACTCAACCTAACACATATCTCCTATACGTAGCGCAACTAAATCTAAGCCCTACCTGATATACGTAGCTCAAATAAACCTAAAACCTACGTTCTACATGAAACGCAAATCTAAATAGTATCCGCATACTAAACTCACCTACTGTCCGTAGGGAGAACTTCCTCGCCTACCGTCCGTAGGGAGGGCCTACACCGCATGAGTTTAAACTCAACCTAACACATATCTCCTATACGTAGCGCAACTAAATCTAAGCCCTACCTGATATACGTAGCTCAAATAAACCTAAAACCTATGTTCTATATGAAACGTAAATCTAAACAGTATCCGCATACTGATCTCTCCTACCGTCCGTAGGGAGAAAACCCACCCTCCCTCCCAGTATCCGGATACTAAACTCACCTACTGTCCGTAGGGAGAACTTCCTCGCCTACCGTCCGTAGGGAGGGCCTACACCGCATGAGTTTAAACTCAACCTAACACATATCTCCTATACGTAGCGCAACTAAATCTAAGCCCTACCTGATATACGTAGCTCAAATAAACCTAAAACCTACGTTCTACATGAAACGCAAATCTAAATAGTATCCGCATACTAAACTCACCTACTGTCCGTAGGGAGAACTTCCTCGCCAACCGTCCGTAGGGAGGGCCTACACCGCATGAGTTTAAACTCAACCTAACACATATCTCCTATACGTAGCGGAACTAAATCTAAGCCCTACCTGATATACGTAGCTCAAATAAACCTAAAACCTATGTTCTATATGAAACGTAAATCTAAACAGTATCCGCATACTGATCTCTCCTACCGTCCGTAGGGAGATAACCCACCCTCCCTCCCAGTATCCGGATACTAGACTCACCTACTGTCCGTAGGGAGAACTTCCTCGCCTACCGTCCGTAGGGAGGGCCTACACCGCATGAGTTTAAACTCAACCTAACACATATCTCCTATACGTAGCGCAACTGAATCTAAGCCCTACCTGATATACGTAGCTCAAATAAACCTAAAACCTATGTTCTACATGAAACGCAAATCCAAATAGTATCCGCATACTAAACTCACCTACTGTCCGTAGGGAGAACTTCCTCGCCTACCGTCCGTAGGGAGGGCCTACACCGCATGAGTTTAAACTCAACCTAACACATATCTCCTATACGTAGCGCAACTGAATCTAAGCCCTACCTGATATACGTAGCGCAAATAAACCTAAAACCTATGTTCTATATGAAACGCAAATCTAAATAGTATCCGCATACTAAACTCACCTACTGTCCGTAGGGAGAACTTCCTCGCCTACCGTCCGTAGGGAGGGCCTACACCGCATGAGTTTAAACTCAACCTAACACATATCTCCTATACGTAGCGGAATTAAATCTAAGCCCTACCTGATATACGTAGCTCAAATAAACCTAAAACCTATGTTCTATATGAAACGCAAATCTAAATAGTATCCGCATTCTAAACTCACCTACTGTCCGTAGGGAGAACTTCCTCGCCTACCGTCCTTAGGGAGGGCCTACACCGCATGAGTTTAAACTCAACCTAACACATATCTACTATACGTAGCGCAACTAA
Source organism: Criorhina ranunculi (assembly GCA_951813785.1). Classification (NCBI taxonomy): domain Eukaryota; kingdom Metazoa; phylum Arthropoda; class Insecta; order Diptera; family Syrphidae; genus Criorhina; species Criorhina ranunculi. Next base: position 22,945,349 of record OX638381.1, read on the forward strand.
ATCTAAGCCCTACCTAATATACGTAGCTCAAATAAACCTAAAACCTATGTTCTATATGAAACGCAAATCTAAACAGTATCCGCATACTGATCTCTCCTACCGTCCGTAGGGAGAAAACCCACCCTCCCTCCCAGTATCCGGATACTAAACTCACCTACTGTCCGTAGGGAGAACTTCCTCGCCTACCGTCCGTAGGGAGGGCCTACACCGCATGAGTTTAAACTCAACCTAACACATATCTTCTATACGTAACGCAACTAAATCTAAGCCCTACCTGATATACGTAGCTCAAATAAACCTAAAACCTACGTTCTACATGAAACGCAAATCTAAATAGTATCCGCATACTAAACTCACCTACTGTCCGTAGGGAGAGCCTCCTCGCCAACCGTCCGTAGGGAGGGCCTACACCGCATGAGTTTAAACTCAACCTAACACATATCTCCTATACGTAGCGGAACTAAATCTAAGCCCTACCTGATATACGTAGCTCAAATAAACCTAAAACCTATGTTCTTTCTATATGAAACGCAAATCACCTACTGTCCGTAGGGAGAACCTCCTCGCCAACCGTCCGTAGGGAGGGCCTACACCGCATGAGTTTAAACTCAACCTAACACATATCTCCTATACGTAGCGGAACTAAATCTAAGCCCTACCTGATATACGTAGCTCAAATAAACCTAAAACCTATGTTCTTTCTATATGAAACGCAAATCTAAATAGTATCCGCATACTAAACTCACCTACTGTCCGTAGGGAGAACCTCCTCGCCAACCGTCCGTAGGGAGGGCCTACACCGCATGAGTTTAAACTCAACCTAACACATATCTCCTATACGTAGCGCAACTAAATCTAAGCCCTACCTGATATACGTAGCGCAAATAAACCTAAAACCTATGTTCTATATGAAACGCAAATCTAAATAGTATCCGCATACTAAACTCACCTACTGTCCGTAGGGAGAACCTCCTCGCCTACCGTCCGTAGGGAGGGCCTACACCGCATGAGTTTAAACTCAACCTAACACATATCTCCTATACGTAGCGCAACTAAATCTAAGCCCTACCTGATATACGTAGCGCAAATAAACCTAAAACCTATGTTCTATATGAAACGCAAATCTAAATAGTATCCGCATACTAAACTCACCTACTGTCCGTAGGGAGAACCTCCTCGCCTACCGTCCGTAGGGAGGGCCTACACCGCATGAGTTTAAACTCAACCTAACACATATCTCCTATACGTAGCGCAACTAAATCTTAGCCCTACCTGATATACGTAGCTCAAATAAACCTAAAACCTATGTCCTATATGAAACGTAAATCTAAACAGTATCCGCATACTGATCTCTCCTACCGTCCGTAGGGAGAAAGCCCACCCTCCCTCCCAGTATCCGGATACTAAACTCACCTACTGTCCGTAGGGAGAACTTCCTCGCCTACCGTCCGTAGGGAGGGCCTACACCGCATGAGTTTAAACTCAACCTAACACATATCTCCTATACGTAGCGCAACTAAATCTAAGCCCTACCTGATATACGTAGCTCAAATAAACCTAAAACCTATGTTCTATATGAAACGTAAATCTAAACAGTATCCGCATACTGATCTCTCCTACCGTCCGTAGGGAGAAAACCCACCCTCCCTCCCAGTATCCGGATACTAAACTCACCTACTGTCCGTAGGGAGAACTTCCTCGCCTACCGTCCGTAGGGAGGGCCTACACCGCATGAGTTTAAACTCAACCTAACACATATCTCCTATACGTAACGCAACTAAATCTAAGCCCTACCTGATATACGTAGCTCAAATAAACCTAAAACCTACGTTCTATATGAAACGCAAATCTAAATAGTATCCGCATACTAAACTCACCTACTGTCCGTAGGGAGAACTTCCTCGCCTACCGTCCGTAGGGAGGGCCTACACCGCATGAGTTTAAACTCAACCTAACACATATCTCCTATACGTAGCGCAACTAAATCTAAGCCCTACCTGATATACGTAGCTCAAATAAACCTAAAACCTATGTTCTATATGAAACGCAAATCTAAACAGTATCCGCATACTGATCTCTCCTACCGTCCGTAGGGAGAAAACCCACCCTCCCTCCCAGTATCCGGATACTAAACTCACCTACTGTCCGTAGGGAGAACTTCCTCGCCTACCGTCCGTAGGGAGGGCCTACACCGCATGAGTTTAAACTCAACCTAACACATATCTCCTATACGTAGCGCAACTAAATCTAAGCCCTACCTGATATACGTAGCTCAAATAAACCTAAAACCTATGTTCTATATGAAACGTAAATCTAAACAGTATCCGCATACTGATCTCTCCTACCGTCCGTAGGGAGAAAACCCACCCTCCCTCCCAATATCCGGATACTAAACTCACCTACTGTCCGTAGGGAGAACTTCCTCGCCTACCGTCCGTAGGGAGGGCCTACACCGCATGAGTTTAAACTCAACCTAACACATATCTCCTATACGTAGCGCAACTAAATCTAAGCCCTACCTGATATACGTAGCTCAAATAAACCTAAAACCTAAGTTCTACATGAAACGCAAATCTAAACAGTATCCGCATACTAAACTCACCTACTGTCCGTAGGGAGAACTTCCTCGCCTACCGTCCGTAGGGAGGGCCTACACCGCATGAGTTTAAACTCAACCTAACTAAAACCTACGTTCTATATGAAACGTAAATCTAAACAGTATCCGCATACTGATCTCTCCTACCGTCCGTAGGGAGAAAACCCACCCTCCCTCCCAGTATCCGGATACTAAACTCTCCTACTGTCCGTAGGGAGAACTTCCTCGCCTACCGTCCGTAGGGAGGGCCTTCACCGCATGAGTTTAAACTCAACCTAACACATATCTCCTATACGTAGCGCAACTAAATCTAAGCCCTACCTGATATACGTAGCTCAAATAAACCTAAAACCTACGTTCTACATGAAACGCAAATCTAAATAGTATCCGCATACTAAACTCACCTACTGTCCGTAGGGAGAACTTCCTCGCCTACCGTCCGTAGGGAGGGCCTACACCGCATGAGTTTAAACTCAACCTAACACATATCTCCTATACGTAGCGCAACTTAATCTAAGCCCTACCTGATATACGTAGCTCAAATAAACCTAAAACCTATGTTCTATATGAAACGCAAATCTAGACAGTATCCGCATACTGATCTCTCCTACCGTCCGTAGGGAGAAAACCCGCCCTCCCTCCCAGTATCCGGATACTTAACTCACCTACTGTCCGTAGGGAGAACTTCCTCGCCTACCGTCCGTAGGGAGGGCCTGCACCGCATGAGTTTAAACTCAACCTAACACATATCTCCTATACGTAGCACAACTAAATCTAAGCCCTACCTGATATACGTAGCTCAAATAAACCTAAAACCTACGTTCTACATGAAACGCAAATCTAAATAGTATCCGCATACTAAACTCACCTACTGTCCGTAGGGAGAACTTCCTCGCCTACCGTCCGTAGGGAGGGCCTACACCGCATGAGTTTAAACTCAACCTAACACATATCTCCTATACGTAGCGCAACTAAATCTAAGCCCTACCTGATATACGTAGCTCAAATAAACCTAAAACCTACGTTCTATATGAAACGCAAATCTAAATAGTATCCGCATACTAAACTCACCTACTGTCCGTAGGGAGAACTTCCTCGCCTACCGTCCGTAGGGAGGGCCTACACCGCATGAGTTTAAACTCAACCTTACACATATCTCCTATACGTAGCGCAACTAAATCTAAGCCCTACCTGATATACGTAGCTCAAATAAACCTAAAACCTACGTTCTACATGAAACGCAAATCTAAACAGTATCCGAATACTAAACTCACCTACTGTCCGTAGGGAGAACTTCCTCGCCTACCGTCCGTAGGGAGGGCCTACACCGCATGAGTTTAAACTCAACCTAACACATATCTCCTATACGTAGCGCAACTAAATCTAAGCCCTACCTGATATACGTAGCTCAAATAAACCTAAAACCTACGTTCTACATGAAACGCAAATCTAAACAGTATCCGCATACTAAACTCACCTACTGTCCGTAGGGAGAACTTCCTCGCCTACCGTCCGTAGGGAGGGCCTACACCGCATGAGTTTAAACTCAACCTAACACATATCTCCTATACGTAGCGCAACTAAATCTAAGCCCCAACTGATATACGTAGCTCAAATAAACCTAAAACCTATGTTTTATATGAAACGCAAATCTAAATAGTATCCGCATACTAAACTCACCTACTGTCCGTAGGGAGAACTTCCTCGCCTACCGTCCGTAGGGAGGGCCTACACCGCATGAGTTTAAACTCAACCTAACACATGCCTCCTATACGTAGCGCAACTAAATCTAAGCCCTACCTGATATACGTAGCTCAAATAAACCTAAAACCTATGTTCTATATGAAACGTAAATCTAAACAGTATCCGCATACTGATCTCTCCTACCGTCCGTAGGGAGAAAACCCACCCTCCCTCCCAGTATCCGGATACTAAACTCACCTACTGTCCGTAGGGAGAACTTCCTCGCCTACCGTCCGTAGGGAGGGCCTACACCGCATGAGTTTAAACTCAACCTAACACATATCTCCTATACGTAGCGCAACTAAATCTAAGCCCTACCTGATATACGTAGCTCAAATAAACCTAAAACCTACGTTCTACATGAAACGCAAATCTAAATAGTATACGCATACTAAACTCACCTACTGTCCGTAGGGAGAACTTCCTCGCCTACCGTCCGTAGGGAGGGCCTACACCGCATGAGTTTAAACTCAACCTAACACATATCTCCTATACGTAGCGCAACTAAATCTAAGCCCTACCTGATATACGTAGCTCAAATAAACCTAAAACCTATGTTCTATATGAAACGCAAATCTAGACAGTATCCGCATACTGATCTCTCCTACCGTCCGTAGGGAGAAAACCCACCCTCCCTCCCAGTATCCGGATACTAAACTCACCTACTGTCCGTAGGGAGAACTTCCTCGCCTACCGTCCGTAGGGAGGGCCTACACCGCATGAGTTTAAACTCAACCTTACACATATCTCCTATACGTAGCGCAACTAAATCTAAGCCCTACCTGATATACGTAGCTCAAATAAACCTAAAACCTACGTTCTACATGAAACGCAAATCTAAACAGTATCCGAATACTAAACTCACCTACTGTCCGTAGGGAGAACTTCCTCGCCTACCGTCCGTAGGGAGGGCCTACACCGCATGAGTTTAAACTCAACCTAACACATATCTCCTATACGTAGCGTAACTAAATCTAAGCCCTACCTGATATACGTAGCTCAAATAAACCTAAAACCTATGTTCTATATGAAACGCAAATCTAAACAGTATCCGCATACTGATCTCTCCTACCGTCCGTAGGGAGAAAACCCACCCTCCCTCCCAGTATCCGGATACTAAACTCACCTACTGTCCGTAGGGAGAACTTCCTCGCCTACCGTCCGTAGGGAGGGCCTACACCGCATGAGTTTAAACTCAACCTAACACATATCTCCTATACGTAGCGCAACTAAATCTAAGCCCTACCTGATATACGTAGCTCAAATAAACCTAAAACCTATGTTCTACATGAAACGCAAATCTAAATAGTATCCGCATACTAAACTCACCTACTGTCCGTAGGGAGAACTTCCTCGCCTACCGTCCGTAGGGAGGGCCTACACCGCATGAGTTTAAACTCAACCTAACACATATCTCCTATACGTAGCGCAACTAAATCTAAGCAATACCTGATATACGTAGCTCAAATAAACCTAAAACCTATGTTCTACATGAAACGCAAATCTAAATAGTATCCGCATACTAAACTCACCTACTGTCCGTAGGGAGAACTTCCTCGCCTACCGTCCGTAGGGAGGGCCTACACCGCATGAGTTTAAACTCAACCTAACACATATCTCCTATACGTAGCGCAACTAAATCTAAGCCCTACCTGATATACGTAGCTCAAATAAACCTAAAACCTATGTTCTATATGAAACGCAAATCTAGACAGTATCCGCATACTGATCTCTCCTACCGTCCGTAGGGAGAAAACCCACCCTCCCTCCCAGTATCCGGATACTAAACTCACCTACTGTCCGTAGGGAGAACTTCCTCGCCTAGCGTCCGTAGGGAGGGCCTACACCGCATGAGTTTAAACTCAACCTAACACATATCTCCTATACGTAGCGCAACTAAATCTAAGCCCTACCTGATATACGTAGCTCAAATAAACCTAAAACCTACGTTCTACATGAAACGCAAATCTAAACAGTATCCGAATACTAAACTCACCTACTGTCCGTAGGGAGAACTTCCTCGCCTACCGTCCGTAGGGAGGGCCTACACCGCATGAGTTTAAACTCAACCTAACACATATCTCCTATACGTAGCGCAACTAAATCTAAGCCCTACCTGATATACGTAGCTCAAATAAACCTAAAACCTATGTTCTATATGAAACGCAAATCTAGACAGTATCCGCATACTGATTTCTCCTACCGTCCGTAGGGAGAAAACCCACCCTCCCTCCCAGTATCCGGATACTAAACTCTCCTACTGTCCGTAGGGAGAACTTCCTCGCCTACCGTTCGTAGGGAGGGCCTACTCAACCTAACACATATCTCCTATACGTAGCGCAACTAAATCTAAGCCCTACCTGATATACGTAGCTCAAACAAACCTTAAACCTACGTTCTACATGAAACGCAAATCTAAATAGTATCCGCATACTAAACTCACCTACTGTCCGTAGGGAGAACTTCCTCGCCTACCGTCCGTAGGGAGGGCCTACACCGCATGAGTTTAAACTCAACCTAACACATATCTCCTATACGTAGCGCAACTAAATCTAAGCCCTACCTGATATACGTAGCTCAAATAAACCTAAAACCTACGTTCTACATGAAACGCAAATCTAAATAGTATCCGCATACTAAACTCACCTACTGTCCGTAGGGAGAACTTCCTCGCCTACCGTCCGTAGGGAGGGCCTACACCGCATGAGTTTAAACTCAACCTAACACATATCTCCTATACGTAGCGCAACTAAATCTAAGCCCTACCTGATATACGTAGCTCAAATAAACCTAAAACCTACGTTCTACATGAAACGCAAATCTAAATAGTATCCGCATACTAAACTCACCTACTGTCCGTAGGGAGAACTTCCTCGCCTACCGTCCGTAGGGAGGGCCTACACCGCATGAGTTTAAACTCAACCTAACACATATCTCCTATACGTAGCGCAACTAAATCTAAGCCCTACCTGATATACGTAGCTCAAATAAACCTAAAACCTATGTTCTACATGAAACGCAAATCCAAATAGTATCCGCATACTAAACTCACCTACTGTCCGTAGGGAGAACTTCCTCGCCTACCGTCCGTAGGGAGGGCCTACACCGCATGAGTTTAAACTCAACCTAACACATATCTCCTATACGTAGCGCAACTAAATCTAAGCCCTACCTGATATACGTAGCTCAAATAAACCTAAAACCTATGTTCTATATGAAACGTAAATCTAAACAGTATCCGCATACTGATCTCTCCTACCGTCCGTAGGGAGAAAACCCACCCTCCCTCCCAGTATCCGGATACTAAACTCACCTACTGTCCGTAGGGAGAACTTCCTCGCCTACCGTCCGTAGGGAGGGCCTACACCGCATGAGTTTAAACTCAACCTAACACATATCTCCTATACGTAGCGCAACTAAATCTAAGCCCTACCTGATATACGTAGCTCAAATAAACCTAAAACCTATGTTCTACATGAAACGCAAATCCAAATAGTATCCGCATACTAAACTCACCTACTGTCCGTAGGGAGAACTTCCTCGCCTACCGTCCGTAGGGAGGGCCTACACCGCATGAGTTTAAACTCCACCTAACACATATCTCCTATACGTAGCGGAACTAAATCTAAGCCCTACCTGATATACGTAGCTCAAATAAACCTAAAACCTATGTTCTATATGAAACGTAAATCTAAACAGTATCCGCATACTGATCTCTCCTACCGTCCGTAGGGAGAACACCCACCCTCCCTCCCAGTATCCGGATACTAAACTCACCTACTGTCCGTAGGGAGAACTTCCTCGCCTACCGTCCGTAGGGAGGGCCTACACCGCATGAGTTTAAACTCAACCTAACACATATCTCCTATACGTAGCGCAACTAAATCTAAGCCCTACCTGATATACGTAGCTCAAATAAACCTAAAACCTATGTTCTATATGAAACGTAAATCTAAACAGTATCCGCATACTGATCTCTCCTACCGTCCGTAGGGAGAAAACCCACCCTCCCTCCCAGTATCCGGATACTAAACTCACCTACTGTCCGTAGGGAGAACTTCCTCGCCTACCGTCCGTAGGGAGGGCCTACACCGCATGAGTTTAAACTCAACCTAACACATATCTCCTATACGTAACGCAACTAAATCTAACCCCTACCTGATATACGTAGCTCAAATAAACCTAAAACCTACGTTCTACATGAAACGCAAATCTAAATAGTATCCGCATACTAAACTCACCTACTGTCCGTAGGGAGAACTTCCTCGCCAACCGTCCGTAGGGAGGGCCTACACCGCATGAGTTTAAACTCAACCTAACACATATCTCCTATACGTAGCGCAACTAAATCTAAGCCCTACCTGATATACGTAGCTCAAATAAACCTAAAACCTATGTTCTATATGAAACGCAAATCTAAATAGTATCCGCATTCTAAACTCACCTACTGTCCGTAGGGAGAACTTCCTCGCCTACCGTCCGTAGGGAGGGCCTACACCGCATGAGTTTAAACTCAACCTAACACATATCTCCTATACGTAACGCAACTAAATCTAAGCCCTACCTGATATACGTAGCTCAAATAAACCTAAAACCTACGTTCTACATGAAACGCAAATCTAAATAGTATCCGCATACTAAACTCACCTACTGTCCGTAGGGAGAACTTCCTCGCCTACCGTCCGTAGGGAGGGCCTACACCGCATGAGTTTAAACTCAACCTAACACATATCTCCTATACGTAGCGCAACTAAATCTAAGCCCTACCTGATATACGTAGCTCAAATAAACCTAAAACCTATGTTCTATATGAAACGCAAATCTAAATAGTATCCGCATTCTAAACTCACCTACTGTCCGTAGGGAGAACTTCCTCGCCTACCGTCCGTAGGGAGGGCCTACACCGCATGAGTTTAAACTCAACCTAACACATATCTCCTATACGTAACGCAACTAAATCTAAGCCCTACCTGATATACGTAGCTCAAATAAACCTAAAACCTACGTTCTACATGAAACGCAAATCTAAATAGTATCCGCATACTAAACTCACCTACTGTCCGTAGGGAGAACTTCCTCGCCAACCGTCCGTAGGGAGGGCCTACACCGCATGAGTTTAAACTCAACCTAACACATATCTCCTATACGTAGCGCAACTAAATCTAAGCCCTACCTGATATACGTAGCTCAAATAAACCTAAAACCTATGTTCTATATGAAACGCAAATCTAAATAGTATCCGCATTCTAAACTCACCTACTGTCCGTAGGGAGAACTTCCTCGCCTACCGTCCGTAGGGAGGGCCTACACCGCATGAGTTTAAACTCAACCTAACACATATCTCCTATACGTAGCGCAACTAAATCTAAGCCCTACCTGATATACGTAGCTCAAATAAACCTAAAACCTACGTTCTACATGAAACGCAAATCTAAATAGTATCCGCATACTAAACTCACCTACTGTCCGTAGGGAGAACTTCCTCGCCTACCGTCCGTAGGGAGGGCCTACACCGCATGAGTTTAAACTCAACCTAACACATATCTCCTATACGTAGCGCAACTAAATCTAAGCCCTACCTGATATACGTAGCTCAAATAAACCTAAAACCTATGTTCTATATGAAACGTAAATCTAAACAGTATCCGCATACTGATCTCTCCTACCGTCCGTAGGGAGAAAACCCACCCTCCCTCCCAGTATCCGGATACTAAACTCACCTACTGTCCGTAGGGAGAACTTCCTCGCCTACCGTCCGTAGGGAGGGCCTACACCGCATGAGTTTAAACTCAACCTAACACATATCTTCTATACGTAGCGCAACTAAATCTAAGCCCTACCTGATATACGTAGCTCAAATAAACCTAAAACCTACGTTCTACATGAAACGCAAATCTAAATAGTATCCGCATACTAAACTCACCTACTGTCCGTAGGGAGAACTTCCTCGACAACCGTCCGTAGGGAGGGCCTACACCGCATGAGTTTAAACTCAACCTAACACATATCTCCTATACGTAGCGCAACTAAATCTAAGCCCTACCTGATATACGTAGCTCAAATAAACCTAAAACCTACGTTCTACATGAAACGCAAATCTAAATAGTATCCGCATTCTAAACTCACCTACTGTCCGTAGGGAGAACTTCCTCGCCTACCGTCCGTAGGGAGGGCCTACACCGCATGAGTTTAAACTCAACCTAACACATATCTCCTATACGTAGCGCAACTAAATCTAAGCCCTACCTGATATACGTAGCTCAAATAAACCTAAAACCTATGTTCTATATGAAACGTAAATCTAAACAGTATCCGCATACTGATCTCTCCTACCGTCCGTAGGGAGAAAACCCACCCTCCCTCCCAGTATCCGGATACTAAACTCACCTACTGTCCGTAGGGAGAACTTCCTCGCCTACCGTCCGTAGGGAGGGCCTACACCGCATGAGTTTAAACTCAACCTAACACATATCTCCTATACGTAACGCAACTAAATCTAAGCCCTACCTGATATACGTAGCTCAAATAAACCTAAAACCTATGTTCTATATGAAACGTAAATCTAAACAGTATCCGCATACTGATCTCTCCTACCGTCCGTAGGGAGAAAACCCACCCTCCCTCCCAGTATCCGGATACTAAACTCACCTACTGTCCGTAGGGAGAACTTCCTCGCCTACCGTCCGTAGGGAGGGCCTACACCGCATGAGTTTAAACTCAACCTAACACATATCTCCTATACGTAGCGCAACTAAATCTAAGCCCTACCTGATATACGTAGCTCAAATAAACCTAAAACCTACGTTCTACATGAAACGCAAATCTAAATAGTATCCGCATACTAAACTCACCTACTGTCCGTAGGGAGAACTTCCTCGCCAACCGTCCGTAGGGAGGGCCTACACCGCATGAGTTTAAACTCAACCTAACACATATCTCCTATACGTAGCGCAACTAAATCTTAGCCCTACCTGATATACGTAGCTCAAATAAACCTAAAACCTATGTTCTATATGAAACGTAAATCTAAACAGTATCCGCATACTGATCTCTCCTACCGTCCGTAGGGAGAAAGCCCACCCTCCCTCCCAGTATCCGGATACTAAACTCACCTACTGTCCGTAGGGAGAACTTCCTCGCCTACCGTCCTTAGGGAGGGCCTACACCGCATGAGTTTAAACTCAACCTTACACATATCTCCTATACGTAGCGGAACTAAATCTAAGCCCTACCTGATATACGTAGCTCAAATAAACCTAAAACCTATGTTCTATATGAAACGCGGAACTAAATCTTAACCCTATACGTAGTGCATCTAAACCTGAAGCCTATCTTCCTTGTCTAACGCAATTCTAAAGCAGTCCCGTATTGAAAGCCTAACCCGAATGAACTTTGTAAATTACAAGTTTAAGCGTCGCGCCGTCGCGTCGGTTAAGAAAACGGTAAAGGATTGGAGAGAGCTGCTGATAAGGCGATGAATGGAATTTCAAAACCGACAGTTCTCATACGAAAAGAGGGATTAGGAATGGGAATAGAGGGCAGCTGAAAAGAAATGTTTGAGCTGAAATGAAATATTTGAGACGAAAGGCCTAGAGACTTGGGTGGACTTATCAAGGGAAAGAGACTTGGGTGTGTTCTTGCTTAGTACTTTCAGAAGGAAAGTCACTGCATTGCTGCAAATAGAGGCTTGGGTGGGCAAATCAAGGGCTTTCTTAAGGAAAGAGATTCGGGTGTTGTTGTCAAGTGCTTTCAGAAGGAAAGACACTGATAGCAATGCTTACAGACTTGGGTGGGCATGTCAAATTAATGTCAAATGTAATATAATAAATGTTAGCAATATAGTAAAAACAGTAAATAGCAATATAGTAAATATAAAAACAATATAGTAAATAACAATAGTACCACAGAACTCACCAGGGATCTGTGAAACAGGAAGCAGGAACGAAGTGCCATGGAGAGCTTGCACTGGTGATGATGTGTCGCTGTGGAAAAATACACTAAAAGCACTTTAGAAAAGAAGGCTTAAGGCCTTGAATTGAAAAGAAAAGAAGGCTTAAGGCCTTGAATTGAATAGAAAAGAAGGCTTAAGGCCTTCAATTTAAAAGAAAAGATGGCTTAAGGCCATGAGTTGAATAGAAAAGAAGGCTTAAGGCCTTGAATTGAAAAGAAAAGAAGGCTTAAGGCCTTGAATTGAAAAGAAAAGAAGGCTTAAGGCCTTGAATTGAATAGAAAAGAAGGCTTAAGGCCTTCAATTTAAAAGAAAAGATGGCTTAAGGCCTTGAATGAAATAGAAAAGAAGGCTTAAGGCCTTAAATTTAATAGAAAAGATGGCTTAAGGCCTTAAATTTAATAGAAAAGATGGCTTAAGGCCCTGAGAGACACTGAAAGCACTAATAAAAAAAAGATTTTCAGACTTGGGTGGGCTTAATGAGTGCTTTCGGAAGGAAAGACACTGATTGCAATGCAAAAATAAAAAATAAAAAAAAAAAGCTATCAGAGTTGGGTGGGCAAGGGCAAGAGAGTTGGGGTTTCTTGTAAAGTGCTTTCGGAAGGAAAGACACTGCATTGCAAAAAAAAACCTAAAGACTTGGGTGGGTTTGTTCAGGGGCAATTCAAGGGACAGGGGCAATATAATAAAATATAGGACTGACCTGGTTCACCAGTAAGCAAGGTGCATGGCAACTTCTGATGATGATGATGATGATGATGTTTCAGATGATGATGTTTCGTATGATGTGTCTGATGTATTGCTAATGATGATGATGTTTTAGATGATGTTTCTGATGTATTGCTGATGATGTGCATATTTTATGCTGAGTCTGATGTCATGTGTAGTGTGGTGTATCTGATGCTTTAGATGATGATGATGATGTCAAGGTTGGTCTGCGTGGGTATACGTATACTGCTTCTTCCTCTGATGTTGCTTCACACAGAAACCAACCAGTTGTTCTGATGTTCAGGAACACACAAAACACAACGTTCACTCCCATCCACTCGCATATGATAGTCCAGGCAAGTGTGGGTACGCGAGTGTGTAGTAGCGTGCGTCGTGCACAAGCCCATTCAATGTCCAAGGGCTACACACTGGTTTGACCGATTGCACTCACGGTTACCGATTGCAATATCGCGTCGCCGATTGCAATATCGCTGCAGCGATTACGTAAACGGCGCATCTGCTGGGAATTCTGAAACTGAGAGCTCTCATTTGGAAGGGGAATAGGAATGGGAATAAGGGACAGCTAAAGGCTAAGAGGTTAAAAGCTTATTGCATTGTATTATATGAAATAAAATTATTCAAGTTTTTACATTATAAAGAGCCTGGAAAATTAAAATAAAAATGTTTAGACAAAAAGCTCACTGTATTGTACTATATAAAATAATATAATTTATGTAAGTTTTTATAAATAAAGAACCTGAAAAAAAAAAGTAAATTTAAAAATTTCCAGACAAAAGGGCCTAGAGACTTGGGTGGACTTATCAAGGGAAAGAGACTTGGGTGTTCTTGCTAAGTGCTTTCGGAAGGAAAGACACTGATTGCTTGCAAAGCTTACAGACTTGGGTAGGCATATATCAAGGGCAATATAGTAGAAATAATATATATATATGATAAATAAAATATATAGCAATACAATAAATATAATAAATAGCAATATAGTAAATATAAAAGCAATATTACAATACAATACCACAGAACTCACCATGTATCTGTGAAATAAAAAGCAGGAAGGAAGTGCCATGTAGAGCTTGCACTGGTGATGATGTATAGCTGTGGAATAAAACACTAAAAGCACTTTAGAAAAGAAGGCTTAAGGCCTTGAATTAAATAGAAAAGTAGGCTTAAGGCCTTGAACTGAAAAGAAAAGAAGGCTCAAGGTCTTGAATTGAAAAGAAAGAAGGCTTAAGGCCTTGAATTGAAAAGAAAAGATGGCTGAAGGCCTTGAATGAAATAGAAAAGAAGGCTTAAGGCCTTAAATTTAATAGAAAAGTAGGCTTAAGGCCTTGAACTGAAAAGAAAAGAAGGCTTAAGACCTTGAATTGAAAAGAAAAGTAGGCTTAAGGCCTTGAATTGAATAGAAAAGCAGGCTTAAGGCCTTGAGAGACACTGAAAGCACAAATAAAAAAAAAAGGTTTGCAGACTTGGGTGTTATTGCTAAGTGCCTTCAGAAGGAAAGCCACTGATTGCAATGCAAAAAAAAAAATATAAAATCAGACTTGGGTGGGCAAGGGCAAGAGAGTTGGGGTTTCTTGTCAAGTGCTTTCGGAAGGAAAGACACTGCATTGCAAAAAGGAAAAAACCTAAAGGCTTGGGTGGGTTTGTTCAGGGGCAATACCAGGGACAGGGGCAATATAATAAAATATAGGACTAACCTGGTTCACCAGTAAGCAAGATGCATGTCAACTTCTGATGATGATGATGTTTCGTATGCTGTGTATGATGCATTGCTGATGATGTGCATATGTATGTATGATGTGCAGTATGGTGTATATGATGTTGTAGAATGTAGATGATGATGGTGTCAGGGTGGGTCTGTGTTCTTCCTCTTCACACATAACCCTATCAGTTGGTCTGCTGATGTTCAGGAACACACAAAACACAACGTTCACTTCCTCCACCACTCACATACGACAGTATGTTCAAGTGAGTGTGGGTACGAGCGCATAGAATAGCGTGCATACGAGCGTGTACGAGAATCTTACGTGTGGATACGTGTATACGGACAGAGATATATGCATAGTACGTCATAAAAAAAAAAAGAGAATTGAAAGGCTTTGGCCTCTCTTACACTCCCGCTCTCTTTTACTCCCCCGCTCTCTCTTACTCTCCCGCTCTCTTTTACTCTCCCGCTCTCTCTTACTCTCCCGCTCTCTTTTACTCTCCCGCTCTCTCTTACTCTCCCGCTCTCTCTTACTCTCCCTGTCTCTCTCACTCTTCCGGGACCTCTCTCCAAGAACAACTCTCAACATAAGGTCCACGATGTGAACACCTCGACGGCCAGCACAAGACTGAATCTACCCCAGCCTGGCGCCACCTTATATATGAAAACCAAAAACAACAACAACTTTTCCTTTGTTTAAATCATCTTTGTTATTTTTCCCCAATTTTTGTTATTTTTCGTAAATTTTTGTTGTTTTTTCGTTCATTTCGGTTTTTTCTTTTACTTTTAACCCTTTTTCTGCGTTTTCCCTACATCCTCGTTTATTTCTACACTGTTTTCAATGGATCCTTACTCCTTTAGTCTTCAAAAATGCCCATTCTTCCAATTCCTAAACTTCTCAAGCGCGTTTTTTTAACAAACAAAACTCAATTTCCTCTCGGCTAGATCACCTCACTCCATTCCCTAGAATCAGCTTAACAATCCCCCAAAACGAGATTCTAGGGAAGTCTTCAGGAATCAAGAACAAGCCAACAACCTGCATATGAAGCCTACACATGAGACGATTTTGTCTGTCTGACAACCCAGCTGATTCGAGAAGCCTCTTTGTGTCGTCCTCAATTGGATTACAATGAAAGTGTCATTTGAGCGGCCAGTAGTGAATAGTCCAACATTACCTCGAGCCTGTGAAACCTTCTTAAATGGTTCTTTGTAAACGCCTGAAAGAATCTTCCTATACATCGTCTGCGTGGCTCAGCCGCTAGACAGATTGTCTCTGTGAACAGCTCTCCTAGGAGACGTGTTTCCTTGCGTATTTAACAGCATTTTACAGCACATTTGAACCTTGAAATCAAGTTCAGGAGTTTTCCTGCAATTAATAGTCTCATAGTTAATGAACAGTTAGTAGGATCTGCCTTTGTGCAAACCAAATGCAGAAGTTAGGTACACAAGACCATTGATTTTCTATTGTTTCCATGAACTTTTCTAATTGTTTTCGGTGGCTATTGGTGGTTATTGATCGGATGATGATTCAGAACTGACAACTGGTATCCTTCTTCCGCATTGCAAGGAACAACTTAAGCCGTTCACGACTTCTTAATGTTCCGTCAAAATCGTGTATAAAGTCATCCTATTCAAAAATGTTTAGACATTTTTTCAAGCACATGCCTCCAGACAAGGATTTCTTGAAGCAGATTTCAAGTTCATTTCCATCCATGTATACTATTTTTAGAAAAATGCCGCATTTAGGATTCAAATCCTAATCCTTTTGACGAATAAATTGATTATTTGGCTTCCAACTGAGTTTACTGCTGCTCCTTGTCAACTTTTTCAAACATTTCCTGTAGCAGTACTGGTTGAAAGAGTTTGTAAGGCCTACGAGAGTAACCATCAGTGATATTGACGACTCCGAACCGCGGATTACCCTCGGAACTTTGTCATTGACTGCCGAGAGGTGGAGGCTCGAATAAATGTTAATTTGCTCGGACCTGTATCTCAGTTCTTTTAACAGTCCACATGCACTTATCACAAACCAACAAGAGCACTTCAATGTTTTTTGATTGCTTCAACTTCTTGCGATAGGTGATCCGTTAAGAGATTCTTAAGTCATTCGATGTTGCAAAAGGGAGTCCTTGATTGGTGATCAAGTACCATCTCGTGTCGGCCTGGTGTCTGTGGAAATTTTTCCACCGAAGACATTCTAGAGATAGACGGCACAACAACATCCGACAATGGTTGGCAGTAATTCTGTTGGATAAACAGATAGTGTTGGGATTACCGGTTGAAAGACAAGAATGCTTTCAATATCATGGGTGTATAGTTCTGTAACACTTACTTGTCCATATTGCAAGCTTGGGGTATACTATCTTCATTTTCTGTCCTAAAGCGCTTGACTAGCATGTCATCAAATCTGAACAAGTCCTTGAAACCAATAAGATGATCCCTGACTTGAGCTAGGAACACGTCATCATCCTTTACTAGATTGCTGTCCATAGGGGATTAACGAAGAATGAAGAAGTCGACTCATTGGCTAAAGAGGACAAAAAGTAGAGCACTGCTAAGGCCTTACTCTTTCAGGTTCCATGTGGTAAATTCTTGCAAGTCAGTCTTTGTTATCTAGTATTATTCTTAAGTCCTTACTTGGGTTCGATTTCCGTTCAGTAAAATCGTATACCACCCGAATCGTTCTTAAGTGGGGCAGAAGGTATCTTCTGGAAAATTGTATCCCACTTATCCTTAACCTAGCCCCGAGCCCATGGCCACTAACTACTACGCTTCGTATTAAGAATGATGGGACTAGTCCATCAAGACTGCTCCTATTGCATGTTCTCTCATAAACTTGTTGACAGTTCTTATGTTCAACATCTCACACATCCACTGCGAAATCCCTCCTTTTCCTTAGAACCACCATTGAAGCTTCATGTGAAGGGCTGTTTTGCTTCTAATACTCTTTCTATTAATTTCGTCGGTTAGTACAAGTTAGTTTCCATGGATCTGTCTTACTGTACGTTACACCAGTTTTTGAAAAAAGCGTGGCGGAAGTCTACTTGCTTCAAATGTAGCTGAATGGAATACCGGGAACAGCAGTCAATGCACTGTTGGAGCGAATACGTAGGCATCGTGCTCGGAAGAAAACGGCAGGGAATGCCCCAATATTAACTCAGAGCCACATCCGTGCATTACGAGCTTGTGGACGTGTTTGTACAGCAGTGATAGTTCAGAAAGATTCAGAGCACCATTGCGCTGAAGACCCCGATATATGGAGCGTTGATTAGGTTAGGTTGGATGAACTGGCTATCTTTGTCTTTCTCCTAAGCAGAAGCACATTTAGACTGGAATGTAGGTCCATTGTTATATCACGTAAAGTACCGACTTACAAGCGCCAGGAACTTTGTATGATTGCTTTCCTTGAAGATAATATGGGTTGTCCTGTCGGTGCAGACCCTTTGCTGTTCCAGACTGTGTATGCTACCATCTAGATCCACAGACAAAGCCTCTTATTTTAAACATATCACGCTTGGGTAGATCGCTGAGGTCTTCATAGTAGTATTCTCCTAGGGTTTGCCCTTTTAGTCGGGCAGATTAGATGCAGGTTCTGTAGAGCTTCTACAGAAATCATTGGAAGGGACACCCATTTTAGTCGCGTACCAATCAAGCAATGCCCTGTGAGTACGAAACTCAAAACAAGACCTCTGACAACAAATTCGTTAACAACCCATTCGGGCATACTTATCTGTGACACACGTGACAGACTCTGGTTCAATCTATGCTTGAGCCTCAACATCGCATCGCAAGTTGTCGTGATTGCAATGACGTTGTGACGTCACGAAAAAGGGGCGCATACGAGCGCCATTCACACAACGGACTGTCATTGAAACTGTAAGAATCGAAATGAATTAATAGTATGTGCTGCAAAATATGCATCCATTCATACGACGTTAATAGTTTCCTTTCTGATATTTCAAAGGGCCTTCCTAGATGTCAAACACACTCTGGCGAGTAACTTAAGCGGCTGTCTAACTCTTCGTACAACACCCGGTTGCTATACTGGGGTAAAAGTAGTTTTTAATGCTCAAAGCAGTTATGGTCTCAAACACATGTCTTAAGGATCTCACACCGATCTGATCTGATCTCTCTTGAAATTGCAACCGCCTATCTAAATCACTTTACTCGATCACCCGACCTATCGAAAAGTCCTTCGATCAATAACGTTGAGACACTTTCGGTAACGGGCTCCCGACTTGTGGAGGTTCTCTGCGATTCGAAGACCTTCTTGAGCATTATTGTTTATTTACTTGATGTGGCCGAGCCAGTGTAGTCGACATGTTGTCCCTTTTTCGACAACATCCCCATTTTGATACAAAGTTTGCGATCGTATCTTCTCCTCCATTTGCGCTCCTCGCATTTAGCAGAACTGGCTGAATCAGTCTTCTGTAGAGCATACATTTCGTCTCCAGGTTAGAAGTTTCACCAACAAATCAAAGAAGCAACAGTTTCCAACAGTCTAACTCGGGTGTCATTCATGGATACTTATGCCTAAAACACAATAGCGCTTTGGCTTCAGCTTCGCCTGACGTTTTCCAATTCAACCATAGGAGTTCAATGCATCCTATCACAATGCCGCTTTCGCTTTGACTTTACGTCTAGCACTCGTAGAGAACAACATAATGCTACGCAACGTGATTCCAAATCGAAGCAAAAGTTGGGATGAGTTGAACTTTTGCTCGCTTTTGACATTTGAAAACTGCGAACAAAGGAAAAAAATTAAATAAAAGTCAAGCAGCAAACAAAATTGGTTGGTGCGGCTGCTACAATCTAGAATTATTTACCTACGTCATTTCAGATGTGTCATTTCAAAGCCATCTTCAAAGCGAATGGATCGTGACGGTACCAAAGCCGAAGCCGAAGCGACATTGTGTTTTAGGCATTACTCCGAGGTAGGTAAACTCCTTTACTACTTGGAACTAACTGCTGTCAACAGTGACATTTTGCCCTAAGTGGTGGACAGATGCTTCTTTGTTTGTTGACAACATGTACTTAGTTCAAGGACAACTCTTTTTGAATCTTCTTCGATTGCCATAAAAGTCTCTATGATGCTGGGAGGGAGGGACCGAGGACCGAAGCGATTTGTTGAAAATAGTGCCTTTCCAGCACGGGATTGAACAAGTCACATAAAAGCGCATCCCCTTGCCGAAATCCAGAGCTAGTTTAAAAAAAATTAGAAAAGCTGTTTCGAAATTGGACTACACACCGCGTCATGCAGCAGGTCTGGATCAATTTTTCTGCAATCCCGAGAGCACGACGAATGTTTGCTATCGCCTTCGAAGTCGATGAAAAGGTAGTGAGCCTAGACTTGAATCAAGGACCAGTCCTCCTCTCGTTTATTATGAAACAGAACCGGCGAATTTTAATAATTTTAGTACCCGCCGAGTTAAGCCTTTAAGATAACATCTTTCTTAACACTAGCTCCATAACTTACCCCACTTCATCTATTAAGCTGCCAATCTTTCCGTTCATACTGTACAAACTTCATAAAATACACTTTCTGACAATCCCTCGCCATTGTACATTTACAGCTCGCCAAAATGAAGTGTAACATTTTTGATTGTCAAAACTTTTCCCTTCGATGTGAAAACAAAAGAAAAAAAAAAGGACCTCTCGAAGGAAACTTCTTTAAAAGAATGAAACTCAACCACACTGTCAACCAATTATTGTTCTTGTGTTCCAGTGTCCATTGTCATTGGTAAAAGTAAATTGAGTTATCCTAAAATCTTCAAGAAAGGAAACTACGAATTCTCTTTATGTGGCTTCATGGAGCGACAATACACAGCCATTGTACACCCAATTCCTTGGAAAAAGTTTAATGAACTTTAAGCAAACAAAATCGAGTAAGTGCAACTGCGGAAGCAACTGCTTGCTGCACTCTTGTTAGCCTCAAAATACCAGCAGACTCCAAGTGCAGGGTGCTCGGTTTATATCTTTTCTTTCTTTTTCGGGAAATTAGGACAACAACGGTATGATTCAATGCAAAAACAAAACGCTATGCAGAGGGTTCTTTGAAACGGAAAATCATTCGGTGGTGCACAAGGGACAAACGGACTCAGAAACTTTCCAAAAGTATGTTATAAGGAATCGTTTTGGTTTCCAGAAACCGGAACAGACTTTTTGTTTTTGTTTTCTAGAGAAATAATAGCTTTTCCATTGGTGTCATGGTTTCAAGTCGGAAATTTAAGTCGAGAGCTAAATGTGGGCGTTGGGCGACAATGTTATTGATTGAACTTTCATTTCAAAAATTTAAGATTTCCTTCAGATAACTTGGATTAGAACTTGCCAAAGAAAAGTATTGTGGTTAGGTGTTCTTTGAAAGAAAACGACTAGAAGAAGATGCAGTGAAAGTTTGTGAAGAGAGATACAAAAACCAGAAATTCAGTTTTACTTGACATCTTACTTGGATTCAAAGATCCATTTGGTAGCCAATGTACTACATACACAGTTGACGAAGGAATAATTTTGATTTAAAAGCGTCAAACTTTGAAGTAGATTCAACAACGAAATATACGACCTACACCGGGATATTGAGCTAGTCAAACAGCAGTGCTAATCTGGAGAGTCCACGCAACAGAGGATTACTTTGCCTTTGCGGTCCAAGCACCTAAAGAAGGGGAACTAAGCCAACGCCCTGCTAACTAGTAAGAGCCGGCTTATACCGAATTGTATCGCTGCCTAAGCAGCCTAAGTGGCTGAAACTGGTAAGCTTGCCAGAGACACAAGCAGCGCGGATGCGCCGTTTTGATACCACAACTCACGTTACCTGGATGTTGATGGGCGAAGCTGAGAGTGTAGTTTTCAGATCCATCCTGTGGAATTAAGAAAGTTGATGATGTTGCAGAATTTTATGTGGGAAATCTCAGATAGTTCCTTGAAAAAGGGTTTTCCAAGAGTGCACTGCCTGGCTTTGGCAAGTGCCGGGCAGTCACAGAGAAAGTGGAATAACATTTCCTTTTCTTGTGAATTGTCGCAACTACAGCAGTGGGGGTTGAACGGGAAGACCTAAATAAGCCTTGCGGTTTTTCAATTTTTCCGAAGTCCAAGGCTTAACGCCAGTTCTTGGTTTTCTTACAAAGCTGGTTAGGATATTATGGCACCCGTGAGCTGGGAGAAGATCGTGTTTTTTTAACCAGAGTTTTCATTCAACCTTCTGGCTCTGCTCTATTGCCATACGGCCTTTCTTTTTCCACTGTAGTCCGTGTATGTATCGTAGACTTTGTTAAGGCTTACTTACTTACTTACTTAAGGTGGCGCTACAGTCCGGGGTGGACCTGAGCCTCAACCAACAAGCGTCTCCAACCAGCTCGATCTTTAGCTAGCTGCCTCCAGTTTTGTACGCTTAGTTGGTTGAGGTCCTCTTCAACTTGCGTGCGCCACCTGAGTCGCGGTCTTCCGCTGTCCCTCGGGGGCGGATTCGAAGATTTTTCAGGCCGGAGCATTGGTGTCCATCCGCTCTATATGATCCAGCCACCTCAGTCGTTGGACCTAAGTCGATGTCGCTGTACAGCCCGTACAGTTCGTCGTTGTATCTCCTCCTCCACCCACCGTCTGTGCAGACGGGACCGAAAATCACCCGAAGAATTTTCCTCTCGAAGCAGCAACTTTTGATAAAGTCCATGCCTCTGCGCCGTAGAGCAAGGCTGGGATTATTAAGGGGTTATATAGGATCACTTTTGTTGTTCGAGAGAAGGCTTTGCTAGTCAATTGCCTTCTTAGCCCAAAGAAGCAGCGATTGGCAAGGGTTATTCTTCGTCTGATCTCAGCGCTGGTGTCATTGTCTGAATTGATAGCGGATCCGTGGTAGACAAAGTCCTTAACTACATCAAAGTTATATCTGTCGAGGGAGATGTTCTGTCCGAGACGTTGACAGACTTTGTTAAGGCTATGGTCCAATTTCTTCAAGATGCGATAGAGCACTGGATTCTCTAGCCGTTGTTTTTTTTTCGGTTGACGATAGGATAGATAGTGGAAAATTTCTCTCTCAAGCATTCTCTGTAGACTTTAGTTATTTTCGGCATCTTAAGGCGCTCAATTTCTTTATGGTTTCAGTATCTTTTCGTTGGGGAGTCGAGCTCTAAACCAAAAGCTTGTCGGAGTCGATATTTCCCTCATCATACAGAAAGTTGTACATTGTCGGTTTTGATGGAGATTAGACCATATAGGAAGAGATAAGAATGTCAACGTCATTATGTGGTTGCTCCTGTTCTGATTGTGTGTCTATAAAACACTGTTTGAGCTTTTCAATCCCACTTACCCAACCCTAACCCTCGCTGTTTCGAAACCTCTGAGTCCTTAAAAAATGAAATTGAACTCTCAGTTTTATTAGGTCTTTTTCCATTACCAATATCCTGACCCTCAACTCAATGGTATCTCACTTCATCTCCCCAGCAATTGGAAAATAACATTGGCTCCCTCCATGTCGATGGCTATCATACACTGCACTTTTAACTAATGCTTTATTGCCTTTCTTTTTACAAGGCGCGCATCATTTTACAACCCCTGGGGCATTTGATATCTCTTTGGAGTTGGAGACACATACATACACAACATAGATTGAGCAGTTATTTACCTCTCCCGCTACCGATAAATCATATTCGAGAAGAATCAACAACAAGCAGAATGTTGATTCATGGCAATCGTTTTGTGGTCACAACTTGGAACCGGGAAGAAGGTCCGGTATATCTTTTACGCATAGTCCCTCAATCAGACTTCCGGCTGCAAAATCGGTTGCATGGATGAGTGTATATGACTATGGTTGCCGCAAAACAGATGGCTGGACATGATTATTTCGAAATTGTGCTTATTTTGTGGCAAAGGCACATGGGGGGCGACAATTGTGTGGTGGCAGGCTGTCGAATAATGCCCAGCGGATGCATGTTTGTTCGTTTGGTGTGCATAAGCAATAAAATGTTTCCCAACCTTCCCGCAACTGATGATATCCCTTCAGTATGTTCCCAATTTTATTTGAAATCTGATGTGGACATTGTTATGGAATAAAAACGCTGCAGCTGTTGATAAGTATGATTGTAATATTATTAGGGATTTCAGAATTTTGCGATAATCCTTTGAGAATAGTTTGACAGTAGTCCACAGGAGGCATGGTCATAATGTTGGAATATTGATTTTTTTTTTTTGCATCCAAAACTGAATCAGGGATTCCTTTTCTAATCCTCATCACGTATTGCTTTGACTTTGGATCAACTTGAAGATTTTATATGATAATCTCCAGAGATTCGGTTGGAGGATGAGAAGATACCGGGGAACTTTGAAATTGCAAATCACATCAGCGCTAGTCTCGTGGGCAACTAGCAGCTGAGCAGCAAACGCGATAGACAGCATTGCCATTGCTGTCAATTTGTCGCTTATTTGTTTTGGGTTGAATGCACCGAATCGTAGATGAAAACATTCCCGACAGTACTACAGTAGCAGCTCTATGTATGCATATATGTCCCATCTTCGAAAAAGGTGATTCTATATTCCTGGTCAATGCTGCTTATTAGATCCTGTCGTGTCCATCTTTATGTTTAAAAACGTCTTCAGTCGTTTTACATTGTACTAATCGGCACGTACCAGTGTGATTGCCAGTCGACAAAAGACCAGAAATACACGTCGAGACAGATTTGTTTTTTTAAATTACTTCAGAGGCTCATGTAGCATTTATCACTTAGAGCTCTACAAGGCCGGATCCAGAGATAAGCTATATATAACTTGTTCTCTGGCGGGATGAGAATTAAACTAATCTAATGCCACACAATCGTGGAAAATACCTCGCACCTTGTACAACTTGGAAACACCTTCTTCGTTTTAGTTTAAGAGATTCAGAAATCGCAGATGGCAAAGTGGTCACAGCGGCTTAGTGGTTAGTGCATTGGTCTACCTTGCGAGCTAACACAAATTAGAATTTTAGAAAAAAACAACCAAACTTTTCTTCGGGTCCCACCTAAGACAATCCTTGTGACTAGGTTCCCTTAACTATTTCGAAGAGCCTGCGTTCCGGCCTTGAAGGCAGTTCCTTGTTACTTAGCATTCCCATGGAACTGCACGATATTGTTCTTGTTGCGTGACTGTTTGACTTCGTTAAACTGAAAAACTGCGTATGCCTTCTTCTTCCTAAACAAGACTTTCTTCTCTTGTTCTCTTCTTGCTGCTCCTGTTCTGCGCTGCAGTGTCTTAAGATCTGCACCTTCTTATATAATAATTTAGATCGTTTAAGACAGATCTGATCTGATCTGATATTAAGAAGAAAGCCGGATACGTGGTGACAGGAAAGATATCTTCTCCTGAATAAATCGTTAGAGAGTCAGTCTTTAGACACGCTGAGCATGGCTCCGCTACAATGCTAGTTAGCTTTAAAATGTTGCCTCTTCTTAGTTGAATTGACGCTTTCAATCTCCTAGTATCGAAAATAGGCCAAATAAGCCTGATGACGTTATTGCAACAGTCTAGATGTAACCATCTTTGACAGAGCATTGGTGTAGATCTGTTGCTTAGGTGTTTTGGCATGGTCAAGATTCCTTCCATTTGCACCTCAAACACCTTGCCTGGTTTGTTTGTTAGCCACATTGTTCCCTGGAATGTCGCAATGACTTGGGAGCCACATAGTTTGACATTGTGCTGTTTAGCGATCTTGTTAAGGGAATTGTTGAATGGGTATAGTTCTCACAGGACTATAACCTTGAATTACACATTATTTTCAACAGGAATCATGAAAATGTAAATGAAATACTACTTAGAACGCTTTGGCAAACTTTTAGAAGGAACTTTTAAAGAACTGACTCGAGTGCAACTTATGAAATTCGACTGTCATCAATTCCTGCAAAAAAAAATGAAGTATCTCTCAAGATACAAATAGCAACCCTACTTCAAAAAAAAAAAAATTTTCATCGACAAATATTATTACCGCCCCTAAAACTCGTACCACCTTCCAAAGAGCAAAGGCTTTCTCCAATTGAATTTTATCGTAACTCATTTTCATAAGTCTCAAAAAATCGCATCGAATTTATGTTAAGTGCCAAAATCCTTTCAAAATAATACTTTGTAATACTTATTTATCAATTCCCCATACTTAGGGGGTGCCTCTGAGTCCCGAGTGTGAGTCCTTCTCATCCCATCCAACTCTTCATTCACTTATTTCCAATACATTTATCGCAATATTTTAACCGAGACGCATGGAACGCGTTCACAAACAAATTTAGGCGCGGATTACAGAATAGGGGGGGGAGTAAAAAAAAAATTAGTTTACTTTAAAGCACATTGAACGCCTCCGCCACTGCTTTCAAAAGTGGCAAGGACGATACACAGAATCCCTCCGCCATGCCGCCACACTGTTCAATTGACGCGAGTTATGCAAATACAGTGCGAAAAATCGCACACAAACACACGCCCCCCCGCCTCGGTAGTATCGAGCTCTTTGATCCTGTAATAAATTTTAGCGTAAGCGTAGCGTACACACGCAGACGAAAAAAAAAATGGAAAAAAAAAAATGCTGAAATCCTTTTCGTAAACTTTCATTTGGCAAAATAAGAAGTGAACATAAAATCGAATAGATTCGCGCAATTCAATTTTAAAGTTATTGCAATTTTATACTTTGCGAGTGAATCCTTTTCAATTTTGGCCATTTCGCAGTCGTAAGCGTTCGGTTTGAGCGGATATGTCAGTTTGAGGATTTGCGGGGGCGTTCGTGTGTGTTATCAGTTATCACACACATGGCAGGGTGCGATAGGGAATCGCTGGGGACGCGCTTTTCCTCCTCAGCATCGTTGCCATCCTCGTCGTCGTCAATTGCTATATATATATATTTTTTTTTCTTAAGTGCTTTCGATTGGTGGGTTGGGATGACAGACTGTATCTAGGCTTTCAGCGATAAGATGATATTTTTATGCGTGGCACGGCTTAATTGAGGCAGTTATGCAGAAAATTGGACAAATGGATTAGTTTAAGGGATTTCCAATGGATTTTTGTTTTTTTTTATGGCATGCATTGAATGCATAAGGGGGCTTAGAGTAATAAGGCTTTTGCAGTGATTGCAGTTATTTTGAACGTTTAAAAAAAGAAAGGAAGCCTTCCACACGTTTTATTGTAGAACATGGGACTTGTCGTTCATGGAAACACTTAAGTGTCAGATGGTCGTTATCACAGTCGGAACTCAAAAACATACGCAGTTCTCTCTTCTTTGGCAGGAAATTTGAGCTTAGATCTTGCAACTTGGCAAATGTTCTAAGGATCGACCTCCGAAGCAACAGTTAAAGTTTACAGATGAATTAACGAAGTACACCGGTGTTGGGGCCCTGGATCAAGTTAAGAAAAAGTTTGGAAATGAGTAGGAACTTGTTCAGGGTGCGATATCGAATGAATAGGTGTCACATGCTCATGGGGATGGAAGAGCGCCAAAGTGGTAACCACAGAAAAGATATTGGAAGCTAAAAACCCTGGAAGTGGAGTTGTTCCACCTGCTGATAGGACATATATCGCGGATTTGCTGCGGACAAGAGGAAGCACCTCATATAAGAGCTTGTAATACATTTAGGGACATGAAGCACGTTTTGGATACCAGTGTATTGCCACTATGCAAGGCCATTGTACAAGTCCTCTATGATCACAATAACCATGGAAAACTCAACGAAAGTTTTGAAACCATAACGAGAAGCCTGAAGAATGCAACCAGAGCAAGTGCAATGAAGCCGACCAAAACCGGTAGGGCAAAGTCTATCAGGTCGTGATGTAGAAGCTGAAGGCCCACGTCCACTATGGTCTTGGAAAACGTAGTTCTAGTCTAGGTGTCGGAGGAGGAGACAACCAATTTCCCTTGTCATAGCAGAAAATATTTTAAGAATCTGCATACAAATTGATGACAAAAACATTGATTACAACTGGCATCGATGGTATCCTCTGGAAGTAGCATAGCAATTAGTCGGGGTCCACTTCACACAAGTCTGCAAATACCTACAATAGTGAAAAAACTGAAAGAAACACCCGCAGAATCCTATTAAAGAAGCAAAGACTGGTTCAAAGAGAAGAAACCCATGGGAAACGTACTGGGCTGCTTATAAGCGACTGGCTAAAGTCTGCAATCAAGGCAGGTGCCCACGAAAATCACCAATGCGGTTCCGAAAGAAGAGTGTCACTATTGACGCCTTCAAAGAATTTCTCAAAATAGTGAAGAAAGCCATCGAATGAGTGTGATAGAAGCACGGGACGTGAAGAACGTCTTCTTCGTCGTCTACTGCGTAAACATTCTACAAGTATTAACCACCACAAAGGTGCCAAATTTCCTATCTTTGAAACAGGTTATAACTGTACCTCACTGAAGACGGAACCAGGCAGTATCACGTCACGGGCTCGGTTCTATCTCCTAGACACGTGTTTCAAATAGCAAAACAGCAAGGGCAACTGCTACACTGGCAAGGATCATGCCTAACATTGGACTTCTACTTACAAGAGTTTCGACTTCGATAAAGCTCTGCAGGTTTCAAACAGGACAGGGGTCATGAATATTAGGGAGGCGAAGTTATCAACGAGTAAAGAGTCAGTAAGACCTTCCGGACAACATCTTATGACTCGGTGTGTGTGAATCCTGAAAGCGTTTCCCAACAGAATAACATCGGAAACAATAACGACAGTACCTACCAAGTGACATCTTACTACCACCAAGGGTAACAAGTCTCAGGAATGGCAACGATGATGAGACCACTCTAACAAAATAAAGTGGACGCACAGAGTTATGACCAACATCGACGTATGGATCAACAGGAATGATGAAAAGCCAACTAATACCACACACCACACACACCTGTGAAGTTCAGGAGCATCCTAGGCTACGATATCCCCCGATGACTCAATGATAAACGGCAGTTCTGTAAAGATCAAGCGCTAGAAGCAGAGGTGGTTTTGAAAGATTTAAGTCTGCAGGAGGACTTCAAAATAGTCTAGGGCCATTTCAATAGAGTGGACAGATTATACTCTTACAGATTTGTCGGGCCTGCGAAGAGGTGGTGCCGCGAAAAAACGTTTCGAATCTGTGTCTCTCGCTTAGCAGTTGAACGCACTAACCACTAAGTCACGGCGACCACTTTCAATGAGTGGGCTTTAATTCTTTAATCCAGGTGACCTTATTCTCTACTGTTCCATTCCGGGTGAAAACCTACAACGAAGTAGAAGTAGGTACTCCAGCTTTTACATAAGACATACGACTTCGTTATTTGGACCGTTGTTGACTCCATAAAACATTCAAAAAGCCTTGCGTAGGTATTATGAAAACTGAAACATTATTCGTACATCCTTTCCCACACTTAAATCATTCTGAATTTTCGCTCATAAATCGATTGTATAATATCATCCTATCTAACCGATTTAAGACCATAATAACGGTAATTGATCGTACTAAATTTGTTTAAACGCAATTTAACAGAAATATTCGCAACAATAAATTGACAGGATGTCCTTCTGCCCATTTGCACTGTTATTCTACTGCTAGTTTTGTACGATTTATAGAATTTTCGAACAGTATGAATCCTTAGAGTGCCACACAAGGAGCAATGCACACACACTATAAAATACCAGCCTCTCGTCGTTCGAAAGGACCTAACTGGAGAAAATGTAACAACATCTCCAGGGAATTATATTAAATTTATAAATTAGAACTTCTACTTCGATTTTATTCTAAAGTCATCGAGTCTTTCGGTAGCAATCACCGTTGTTCACTTAGGAAAAAATAAATCCTTAGTTCGAGAAGAAGGAGCCTTTCTCTGAGCCATTTTCCTAGAATTCTCATGATACTTGAGTTTTGAGAGTTTTCTGGTTATATCCTTCGGCAACTACAGGTAGAATTTGCCCTCCTTTCTTTCACTCTCCCTCTCTTTGTACATCTATTCGGTCCCAGGAAGTCATTTGGAATTCCCTAAACAAAAGATGTCCATGGTCATGGTATTTAAAGGATATCAACTTCCTGCTGATGAGTGTTGTACTGTTGAAAAACATTTTGTAGAGATGTGGCCGGCTCCTCTATTCGCATTTGACCTAATTTCCGGCTGTGTACTTCAATTAATACCTTGCCCAGCATGTTTAAGGTTATTTCGATTTCAAAAGGGTGGGCCTCTTCAAGTACAGTATGTTTCACAGGAAAGGAGAAGGATATTGGAAAACTCTTTATAAATTCTTAAAGTCTGATCTGAAGCTGGAATAATATCAAACAGGTCTGATCGAACTAAGCAAGAAGATTTAGAATTTAAGGCTCAGCCAGAAATGCGCGTTGTCCTTGAATCTGACCCAAATAGATGCAGTGGTGGACTCATCTCAGGTGGAGGGCATGGGAACACGCGGACTTGAACTAACTTGGAGTGCGCAACTGGAGGCAGTTAGCTAGGGACCGGTCTAACTGAAGAGGTTTATTTGTTGGGGCCCGGAACTGTAGCTCTCCTGTCGTTTAAGTCCTCGGGATGACTGAAACCTCTGAAAGTATAGAATGTAAGAGGTTACTTTCTGAGAACCTTTAGAGTAAATTGCTCCTCTCAATCTAGTAGGTGAATTGTTTAAAGAAACTTCACTCTACAGTATACAGACTACTGATTTAATTGGTCTTTGCTCAAAGCAAATTTCTGATTAGGTCCACTTTCACCTCAAAGTACTGCAGACATCTGGGTCCATTTTCCGAGTTCTTGTGCACTTGGGTAAGTATGTCGCGATCTAGGGAATTCTTCTAAATTTGTTGCTAGTTACGAGACTTTATGAGTAGGATGTTCCTTTCATGATACTGTGGCTGTCTACAGGTCTTCAAGTGAAACAGCGATATCGACTCTCTATTGCCCTATGACATTTCCTCTCTGGCATACTGTTTATCTTCGGCGTTGACACAAATATGCAATTTTGAGACCATCAGTACCGTAGTTGTACTATCCTTTACAAAGCTGAACACACTCATTTCAAAATGCCTGTAGACAGCTCCCATTAGGATTGAGTTATGTTTCAAAAAGGCTTACGATGCAAATGTATGCACAGTGCATCGTTGCAATATCGAATTTTCGTCAAAATGCATATCGTCCTTTCGAAGTTGGATACAAAAATGAAAATCAATAACCCTTTGTAGAACATTGGTTTCCAAAAAAGTTAGAATACATTTACAATTCCATTTGATCAATCCGAACCCATTCCCTTATAAGTGGAACTGATTTATAAATACACACAGTCTTTAGCTGAAAAACGAGAGAGTAACAGACAAATGCTAGGAAAAATAAGTCGAAAATATCAAAAATGGAAGGTTCACTTTGTATAAAAGCTTTTGATGAGAAGTGTTGACACTTTTTTCTTTTATCGTTTGCAATTGATGTGATTGGAACGTATTTAATTTCGTTGTGCAGAAATTGTTTGAAGTCAAGGAAATACAGCTTTATGGACTTGCTTTAAGTCAAGTGAGTCTCACAATAGTAACACCTAAAGTGAGGAAGCAAGTGATTGAGCCCAGTAAGATTAAAGCATTTCGCTGAACCCCGTTCTTCTTGAAAAATTAAGAAACTGAAGCAAATCTAGGGAGAGTTAGCCATCCTTGTCTATGTTAATGGTACGCTATCAGACAACTTATATTGACCTAAGAAAAATCTGCTTAGAAAGAAGGGGTCCTGAAGCTCAAGAAAGTCAATTAGTCTCGCGAGCGCACATCCAATATTTTTATACGAAAACCAAGCAAATGACAGCTGAATTTAAACCCGGAATGCAGACTCTTCGAAACAGCGAAGAAAATCTAGTCACTGAGACGCAGACAGTTGACGATGTATTTAAAGGAGCCTCAGTTGGAGAGAGTTGTAGGTCAGGAAGAGCATTGAACGCCTTCTTAGTTTAAAAGAGGTGGGCGTTGCTATAAAGAAGCTAAAAAAAGCAAAGCCGACTCTGATAGCGTGTAGCTTAGTTTTTCAAATATGGAGGTTATGTCTCAGTAGGAGTTATTACCCACGTATGGGTTGACGAAAGTAACCCGATGACTGGAATATAAGCTCCACATATATTCCCTATCTTTTAAAAAGGCGATCTTATGTCTTACAAGATCTTCAGAGGCATATCCCTGCTAAATGTCCTATCCACTGTATTGTGTGAACGCATTAAGCCTTTCTGCAGCACACTAATCGGCATCTAATTGAGTAGCTGTGTAGCTTTTATCGACTTTAGATAAAATTATTAGACTGATGCCAATCCTGGATAAGACCAACTCACTTCAAATGGAAACTTACCAACTCTTCATCGACGTTGAAGCTGCATATGGTAACATTCATCATCTTGAGCTTTACACCATTATGGCTGATTTCGGGACACAACGCTGGAAAATACCCATCGCACCATGTCATCTGGAAGAAGTTCATCGGAATTATTGTAAGCATGAACTGTATCAAGATGTGGATGTGGCCCAAACAATGCGAATGCGTTGGACTGCTTATTCCGGTACAAATCATAGTGCAACCTTACTTTAAAGTAGCTAATTACAGCAATATATAGATAAGGTACTACTTCAAAAAGTGTCAACACTGATAACCAATTTACAACACCCAGCTACACTTGCTTCGGCAATACATGTGTTCATCTATCTTATGTGGGCTCGCCACCCACCCCCCACCCTTAAACACTTCGTAAATCAATTGTCTGTCGATACGAACTAGGGACGGTTGACTGCCCGGTTCAAGAGAATTAAATGCTGAAAACTGTTCCGTCTGACCCTGCTCTCTGCTATCAATGGAAAATTTCAATCAGTTCCACATCATCATCATCATCATCCGAGTCGTAGTCATAGTCGCTGTTGCCTTATCGGCTTCGGTCTTTGAATCAGATAACACACACATATTTGTATACACACGGAAATCTACGCAAAAGGAATCGAAAAGTTTAGCATGCATCCTGTAGGGATGTGTTTATCCATCAGGATGTGGGGAGCAATGACTGATGTAGTGGGAGATTTCTGTTTTTTTTTTTCTCGTTTTTCTCGTTTTGATTCCTTTTATGTTTACGAAGCCGAAATTATACCTTTCTGCGCTTCGTCAGACATTCAATAGTCTAAGAAGAAAAAGGTGACGAAGAGGAGTTGGGTGCGAAACCAAAAGGAATGGGAAAATGGGAAATTTCCCGGTAAGAAATTGAGATTGTGAGGTTCAAGTAAAACAATTGTATGAAAAGAAAACCGAAATTTATCGAGCTTAGAGGGTTCCATTTTACTTTGATCTTTCAAAGTTGGAATGGAAATCTGATTGAACCCAGTAGACTTATGGACTTTTCTATTAAACGTACTTAGGTGGGGGTTGGCGGAACCACCATGTGCAGTGTAATTTAAGTTTATTGAAATACGAAATGAGATTGGCATTTTTTTTTCTTTCTAAAAGTTGCAGTGGAGATGGATAGGAAATGGGGATTGATTGAAAAATCGGTCAAAGGATAGATTTAGAAATTGAATTGACTAATCCATCTGCTACTACCAACTAGATAGGCAGTGAAGGAAGCTGGGAAGTAGAGAACGCATACTTAAGAGAAGACTTATACGTTAGATCATATGGCCGTAAGTACTTTGATTAGAACAAGAGAGCCTATCCATTTTTCTTTAGTTAATTGACGCATCTGCTACTTACTTGAGCTATGGCCTGCGTTGGCAGGGAATGTATGTAATTGCAAGGATTTCCAGAACCATCATACAATATTCTAGACAAAGAATTTTGTCGATGAAGTCATTGCCGTCTTGACAGTAAAGCGGTTGGGACATCTCTACAAAAGACGAGATAAGAAATGAACGTTCTATGTAATGCGCCTACGATGGAACAGGAGCACATTGATTTCCTGAGAAATGAATGGATCTTCCTAACGCTCACTTTTTCCTTCAGCTTCAGATATCTAGGATGAAGCCTCGAGTATGCATATAGATACATGCAAAATGTGAGACTGTTGAGCCACCCTCAAGCTAATAAATGGTTGATAACCTGTATTATCTTGTCGATGGTATCTTTTCTTGTTAGTTTCGGCGGCACCTTTATTCATACCACATCCCAACATTTTTAATTGCAGTCAACAAAAGACTTTAAAATAAAAAAGGAATCAAGTTTCGACAATTTTTTATAGCTTCTAACAATATCTTACAAATCCAACCACAAGGACTCAATAGCTTAAGAAAAAACACAAGCAAAACCAAAATCTCCTTAAGATCGCGTCCAACGATAGAAATTCTTGTCCAGTGAAATTAGAGGGTAATTCTTCCAATTAGGAACATTTAATGAGCATTTCCTAATTGACATCGGAATGGGACAATCCCCCATTCTCTGCTACTTCGAGGGCAGGCAGCCAACAACAAAAACAAAGGAATAATCTCTGCGTCCATCTCTCCATCGCATTGCGAGTCGTACATCATCGCATTAGGCAAACCCAGTCAAGTGAAGTTACACACATTCCTTTCGAGGCGGCAGACTACATTCACCCATTGTACCCAATTAAGATGATATCACAGTTTACTGCTGCGCATCTAATTAGGAAAAATATCTACGAATTAACTTCTGAGAGAGGCTATAATTCAAATGTTAACCGAATCGGATTATTTCCGAATTAAGATGGCGCTGGCTAACAAATTCAAAATATCAGCAGTGACACAAACCGTAATCTATAGCGAAACCGTACAAATGCGTTGGGGGAATATCAACAGCTGATTTAGTATTTTCGCGGGAAACATATTGACAGCTGACACCGATTAGTTTTTATTTAAAAAAAAGTGTTTCGCGCTGTATCGGGACGTGAAATTAATAAATAATCTGTTTATATCGGGTCGTTTAATTGCTTAGAGTGTATAAATAATGTCGATTTTACTCGCGGACATCGATGCCACCTGTGCTGCGTTGGGTTACAGTGATGGCAGCAAATATCAAGCGGAACCAGATGCGATTCAAGGACTGAAGGTAAATGATGCTTCGGGCTCCTGCTTTGCATGCAAATTAGGAATTCTTTTGTGGTTTGGAAATTCTGATGTTGTTTTTATTTCAGCATCTCATATGGATCCTGCGTCGTGACCTGGATAACCATGAGTATCGTCGTCATTTGGGTCGTGCTAAAGTTGTACAAACCGATTTAGTGCCCATGCTGCCGGCTTACATGGACGACGATGAATTTGCCGATGTTCTCATTCGGCTGTTGGTTATTCTGACTAATCCAACACTGTTGTTGTATAGAGATGGTGCACCGAAGGATGGCCACGCGCGGAAGGTGTTTATGGAGCTAATTGACATTTTGCAGGGATACAAGACAGCATTCACCGTGGATAGAACATGGGCGGCGTTGTCGTTGAAATTGCAAAAGGCTTTGGAAATCGTGAGTAGTGGGGACAAAATATTGTAGTATTGCGGGAATATCCATAGAATTCGTTCTCTGTGTCAGGTCGACGTATGCGTTGATCTGAATTGAGACTTCAAATTCTTTTGGTGAGAGTGCTTTCAACGGATCCGACGGAGGGAAAAATTCAGAGTTCAGTTAGTTTTTGGGTTGTGTTCGGCACATATTTTGCGTATAGGTCACTTCTCCCAAGTAAGCGCGTAACCAATCGAGCTTTCGAGTTTGTATTACCCGAAGAGGAAGTGCCGAAAGTCTGGGATGTCACTTTCAATTAGATACTCCAAAGATTCTTGTTTACATTCTGTCCATGACACATCAGATCTCTTAGTATATGCGTTGAATCGTCGAATAATAAATACCGAAGTCTTGAGGCAAATTACTTATACAAAATCGATGGGGTCGCGGAAATTACTGCTTAACCTTATCAAGTAAACGTTGGGATATTGTTCAGAAAATATAAAGTGCAACTCCTTACCAACATATGTGTCCTCCTTCACATCTAATCTAACTGATATCAGTATGTATGTAGTCATTTCTAACCACAACTATCAGTAAATGCATTTATGCTCAGCACAATGAAACACTAGCCTGTGTAAGGTCATGTTGTATAGAAGGCTTTTCATGGCAGAACTCCTTTTCATTTTCGTTTCCTGAAAGCCCTCAATTCTCAAAACCTCAGCTTGAATCGAACTGGTTTTCAGTTCCAATTGTGCTAAAGACATTTTCAATATCTCCTTACGCAATCATAAAAGGACAAAAGAAAGGGGGTTGCTGTCTGGCGAAACAGCACCTGTCTTAGAAGTAGCACAAATCGATTATTCAAATGAGGTCAACAGGATGCAAAGAGAAGGCCCTATAAGGGAATCAAAACAAGAATACGATTGTATTATTTGCAGCAGTTGCAACGAGATAGTAATCATCTCGTTCCTGGTCTAGGATTATTGTTGTCCTATCAACTACAATCGGCATACTGGTGGCTATAGAATTCAAATCCTCTTAAAGTCAAATGCCGGCATCAAATCGATACGGCTTTAGTTTGCCATAAAATGTGCCGCCACCCACACATACCTCCGAGGACTTCTAATTTAAAAAGGAACTTTCTGTGCTTTGCATAATTTATGTCCACCGACATAAACTTAAAACTGAAAATGACATCGACAACACAAACACAATGGAACACCGAAGTGCCATTGTAAATCCAAAAGCAGGAATCAATTTTCTACTGGAAAACAAAAAAAAAAGGACCCGAAACCGAATCACAACCCCTTGCCGCAGCCATCAATCCAATACCCATTCCACACGACTCCATGCCCACATCATCGACAGAACATTCTATCCTATCTGCCTCGCGCAATTCAATCGAAACATAAATGAAACGATACGAAATTTAGGGGCCACGCAACATACTTTCGACACTAAAGCTACAGAGACAGCTAGTGCGGGCATTAGAGAGTGAGCAAGAGCGAGGAACAAAAATACGACACATGAAATCCTTTACAATAGCTCCCCAGAGTGATATAAGCGCCATGAAATCGGAATCGAAATGAATTTATGTCCTTTAGGTCAGCGAGAAAAGGCCCCGCCGGGAGCATGGTTAGTTTGCGCTCTCGTTATGGGTGGGAATATGGTTTCTGGCTCCTTTCGCATTCATTTAACGTTTTTTTTTCTCGCCCTCACACTCGTCCTTAGCTCCTGGCAGAGGCACTGAATCTAAATTCTCATTTTAATTTTTTAACCTAAGGGTCCACGACATTCATTGTTCTCGGAAACAACGTCCCCCGAGCCGAGATTGGGTTCTTGTTATGCACGAGGAGAGTGTATGTAGAACTTGGCTTTGGGTCACATTTGCCATGTAGCATGTTGTCGTTGGTCGTTTGGCGGCGCTGGCGCTGGCGCTGGTTACGGCCAAGTGTTTGAGAAATGGAATGAAATTCTGGAAATTGGATTCCATGGTGGCAGCAGGAGGAGCAGTAGCGATAGCAATAGCAATATGCTGGAACAAGTTTGTTTGGTTTTTTTTTTTTACATGAAGCTCTATACACGACACAAGTCAATGAAATCGAAGCAACAAACAAGGCCCATCGCAATGTGGGACCGAGGAATCACATCAAGCGGTGTGAGGCAAGAGGTGTGTTTTTGCATCTCGATAGCAGGATGGCAGTTGAATTTTGATTTCAACGGCACAGGCGAACTTTTGTCTGATTGTCTAATACCGTTGCTGGGATGCTTTTGTTTGGTGGCTTGATAGTTTGGAAAGGAGGTCATCGGGACATTGGGAGCGAATAGATTTTGCCGGCAGTGGTTGTCTGTTGTTTAGTGCTGAATCGTGTTGTTCAATTTTGCAGAATAAGCCATTGAAATGGGTCAACCATTATGTTGGAGGCTATGGACGAGAGGTCAAACTGTGGATGCCTTGTTGATGTTTATTGGAACTTACAAGTTGAATTATTAACGACATCTAGACGTGCATGGACGAGAAAGAAACGTTTATGAAAGGAATTTACATGGAATGAGATACTCATTGTGTTGTTTTTTTAAGAAGGGTTCCAATGCCTTGATACTTGTATAGCTACATACATCTAATCGAAGCTTAACCGTCAAGTCCATTGAATATTTAGTAATATGCAATGTGAAAACATACCATTTATGGACCTACGGTGAGTCTATGAGCATTGAAGTGACTACTACTCTTCCTCTACCGTTCTTTATAGGCATAGGTATGTATAAAGATTTCTTATCTCGTTGATCCATGAAACGATCCTTGTCAGTGCCATTCGGCATCTTGGTGCAAGGTTGCCGCATGCGTACAGCGCTTGTGATTCAAATACATACAAGTCCTTAAACTCTCCATTTCAAACATCCAATACCCATTTTTCTGGCAAGGTCTATGTCGCTGCTAAGCTTGTATAGTTTGTCGATGAATCTTTTCATTTCCTCCTCGTCAATGCAAACGAATCCGAATATCTCCACGAGAAGTTTTTGCTCGAAACGATAAAATCTGCATCCGCTTTCGATACAGTCCATGCTCTATATTGATGAGATGCCGGTGGCAAAATTGATAGCAGAGACAAAGTCCCTTACAAGCTATAGCTATCCAATGTGACATTCTGGCCGTACGTTGGCAGGAAATAATTCGATTTGTCTTCATTCGCCATTTTGGTCGCTTCTGCTTCAATATCAGCTGAGGTTTGCCGGTGATGTCAACATCGTCAGCGTATGTCAGTAGTTGCACAAGCTTAAAATACTGTGCCTCTGGTGTTGACTTGTAAGTTTCGCGCAATCCGGTCTAGTATGATGTTAAAGAAGTCCCAAGAGAGCGCGTCAAAGGTCTCGGTGCGTCATTACTTACCTTCTGCATCGTCATCCCGCACCGACGAACAAGTTTAAGAGGGATCCTAGAATCAGACATGACTCTTTATGACTTGTCTCAATAATTATTGGCTTTCATTTGAAATTTCTGGATTTTCCCTTGGATCTGATGAAGTGTGAACAAATTTGGTCGATTATGGACTTCCCTGGCCTTGAGGAGGTACTGGTAGTCAAAAGTCGCAAGGCACAATACATGTCCTCTTTCCTCAATTTTCTTTGTTCACTATTTTATAGGTACATGGGATGGTACACCATCTCCGAAATCTTCCTGTCTTCGACCAGTTTGATGAATTTTTCGTTGCTGACATTTGAAATGTCAACTTAAATCACAGTGCTGTCAGTTTTGTGGCGCTTTAAAAGACAAAGTTACAACTTGCCATGAATCCTAGTCGCAGCACAGTAGCGCATTTTGCTTGGTGTAAACTTTAAGGGTTAAGGCCAAACTATACCGCTGAATTCGATGCACCCACCTATGTAAACTAGCACCAAGCACTGCACAAACAAACCTCAAATAAGATAAATTTTGTATTCTATCTCTGCTGTCAATTGCACACCCTTAGGTAAAACAAATTAACCCCGCATAGTGATATTGACTAAGGATTCAACCAGAGAGACAACCAGTCCAATCTCAAATCAAAGCAAAAACTCTGCGCTTGAATTTTATCTCTCGTCCTGCTATTCCTCAATGAGGAACCTGGTCAACAGTAGTGTAAAAAAGAAAATTAAACTTCTCAACTTCCGCAAACAAATTAAATATAAAATGAAGTGAAAAGAGGAAACGACAAGAAGAAACGACGGGAAAGAGTAAAAGGAAAACTATGTTATCTCAATTCATGTCGACCAGCTCCTTGCAGCGGAGTCTGAAAAAAAAAAAAAATCAGCTCCACCACAAGACCCGGCCAAAGGTTTTTACTTTCTGCACACACACGCTCACACCAAGATACACGGTGCACATAATTCCATTCCCATTAGAAGGATTAATTCAAGTGCATTCTCTTTATCGTTGATGGCACAGACAGAAATGCTTGGTGTGAGGGTGGAATGTGAAGTTCTCACGCGCCGTATGTCGAAACCGGACAGCAACTAATTGCCACTTCCTGATTTGTTTGCGGTAGAGGAAGTGGAAGAGGAAGAGAATGAAGGATTGTATTTTTTTTTTAAATGGATGTTCGAAGGAAGACAAGTTCCAGATAATAATGAGAAACTTTGAAAAGATAGTGAATAATGAATCGTTTGTCGGTGAATACAATTCCAAACTTAGCTGTGGATTCTTTAAAAGAGATAAGCTTGGAAATGGTGGATAACATTTGAAACTTGTTACGGTTTTGTTTTCCAATCAACTAAAAAGTTTCAGAAAGACGTTAGCTATACAATATCATGCGGCAAATGATCTATATATGGAGGCATTTACTCCAATCCGCTTTACACTCACTTCTTACAGCATGTTAGTGGATCTCCTTTTTTGAGAGACTTTCTAGCGATCAATTAGCACACCCTCGTGCACATAGGACCAACGAAGCTTCTGAATTTTCTTTCCTGTTTCTTGGCTAACTTAGGCTTTTGAACGTTGAGACGTCCGTCACTTAAACTCGCTCTTTCATTTTCAGGACTGGGCGTTACGCAGCGAAGAACAGGGTCTTTTAATCGAACGAATTCTTGTGCTTCTTCGAAATGTTCTACAAGTGCCTGCAAATCCTGAGGCTGAGTGCCGTGCCGACAACGATGCTAGCTTGCACGATCAAGTTATTTGGGCTCTCCACCAATCGGGCATCCTCGACTTAGTACTTTATGTCGTCAGTTCACCGGATGAGAATCAATACCATTTGCACGGTCTAGAGATACTCTGTCTGCTGTTTCGAGAACAGGTAAGCCAGACGATACTCTAATATAAATCTTCCTTTGAAACGAAAGGATTAATATCCCATTCACTATTGCAGACAGCAGAATCCTTAGCCGATGCCTCGTTGCAACGCAGTACAAGCGAAAAGCAACGCGATGAACAAGAATTGATAGCAGCACGTCGTCGAGAGAAACAAAAGCTAGTTGCACGACCACCACCCGGTCGTCATTCACGTTTCGGTGGCACTTATGTGATCCAGAATTTAAAATCTGTATCGGATAAGGACGCTATATGCCATCAATCTCTGGAACGTGCTGTTGCCATTGATTTCGACCGTGAAAAGGAACGGCAAAAGAAATCCTTTCGCATAATCAAGGAGGAGGGCCAGACCGTTCGTCGAAGTGCATTCTCTGTGAGGTAAGTGAATTTTATTGCTGCACGAACCACCCTAATATACACCCACATACCAACTCACTGACGATGAATGACGTTCGAGTGTGTGCGATTTAGTGCTGCTGCTGGTACCGAGCGAGTGAGAACGTGAATGGGAATATAAAACCACAACTTAACTCGGTTCAACGCCCACCCTATCTGGAAATTAAATCGCACTCATTCTACTCCAACAATTCACAGGCTACTTCCAGCTTACGTTCGTATTTAAGTGATATCTGTCGATGATGCTCCTTTGCTCCCAACGTTGATGTAGACTGAGTCCAAGGGTTGTTCCCTGAACTCACCCCATAACGATGGATTTTGCTGAAATTTTTGGCAACAAGCTGCGCGCTGACATTGATGAACTCCTCCGCCGGTTGTTTTCGGATTTCCGGTTGTGTCACAAAATTATTCACTCGGTGACATTTATTGATCCGCAGTATGTTATCTCCCTTCTGGGGGACCATCGAAGGCAGTGGAATTTCATCTCTTTTTTTTTTCACTACGACACATGACACATCCACCGGAAATTGTCAAGTAAAAAATGTTCAAATCTGATTTTATTGTCGCTTGACCTAATCGATTTTTTGCCATCCTGTCGTACGAATGGGAAATTTGATTGGAAAATTGAAATGTGTGCGTGTAAATAGACCAGAGTTGGGGTAACAAATGGGGGTCATATTTGTTTGGGGAAATTGCTTTAAACTAGGGCATATGAGTTTGCCTAACTAAATTGGAGTGTATGCAAAGTGAAATTGTTTTTCTATTCTAAATAGGATGTTGTGATATTTATTTTACTGTTTTTGTTTTTACTTACTTCTGGTGGCGTTACATTGTGTGGCGAATCAGTGCCTCAAACAACAAAGGTATTTGCGTTACATGAAATTTGTTGATCCCTTTTGGGATACCTATAGCGATTCGGTTTTGTAATGTCGATCACTCAGAGGCCGGCATTTGTCCATGTAGACTGTGCGTTTATGGTGGTGACTCTTCAGGGTTTTATGCTAAAGTAAATTTTTCGGGTAAATGTTTAGTTAGCATAGCTTTGTGCATAAAAGCCGGTTTCACTAAGTATTGGCAACAGTGTATTAATAACAATGAACCGTGTTCTTCCCACTAGGCGCAATTAGCTGTGGAGCTGGCTTAGTTACTCATTGCACCTTTTCCGTTCATGCTTGCTGCTCGAGCAATTTTCTCCGGAAACAGGCAATTGCTTCCTTTTGTGAAATTCATTCTTCTACCGAATAGAACAGGACTGTAATGATTAGGATCTTTAAAGATTTTACTCGAGATTCTCGAGATTCACGGTTCCCCCGTATCCTGATTTACATGTATCTCCATAAAGTGGCAAACAAGTTCTTGGCTACAAACTTATGATGTCGACATTTGGATAAATGCCAAGTCTATTGCTTCAGCCGAAATAAATTTACCTATACCGCCTCCTACAAAACCATTCTTAAAATTCCTTTAAAACTAACTACATCCCAACGTTATCAAGTGGCCAACAATTTCTGTTTTTAACTACCAGGTTGCAACCAATATTCAACCTCGCACAGGACTTATCTTAATTTGATTAATAGTCCACCCAAACGCGCGCCTTTCTCTAGAGTAGACATTTACATTTCTTATTTTTTTTATTTTTTTTAATTAAAATAATTCACATGAATAACCCAAGAGAGCGAGACACAACACATTGTTCCCAGTCCACGCTCACGAGCTGTTGGGTGTCTGTCTGCAAGGATATCCGGCGAACATCAACAACATAAATATTTCAGATGGCAAACAAAAATGCATTCGCATTGTTTATTCAGGATAATCTCAGGAAGATACAAAAGCCAACTTCTTTACCATGTGCTAGCGCCTCCTTTACTATGCTACCAAACAAACTGGCAGCATCAGAGAAAGGATATTTCGAAAAAAAAAAGAAGAAACGAACAAAAGGAAAAAAAAGGAGAAGAATCGAGCCGAGGAGAGAAAATGAAAATAAATTAAGCAGACAACCGACTTCCGCTATCAGGAGGAAAACTCTTCCGTCGTATATGGGTGTAGTGTACTCCTATCCAATGTGTACAATTTTGCAAACGATAGCCTTTTGGATCCCACCGAGAGTCAATATATGGGATGTGGATGTAGCAGAGGTAGCAACTACAGTATAGGTCATAAGTTCAGCCACTTGGAGATGTTATCGGCTTTGGGACACTATAGTTATAGTCAATGTTTTGGAGACACTTACTGGTAAGATGGGGCTTGATCCTAAGAAAGGACAACTATTGGATTCTGTTTTACATGATTAGGGTTGATGATATAAAAATAAAGCTTACGGCAATCTTACAGAAAAGTTTACTCCAAATCAAACACTTTTTTGTTTGAAACACTTTACAGATTCTGAAATTCGAACTTGAGAACAGTAATTGAAGAGCTCATGCGGGCCAGAAGCTACAACACTATCGGTCAAGCGGTTCAGTACAGCAGCCAAAATGCTCAATTCATCTTCTGCGCTAATCCTTATCTGAAATTAAAAAAATTTCAAGTGTTGACCTCCCTTTTTCATTCGATCTCACTCTTAAGCCCGTTCAGTTTGTAGGTCGAAGCTCTTACCTACAATGATAGCCCTCTTAAACACCTTAAACTTGACGGACGATTACAAACTAGCGATACTGTAAATCTTTACCTATATCCTTGCAGCCGATACCTCGATTATTCATTTACCCTGTTTCCCTATTTCCCATTTTTTTTTACGAACAATTATTCTGTTAAATCTGTGGTTTCGTTTTTTTTTTTTTTACAGATTGTGTCTCCGAGAGTATTGCATAGAAGTTTTGCGGTCAGCTTACAATACTCTTGTCCGGCAGGTCAGACGTGTTCTAGAACGGAACTCTGGATCGACAAGTCATGATGACTCCTATTTGCTGTGGGCAGTGAGATTTTTCATGGAATTCAATCGCCTGAGTGGACTGCAAATGCATTTAGTTAGGTAAGATGGATAGATACATTGGGGCGCGTTCTGTTGCCTGTCGATTTGATTAATTTACGTTTCTCTCTTGATTCAAGAGTCTCTTTTGCTGAGATAGACAAAAGAGTGGTCCTGGTGATAAATAATGAAACGTTTTTGAAGATTTTGCAATTTCCTGATTCTATTTTGTTATTTTTTATTTTTTTTTTTGTCTCTGGTTTGGATTTAATTTATAGTGAATCGTTGAGTGTACAATGCTTCCATTGGGTACTCACACGAATGCAGCACGATATGGATATGATGGTGACAGATAAGAAGCAGACCAGACTGTGGGCGAAACGATTACATGTGGCATTGCAAGTGAGTGATTGAAATAGTAGAAAAAGAATGTGATATGTTTGCAGGAAAGTGTACAACATTAAATAGTGGAAACCGGGATACAGTTTGAAATAAAACTATTAGGCCGATGAACAGCAGGTGTGCTTAGAACTCGTGCGGAAAGTACAGAGTTGTGCCGACTTGCCGCTGAATGTAGAAATGTAACAATGATCGGACACAAACACTGTTGGCGATTGACAGAATACAGCTTTGGAGTTTCTGAGAGATGCGTTTTAGGTACTTTTCGAGCAATAGAACGATTGATTGGATACTTGTGAGGCACCGAATGTTAAAAAACTTATGTCGGAGGTCCCGGTCAAGCAAACGAGTCTACAAACAATCTATAATCACCATTCTATACATCTCTTCCTTGGCGGCTATTGCTTAGCCTTCCTCGTTTTCGAAAAAGTTATGTCCGATCTCCGATGACGTGTCCGACTCAGAGTTCGAACCCAACAGTCACTTTTTCTTGGTGAATTGCAGCCTATGTACAATAGAAAAAGAGATATTACACCAGAT
The DNA here is from genome assembly GCA_951813785.1 of Criorhina ranunculi. NCBI lineage: Eukaryota > Metazoa > Arthropoda > Insecta > Diptera > Syrphidae > Criorhina > Criorhina ranunculi. Next base: position 22,989,934 of record OX638381.1, read on the forward strand.
TTTATGTAATTGCAGGATCTTCCGTTAAGCAAACTGTTCGTCTCTGTGTTCTGTCGAGAGTAAACACGACTAGGTCATTGAGTCCTTGAATCTGTTTGTTAGTTTGGTATTCCTAAACACGTCTAGCTCAAATAACCTTCAGACCTTTTCCAAATATTTTGCCTCTATTATTTCTTACAGAAAATCTGTTGATATACCTTATTAAGGATTCTGGTCCTTGCCCATGTCTACCCGTCCAGACAGTAACCAACGCAAATACATCATTTAAAAGCTGTCTGCTATTTCTAACTGTAAAATAAACAACCGTCCAAATCCTTAAAATAAACTTTTAAATGGAAACAGGACTTCAAATTAACACTCAATACACTGACATGACCCCTCAGAAATATAATTCACTGTATACAAGTATTTCTATTCGCAAACAATTGATTACATTTTTCTGTGTGCGTGGCGCAGTGTAAATAACAAAAAAAAGAAGAGAAAATCGGTGTTCCTACTGCAAACAACTAACTAAGCGTCCAGACATATTTCAAAACGCCAGAGATCCCTTAAAATCGTTAAAAGTCACGACCACTCACACTCTCTTCATACGGCTTCCGGTATAGTAATCGACTCGTTCTTCGTACCTACTCTCTATCCACGTCCGTCGTTCCTTGCCATTACGTGTCATTTATTTTTAATATTTGTCCCTTTTTCTATAGAAGCTTCATTCCCAACTGTATCCCGGGTATCCCTACTCATACTGCATACGTATAAAAAAAAAAAATAAAAAATAAAAATTTCAAAATAATTAAGGAAAAGTATTAATATCCTTTTCAATTCTGTTCTTCTGTACGCCATTTTAATTAAAGACATTCCGGGAATTGCTTCTCAGCTTGATGGCATTGCAAAAGTTACAGGACGTCAAAGCGGGAGCACTATTCGATATGCTGCTGAACAATGTCTGCTATGTTCTGGAATATCGAGAGACAATATTGCATCTATTAATGAACTATAATGAGTCACATAGCACAAAGTAAGTAACTGTTTATGTTTTGTATTGATATTTTGGTTAGCAACGAATAGAAATTGGAAAAACTTTAATCCTTTTTCAACATCATCCGCATACTTTGGCACATTTCAATCTGTTTAATTGAAAATGTTTTAAAAAAAAAAAATGTATTTTACTTTTTGTTACTTTAATGTTGACAGTGTGGTCGGGAAGTTTGAAGACATGTTGATGGGTTCTTTTTCTAAAGGATCTAGCTAGGTTAGGTTAGGTTAGGTATGTGGGCCGGCGAAGAGGAGTACCTCTGCGCCACACTCAGGTCTCTAAGACCCATTGTGCTACCCATAGGGGGAAATCTTACCCTTAAACGTTACCCGCATAAAAGTGTAATAGTAACTATTTACTGCGTTAGTGGTACAAACCATCCTGTGGATTTGATAAAGCTGTTCAGATCGTTCACCGGTTTACCAGACAGTTCCTCGAGATCCCGGAAGAAATGTCGCCCGAGGAATTTGTGTCTTAGATGGTATAGGCCGGGGCAGTGGCAGAGGAAGTTGGTTGTATCCTCATGGACTTCCTCGTCTCCGCAGCCTCTACACAGGTCTTCTGCCGTGATACGGAGTTTCTTCATGTGGTACCGTAGCGTGTTATGACCCGTAATCACACCTACAAGGGTGGAGAGAGATTTTCTATCAAATACAGGCCATAACTTCCTTGTGATGGCGCAAGTGTCTAAAGAGGACAATCTGTTATTTGCCTCTCTTTGAGCTTTGTTCCCTACTTCGAGCTTCAATGACCAAGGCGGGATATTCACCGCAAGGTCGGCTTGTTCTAGACTTAGTGCCGATCCCTCTCTAGCCAGTTCATCAGCATTCTCATTCTCAAGGATCTAGCTAAGGATGACTGAAATGGTTTCGAGCTGTTCAAAGAGAGAAATCGAAAGAGAGGAGTCTGCAATTTTTTAGTCTCTTTACTGAAATGGCTTGCACAGCACTTGGGAAAGACTCGTACCCATCGAGAACATAACCCTAGTTGGAGAAACGACAAGCCAAGCGACGTATTGAACAGAGATAGTCTTAGTCTGAGCAAAGATGATTGTAGAGTTGAATGAATATAAACATACTAGCACTTCTAGTACGAGATAGCTTTAGAAGATGCATCCACTCAGCGCAACCGATCGACATCGCATCCATTGTGTTTCTCCTTGCGGAATTCCCAAGAGTACCTATGTGGAAGGAAACAGACGTTCAATTTGGTAGTTGTTCAGGGTTTGTTTTCTTGAACCATCCCGAATCCAGTGCAAATTTGAGAATGTTCTTTGGTTGCACGGTTGCCGGTTCAATTAAGGCACTGAAAAAGTTGCTTCGGCAGTCGCACAGGAAGTGCATCAGGATATTTACCAGAGTTACCAGGTCCCTGCAGAGGTCGGTAATACTTATGTTGACACATTCTTTTCAGAAAGCCCGCCAAAAGGTTGCGGCTTTTGAAGATACTGATCAATCACATATGCTCAGTACGGCCTACCCCTTCCTCCGTCTTTGAAAAGATTGTGAAAATGTGTATATTCTCAGGTGTAATGACCCTTTATTCATCCCAACGTTTGAAAATGTAGGTCGAAGTCAGGCTATATCGTTGTGTAATCAGTTTTTGTTTCCTGTTCCTCCTAATGACCTATTAGGTCGATCTTCTAGAAGTTGGATACTTGCAGTCGTAGGGTATTCTTTGCTGCAATTTCTTTAGTGTACACGAAGAGCAGTATGAATGAAAGTATCGTTTCGTGGGCTGCTTTGGAAGTCGTTACTATGGCGGTGGTTGTGCTGATATTTTGCAAGTGACTTTAGGTCTATGATTGATCAGTCGCAGTAAAAGCTAAATTTCTCGGCGCCTATTAGTGTGCTGCAGAAAGGCGTGAGTATACTTACAAAATCCGACTTCATTCCTAGAATAGACTTAATCCTAGGCCGTTAGCACTAGCTAGTAAAATTGACATTTGTTATCGGTAGTTTTGAGGCGTTGGTAGCTTTTTTCATACAAAAGAACGTCAGAATGATGTCCAAGCTCGTCCTGCTTTATCTTATATTCTTTTTACCCCACAGGACTTTTAACCTCTCCATCCAATACAATAAACTGAAACGTATGAACAGTGACAATTCGTAACAAGCTGGAAATGGTATTTAAAGTGGTGTATCACAGGGATTCATCGTTGGACCTATATTTGTCTCTTTGAGTGTAAATGAACTGCTCGCAGAGATCTCATAAGTTAGTCACAAAAGTGCATGTAATCGTAAATCGTTCATGATATATCCGATAGAGGGGGCTTGCATTTTCTATATGTATCTTACAGCACTTGCGCTTCATCAAAGTACCCGATTGAGCATCAACTTATATTTTATCCATCAATCGGCTCTCCAGATATCTTCTTTCACACACACACTGTGTACTCGTAAGTCTCAGGAGAAATCCCGGTTAAGCATCAGACTGAGTAGCATACCCTATGGAGCTATTAATATTTAAATTTCATCAGTGGCTCGTAATTGAATTGCGAATCCTGTGACGTTTTAGACATCTGCGTGTGGTTGCGGCGTAACCGCATTATTGATTGTCTTACAGATAACTTAAACCATAATGCCCGGCCACCAAGGGAATAATTAGGTGGGAGTTTGTGCATACAAACGATGCGGCAGCTCCTTAAAATTGAAACTTTAAATTCCTCGACCTCTTTAAGGTACAATTACTCAGCCTGCAAAAGCAAAAAAAAAAGAAAGAGCGATTCATCCTGCTGAATCACCTACCAAACCTTTTTAATTATTCACCAGAATTCATTAAATCTCTCCACACTGCCTTGGCATGGGCCAGGGGTTAGAAAGGGGTGCCTTCAGCTTCATAATACTCGTTCTCCTTCGTATGGTTTTTTTGGGGCACAATCAATTATAAGCGCGCGTTTGTAATTTGTTGAAACCGTTGAAAATTGACGGCAAGGGGATGAGTTGCAAAAAGTCTACCAACTCATCGTCGAAATCGTCCTTCGTACTGCAAATGGTCATTCCAAGGGGGCAGGGCCAGGCAAAAAGAGAGCTTGTTATGCTTGAATAAACGGATAGCTATGCAAGGGTAATTCACAAGAATTAGCATTATCGGCTGGGTTGCCAGTCCACGAAATTGTGGCTGTCGAGCAGCCATGACTCAAACGAGAACACGAACGAGAGAAATACAGACAAAAAAAAAATGCGCAAATCACGCGGGAATTTCGGTTTAAAAATGTTATTAATTATTCAAAAGGATTCCATGGAAAGGATATAATATAAAAAAAGGTTATTAAATGCCGAAGGTAGGCGCGAATATTGAAACCAATCAATCACTTAAAACACCGCTAAGTCGTTTGGATTTATGTGTTGCAAAGTGGCTAATAATTAGGTCGGCAATCGGTGCTTTAATATATTTTGGATTTAAATACCGAGAATATCCTTGAAGTAACTTTAATTTGTTGGGGGGTACTCTTGGAGTAACGATACTGATGGGGGGAATCCAATCCAAAATCTAAACACTTAGCCATTATTGATGAATGAATAGCCTTATATCTTTGAAACTAGGAAGCTCTCCATTCTACCAACTCATCGTCGAAATCGTCCTTCGTACTGCAAATGGTCATTCCAAGGGGGCAGGGCCAGGCAAAAAGAGAGCTTGTTATGCTTGAATAAACGGATAGCTATGCAAGGGTAATTCACAAGAATTAGCATTATCGGCTGGGTTGCCAGTCCACGAAATTGTGGCTGTCGAGCAGCCATGACTCAAACGAGAACACGAACGAGAGAAATACAGACAAAAAAAAAATGCGCAAATCACGCGGGAATTTCGGTTTAAAAATGTTATTAATTATTCAAAAGGATTCCATGGAAAGGATATAATATAAAAAAAGGTTATTAAATGCCGAAGGTAGGCGCGAATATTGAAACCAATCAATCACTCAAAACACCGCTAAGTCGTTTGGATTTATGTGTTGCAAAGTGGCTAATAATTAGGTCGGCAATCGGTGCTTTAATATATTTTGGATTTAAATACCGAGAATATCCTTGAAGTAACTTTAATTTGTTGGGGGGTACTCTTGGAGTAACGATACTGATGGGGGGAATCCAATCCAAAATCTAAACACTTAGCCATTATTGATGAATGAATAGCCTTATATCTTTGAAACTAGGAAGCTCTCCATTCTCAATTGTGGCTCATAGAGCTTGTCTCTTTTATTCGAATTAACTCTTTCGATTTCTTAGGATCAAGGGAAGGCCTACCATTGTAATAGTCAAGCTGTTCTCATCTATAATTTGCTTTTCGACAGAGCATCGGTGTAAATCGACTGTTCAACAAACGACATCGGTGCTTTGACATGATCTAGCCTCCAACAGTCTTCACCTTGAAAGCCATATCTGGCTTGGCTATCAATATAAATCACAATATCTGTGCGTGAGACTGGCTTAATCTTCAGCCAAGAGGCGGTGGTCTGACAGATAGCCGGCTTCAACCACGCGCTTATATGGCTGAGTCACGTGCATTTTTGCAAATAAAGGGTCTTTCATAAAGCGCTTCCTATCTTTAAATTTAAATAAAACAAAGTGTGTGCGAGATATCATCGACATTTTTTATTCGTTTGAAAGGACTATTGATGCCATTATGTATGGAATATAACATCGTTCAAATGTCCGGCGAGGCTTCTTTGGGTGGTGCGCATCCGAAATGTCAAATTTTCCATGACTCTGGCGCATAAATCAGGCTGAATTTGATCGATGGCATGGGTTATGTTGGCTTTGAGCGCCGCTGTGGTTTGTGGCTTATTTGTCTAGCGACAAAGCGGATTTGGCCACGGCTGGATCTGAAACGCTCTATGAAATTGATTTCTCTCAACAGATCGCATATCAGTTCCAATTTAGGTGTCATCACGGGACACTGTCTAATAGGCAAGCATGCAACAAGACTTGGTGTCCATTCAAATGATTTCTGTAGGAGCTGCATGGACGAAGAGGAGGAGGAAACTATTCCCCACCTTCTTTGTGACTGCCCAGCTCTCTCCCGTAAAAAAAGACTTCATTTAGGGGAATTCTACCTTAACGACATAGGCGATCTGATTAACACAGATATCAGTAACCTCCTTCGCTTCATAAAAAGCTCCAATTGGTTTAACGAGTAGGTATGGAGATCTCTTCAGATCCATGTGGTATCACAATGGACCTATCTCTGGTCTAAGTGTGCTGGCAATGGCTGGCAGCCACTTCAACCTAACCTAACCTAACCTCGCATAGACCTGCGACTTCAGAAAAGCCCACAAGAAAAAGTCTAACGGGGTCAAATCGCACGATCTCGGTGGCCAGTTCACATCACCTCCATGTGAGATGACCATGCCCTCGAATCGCTCGTGCAGAATTTCCAATGTGGCGTAAGCTGTGTAGCACGTAGCGCGGTCCTGTTGAAACCACATGTCGTTGGTGTCCATATCATCCAATTCAGGCCAAAAGAAGTTGGTAATCATCGAAGAAATATGGAACGATGACGCCGCCAGCCCAAAATCCATACCAAACAGTGACTTTTTCGGGACGCATTGGACGCTCTTGGATCTAATGTGGATTGGTATCGTCCCAAATTTGACAATTTTGTTTGTTGCCGCACCTATTCATCCAGAAATGGGCCTCATCGCTGAAGATGATTTTTCGATGAAAATTAGGGTCGGTTTCCAACTGCTTCAGAGCCCAATCGACTGCCTCGGATTCTCCTGCACACTCTGACGGACAGCGGCGATGTTTTTGGCAGATCTTGCGTTTCGTCGACGTACGGGTGTTGGTTGATCGTTTACTGAACCAGTGGACTCAAATTGATCCACCACACTGCGAATAGTCATTATGGCGACCGTAAAATGGTCGAAACGCGTTCCGCGCGTTGCCGAACAGAAGACCCATTTAGATAAAACAATTTTATTACTTGCACGTGTTGTTGAAAGCTATATCCGTCCCTGGTGATTTGACAAAACAGACTGAATAAATGACAGCCAATTTGACAGATGAAGCTTCAACAATATGGCCACTATCAACTGTCAAAGTTCGGAAGTTCCTATTGGAAGACCCTTTATAATTCGTCCAACTTCTGGCATTTCCCATTCTCGATAAATAATCACTTCATCCACCAACCAAATCATATTCATAAACTTCGGACTAATTCTTGATTCTATTTACCATTCACCCCTACGTTTCCAATAACGTTATTTTAAAACTGTTATCATTGATCTCAATTAATTAATTGCCATGAATAGTCAAATTTTGATTGACTAATGAATGCTGCATAATTATATTCACGTAACCCCATGACACTATTCAATGATACATTTCAATTGCAAAACAAAAAAGGAGAATCCCTGCATCATTAGGTATCCCATCTGCCAAAGGATTAGTTTTCGATACGTGTAGATACCCGACACCAACATGTGTAAAACTCGCTTTATCCCTGCAATTTGTAACAGTTCGATAAATCCTCCAATATTGTGTGCTCGGAAGGGATGCAGGATGTAGGATGCAGTGCATATCAATTGCAAATGAAAACGCAGATACAATGCAGTAATATGTCTGGATGGCAAAATTGTGGTTACACCTTCGATGCAATGCCATCGGCGGCGGCATTATAAACACAAATAGTTTTTGTCTGTAAGTGTGTTTCTGTGTCTGTGTACTTGGTTTGGTGTCAAGGGATGCATGTACATTTTTCAATATTGAACGATAATCAGGTGTATATCGTAATTATGCTCGAACATACATATATCGATAGACCGCTGCGTTAATATTTGGGGCGCACTGCCGGATAAGATTCGTCCTTATCGACTGCTGGTGTGTTGTAGTTGAGGCAGGCAAAAACCTATGTATGAGGCACGAGATGAATAGAAGTTTAATTTAATTTTTGAACGTGGTTGTCCTGCCGCAATGGATTCACGCTTGTGAATTTACGCGCTCGCTAATTGAATTTTATTCCATTATAGTGGGGGGGCCCCTCGCTGTTCAATTGAGAATGAGGTACGAGTTGCGAGGTGTGTTTGCGATATTATTGCACTGCGGCTGGCGGAATGATAATCATTATTTATACAATGAACATGTTTAATTCGTCAGTCGATAAAAAAGAATTAAAGTCAGGCTTTCTCCTCCCGGTAATTATGGGATGATTGCTTAATGTGTTTTAATTTTTGTTACACATTTTTAGCTGTGCTTAAGTTAAATTATGGATAGGACACTACTTTGACAGTATACTCGTATAGAGAAACAGTGTCCATCATTACTGCATTTTACAGAAATGTATTCTAAAACGCTGGAGCACTCAGACAGACAAATAGGCCCATTCTGCTATCCGCAAATGCAACCTTTTCACTTCATCTTCTTGAAATAGATGAGTAAGAGCTTCAGTCTTGAGGAGCTTTGGTTACCTGCACTCACCACACCAGTCCAAAAAATGTATCATCTGATACGGGCAGAAACAGGACAGTCACATGGGAAGTATTCCGCAGTATCGTCGCTCTCTCCACAAACATCACACACATGGGAGTCATTTAGTCCCAGTACTTTGAGATGTTTGCCAAAAGCGTTGTGGCCCTGAATGGCGTTAAAAAGTTGTCTGCAGTCATTCTTATACTCTTTACAGACGCCGGAAATTATCCGTTTAGTCTGCCAGCATCCTGGGGAGTCATGCAACCTTCAGCCGTATTCCTAGAAATCCATTCATCAATGGAAGCCCTAGCCAAATATACGGGCAAACCCAATGTAGGTACTTCTGAAACTTATCTAGCAAGCTTATCGGAAATCCTATTTCCGGTAACCTGGGTATGTCCTGAAACCCAGATAAGACTAAGCAATTTCTCTTCTCCATCCAAATTCAAACTAGGCCTGCACATTCGAACTATTTTGGATCGAAGAAGAGGATTTAGCAAGGCCTTACACAGCCTGACTGTCGTTCCGTCCTCTTTACTTTTTTATTCGGAATATAGTTCGCAGCCATAAGTATTGCAAAAATATCCGCCTGCAGGACAGCCGTAGGAAAGTGTCATTCTTCATCATAACCTTGAACTAAGACGTACAAACGCTTGTACAGAAAACCAACAGTTCCGACGGGCAGCTACAGATACACCTGGATTGCAGCCAGACACCACGTCAGCAAACAACTCACAGTTGGCCACCAGACAACATCAGTATGTAAACATTATGACCTCATTTCGGTCAGCGCATTCACTTACTTCTTCTGTATGTGCGTCAGCGTAATTTGGTGTAAATAATTTTAAATAGGAAATAGGGATCAAATAAGGCAAAGGCCAGAGTTGATAACGACAACTCCAAAACAAACGTGGCTTATTTTTAACTTGTGTTAAGTGTCTAACCTAAGCTATCCCCCCACCAGCGGTAAGGTGGCTTAAGTATTAAGTAACAATAAGCGTTTCTGAAGTCTTCGAAGCAAATTAGGTCCGAGCACTCGGCAGTTTTCTCCTTTTTTAAACCGAGTCGGCACACTGTCCCACTCGATAGACTTAATTTGTTAACGTGACACGTAATCATCTGGCATACTATAGAGCAAAAGTTATGTGCCTGTGTCTGACTATCTGGAACGTTTGTACTTATTCCATAGATGTCAGCACAAGCTCTATAATCCATTTTCAACACGTCAGTGTATTACACCAGGCTTCTAGGATCTAGCGATGGACGACCATCCGACCGGTCTTTATGAACTAAATCAATGACCATATCGCTCTTGACCTGCTGCCTAGGGATCTGGCCTCGACCATAACTGATTACACGACTCCCACAATCAAATTCAATACCTAATAAGATTCAAGTTCACTTTCCCGAAAGGTCGGAATGGAACAACAATCTACCTCAATCAAACTACCAAGTATCGATCTTCACCGACGGCTCCAAGATGGAGTGTGGCGTTGGAGCAAATGTCTTCTCAGCGGAATTAAACGTTTCCAAATCGTATCGCCTCCCAGACTCTTCGAGTGTCTTCCAGGCGGAGGTACTAGCGATTAGAGAAGCCTGAAGGATACTTAGCCTCAGCCCTACTACCTCATACAACATAGGAATCTTTATTGATAGCCAGGCTGCCATCAAACCGCTCCACTCACTTACTTCGTCCTCTAAACTAGTTGAACAGTCTTAGGAAACTTAAAAGCAGGCAAACGCTCGGTTTAAAATCACTATCCTCTGGGTTTCCGGCCATAGTAGCATATGGGGGAATGAGAGAGCCGACGCGTTACCCAGATGTGGTTCTACATCAGACATGGCCCGACTATAATAAAAGCAGGACGAATGACCTTATTAATATGAACCGCATCGAGATAGCAAGAATCACAGCCACTGGCCAATTGGTCCACACGCTGCCAAGTTAGGCATCCCGTTCAACCCCGATTGCCGTAGTTGCGACAACTCACAGGAAAAGGAAATGTTATTTCACTTTCTCTGTGACTGCCCAGCACTAACCAAAGCTAGGCAGCGCACACTCAGAAAACCCTTCTTCAAAGATCTATCTGAGACCTCTTGCATCAAATTCTGCAACATTATTAATTTTCTTAACTCAACAGGATGGATTTGAAAACCGCAATGCTAGCTTCGCCCACCAAAATCCAGGTCACGTGAGTTGTGGTATCAAAACGGGTTCACCAGATTCAACCACTTCTACCTACCTGCCTACTTGTCAACGGGGTAATATTAGTTCTCTACAATTAGTCATCCATTTATCCAATTCTTCTATTGAATTTGACTTCCCAGTCCTTTAAACGATACACACATACTCTCCTGTCTGTCTATTACCATTTGCCAATGACATCAATCGCAATTAAGCATAAGAGCAACCACCACCTTCCTCCAAACAAATCCTTTTTGCCTTTTTATCGATATGTCGACGACTACGATGTCGATGCCGACGATGTCAACGATGAATGATTAAAAATCCTTTTTCTTTTTTTTCACCGGAGGATTTTTCAATTAGAACTCAAACTCATTCGCTAGCTTTGTATTCACTCGTCACTTGGTACTTGTACAAGGAATCATGTCTGTGATTTGGAAAACTTCTCAGTCAATGGATCGAAAATTGTCTCGTTGCGTTTCGAAAAGAAATACAGGAAAGAGGATTACAACTGGAGAATCCTTGCTGCTTCCCATTCCCTGCTATGAATGAGGCTCGTTTGATTGAGTTAACATGTTAATTTCATAAAATATTCAAGCGGTACACAGGATCTAATACCATCGACGACGAGGCAACATCAAAAAGAATGAGAAATGTGAATCTCCCTCGGTCTCGGGTGCGAATGAGTACTTTTTTTTTTTTTTTTTTCAATGTCTAGCATCAGAGAGAGATGACGGCAAATGCATATGCGTTTTGTGAATGCCTCTTTGTTGGATGGGTGTGGAGGTGGTGTGCATTCCATGCATATTGTGTGTGCATCCAACTGAAATGTGTGCACACATATATCTACATATGCTCACTTATCCTTGTGCAAGGACTTTGATATTTTTTTTTGTTTGTGTTTTATGTTGAACTGTCTGGCGGTATGTGGATGGATTTGTATATTTGCGTAGCCGAGGAATTTTTGGTTCCAACAAAGTGTGAGCTTTGGTGTGCGTACTTCAGAGCAATCAGACGGAGATATCAACCAGTGAGTGACAAAATGTTGCAATTAATAACGAAGGAATTTCTGGTTTTTTGGAATGCAATGCTGAAGAGTTGCATTGAGTTGGTGTTGCCATGTTTGTCTCAGAGAGTGAGGTGGATTTAACGATGCGAATATTATTTACTGTTTCAATGGATCTCATGTTATTGAGGCTTTCGATTTTTGTAAGCCATAAAAGTTTTAAGCGGCTTATGAAGCACATAATGTAGCTCGTTGGCAAGGTAGAACTCGTTGTTGGCATCAAGGCTTTTAAGCGATTAGTCGAGAGATATCTTGTAGAACATCGTTCTTTCGTTCCGAATGATCAAGCAAGACTGGTGGACCGTTCTCAAGGTAGTACATACTCTGTTTGATTTTAATAAATTTGACAAAATGCCAACAGAATGCATGACTTGATAGATATACGAGGTTCGTTCGCAAAGTTCTGAGCCTCAACTCGAAGATGATGTTACTCGGCAAAACTGTTCTAGTAAATCAATTGTAAACGTTCTGATAGACATCCCTGAAAACTGCAGCCATTCGGACGCTGTTTACAGGGCCTCCGCTCAATCATTTTTTAATCTAAAAATATGGGAAGCGAAATCTGAAACGTGGTCGCACCAGTTTGATTGATGATTATCGCTCGGGACCACAATAAAAAAAAGTTCACCAAATGATGACTCTCGAGTCGAGGCTAGAGCGATGACATATTGCCTTCAAATCCGCTATGGGTAGGAATCCAGTGGAGAATGACCATGTTCCTAGCTAGGTCTGAGGTAACATTGTGGGTTTCTAGGACTAGCTTGGATTTAATGACAGGTTAGTTAAGCGCTTTAAGGGCAGCTTGACTGTCTGAGAAGATAAAGATAGTTTTCCCCAAGATGACGAAGGCTTGATTAAGTCTCTGCGATGGTTTTGTTCTAACGTTAAGTCATTTAACGTTGACTACCAAGACAGTCTAGGCCTCAGCAAGTGAGCTCCGAACACAATGGGCATACATGCCTCTTACCGTATCATTTTATGTTACTTCGACTTGATATCTAAGGTTAAGTTACCTCGGCTCATGATCTTGGGAGAAGTTTGAAAGGGCATTTGTCTGCTCATGAAGAGGACGATGCTTAGTTTTAACATTAGATCGTCAAGTCTACCGGAATGCAAGTCACTTCATTTAAAACACTTTTCTGAGGAGATTTCCAAACAGATCCTGTGACTTCTTCTCTGAGCCAGCAGTGGAAGTTACACAAACGACATAAAATGTGAACTTGTTCTTGGGACAGCTTTCTTTTGCAGTAGAATTGGCACCTTGTTTCCACTAGCCTTAATAAATGAACTTAAGCATTACTCAATGTAGGCCACCCGATTTTTCAGCGAAATCCAGATATCAAGAGCCTTCACAGGATGTATAGTGTATCTCTCACAATATTCGCTTTGCTCCTTCATTAAATAGATGACTTTGTCCTTAGCTAGGATCCCTCTACAGTAAAGCAATATAGCCCATCCAATCTTCCTTTCATTATTTTTCAAGAGCGCCTTCGTTCAACTATGCATGTGATAGTTCATTGCTTCCGTTAAAATTGATTCAAAGCTCGTGGAATGTATAGAACATCCTTTCTTATAGTGTTTCAATAATAATGTATTATTTTGTATTCTTTTATTCGCAAAATTTTAATTTTTTATTCCATTCTTTACCGTTATTTAATGATAGAACATATCTTCGCGATGTCATCGAAACTGCAAATATCTTTATAAAAATGATGGAGAGATTCTGCAAGGACTCAGTAGTTGTACAGGATAAACGTCGTAAGAAGAAATCTGCTGGTAAAAAGAAAACTTCCAAGAAGTCAACTCTGGATAAGAATTCGGAAGAAAACGAGGTACGTACTTATAATTCATTTATTTTTAATTTTTCTTATTATTCTCTGTTCTCTGCTACACATTCCTTGTTGTTGTTGTTGTTGTGTCCTTTAATCGATTTATCGATGTGAAAAGGAAATTGTGAATGCCAATGAACCAGATCTTGATGTAAGTTTTTCATTTTAAAGCATAAGGACGTGCTGTGTGCTGTGAAACCTACCGCACAACCATAAAAATGTTTGAATGAAGTAAACGTCCATTTTGTGTCCGTTAAAAAAAAAAGAAATGTCTATATCCGGTCTATACCCAAGTATTGTTTTAGTTTTTGTTTTTTTTTTTTAAATTGTGTCCCGTATATTGAAGTGGATGTACGTTTTATATCGCGGAATTTATGCTGCCTATAAAGTTTAATTGAGTGGAAAAATGAAGGCTTATTTAGCCCTTTTTCTTTTGTCGAAGGGGGGGACTGCTGCGTATAGCCAGTCCAGTAGTAGAGGGATTGACGTTTTGCTTATACCCTGTGTGGTAGGGTATTTCAAAGTAGATTCGCAGGAAGTAACACAGTAAATTTCGAGATGTTAGGTTAGGTTAGGTTGAAGTGGCTGTCAGCTGAATGCTAGCACACTTATACCTTCATTGTTATACTGCATGGATCTGGGGAGATCTCCTAACCTACTCATTGAACCAATTGGAGCTTCTGATGAAGCGAAGGAGGTTTCTGACATCTGTGTTTACCATATCACCTAAGTTGCTAAAGTAGAAATCTCCTAAGTGGAGCCTTCTTTTGCGGGAGAGAGCTGAGTAGTCAAAAAGAAGGTGGGGAATAATTTCCTCGTCCATGCAGCTTCTACAAAAATGGTTAAGCCTTGTTACATGCTTGCCTATTAGACAGTGTCCTGTAATGACACCTATTACGGACCTATGTGATCTGTTGAGAGAAATAAAATACTTAGAGCGTTTCATATCTAGCCGTGGCCACATCTGCTTTGTCGCTGGATACGTTTAGAGATAGCCATACAAAAGTTACGACTGTTGTATGTACGTGGTAAGAGATGACCGTACAAGTTTAAACATTCTGGACGATCCTGGAATTGTTAACAAGGTTTTATATCCAAACATCACTGGGGTAATTCTGTTTGTCCTTTCACAGACTATCAAAAAAGCTTCCTTAAAACATCTGTTGTCTGTTCGACTGGGTGCTCGAGGGAGATCTTAGTTTCTTTGTATTTCGACCAATTGGTCTTTGTCTTTGAAATTTGCTCTCATCTAGAGGAGTGCTATATCGTTCATCCAAGCAGCCAACTTTGGTCGTCCTCGTCTTAGAGAATTTCCTACTCTTCGACTTTGTGTCTAGCTAGAAAAAAGAGTTTTTTTCGTAGCTTGGGTCCTTGAAAATATGTATCTTGGCCGTAGGACAGTCAATTTTAACATTCTTATCTCAAACTTATCTAGTTTTTGAGCAGAAAAGGCCTAGCTTCTCGCAACGTTCTATATTTTTCGCACAAATGAAAGGAACCTACAGTTTTATTGCCGACTTCGAATGGCGGCGGATCAAGAAGATTTTTCATGACAGATTATATTATTGCAGGTTTGTCATGCCTGCGAAGAGGTGTTGTCGCCATTAAACGTTTAGTGGTTTTGAGGATTGAACCTCGCTTAACAGTCTAACGCACTAAGCCACGACAACCAGATTGTCAGACCAAGATCTAAATTAATATTGACAGGCCGATCATCCAGCCACATAACGTTGGATAGTACCAAGACAACCAAGAAATAGCTAAAAAGTTTCAAACAATAAAGGAAAGTGAAGAATTTCCGCAATAAATAAGCGAAGTGCTAAATTTCTTACGGACTTCCGGACCAGAAAAAAAAAAGATTAACTAAAGCGTGATGTTGTTATTTAATCAGAAACGCACTTCTTAGGGTGCCAATGCTACTTAACGGACTGCACATTATAGCAAGTGTAAGTGTCTTTACGGAACACTGATGTCTCATAAGCCAGCACCTAAATAATAAGCTTAGATACTTTTGAAATGATTGTTGTTTTTTGTACGTTTCCAATCTATATCTTAGAAGAAAGCTATAGGTTAGGTTAGGTTAGGTAGGACGGTTGACAGGGAAGGAAGTTCTTTCTCCGTCACACTTAGGTCAATGTAGACCCATTGTGATGTCCTAGGGGTAGTAGCCCCCTTACTAGGAACCATAAGTCTAAGTTCTATCAAGCCAGCCCGCAGCGCTGATGGATCTGTTTATGTCAAGCACCGACTTGCTGGACAGTTTTTCTATATCCTGGAAAAGGTGCCATCCTAGGATCTTATATGACAGAGTCCCGGACAGTTGCAGAGAAAGTGTGGAGTGTCCTCAGCTACTTCCTCGTCGCAGCATACCCTGCATAGGCCATCCGTGTATAGTCCCAGTCTTCTTGCATGGGAGTTTAGCATGTTATGCCTGGTGATGATACCTATTAGAGAAGATAGAGATTTTTTTTATTCATTTGCAGGATTCTTTCGGTTTTCTGTTTATCGTAGGATGGCCATAGTTTACTGGTTATGACACAGGAGCTGAGCGCATTCCATCTATCGTTGGCAGTACTTTTAATTTTGTTCCCAATTACTTGTTTTAGGTTACAGGGTGGGATTTTGGCGGTGGTATTTGCTTGATCGGGGTTTAATGAGGATCCTTTCCTAGCCAGCTCATCAGCTGTCTCGTTCCCAGACACCCCTTTATGGCCGGGGACCCAGCAGAGTCTTACTTTGTGCTGCCTGCCAGAAGAAAGCTATAGTTTGGGTTTTTTTTCTCTTCAATAACCTCGATGACCCGGCAAAGTACTTTTTCGAAAGCATCGTTTGGTTCAGAGAGTTAGACGGGTTGTACTCGAGAATTTAAAGGAATCCTATTAGCAGACTTTTGATTCAAGGGTGTCTACACTAAGCGCGAGCAAACCGGGATGGCCCATGGTCTCAATCAATAAGTCACTTGACCAGTTCAATTATTAATCAGCTTCCTTAAGTTTCGCTCACCGAGTTTATGGAAGTCCTTATCTAAATGTAGACTCTCCTCTGAGGTAAACGCAAAACTTTCCAAAATCAAACAAAATTTAAGCAAATCTACCGTAATCTTCATAGGAGGAGATCTGAACTTACAATTTTCGAACCCATCCTTTGCCTTGTTTTTTGGTTGATAACTACTGTTTGTAAACCTGTCCATGGAAAGTGTCATAACTAAACTGACAGCTGTCATTTCGAATCTGTCATGTATAGACAACGACGATTGTGGCAACATACCTAGTTTAAAGCTTAATACTCGCTCTACATTAGTTCCACCTTTCAACGGAGTGTAAAGGGTTTTGTGTCTTTAAAGATTAAGAGGACTAAAAATGTAAACGGCACATCAATAGGGTACCATAGGATCTATCTAACAAGAATTACAGTTTTCCTGTTTGTCCTTTTGTTAATTTTTTTTTTTACTCCATCGCCCTATAATTTTTGATGTTGTATCGATTAAAAATGTATTTATTGGTTTTTTTTTTTTTTGTTTAAATAATAGTTTTTGGATGTAAAGCGGGTGTGTATTTAAAATTGCTGAGGCGTTTATTGTAGTTGTATGCGCGGTATTTATTGCTCTGTGAGATTGGTAGATACTCGTAAATGCAGAACGATTAACAGCCATTTTGTGTGCTTAATTTCTCGAATATTGGTTTGGAAGCAACGCCTGTTTTTTATTTTTTAAATTTTCATCGATTTATTTGGTTTATTGTTTTATCTTAAATTATTTGAATGCATGGAAAGAGATGGAAAAATGATTGTTTATAGCGTAAGAGAGAGAAAGAAAGTCTGCATCTAAAGCTACATGAATCACTATTGATTGGAGTTTAAGCGAGATGGGAATATCACACAAATTAACAAGATGTAACTAGTTGTCGAGTCACGCTTAGAGTCTAATTTATTCTATGTTTTTGTTGGTGGCTCTTGTCTTGAGATTGTCAGGCAGACACATCTCGTTTCCTTTTCCTATAAGTCTCCCCAAAGCCTATGAGCTCTATAGTTTGTCTTCTTATTCGACTTCATTTTAGCTTCGTAAAATTTAAATTAACATTTTCTTATCTATCTTCCTTAGGAGCAATTGGAAAATAAATGGATTGGTGTGGCATCACAGATAACGGTAGTTCTTTCAAATGAACTTAATTTACCCGAAGAGGATCAACCAATTCCCTTCGATGCTGCCTCTGAGAAGCACATCGACGATCAAAAGTAGGTCAAGCAACAAACTATTACCACTTGATTCATGAATCGCGTCCTTTCTGCATATCCTTACTATTTGTATTTTTTTTTTGTCTACTTCCAGAGAAGATTGCATGAAGAGAATACATAAGTTGTTGCGGGAGGAAAAACTGGAACACGCTATAGCCCTGATGCGTGCAGCAAGGTAAGTGTTCTCTCCTCTTTCGTTTCGTGTGTAAAGTCGTCTCCTTAGTCCTTTTTGATTTTAACCTTAAGAAAGTGTTATACAATACAATTGTACAATTCTGAAGCGTGCATTGTAATCTGTACTAGATACTCGTGGTGTTCCATTGTCCTTAAATGGTGTTTCTCGCCCTCCTTTCATACAAGTATATTGCATGTATGAAGGTGTGCTCGTGTGTGTGTGTGAATGTACGAAGAAAAGACGAATCCATTTGGTGTTAATTGCACCACGTCTCAAGCTGCTGACGTTTTCTTAAGCCCTGAAGTGGGTGTGGATTGTGCACCTCACATTTGGGGTACGATGTCACGTACTTATCGGATTGCAGGACAATTAGGATCTTGTTGTAAATGAGAGGGAGGGGCTGGCTAAATGTTTGAACAAGGAGCAAGTAACCTGTGAATTGTTGAGAGTAATTAACCTGAAAATGAACGAGTGAAGTAGTTGGTTTTTTCTTGTTCTATTTGGAATGCATTAAGAAGGGTAGGCCATTAAGAAGTAGGTCTGTTTGTTTAGCTGCACTTAGAAGAGCTCATAGGGAGCTTTAGAGTGCTTCTTGACTTAGAGTAGGTGAGTTGAAACTCATTTAGACTGTTGATGTAGTTTTTCTTTTCACTGCCGTCACACTGGAGGAATGATGAAAGAACTCAGGATAAATCCGTCCAAAGTGATGATGGTGCATTTCCCCGGTGAAGGCAGTTGAAGTACCTATAACGAATCTAAATGAATGGGATTATAATTGACTCACAACAGCAGGTCAAGAATCTGAGTATAACACGAGGTAGTCTATAGTAGTATGTTGCTAAGTGCGTGTAAAGGAGACTACGAGGAAAGCCGTACAAAAGGTCTAAAGATGGGCTTGCATCTGTGGCAATGCACGAGTAAACTTGTCCCGCAGTAGTATTGGCGCTAAGGACCCTATACATCGTGGTGGTTTTCCAAAAACGTCTCTCAGGAAAAAAAAACATTCACTAAGTATAAAGTGCGAGACACAACTCTTAAATCGGTTCCGATTCCGTCCAAGCTCGACGCTGTTGGGGTTCCCAGGCTGCGTATCTCAGGACGGGACTGAGTTTTCATCGAGTTTGGAGCTCCAAAATTCAGGGAAACACGAGAAAAAAATGCATGCTTCCCGAGTAGGTCCGGGGTTGGTGGGAAAAATATATTTTTTTTTGTTTTTGGGTCTACCTCGTGCTACATTCGACGCCGAGGATAAGAGGAGAAAAAGATATCCTTGTTTGTTTTGAGGGGAAAATTGTTCGTTAGATATTCGATCTCGTTTGCGTAGACTGGATTTGGAGTAGGACATTCAACGGCGAACTATACGAACTCTAAAGTGACATTGAATTAGTCAAACGTTCGGGAGGGCGAATGGACACCAACAATCAGGCTCGCAGAGAATTCGAATCTAATTCGAAGGGACAACGCAGTAAAGGAAACCTCGCTTTAATTGGCGCGTGGTAAAAAGAAACCTGAACCAACTTAGATTGCACAATTGAAGGCAGTAAGTCAAGTTGAGGCTCACCGGAGAGGCTTGTTGGTTAGATGGGAAAATGGATCATTATGGCGGTGCGGCTGTACAAAAAGGTTAAATGTCAGAGGCAGCTGCAATGGACATGTGAAGGGAATTCAACGACTAACTCCACTAAAGGATCATATTGCCTAAATGTGATTGTCTCCAAGGATAGACTTCCGTGCTTCCAAACTAATTAAACTATTCCATCATGAATCCATTTTAAGCTCAGGTACTTCCGCACTGACCATCCTGAGTAAATTTATTAAATTTAATAACTCATTACTGGACACCATAAAACAGTTCCGTCCCTAGGCCCAGTCATAAGTCATTGTCCACCTCTGAGCTAAAGCATCCAATAATGCCTAATCTTGAGCGACAGTTGAATAAATTCAAAATTAACTTTGCAATCAAATTAAGAAGATTTAATATTATTGCAACGCCTTTCGCCTCCCATTGTGTTGTGCCAGCTCCACAAGGCTAGTGAACACATAATAATTATAATACGTTCCTCCGTAGCACCGGGGGTATGCATTGTTATTTGAAATTATTATTATACGCTCAACCTGTGAGGCTGTATCTCTATGTCTATCCCTATTCCCATTCCTATGCCTGTCTATCTATCTTGTTTTGCTCCTTGCAACCAACAAGGGTTTCATGGAATTTCAGTTAAGTTGAATACTACCAGCATCCAAAGGTTACACTCCTGCGGCAGGAAGCGTTGGCGTAGCGCATCACCGCATTCTAAAAAACCATTTCTGTATGTTGGTATATAATTTACAATTCAGGATTTTGGGGGTGGAATACCATCCTTTTGAGAAGTTCAAATGGTATCTATGTCGATGACCAAGGACCACAGGCTATATTCTATGAAATTGTTATAGTTCATGGAGTCAAACAATGGTGTGCCTGCATACACCAACAGCTGTGGGCTGTGCTTATGCATTGAGTACCTCCTTCCTTTTTCCTTTTTGGGTATAAAATTAAATTTCATGAGAAATTGGTAAACAACATAAATAATCAGTTGCTAAGCCGCCGAAGCAGGCAATTGCCGGTGGCGATAAGTGAATAATGCATATTTTAATTATTATTCAGGGGTTCGACTTTACTCCGCAGTTGATAGTCGGGCAGAGGGTAGGTTTTGCATCGAAATCTATTGTCTTTTCGAAGGCAATTGTTACGTATGGCTAGAGATGAGAATGAAATATTATTATCCTTGTCATCTGATGAGGTTTTTCTCTGACTTTGTGGTTAATGTAGTAAGGGTTACAAGATCATTAGCCTGAAATAGAAGAAGTACACTCTGGGGGCCTCCTACCAATCCTATCGGAGATCTGAAAAAGTACTGCGAACTGAAATGACTTTTTTGGACTGGATAAACTCGCCATCCAGAGCAAGATCGAGGTCATGGAGGAACAACATGATCGTGCTTAACCATTCAGAGACAAAAATATCCTCCTTCGGGGCTTAAAGCGCAGTGAAAATCCCTCCCCTACTGAATCAAAAGCTACCGGGAAATTGTGCCATTAAAATTTGATAGTAAAAAGTTCATTCTCTCCGGTCGGCTTTAGCACCTTTGGAAGGCATAGTCGTAGTGGTCGCCGTGGCTTAGTGGTTAGTGCGTTGGACTGCTAAGCGAGAGACACAGGTTCGATTCTCAAAAAACCACCAAAAGTTTTTCGCGGCACCAGCTCTTCGCAAGCATGACAAACCTGCAAGAGTACAATCTGTCATGAAAAGCTTCTCAATTTGCCGTTCGGAGTCGGCATTAAACCGTAAAAGATCCCTTCCATTCGTGCGAAGAATATAACACGCACAACATGAATGGTTGTGAGAAGCTAGGCCTTGGCTCTCCATGAGCTGCCGTGCCAAATATACATACATACAGTCGTAGAAAGCTCTTGATGTGTGAAGAGAAAATATCTAGGTCTTAGCATTACAGCACAAAAACTTTAGAAGGCTTTCCCGTTCGAAAATTGTGCTTTGAAAAGCAATCATTTGGCTCACAGTTCGAAGGATATTTGGGGGAAGCTTTAAGGGGCTTGAATTCCAACTTTAGAGCATTAAAGGGTGGGAGGACGCTTTTTTTTTTTTTAAGGGTTAAAGGTACCTGCAGCCACTGAGATGTAGCGGAAGCTGTCTTCGGTTTTTTGTTCGAGGTCCTTTTTTTATGATCTCCCGAGAGTTTTCCCTAAAATTCATTCTTTGGCACACTGCCCATAGGCCAGCTACAACGCACTGTTTTTTGGAGGGCGCAGGAGTGTCAATCTCTTAACTCTTTTCTCTGTAGTCATTGCCACCACAATGCCATTCTTTTAACCACAGACAAATATCAAAGGGTCGCTGACAAACTTTCCGGTCTGCCATAAATTCCGACCACAGTAAGCTGTTTTACAACCCAACCAGTGGATTAAAGCATGCGGTTAATTAAAAGATGTTTAATGTTTAAACAAAAAAAATAAAATCAATACTCCTCCTCCTTTCGGTGAACATTCGAAAACAGATGAAAGACCCTTCGAGGCTCATTATGCACGAAATGAGATTTCAACCGAAATTAAGTAATTAAAATAAATTCATACACACACGCATATTAAAAAGCATATATTCGCCTGCATACATACAAATTTATTTATTTTTATTTAAATTCGTTAAACTGGCGTATGGTTATTTAATTACCTTCACAAACTGTGAAGGACCCAAAGTGTAGAACAACACCCAGCAAATGTTATCACCAAAGTAATGAGACGAAGGATTTTTACTCTCTGAAGGGGAATATTCACAGGATGTACATCTGCATATATGTATTTCGAAAGGACGAAAAGATCCCAGTGCCCGAGCCAATTTGTCGATGAATTTCATTACGCTGGCAATGCTGCACTACTTTAAAGAAATTTTCCTTTTTTTTTGACGTTTCAATTCTTATTTGAGTTACGGTGGCTCTGGACCAAATTCTTGAAATAGGTGGGAACGTAAATACACTCTGAGCACTAAGGAAGAGTCCGGAAAAATCACAGAAAACGCGAAAAAAATGAAGAAAATAAAGCAAAATCAAGGAGTTTTAACAAAAACAACATTTTGACATTTGAGAACAGTTTGATGATGGCGGTGGGGTGTGTTCGAAGATGTGGTGCTGCTCAGGCAATGACTCTAATCCGGATGCATTCAGAGACGGAAAGTGTAGAAAAACTTGATAAAATGCTCGAAATTTCACAGATTGCTGGTAAAGTCTAGAATCTTGATGGTGAAGCGCAATCTATAAGTAAAATGTCAAACTTCTCCAAAATTTAATAAGATTCGCCAAGAAGAATTCCTGGCATAACTTCGGTAGCTCTATTGAATCCACAACTGAAGTAGATCGTCTTAGGAAACTACTTGTCAAGGCGCCTCTACACTTTTTATGTAGAAAAGCAATAGTGTCTAGATGGAGTCCTAAGAAGAAACGCTGGAAATGGTGTTAGACTATAACTTTTATGGGAACTAAAGTTCGACCGGAGGAAGACAACCAAAAGCAAGCAGAAACTGTCGTAAAGATTTTATACGTCGTCGAGAAAACCGCCTTCAAGGTCCTTGGTATGAGACTGAGGTAACTATTGTATCGCAGCTCAAGGAAGATTATAGCTGGTGTACGTTTACAAGACTTGGCAGAAAGTGGATTCCCAAAGCAGGAGCCACACAACAGCCAAGAACTACAGCCTCAGCAGACTTTTTTTTTAATGATATTATTCACACAGCGCTAGTACTGGTGTAGTGATTTTGAAACTCAGGTGGTATTAGGTTTCAATCTTTTTCTCCGAGGGTGGTGTCCAGTCTTTTCTTCTTCCTTGGGAAAACTCTGAAGAAGTTATACGACGAGTAATACTCATAAGAGATTGGAAGACGGATGACTACAGACACGGCCCTACATGATTGCAAAGTCACTTCATGTCGAGAAATTCAAGCTAGGTGATTTCTTTGGGTTGGAAGGAGTCTTAAATAACCTGAATACTGAAGCAATTTTATAAAGCCTGTATAGTTCTTGACTCAATACAAGACCATGTAGTTGGAAGCGAAACACTCAATTTCGTACTGTCAATAATCAACGGCTGAATCTAAGAACCAGGTTTATAGAGTCAATCCCTCAAAAACTGAGGGAGAAGAAGATCAATTCCTACATTTTAAAACTCTTCCATGATGTTCATTGATTTAAGAAGATGATAAAGTGCTTCAAGTTGGAAGCTTCATAGGAGATTTAATATTAGATTGATCTGGTCTGCTCCGAAAAAGCAAAAGCTTTCTACACAGATGGATTCAAAGTGGTCGGAGTTAGATCCCGTTTGTATCCGATTAATACCCTTTGTAGAGAAAACTATGCGGAAATCATAATCAAGGCTTATACGCGAGGGGGTCCAGATCATTATGGCCAACCTTCAATAAGAAAAAGTTCAACAATCTCGTGGAATTTATGTAAGACCCACCATAAGACTGAGTACTCCACGCAGTAGCTTCTGCTACTTGGTAATAGGTAGGAATCTCAAAAAAGTAAGCACAGCAAAGCCCTGTTTTTGGACGTTTTAATCCTTACTGGAATAAGTTAGTAGATATCGAGAGCTGCTTGATGAAAGAGTATTACTCGCATCGTCAAAACTAAGAACTTTAGTCTTTATGAACAACGGTCGTCCCGCTTGATGACTCTTTAAAATTTAAAGGTATATCGTCATCGGCAACTGAAGTAGAGCTTTAAAAAAAATGAACACCCTTCGATGAGGAAAACGAACACTTAAAGCTTCAGCATAAATTAACTTTCCACTCTTGCACACATAATCCCAAAAGATGAGGAAAGTAATTTATGAATTCTTCTCGCCAAAGCGTACACTTTTAGTTTACTCCACGTTGAATCGTCCTTCTGCTCGTCCTCCTCCTTTTGCAGAGGTATGTTAATGCCCAACAATGTACTCGTACCTATACACTCTGTGTTCATTTTGTTTAAAAGATAAAAAAAAGAGCTCAGCAACGCGACACCCTGTCTTCCGATGGGTGTGCAGTATAAATACCCCTCGTCACAATGTATTCGCGCCAAAGTCACTGTAAAGTGAGTGCATGCTAAAAAAAAAAAAAAAACGCCGAACAACCAACGGAGATTCACCTTCAACTCTTCCGGTAGACATTCCGGTGTACACACCTTTGTACACCTCCAAGTCCGGGTCGAATGCGAAGAGCGTATGGTAAATTTAACTCTAAAGGAAGAATAATGCTAATGGAATTCATACAAAAGCTGAATTTTACTTTTAACTTTTGCATCCCGTGGATACAGTGGATACACCCTGGGTACTGAGGGATACCGTGGATATTCTATACACACAGGTAAAGGTACAAGTGCCACAAGTCGGAAGAGATGCGACATCACATAAAGCCGAAACAATGTATCTTAATAATTTTGCATGTTAAGTATGCCAAATGGAAGGCCCGGTTGGGGCTGTTGTTACTGCGGGACCAACTTACAACTACTGTGCAACGTGTCATGTCTACGTCCCGTTTAATTTGTAGTTCTGCTAGGTGAGACTTCTTTTTCTCTGTGCCGTTGAATATTTAGTAGCAGCGGAAGAGTGTGTGTGTTATCCGGGCACACAAAGGGCGGATGGAATTTCAGCTACATCAGAGGTGTCTAGACGAAATCCAAGTTGCTGCCGTTGTCAGGAAAAGGTTCTGTGTGTGTGTTAGTCCTGTCATCTCATTGAATGACTATTTAAAAATTATAATTAAGCTCGTTAATGGCAAATGGAGGGAGAAACGAAGCGAGTTTCCCGTGGGAAGTAACGAGGTAAATATTCTCAGGATCAGGTGTCTGGTTGGAACAATGCAGGCATTTCAAGTGCTTTTGTTTCTACTCTAATGTCATGTTTCATGTGAGTAACAAAGGATACGTACATAGGTACTGCTCAAGGGGTGAGAGAACAAAAGAGTTCTTTGAAATTTAAAACAGGTCGCGTAGATTATGGACGTTCGTCGATGTTTCAAAATAATCTTCAGTCCTATTTCTGTGGATCTTGGATCATCCAGTTCTTGATTTGCAGGACAATGCTAGTTCTAATTCTAATTCTAGAATTGTAGATATACCAGTCTACCTAGAGCCTGTGAAACCTTTTTTAATGGTTCTTTGCGAACTTCTGAATCTCTTCATGCAGAAGAGGCTTTGAGACTTGGGTGGACATGTCAAGGTCAGGGTTGGTCTGTGTGAAATAGTACTGCTTCCTCTGATGTTGCTTCACACAGAACCCAAGCTGTTGATGTTGTTTTCAGGAACACACAATACACAATGTGCACTCACTCCCTCTAGATGGAGGGTCGTATAGGACATTATGCCTTAAAGCGTATGGAGTAGCATGCGGACAAGCATGTAAATGGACAATCGTGCGTGCGGATACACCCAACAACAACAGACTCTCTCTTACTCTCCCGCTCTCTCTTACCATCCCGCTCTCTTTTACTCTCCCACTCTCTCTCAGTCTCCCGGTCTCTCTCACTCTCCCGCTCTCTCTTACTCTCTTAGACTTCTCAAGGAAGTTTTTTACCAAACAAAACTCATCTTACCCCATCTCCAAGATCAGCTTAACAATCTCTAAACGGGATCATTTCTGCTGCCATCTGTACCCAAGCAAACGTGTCTTAGTGGAAACACTTTCCCACCCTTCTCTTGTTAGCTGCCCCCAACAACTTTTCAGCTAAATTGGAGACCAATCTCAAGTTGAGGAACCCGGGGTTCACCTCGTTGAAGTGAAAGAAGGAGTTGGTAGTTAGTTTGTGTCCTGAGAAATCTACTTGTTTACCCTTCGGACACAGTAGAGAAAGACTGCAAAGGTTCCTCAACCAACTTGGCGTGTGAAACTCAAGGCTTCAAGCTTGCAAAAGACGCTTGTTAGTTGAGGTTCAAGTCAACCTCGGACGGTAGCATCATCATAACTAAGAAAGTAAGCTTCAACCTTCCTAAAATCTAAAGGCAAAATCCTACTATTGATAACCTAATCCCACTTCTGACACCAACCTGTAATGCAATCCTGATCCAATTTTTAATTCTTTCTCCAATTCATTGCAGCAACAGTTAGACCATGCTTTCGCTTGAAAAAGTCCTCTCAACTCAACATCCCAAGGGACATTCGAAAATCTCCAATATTCAGATTTCCATGCATTAATCTCTTGTCGGGATCAGATTTACATCGAATTTAATCCATTTAGGTACTTTGGTCCCATTCACTGGGATTGTGTTAATAACATTCATATCACCACCGATGTGGCAGCCAATTCACCTCGGGCTTCCTCGACTTCCTTTGCTTCCCGATAATGCTTTCGATTCATTGGAAGGATACCACCACAATTCGATTCCTTCTCAGCGCAGAAGGACCATATTCTCTCCATCAATTCGTCCCCCTTCATATTTTTACAGAAATAAACGAATTGTAAAAGTCCTTTCAATTAAAGCACGAGTACGAGTATATATGTATGTGTGTACAGTACACATTAAGCTCGTTAATTATTTTCGAGTATTGTCGATCCTGGCGTTCCCTCAATTGTGTGTGGAATTCACTCATTGCACAACCAGTGGTTGGTTGATTGCGTTTGAAATTATTTTTTATGGAAAAAATAATGCGAAAAGTTTTCCCACTTCAATGCGCACACACCCTCACCTCGATGGGATGCAGTAAGTCTCACGAGGAGGACGATACGACTGAGCGACGACGACGCACGTTCCGGACGTCTCTGTGTTTGTTCGAAAGGATTTCGTTTCAATTAAACGACGATAAATCCGGAAGAAGGGGCCTGGGTGCAATTGAAGCGTCAGTTTTGGATCATATAATCACCTTTAGCGTGTGTGTGCCGCTCCCTGGGTGGGATAGTATGCAACTCCGAACATCCATCCAAGTGAAGTCTTCCCTTTTTTTTTTTTTTTAATAACTTTTCTAGTGTTTTATGTGCAGGCAACGTCAGATGCAAACACAAACGGAGACCCAGATGAAACCGCACAACCCGTGCTGTGCTTGTGAGGGACTTTCATTTAAGGATTGGGAAACTTTTGGCTGAGTAATGTGCAGTTTGCACCGGCAAAACAGGCAGGAAAGACAAGAGGCACATCTGCAATTGATGTGCAGAGTCGCACACATAAATTAGTGATGAAATAAAATTGTTTGAAATAGTTTTTTAAATGCCGTGTCGATGGGGATCCTTTGGAATATGTTTTATGCACATGCAGGTGTGCGTAGAGGGCAATTTGGTGGATATGTATTTTATGAGTAACAGCGTTGTCATAGAGAAACAACTAGGGGGTCTCAGCAAAAGTCGTTCCGTGCATATGTTTATAATCGACGGGCGAACAAATGAATTAGGATTGCAGTGCAAGGAAACGTAGGATAATGCTAATTGGTTCAACGACCGAAAGTTTAATGACTTTTTATGGCTTATAGGGTAAAATGTGCTGTCTTGGGTCTAAATTGTTGTGGCAGAAAGTAGAGACGCGAGGCTTTCTATTTAAACTGTTTTGGTTTATATTTTCCAAACCTTCCTTCAGATTCAACGCTTGTTTTATCCTGTTGTGTTCCTCTTCATCCCTTGTTTGCTTTGGAAATAGCTGCGTTGACAAAGAATCAGAAACCCCAGGGTCGGAACAAATCGGAGATAGAAATCTCAGAAGGTCTTCCACGTCAGTATTAGGTAAGTCTTCCATCGTCAAAAAAAAGGTATCTAATGAGCAGTCTATGTTTATTACAGAGCTCTTTAGCGGTTCTGTTATCGCATCTGCATGCTGCCTCATATGCTATGGACACCAGTAAATTGATTCTCTCCTGTAGTTTCCTCATCTCTAACGATATAGGGACTCTAGCTTGCGTCTTCCTGGCGCTGAAGTCGCTGCAATGCGAGGTTTCTACTATCTTCGATCTTGAGTCCCACTTCAGGTATCAAAACCAACAATTTAGCACAAGATGTGAAAACCATTTTCAAAGCACGCTAACGGTTTAGGATAATGAGCTGCTGAAATTGTTCTTTGTGAAAGTTGAGACTTAATTGTTGATGCACTGTGAGATCCTTTTAGCTGTCGAGTTATACATGAGTATTTTGTTTGTTATTATGGGATGTTCGAACTTTAGTTCGCAGATGTACTGCAACTATCAAGAAATGGTGATCCTTACCTGCTTCACGTCTGTTCCGGACATCCACAGGACTTCATACTTCTAAAACGGCGACTGATGGCAAAATAGTTAATTTGATTGAAGGCTGCTTACTTGCTAGTTGACACCCAACTGAGTTCTTACACCTAAATATATACGTGTCGCCTGAGACAGAGTGCCTGTAACAAATGTTTCCATCGACTGCTATCCCTTGCGATGATTTTCATCTCTTCTGTCTTCCTCGACTCTTTCACTTCGTCTGCGAGTTCTCACTGTGAGGCGATTGACTTTGCAGAAATCCACAAATCGTTCGCCGTTGCCTATTTCTGCTTCCCTATTGCATGTTTGATTCCTTCGTTCTTGTTGCCAACTTTGCTACTCAGGCGGTCCATCACCATCACGGTGTAACTATTTGGTGTTGTATTCAAGACTCCATCGCCTACTGGGTGATAGAAGGTCGTCAACAGACGAAAGATTCTTGGTTGCATAAAATTGTATAATGGTGACGCGTCGTACTGTAGCCCGGAATTCGACCGTTCAAAAGTAATTTCTCTACGTGGTAAATACGTCAGACCCACTCCAGATTCAGGTGAAATAGCATCGTCCTCCTGCCAGAAACTAATCTTAGTCCGGGTACAACTTCCAAAAGTCAACTGAGGTGTACTGTCCTTTTCGTTAGCTAAAGCAGTAAAGTAAGCACACGGCTCAAACCAGGTTAAGAGCAATCAGTGGTTCTGTTATGTACTAAAGCGGATTTTGATGAAGAGCTGTTTCTTTGGGTTAATGACAAAGATGATTTATGATGCGCTGAGCAATGTCACTTAATGCTTCCTACCTCTTATGTGTCCTAGATTCTGCACAGTTCATATTTTTTCTTATTCAAACACGGGTTCATTCTTACGACTCCAAGACCAAGTTTGGTGATCCGTGAAGAGCCCGTCCATCCCTTAAAATCCATACTCATTCTTAAAAACTTCTTTCTTGGTTTTCAGTGTGCCCCCGCCATATTAAATCATCATTTCAGACGGCTCCCTGATGCCCACCATGGGTCATCAAACCACTTCACCATACATCCTCCTTAAAATGGAAATACACTGGAGAACTTCTATTTTAGAAACGATAACAACTTGCGCCATCATAATCCGTTTTATTTCAATAAATCCTGTTATCCAATAAATATGATCCTTTCCAAAAAAAAAGAAGGATATCCATCTCTCTCATTCTCTCGAATACACTATAAAAACTCATGTCATAAATTTTCAACTTAAAACAATTTTTTTTTTTTTTTTTTATGTTTGTTTTATTTTTCACAGAGAAGTTTGGCCAGAGAATGACTGTTTTGGATCAATAACAGCAGCACCCGAGGACGAGCTGCTTCTGTTGCGGGAGATCTTCCTCTACAACATTGGTTCAGGTGAGTTTCACAAAAAAATAAGAGTGCTCCTCTCTAACGTCACGTATATTCATTAAATTTATGACCATTGAAAGTTTTAATAGTTTTGGACTGAAATGCTTTTTTTATTGTATGTGTGTGTGTGTGTCCTATATATCCGTACGTGGCAATTGTGAATAACTACCTGAGAGAGCATAAAAGTTAATGTTTGTGACAGAAAAAAACAAAAAAAGGATAACACCATGGTGGATATTCATAAGAAGATTTTATTATTTAAAAAAAAGGGGCAAGTAGTATCTATAAAGAAGTTGTCATGTCATTTGTGTCCTGTTTGATGTATCCGGTCGTTGTCCATTATGTCCTGCAAGGAAGATATCATTTTCCTATTTTGGGTTAGGTTATATTAGGCGAGTGGGTGGTTAGCGACTAAGGTGTTCATGTTTGGGTCCATTGTGCTTGTTAAGTGATATCCTTAGAATGAAGAAAGAGAAACTTATAGGTTAGAACTAACCGGATAGAGATAGAAATATCAGAAGGTCCTTCAACTTAACATTAAGTACGTCCTCCCGTTTGAAGACTGTCGAAGAAGTGACTGCCAAGAGTCCTCATTCTTCTATGAGCCAGGGTAGAACACTCTTCTTCCGCACAGCTACAACGATATTTGTTCGGAAATACCCCAAGTCGCTCCGTTTGGATACCAATGCTTCAGTGCCTAGTAGCCCAGTAAAGAAACCAGAAATGACGCGTGCATCTCTATGACCGAGTATAAAAAGTGAAAGGGCCTGGAAGACAGGCCAAATGCGTTTAATTGTCAATTTTAGAATAATTACAACGACAAAAGGATGCACAAAGGACAAAGCACAAAGTTGTAACCCTTCCAAGTTCATATCGCTTGCAGGGATTTACTTGATGTTGGCTCCAGCGCCTTAATGGCCGCCTAGCTATCAACGTGTAAGGCGATAGTCTAGCTGCCTGATTGATGGCTGTGAAACAACAGTCATTGTGAGTTCTATACAAGCGGTTAAGCTCAACTGTCAGTAGAAAAAGGCCAGCTCTTGATGGATAATAGCAGTCTAGCTTGTATTGAATCAAGATGAAGATGAATAAGTGTCGTTGAAGTCCTTTTGACCATGACTAGCATCTACTAGTGTAGAGTTGGTCATGCGTGTCTTGAGTTTGCACACATTCCGGTCGCAAAGCCTTTTATTCAGTTTGGGCCTGCGAAGACAGCTTAGGATAGCATTCGTGTTTACGTTTTTGAGCGCTCCTCTATATCAAGAAAAGCATTAAGTCTGAATTTCTTGTATTTAGTATAGCTATAGCTACGCTTCAGATTTTTTTGCTGGGTTAAGTTCTCAAGATTAAACAGATGACAGATGCTACACTCAATAAAATTACCTAGAAGCAGTCTCGCAATTGTGGAGATAGGTATGTACCTGAAGGAGGATGATTTTTATTGTGATCTTTGTACCAAAGGTTTGCAAAAGTTACGCCAATTATCCAAAGCTTTTCCAATTCGTTAGTCTAACATTATTCTTGTAATGTGATTCCTTTCTGTCACTGTTCCGATCTCAGGAGATCGACCGTCAGAACAAGTTAAAAACCCTGTTAATACGGAGATAACAATGAAGCTGATGAAACAAAAGAAGGGATAACTAGACCATAGCTAGAAGTGGTCCTCGAAGAAGAGGTAAATTTAGACCAAAAGTAGGTACAGTGTGATATAAATACAGGGGAGGAAGTAACACCTCGACAACTGCGACCAGAAAAGGTCTAAGAATTGTGTCAGTTTGTGGCTCAATGGCTTTAAACGTATGAAATGCCCTAAGGAACTTGGCTTACAAAATCTACAAAGGCAGAGCGGTAACTTTTGGCTTGTAAGGAACCGTATGGTACTGATCTGCTTATTCTAAAGTAACTTGGAAGTTTATAAGCAAAAGAAAATGTAAAAAGTTGCTTTCCTGTAGCTGGCACCAGAAGAGAGCTTAAAGGCGTGTGTGCATGTACGTTGAAAATCAATCTGCTACTTCCGGAGTCTCATATACGTACAAATACTCAAAGAAAAAAGAAGCGAACGCAATATGTAACCCTGTGGCACACCTTCGTTTAAATATCTCGTTTTCTCTCGGATGTATCTTCTGCAAAAGGATACCATGGACCAACTCTTTCGCCAAACCTTCGTCTTGAGAGTAACAAAACCTCGCTACAAAAAATCCAACACTTCTCCATATATTCGAGCTCACTTTTGGTGAGTGGGATAGGAACCTAAATGAACTCGGCGTGGTAATCTCGAGCAGATAAGTATAGATCAATCCCACCAAAGTTTAGTATTTAAACAACGAATGGCAGCGTTTTCGAACCAACAATAAGCCCTAGTTAAAAGATCGAAGGTTAAACACAAACTGATGTGGAAACATCCAGTATTCCAATAAAGCTGATGAAAAAAAATTAACTTTTTCACCACAATCTTCAGCCTTTAAAAGATACCTTCTTAAATATACCTCTTGTCGTCCTTAAATTTTGATGTGACTGCATTAAACCCATCTTCTGCGTGGCAGTACACTGCGACTTTATCTGACTTTGTTTCAAACAACACTCCGGGTAAAGGCATTGTTTAAACTTTTTTGTCTTCCTCCTCTTCTTCCAATAAAATTGTTCGCGAAACAGAAACAAAACAAAGTAACAGCGAACAGAAAGAGGGAAAAGCAGAAGAAAAAAAAAAAACCTCAAACTCAAACTTTACAGACATCTGAAAATGGTTTCGGCTTTTGTCACATTATAACAAACTAATTACACTTATTCTCCTTCAACTGCAGATACTTTATGCACTCGTCTGTCTTCCCCTTTCCTTGCGTCTCCTTCTTCTCACTACCCAAATCTAACAAATTATCTTTGTAATTTGTTACCGTTCATTAAAAATTTAAAAAAGAAAAAAAAAATTGTCCCGCTCTCTGCAGTTGTGCACACAAAAAGGATTTTTTTTTTTTGTGTTTGTGTGTTAGTCCAAAGGATTACATTCATAATTGTCCCTTTGCCTTGTTAATAGTAAAAATGAAAGGAGTCGAGTTCAGTATATCCCTCCTCCAGTGGACACTTTATGCCGCGCGTTCTGTCATCGTGTCGCAAGCTTAATTTTGTTCTTCATTTGTGGAGCCTTTTAGCAAAAATGATATACGGCGATAATTTATCCAAAAAAAAAGGGGGTAAGGACTGGAAAGAAATATCACGACAGGAAGAGAAAAATTACGGTAAATTTAATTGTGATTTACATAAAGTCCTTGCGACAAGGACGACGAGGAGGGTGCTGAAAGGTGACTCTCGCCAATTATGAATTCCTGCGCCATTTGGCTGTAAAAGGACGCATACACTCACACAAAGGATCCACTTCACAATCCAATTCAAGCGGATGCCAAGCGCACCGCACAGAATGTTTGCGACAAGTTAATTTAATTAAATTGTTGGTTAAGATCGGGAAGGACATGTTTAATTACCTTTTATTCCAGAGCGCCTATTATTCTTGTGCATTGCTTTTTGTATCCTTTTTTTTTTCGTTTTTGGGCTGTTTCATCCTTGATGTCGTAAATCATGAACCAGAGAAAAGCGTCATAAGTTTTTAATTACATGAATGCCTTGTGTGAGGTGAAGGAGTGCTTTTTGTCGATGAGGGATTTAAAGAGGAGGACTGCTCCTTGTTTGTTGATGGCTTCTGGCAGTAAGTCACTTCTTTAGTTACGACTTGAACTTTCTTCATTGCAGAGCGGTCTGCAGCGTCCTTTTTTCATGTTATAACTATTCAATGCCTCAGGTTAAACCCTAAACTGTCACCGTTCAACAGTTGCATCCTAAAAACCTTTCTATATGCCGAGTAGTAGGTATGTTGCCTTAGAAAAGCCCCGATGAAGTTAACCTATTTTCTGATGGAGGCAACATTCAGCTACGTCACATTTTAATAAAATGTTTGTGTCTTTCGTAAAAAGATGAATGACTAGGTAACTAGCATTCACTTCCCCTGACCGAGGACAAGGACTTAAACAGTTCTCTCCTGTACATTGATGGCACCTTTTTTGAAGATCTCATTCTTCGTGATACTTTTGTAGACTAAGATTCAGCAAAAAAGGTCTTGCGTTCTAAAACCGCGTTTTGGGAGTTGCAAAGCCTGACTGCTTTTATAAGCTGCTTCTCTAAGCCATTCTTCACAATATGTATAGTCCATAGTCTATAGGATATCATAAGTCGCCTCTAAGAAGTTTCCGCTTAACCTGCAGTCAGAGCTAATTTCGAACACAAGGAAAGTCGACTTCAAATTTTTGGAACAGTTCTAGTCTAAGACGGCGTACTTGTAAGATGAGAGTCAAAGGATAACGTCATCAAAATGTCAGTTCAAAAGACTGTTCTTTGTAGACTTTGACAGAACTGGAGATGAAGGTTCATCAATGCATCTAGACCAGAGTCAGGCTTGCTAGGGAAATCTTCCATACAGACAAGTTTCTTGAAGTTTTATTAAAAGCAGCTTAATGCACAACGCAAACAGGGTATTTTTTAAGAAGAGTCTTGTCATATCCTTGTAGGTAAAGAGGAATATTTTCGGTGAAAATGAAACTTTTGTTGTCTAAAAATGGACAACGGTCGTGTAGTCCTTTGCTTAACATGCTTTAATCAATAAAGTTTGCTAAGCAAAATTACTCCTAAGTACTTATCTGAATCTCAACGAACAAGCCTTTCCAGTGAGCCTGGTACTAAACTAATATTCCAAGTTAAGGCCCCTTCTACATGTGCTCGTCTACAACGCGTTGTTCCTCCTAGTGGGCCGTTCGTTTTTCATGTCCTAGCCATCTCGAACATTTACTACGCTATTCATTGACTAGACCGATATCGCTGTACGACTTATATAGTTGGTAATTAAATCTTATCCATCAAAGCTCGTCAATGCAAATTGGACGAATCTCTTACGAAACATTTTTCATTCGAAATGACTAGAGCTCTGTCTACGGGTTGAAGCTTCAAGCTCTGTCCATACTGTTCTGATCCTTATAGCCAATCTTAATCACACCATTTCGTCTGTTGTTTCCATGTAGCTAATGGCTAATGATTACAGCGTGCATCCCTCCAATGTTTTCCTGTCGCTGACTTTTGCTTCAACTACATCAATTGCAAATTCAAATTACTAATAGTCCATGTTTCTAGAAAAAGGACTATAAAAAAAGCCACATAAATGCAGATTAAGTTTGTCGTCCTTAATTTTTCTCTATGTAATCCGACACGCTTCTTTCATTGTCCCGACAAATGTTCGCGAACAGATTGCTCGCACACAATCTAATTATCGACAGCGGTTACTTCCTTCCATACAAGCTACCTCAACCACCAAACACCAATTAGTAATTCAACATGCGAACCCCATGTTTTCCATACAAAAGAAGAACAAATCCTTGACACAAAACACATATCCTTTGGGTGTGTCTTGTGAAGGTGCTTCACACAACAAAATGTCATGTTTTTTGGCAGCATTAGCGGCAGCTGACATTTGATTGGTTTCCTTCTTTTAACTGACACTTTTGTCATCGTACATTTGTCAATAATAATGTGTCAGGATAATGATTAATGGTTTCTTAGACCAGGCTCTGAATTAATTATTAAATGTGCCTTCCATTTGTGGTCATTGTATGGAATCTTGTGGCACTCCAATTTTCTTACTGAAAATCATTATTGATAGTCTTTTCAAGGAAACTTGAAAGGATGTCCTTAATTCATCTCTTTCCACTTATAGTACACTTCAACAGGTTATCCTCTTTCATCAATTCTCTCTTTCAGAATGTCTTTACTGTTCCATTCATTCCTTACAACTGGATGAGTTGATAAATGCAGGACATTCACTTTGGAAGATTAAACAAAAATAATTAAAAAAAATGAAGAAGAAAGAACAAACCGAAATCCTTTAAATAAATGAAAGGAAAATCAATAATCCAGGGCAATGACATTTGCGATTTCATTTCTCAAGCTCGCTTCTCCTTTTTCTCCTTTTCCCCGTTCCTAATGTTGAGAAATATTTGCATATACGCTGGGAAGGATATTCAAACGGATTATGCAGCGAAAAACCTTGATTGGAATCATTGAAGAGGAAATATAAAGGATAAATGGATATGCACTCTTACATACGTATACATTTATACGCATGCAAGTCGAAAGGAATCTGTAAAATCCTGCGCGCTGCAGTAATACAGAGAAGACTTGTTTTTCTTTCTTCATTTCCCAGTTTTTTTTTTTTTTTGTGAATTCCTGATGTCAGTGGAAGAGTTCAAAGGACCTTCACAGCTTAACAGACTGCAAATTATCGGATGTAATGAAACATACTTCAACTGAGAATGCATTCTGATGATGGATGTGAGATCGGAAAAATTCTTTCAGTTATGCACAGATATAGAGTGGGTTTATTGAAGGATTCACTTTACGAATACGATGACAAACAGGGAAGTTATTGAAGAGGAATTTTGTTAGCGGGAAAGGAGTTCATGAACTGATTTTGTTTTTTATTTCACGTAGTAACATGACGGAAGTGCGCTCGTGTTCGAAGGGCACATCACTATACTTAATAAGTCGCTTATGACAGTGTATTGGCATAAAGATTTCCTTGATTTAGATAAGGCTTGGGTGTTGGAAAATCCTTAAGATGATGCGAAGAAACTCGCAGCATTATCACAGTTCATTGCAAGCTATGGCTTTCTATTATCAGCTCTGGCCAGATGACATTGTTAATAACCAAAGGACATAAGAGGGAACCTTGTGGAACTTCACTTTTCTAGTGTGAAAAATATCCTAAGGCTATGCGACAGACGCATATGGCACTGCGACCTAAAGGATCTATTGTGCCTGGAGCCAGTTAGACAAGGAGATACTCTATCTTCCTAATGAAGTTGATGATATCTCCAGTCGAGGCATTACGAATGTTCTCCGGTGTTAGCAATTCTTTGTGGAGAAAGCGTTTCCTGACCCTGCAGACAGCTGTGCACTCACATAGTATGTGTTCCGCTGATTCTTCTTCCTCTAAGCAGAGTCTGCATTCATATTCCTGAACTATATTTGGTTTATGTAAGTAATATCTAAGGCTACAGTGACCGGTTAGGAAGCCGGCAAGTCCTCTGATATCGTCCCTTTTATAGTTGAGAATATTTTTAGTGGTTATGTTCAGGGATAGGATGGCCCTTCTAGCCTGTCTAAGTCCCTGAGTGTTGTTCCAGTAGGATATGAAGTTTCGTTTTTCCCAGCTGTCCAGACTCATTCTGAACGCGGAAGTAGGGATACCGCAGAAGGGTTCGGCAACTATGTACCTTTCTGATGAGCCTATCCTGCCTTCAATTCCTCTGTGTCCTGGTACCCACCAGAGCTCGACTTTATTTCGCCTTGAGAGGTCTTGGAGAGTATTGAAGCAGCCTAGAACGGCTTTTGAGTTAAAGTAATTGGAACTCAGTGCTTTGAGCGCTACTTGGCTTTCGGTGAATGTATTGATGGCTACACGAGTTAAGCTCATTAGGAATAGTATCTCCAACAGTAGATGCAGGCTTAAGATACAAGACGTTCCGATGGTTTTATTGATTTTTCCCACAGATCGTTGAAGAAGTACATCTCCGTTCTTCTATTCCAGCTTAAGCTTGGACTTTTGTAGAGGAAGCGTTAACGACAGAATCTGTGAAAGACTATCGACAATCTAAAGTTGTTGTTGAGTAAGGGGGAAAACGATTCCAAGGACTAGAAGGCTGCTACATCTATGGTTTTTCTTTAGCCTAGAAAGAACTTTTTGAATCGCTAATATTTCCGATTGGAGCACACTACAATGATTTGGAAGACGGAAAGGGAGGCTAAGATTAAGCCTATCAGAGATTTATTGAGCTTATCTTTAAGAAATATATCCCATAATGAATTGAAAAGGATGGTATGTTGAAAGTTTTTGTTAAAATTGGTTTGTGCTTTCTGGGGTGATTTTGAAATTATTCAGAAAGGAGATGGCCACTCTGCTTATGCTCAAACAAGCTGATCGTTTGACGTTGTAAATTGCATCGTTCCCCACATTGACCACATTATCAAAACTATACTATACTCCACTTTTGGGTTTGTGCCACGGTGGTCTAACAAGTTCTCAAACCCGTCCATAACCAAACCCCTTTACATAACCACCATGAGGGCCATCCTTGAATATGCTTGCCGAGTATGGTCACCGTTTTACTATACAATGTGAGTCAATGTATGTAATTTTGCTTGGGTAGATTCTTACAACCTACAACCCTATTTGGACCGTCTTAAACTGATTGACTTACAACAGCTCGTTCAATCACTTTTACAAATTACATCTCTAAACATCAACCCGCGAATCCTTAGATTTGTTCTACTATTTCGCCTTAACTCCCACCTCACCAATAAGGGAGACAACGAGCATATGTATGGGTTCAATGCTCCACTTTCTAGCTCCACTTTTAGCCACCAAATTTGATCAAAATAAAAGTTGTTGAGATGTCAAATGATTTCAGACTTCACAACTGTCAAAAGGAAACTGACACAACTACAATGGATCAAACATGGCGTCGACACAAAACGCTTCTTTAGTGTCACACTATATTTTTTCACTGAAGAAACCTCAACCAACTTAAAATTTTGTTTAGACGGCGATTAATGAGAAAAGCCTCTGCGTAAAACCGTAATGAACCAGTTAAACAAAATAAAGCTTTGTTCTGGTAGCATCTTTTCTCTTGCCACTTCCGGTTTATATGATCATTTCCACGCATTTGTTGTGCAATTTTACGACTTGTAGTCTTTTTTTTTATACCCAGCGATTCACTTAAATTATTATTTGGCTTGTTTTACGGTTATAGTGTCGCATATATCCTTGAAAATATGCTTCCAGCCATTTACTACATTGTTCTTCGCAATTACGTTCCATTTCAGTTTTTTTTTTTCTACTATTCTCGCTTAGAAATTCTTTTTTGTTTTTTTTTTTTTTAGAAATTCTTTAATAAAATATACAAAAGGAGCAGCAAATGCAAATTCAAATACACATATGACGGCTGAAGAAAAGTTTTACTACCAATGAACAAAAAGGAGCGCCAGCCTATCCCCCCTCCCCCAACCGTTTGGTGCATAACATTTGTGTATACTTTCGGTACAGTGTAGCGCTTAAATTTGACGACTCATTCTAGTCATTTCGGAGGTCCCTTTGGTTTTTCATTTTTTTGGTTGTTGTTGTTGTTTTTTCTTTGCTCACAGTCGTATCCTTAAAAGAAAGTGCCCTCGAAAAACGTCACATGAATGGTGGGTGGTGGCAGTGGTGGTGGTCTTAAGTTTCGTAAGTAACCATACCACACCCACAGTGTCAGTGCTATATGTTGGTAAACATTTGCGTATGTTCGCCTGTATTATTCATAAGCAACAAAAGTCCTGGCATACATTTGCCAAGGAATGGGTAGAGACATATACATACCATATGTGTGCATATGTGTGTTTGAAATGTTTAATATGGAACAAAGGCAAATATCAAGCGTATATTTGGTTGGCACTACTACTATACTAGTGGTTACATTCACCCGCAGCAATGTAATCAAAAGGAATTCTTTTGAGTTGAAATTGTGGTGATCCTTTTTATTTTATTTTCCTTCTTTTTTTTTCTTCTTTCGACTGTTGGTACGTCCTTTTTTTTTTTTTTTCTTGCTCCGTGTACTTTAGGTGTGCATATGTAATGCAGTTGTATAATGGAGTGGATATTCCCTCGGCGTGAGTTGGAACATGGTCGTATCTTTTTATGGATTTCACTACGAGGAGACAATGGGAGAGAGGGAGAATGGAGATGAGAGAGGCAGTTGATTTGGATAACAAAATAAAAATGTTCGTCCTGAAATGAATTGAATTAAAGTATTTAGGAAGAACGTGTGCTTAATTTAAGGATATCGTCATGAAAGTGTGAAACCACTGGAAGTTGGAAATATTCGAATGTTCGAATGGCAGTGTGTGACAGGGACGAACCTGTAGAGGTGAATATGCAGGACCATTCAATCTAGACGACGAAAGGCAAAACCTTCTCTAACCTGATTAAACAAAGTGATCAAATCTGACTGCTTACGAGCCGAACAGACGATGATAAGGATGATGTCCAGGTCCCTGCGTGCTTGATGTGGATTCACCTAAAGTGTTTTCGTTGTTTGACATTTTAACTTTCAAATTGAGGTTATTCCCTTAGTTGATTTCCGTGGCCTTAACTTCGACATTTTTTGACCAAGGTGCATCTTTGGAGCTTTGAGGTTGATCCTTTGGATGAAAAATCTTAATGGAATCATTTCTTGTAAAAAGTATCCTCGCTCTTGTTGATCGCTTTGATAAAAGTTTTTGACTGAAAGGAAATCCACTATGCAAAGTTCCGATGGATATGTATTTTGGTCTACGTGTGTCCCTATCTGAGTGGAGACAACCATCCTATCTAACCTTACTTTCACGGATTTGTTCGTATGAGCGAGGATGTGTTTGCGAAGTGAATTATAGGTTCCTGTCTTCTCCTATTTTTTTTATAATAGTCGCGCACTTAAAGGATTATCCTTCCGTTAACTTTCCTTAAACTAAAGCACGAGTGACA
This sequence comes from Criorhina ranunculi, assembly GCA_951813785.1. NCBI lineage: Eukaryota > Metazoa > Arthropoda > Insecta > Diptera > Syrphidae > Criorhina > Criorhina ranunculi. The sequence goes on from OX638381.1 coordinate 23,030,540, forward strand.
CAATAAGAGGAGAAACGAAGGAGGTACCGATGCAAGTTGATTTTAAATGTTTGCAGGACGTAGTGCTGAGTAAACACAGAGCTATCTTCATAGATTATTTAACATTCGTGTTGTATGACTTAGAAAAGAATTCTTTTACTTGACACCACGTCTACAACTAGGCTTAGGATCAGCATTTGAAGCGTGACGCGTATTGGAGATGAAATGTTGAAGGAGTGGAAAAGTTAGCTGGAGCTCTGTATGTGGAAACATCGACACGACAGTTTAATGAACGCCTTTTAAATTGGAGCCAGATCGGAGGGGGCAAGGTATTGTTGGCATCGCGTAAGGAAACCTAGATAATTCGTAGCATTTATGACGACTTCACACGTATGATCGTTCCAACGAAGATTGTCATTAACACACATTCACACATATTTTCCCCTATGGGCTTCACAATATATCTTTTGAGGCCTAAGTGTGGCGTAGAGGAACCCGCAGAGGAACGTACCTTGCCTAACCTAATATGCATACCGAGCATAGTAAGTCTTTTGGTTTTTGAAGATTTGAGTACAATTCATGGATGGCGACTCGAAGTATTTGTTGCGCTTAAGTGACAGAAGACAGCATTGGATTTTGGACGCTATGAGCGAGGATACTAGTTGATCCGCATTTTATTACATTTGTGGTCGCGGTGGCTTAGTGGTTAGTGCGTTGAACTGCTAAGCGAAAGGACACAGCACCAACTCTTCGCAGGCATAAAAAACCTACAAACGTATACTCTGTCATCAGCATCTACAGATACGAGCTATACATATCAATGTTTAGTTTCGGCATCCCTGCCAAACTCGTCCGTTTGTGCAGGATGACAATGGAGAATACACGCTGCTCCATCAAGGTAGGTAAAGAGCTCACCGAGACCTTTGAATGTCAAAAAGCACTAAGACAAGGCGATGCGTTGTCATGTGATTTTTTTAACATCATTCTTGAAAGAATAGTGCAAAACTCACGCCCCAACACAAAAAGCACAATCTTTCAAAAGTTCGTCCAATTACTCGCATACGCCGATGATATTGACATAATCGGAAGAAAGCAGTGTGATGTCAGTTGGGCTTTCGCGAGTATTAAGAAGAAGGCGGCGAAGATGGGTCTAACGGTCAATGAGGGACAGACCAAGTATATGTTGTCAACAAGAAACGACACCACACACCAATGTCTCGGAAAGAAAGTCACCCTCGACAGATATTACTTTGGGGTAGTTTAGGATTTTGTCTACCAAGGTTTCGCTATCAATTCAGACAACGACACCAGCGCTGAGATCAAACGAAGACTAACTCTTGCCAATCGCTGCTTCTTTGGGTTAATAAGGCATTTGTCCAGCAAACCCCTCCCTCGAACAACAAAAGTGACCCTATATAAGACCTTAATAATCTCAGTCTTCCTCTACGGCGCAGAGGCATGGACTTTATCAAAAATGGATGGAGGGTGCTCGTGTCTGCTTCGAGAGGAAATTTTTTCAGGTGATTTTCGGTCCCGTCTACATAGACGGTGAGTGGAGGAGAACGTATAACAACGAACTGTACAGCGACATCGACTTAGCCAGAAGAATGAAGGTCCAACGACTGAGGTGGCTGGGTCATGTAGAGCGGATGGACACAAATGCTCCGATCTGAAAAATCTTCGAATCCGCCCTCGAGGGACGGCGCAGTAGAGAAAGACCGCGACTCAGGTGACGCACGCAAGTTGAAAGGGACCTCAACCAACTTAGCTTGCGAAACTGGAGGCACCTAGCTATAGATCGAGCTTGCTGGAGACGCTAGTTGGTTGAGGCCCAGGTCCACCCCGGACTGTAGCACCACCTTAAGTAAGTAAGAACCATCTGTCATAAAAAAGCTTCTAAAGCTACCGTTCGGAGTCGGCAATAAAACTGTAGGTCCCATCAATTCATGGTTGTAAGAAGCTTAGACTTGGCTTTCTATGGGCTGTCGCGCCAAATATTTGATTTTGACACTCCAAAGGCTTTTAGCTCTTAGACAAGCCCTTGTGCTGGGGAACTCTTGGACAACAATTTTAGATATATATCTGTGATCACAAGGAAAAACAACATAAGTCGACTTGTTTTGCGTGTGACTTATGCTGTTTTTCCTTTTGGCCACAGATATATTGCTCTGTTAAACGATTGTTAGCGTGGACTATTGGCTGAACCTCGCTATCGGGAGGGAGGTAGTTTAGCTCTCCTAAAGTGGATTCTTTCCAATATGGCTCCTATCTACAAATATATGTTTATTTTGTCGAATGCCCCTTCTTAGTCTAGAGAAACACTCATCGCAATATCGAACTTTCTCTATCTTAGAAACTACTAAACACTGGGCAACGCTCTGTTTTTTGCCTTTCATGTGCGAAATCTGGGTAAATTTCAGAGGCAATGGTCTCTAACCTTCACAGGCTCTTTTGATTCGGTTTAGCTTTGATAAAGCTAAAGGCAAATCAAAAGAAAAACGCAACGACCGTTGTTAACAGCCTCCTCTTTTTTCATTTATTCAACCATTTCCACACGATGTAACATTAATAGATCTTCACACAGCTTAAAACCTTAATTATTTTAATTTTTAATTTATGAATGCAACCACTACAATACATTTCCCTTAAATATCTAATAAATTGATTTATTCGCGCCATTAAAAAAGGACAAATCGAGGCAACAAAAAATACAAAAATCACAGCGAAATTGAATAAATTTGCCTAGAGTGGGCGAATTGTTAAGCAAAAAAATTGAGAAAAATATAAAAAAATAAAAAATGGCGAAACAAATCCACACACAACATCCTGCTGAGTAAGCCGTTTTTTGCAATCCAATTATTTTTCATTGTATAGCAATCAGCTCATTCCAAATGGTCGCACATTAGTTCGTCCTGGCGAAAATGCCATAAGCACATATTATACGACAGTATATAGTCGTTGTATATGTGCTGTGTTGTCCACCCTCTTCGTGTGTGTAGTGATTGTATCACATTTGTGTGTTTGTTCCGTGGACAGTTGGTAGTTGTTGTTTTGATTTTATTGCGGGACGATTATTTGAGCGAAATAAAAATCGAAATAGCCTATTTGGTGACACTTTGGTTGCATATTTGATGAACTAGCTGCCACTCCCGACCACTTGTCTGTGTGGCCAAAGCCTCTGCCAGTGCCAAGCGTTGTTCATTTAAGTATTCAATTTGAAACAATGCTATATGGGATTGACTTTAGGACTTTCCAAAAATAGATTCAATGCTGTTTGACCATTTGAAAATGCTGGTTGTGTTCGTCCTGAAATGTCGTTAATTGTTTAACAAAAGGCTTTCGCTTTTTGCATTTCGGCATGACTTGACTTGATGTGTTAATAAAAGACCTTTGTAGTGTAGGTAGTCATCTAAATTCTTCTTGTTCGAGTGGATGCAAGTGCAATCCATCACATGAGAGGCTTTATGGGTCTTTTGGCGGACAAAAATCGCTTCAGTCAGGAATAAAGAAAAAAAAAACCTCATCTCAGTGACTGAATGTCAAAGGTGATAGCCAAGCCGCTATCAAAGCTTCCATATCCTCCAAACTGGTACAGGAGTGCCGGAACGAGCTTGCCCGTTTGGGTGAACGCTTCAGGGTCACACTGCTCTGGGTTCCTGGGCACAGTGACATAGAAGGAAGCGAACGAACAGATGAACTGGCCAGGCAACGCTCAGCTCTACACGGTTCTCTCAAGGCAAGGGTCCATATCCCGCTAAGAGTGGTTAAAAGACAAATCCACTCACACTTCCTGCAGAGGGCAGACTTCCAATGGAGAGAGCTAACTAGCTGCGCCATATCTATGGCCTACCTACCATAGGAGCAGAACAAAAGACCTAATAAACAGAACCCGCCCAGATATCGCCAAAATCACAGCGGTTATCACTTGGCATTGCCCAATTGGAGGTATCCCATACAACCCCCACTGCCACAGTTAGAAATGTCGGACACTAACAAGAGCCAGACTACGTGCACTAAACCGCTTTCTTAACTCCACAGGCTGGATTCAGGCACCGACTGTCCCACATCATCAACAACACACATGTCGTGGTAACAAAAAGGCACATCCAGTGCTACTTGGGTTCATGCTGAACCGCCACCTCTACCTACCTACCTACCCAAAGGCGATCGTTGCGAGACACGATTAGGTCTGGTAAGGGTAGATATACTTAGCTGAGGTACCTTTATTGTGATAGTAAGCATGCGTCGTCAGCGTAGTCTAGATGTTTGAGTTGTAAGAGTCCATCGAATTCCTCCGATTTTCCTAAGCAGAGCGAAGCACATTGCTTAAAACAATATTGGTGACAGAATGCAGCCCTGTCGCAACCCGCTTTGAATCTCAAATTCATCTGACAGTCTTCCTCATAAGTTGCTTTGATAATTGCCATTCATTAATTAGGGATACCTCTCTTGGTCAAAGCAGCCTTCTATTGACACAGTCGAACGTCTTTTAAAAGTCAGTGTTCTGCGCAGAGTGTTGAAGTGGTCTACGCAAGAGAATCCAAAGCGAAAGCCTGCAAGGAACATGCAGATAGTTATCTAATTTTCGCTTTATATAGACTTTCCTTTCTTACGAAGCTTGACAATCTTTCCCTCTTTCCACTCATCGGAAAAGCTCTTGGCTTCCTAAACTCCCTCTAAAAGTTTATGCAGAAGCTCAGCAAATGTGGTAAGCTCTGCTTGTAAGAGCTCCAGGGATATTCCGTTGAGTCGTGCTTTGATCGCAAGAGTGATTTCAACTACGATACTGCTGGCAAGGTATTCCTTCACACGGGCAGGTTCGCATCTCGTCACTTCATTTTCTCAGCTATCAGGGCTTGTAGTTTCCTCATTTTCGCCGCTCGCTCTTCCAAACTGCATCATACGTGTGATAACTTCATTTGAAGTTTTGTTCGTCGTCAGCATGTTAGTCGTCTCGGAGTCACTTGGGTGCCAATTTTCCTTGCTAGGATGTTTTTGGCCATTGAACATATGTAGGTATATCTCTGGCACTTCATCAGAATATGTTCTCCTATCTACCGGCTGTAGTGCCGCATACGTTTTCGCTTCCAAATCGTTGAGCATTCGGCCTAAAATAACACTAATCGCTTCCGCTGACATCATTCTAAAGGCGCATTCACTCTAAACGATGTGATTCTGTGCGCCATGTTCATCGGTCTCATGCACGATTTCGAACCCGTCACTGTCCATATCCAGGAGACACACACAAAAGAATTTGCAATTGTCAGCATAACCAATGATGTCCAATCCGGCTTTCCTCAGTATGCCAATACACATATTATTCTACAGGACTGGGGGCCCTAAGACTAACCCTTGAGGAACTCCTTCCGTGATATTGTATATATTAGGCCCATATCCTGTATCGTAGGCAGTGTCTTTGAAAAAGGTCTCTATTATTCTCTTTGGGATGAGGACTTGCTGTTGCCTCTTGCAATACAGTGAACATTTCTGCTAGACGTTTCATGTAGAGGCGTGTTAAGGTATCTAGTTTTGCTTGGATCACTTCCTTTAGAACCAACATCGGGATTCTATCACTCCCAAGCGCCTTGCGGCGGTGCATATTCGAATTTTTTTTTTACCTCGGGCAGTTCCTGTACGTCTTACAGAAACTTGAAATATAACAACGACCATGTGTGGGTATTTCAGATAAAAATCAAAACAACCAAAGGATAACCATATTTCAATAAATAATGAACTTATTTCCTAAACTCAAAAAGTGTGGTTAACCCTGCAACTTTCCCATCGCATCACATAAAACCAGATACAGTGTAGAATGAACATTGCTCGATTGCACCTTAAAGTCCTTCAACTCATGTGAAACCATCATCAGCCAACAAAGGGTACAAACTGACAAAAGCCATATCCCACACATTACCCACCCCCATTGCATCGTTGTCATTCCTAACCGCATCGTACTTTTGTCGGTCCATCTCCTTGCCCTTAGTATTTAGTTAAGCACACTTATTCTCATCCAAATTCAAATAAACTCTGTCCCCACCCGCCCATCCCTTTCCTTTCTCTATTGCAATGGAATTCCAAATGAATTCCCAACAAACAGGATAACAATGATAAGCAGACAAAAACGAAAAGATCAACCAACCCCACAACGATGTCACTTATGTTACACCTAACGTAACATTTCCATATACAAGAGTTCTTATGCTGCAAGCTGCCATATTGTTGGTGGGATTGACACCATCAAGTCGAACGATAAAGCCCAACCAACTATCCTTGACAACCCCTGTACAGTGTAGCTAAAAGTTTAGATATTTTAAATTTATTTTACTTTTTCGCTCAGTTTATCGAAATCTTTACCCTTTTTCTTCATTTCGTGCCTTTTGAGCGGAGGGGTGGCGATGGATGTGTGATTGTGTGTGCATCGTCTTAAAAGTAGATTCCAACAGAATTTGAATCTAGGACATGCTACAACAACTGCTGCCACTAAACAAAATATTCCCACAGTGGATAAGAAGAAAATTTAATAAAAAAAAAAAAAACTGAGCGAAAAAGATGACGACGCTGAGATGAAAATAAACTGAAATATCATGGAATGGAATAGAGATTCTAGTTTTGTGGTTGTGATTGTTGTTGTTATTTTGCTTTTCGCCTCTGCTACTTTCGTCCTGTCGACTGTGCTGCCTGCCAGCCAAGCGGGAGAGGGAGGAAAAGGTGAAATGTCAAAGACATATTCATTTCAACCTCATTACGTATTCCCGTAGTTATTATAGCGAAAGCTCCCATTTGGGATATGTTTTTTCTTTTTTTTATGTTGTGTGTCCTTTTTTTTCCATTCGGAAGAATTCTGAGGAATAAAAAACATTGATTTTGTGAAAGTGGAGGGTTGGATTGGTGTAAATAACAATGCACTCTCGCTTTGGTAGTCACTTCTCATTATTTTAATAGGCTCGAGTTATTTATGTAAAAATTGTAAACTTGTGAAATGCATTTTAATCATTTATTACAGAAATGTGTATCCAGGTGGATGACAGTTTGGATTTGAGCTTGTTCTCATTAATTGCAGTGTCAACTCTTTTCATTAAAAATTAAATAAAAGTATGTTGAGCCAACTGTGACGATGTCTACTCTGGATATCACAATTTTTACTGATAGTCAGGCCGCGATCAAATCCCTGGAATCTGTCGCCTTTGACTCAGAAACATCCCTAAATTGCCACCTGTCTCTTAACGAAATGGCTGAGCAATTCACATTATACGGGTGCCGAGACATAGGGACATTTTTGGTAACTGCATGGCTGACGAACTCTCCAAGGAGGGCACAACTCTTCCAATTCTATCGGAAAATGAGAATTAAAGCATACCTCTCGCCACCTAGAAATTGGTAATTAAAAGAAACGGTACACAGAAGTAGATTTGGCCAAAGCTGGATTACAACGCTCTCACTGTCTCATCAGACAGAAAAGATTGCTCATAAGTACGGGACACCGCACCATCTGCAAATATGCCAATAGGTTGGACTTCTTCTACAACTACTTTTGTGGAAGCTGTATGGACGCAGAGGCGAAGGATACAATTCCCTACCTTCTCTAGTGCTAAGGGGGTTATGAATACCCTTATGTTGCTATTCGCACAGCGCTAGTGTTGGTGTAGTGATTTTTCAAACTGAGGTCGTATTAGGTTTCAGTCTTTTGCTCCGAGGGTGGTGTCCAGAATTACTGAGGAGAATTATTGGTACTGTTGTCATTGCTTATAATTCGCAGTATTTCTTTCGAACATCCCGATATCATTAGTACGGTCAACACTTTCATGCCATATGAACACCCTACTGCGAGTATGCCTATGCACTAGAGTTGACGTCAATTTTTTTCGCAGTTGATCGACTTTTTCTTTTTTTTTTCTGACATCGGGATTCGAACCTGGAACCTTCAACGTGACAAGCGATGATGCAACCACTACACCATGGCCATGATAAGTAGTTAATCCACGTTAAACCTCCGTGAACTATGTGGATTCCAGTTTGTATTTTAGAAAGACTTTTGGTGGCGTGATTAATAGTCCGGCAGAGACTGAGGTCTGATTTTGCTTGGTTCTGCTGAGGGAATGGAAATGTCTTCTTCAGTTTCTTTATCCTCAATAGCCCCTGTAAAGGTCGACATTGCTTAGACGCATTTTCTTTTGATGGACCACTTATAGGTTGTGGCCTGTGAAGATGCTGATCATTAGTGCTAAGTACCTTTAAGGTCTGTTGTCTTTTCCAGTGCTGTGTGCCCATTTTTCTTGATGTGCTGCGTTATGGGTATGCGTTCTGCCTCTCATCGGCAAGCTTTTAGACGTCTTAGTGTTTTAATACCTTTAATTACTAAGATTGATCGTCGTTTGGTTCAGCTTTGAACTTATTTTTGCCAGTGTAGGTACCAGCCTTTACAATTACATCGATGCCCATATAAATACCTTGGGACTCAACAAAGTGAGACTTTATGCTTTGAGCTAAGGACTTTTAGGTCATTGTGACTTGTTTTGATTTCAGTACTGTAAATTAGATCGCTTTGCTTGCGGTGGATAAGATAGTAGGATAGATTTCGGAGCTTACGTAGCCATCTGTAAGCATGGATGGGAAGACTGTACGTCGATGTTTTTGATGCCACTTTCGCTCATCCTTCGTTCATCTTTGTGTAATTAAATGCGATTTGTTTGATCGTTCTTTCAGAAGTTAGATGCTTAAAGGTGTAACGCATTCATTGCTATCATTTCTTCAGTGTATAGTGATATGAGTGGGTGCTGTCGTTGTAATTGCTATGACACGGGGTGTCCTCAAGCATGTTGAACTTTGTTAAGTCTAGGCCAGAATATGACCGTGTTCTTGAAGTGGTTTATGACCAGTGATATGGTGAGATGGAGGTGTTTTCACCGTTAGGCTTTTACTTAGCCTCTCGTTCCGTCTTCCAAATCTTGGCTTATATCGGAATCATTTTGGATAGTCAAGAAGTATCATCATTCTCTAAACTCAATAGTAGCTTAAGATTGGTGATCGTGTCCCTCAGAGATGATGGAACTGTTCAATATTCACCTTTTTTGGGTTCCGGAACATACAGTCATTCTAGCGATCAGTAAGACTGACGAACTTAGATTTGGAACAACTTAACGCATTTTAGAAAGGGTACCTGGTATATCAATCGTTGCAGATTCCATATCAATTATCACAGGACGCTGTCTAATAGGCAAGCATGCAACAAGTCTTGGTGTACACTCAAACGATTTATTTATGTAGAAGTTGTATGGATAAAGTGGAGGAGGAAACTAATCTCTATCATCTGTATACGTTTCGAACACTCACCCATAAGCCTTCTACTATAACGATGTAGGCGATCTGATAAAAATATATGTCAATCTTCAATTGATTCAACGATCTTCAAGATCCATGTGGTATCACAATTGCTGGCTGGCTTCTGTTAGCAGCCGCTTCAACCTAACTTAACCCAACATTTCTTTTTCTTCTTGTTTTCTGATTGTGTTCCTATATTATCTCGGTTGGAGTCTCCTAGATCGTAGCCTCCAGGATATTCAATCCTGCTTTGTCTGGTCATCTATTAAGTTCCCCCTCAGCGCTTAGCCAAGTTGCTTTTGTTCGTTCTTTTGCTTTTGATGCTTTGATTTTAAGAGCCTTCTCTACGAAATAAGAACCTTCTTTTCTTGATACATGGCCTTACCATCATATAATTTTTTCTCAAATAGGCGGTACTGCGCTATCAATGCTTTTGGAACTGAAGTTTTTATTTTTCCGCGAGAAGAAAGATCCTGATCGGTCTGAGTCAGGCAGTGCTGTAAGGCGTCAGTATGCGTGTCATTCAGAAAAGAAAACTTTTTTGGTCAAAACATGGCGGTCTCAGTTGCCAGGTGGTGTAAGGCAGAACTTGGCAAGGTTTGAGATACGGCTTTGATAGGAACTTCTCAAAATTGCTGTGATTGCTAACTACGGCTTTGTTAAACGTTGGTCGAAAGAATTTTCCAACCCTTACGTCACCAAATCCCTATACATGAGCTTCACTAGACCATTCCTTGAATGTGCCTGTCAGGTCTGGTCACCCTACCATCAAGTCCACATTCAGAGAATCAAAGCTGTTCAGTGTCGTTACATACGCTTTGCTTTGTGTGGTTTGGGATCGGATGACCCCTTTAATTACGAGAACCGACTCAAATATTAGGCCTCCTGTGCTTAAACACACGCCGTTTTGTGTCTGACATACTATTTGTAACTGGAACCAAGGATTGTCCTCATCTTCTTCAACAGATTTCTCTTAAAATTAACCGCAACCGTTTACGATCATTCCTTCTGTTCCGCCTCCCCTATCACCGCACGGAGTATGGTCAACACGAAAGCCTAACAAGAATGCTAAGTAAGTTTGAAAAAATTTGAGCGAACACAATCTACAAGTGTTCGACCAAGCATCAATGCATCCACAAAGATTGACTGTTTGGTGCGCTTTATGGCATCATGGGACCTTATTTCTTTCGAAATGAGGAAGGAGACACCGTTACCGTCAATGGTCTCAGGTATAGATCGATGTTAACCGACTTTCTGTGGCCAGAGCTCGACAACATCTGGGCCAGCTCACGGCCAGCGTTCATCAATTTGCCGCCGCGATCATGCTACTTGACACCATTCGATTATTTCCACTGAGGCTACGTCAAGTCCTTAGTCTAGCCAACCACTTCGGAAGAGCTCGAGACCAACATTCGAGACGCTATTGCCGGAATAACGCTGTACATATTGGACCGAGTCATCAAAAATTGGACCGACCGCTTGAAGCACTGCCACCGAAGCTGAGTCGGCAATTTGAATGATGTGCTTTTCCACACATAATGGCATGGATGTAGCTTAAAAAAAAAAAAGGCAGAATCAATCTCACACCGTTGTTGTTTTATTTAAATTGTTCTTCCTATCGTTCTTATCTGGGCACCCTATATTAAGCTTCTACACCACACTTCAAAACTCTGTCTTGTTTACACGCGAAATTTCTCTACTTTGTCTTGCTTTGCTCTATCTAGATACACTGTTAACCTCAGCTCCTTCTGATACCTATATAATAGGGTCCATTATCAAGGCAATATACCGTCTAAGACCCGGTGGCTTTTGGTAATCTTGATGACCGTGGACGACTCTAATCCCACAGAAATGGAGTGCAATCGCATTTTTAACGATGGGTCCAAAATTAGTAAAGGGTCTGATGCTGGTGGTAATATACGTCCGTCTTCCAAGCGGCGACTTATGCTATCCTAACAAACAAACAAAAATAATAATAATGATAGTACAACACCTTTTTTTATATCTTAATGTTAAGTCTTTATTTAATTATTGTTTAAATTATTTGTATTTGGTTTCTCCCTACTACATACAATCATGACAAAAGTTAATTTTATTTCCTCATAATTTTTTAGAACTAAATTTAAAAAAAAGAAGAAAAATTCAATAGTCACACTTTATATATATTTTTTATTTTAATTTCTAATATTTACAATGAAAAAGCAAAGTAATTTATAATTTATTTCATTTATTCTAATAAGATGAAAATATTTAATTATGTTTCTATTTCTACAAAATTCTTTTGTTACTCTAACATTGGATTTTTAATTTATTTCCATTTATATATATGTATGTTAGGGTGTCCCTTAAATTTCAAGTTCGATATATTTTTACACATACCTTTTTAAAACTTTTGTAATAACCCAATATTGTCTAGAAAAAAATATTACCCCTTTTTATAAACGATAACCCGTGCCGACTTGCGATTTAAACTTGTCCATACAAGCTACGCGGGTAGTACGCTGCGACCTGTAACTACGTGTTTCATTTTTCATTTCATATTGTTTATTGCATAAAGATGTCATTGGAATTACGGAGTGATGAACAAAATACTTTCCTTATCGGACTGCACAGCCATCAAATAAATGGTGCAAAATTACCATCTAATCGACAAGTTCTCGCTGTCTTATTTTACAATATTCGCGAAGTCAAGCTGACTGTACTCAGCTTGCCAGACGTTCCCTGTCTTGAAAAAAGTCCAAAAAGAGGTAAAAAGAATTTCATAACACCTAAACTTGTCGCAGCTTTAGATCGATGCCAGTTAAGCATAAGAGACTCCATTTACATTCTTCATGCGGTCGTAGAAGCGCTTGGTCTGAGCAGTGATGATTCTCCTATTAGCAAATCCTTCATTCAACGAATTCGTACTCAGACGAGAAAATCCAGGGCAGAAGCAATAAAAACTGACTTCCAGAACATTATACCTGACGTATATAGTCACAGTCCATTGGAATGGAAAACTATTACCCGGATTGGATGTACGAAATTCAAAAGAAGAACGTATGCCAATTATTGCTTCATTTGACGATAGAGAACAGCTTCTTGCCGAAACTACAGAGTTCTTCTGAAAAACATCAAGCTAAAGCTGTCTCAACTGCTGTCTTTGACTGGAACCTTCATAATAAAGTACAAATAATGTGCTGCGACACAACAGCTTCGAATACTGGTCGTTTCAATGGAGCTTGTGCTATTTTGGAGCAGACTTTAGAAAGAGAATTGTTGCTTTTCGCTTATCGCCATCATGTTTATGAATTGGTCCTAAAAAGTGTCTTCGAAACCAAGAAAAGGCAAATTACTAGTAACCCAGATATTCCGATCTTCAAAATGTTCAGAGACAATTGGAAAAACATCGATTCCAGTGACATTGAACTATCTCTTGATTTCATAAAAGAACATGTTGCCGAGACAAACATTACATCTTTAAAGATATGTTTGCTTCAGTCACAATTCAGAATGATTGCGAAGGTCAAAAAGGCCCTACAAGATGTTTGCTTATTTATCGTCACATTGTGTGTTAAACCTTGGCTCAAATGCACTGTGGCGACTAAAGCACCTAACCAAGATTTGTGCTTCTTGAAGGCGTTAAAAGAGTACGCAAAAGTTGACGCAACAATTTCTAAAGCTTAGCAAGTTTAGCCATCACTTGTGGGATTTATGTGAAGAGACAGTCATTCTATCACTTTTTGTTGGTGATTTAACTTGTTTTTTCGTTCAGATAGAACGCCGGATGATTTTGCATCGGAAAAGAGCAAACAATTTCTATCTCGACTGCAGATCGACGACAGTTTTCTTCAGGAACATTCATCTTCTTGGGATGATAATGCTGCTTTTCTGGAAGCTAAAAAAAAAAAGAATAAGTCGTTTGAAGGTTGTAAATGACACTGCTGAAAGGGCTGTCAAATTAATGCAAGATTTTAACGGACTTATCACGGCTGAAGAAGAACAAAAACAATTCTTGTTGCGCTGTGTCCAGGAACATAGAAATTTGTACCCGGACTGTAAAAAAACTACCACTAAAGAAAAGTTACCCTAGTTGATTGTTATTATTTTATGTTTTTAAATAAAGATTAGTGTTTATTTTATTTTATTTTAACTCTTATTTACTGAATTTGTTGCGTTTATATGCGTTTTATAGCAAACTGAAATATCAGGACAAAACAAGATTTTTAATAAACTTTGTAGCTCGGTCGGCACGGGTTGCGGTCATGCTAGAAAGATGAAATTTCATACTTGAGTATGTTTTAGCATTTATAAAAAATGTAGAGGCTATGCGTTTCGAATTTATAAAAAAAAAATTTTTTCGTCATATAAGGGACACCCTAATGTATGTGTATATAATTTTTTTTTGTTTTGGCAATTTTTGAGATTGTTTTTGGTTGTTTATTTATTTATGTTTCATTGAAAAAATATTTCTTGGTTATACATTGGTAAAGATTAAATTTTTATATTTTATTTACAATGGAATATCTCATTTCTTAGTGAACAGTGTCACTAGGGAAATGAAGGACTTGGATACATATTTTTTGTTCTAATTTTTATTAAGTTACATTATATTCTCTTGAAATGGTTGTAGTTCAGTACGAATACTTGTTCTTATTTGTAATGTTTTATGTGGTATTGTATGTATTCTGATGTGACTTTTATTACGTTTAAAGATTTACAGAGCTTCTTTATGCTAAATTCTTTGAAATGAAACTTTTTTCTATTGATTCTCTGCCATTTTTAAACATGTTTAAGATTCTGTCTTCAAAACCTTTTGATATTTTATGTAAAAGTGGGAGCTAAGGTCTTTTTTTAATAACATTTTACTGGCTTTGATAACGTCCATCAATAAATTCGATCTTCGTTTTTCATAATAAAGGAATATTCTAAGAAAAGTCGCTTACCAAGACAGAGAAGGAATTCAAAACGTTCTTCCGAAGGAAAAAAGGAACAGAAAATGTGTCGGAAGTGGTTTAAGGTTGGATACAAAACTCTAGAAAATAAGTCTCAGAAGTCATGCGATATAAGCTGAACCCTCAACACTCAGTAAAAGTGCGATGCAAATAGGCAACGAAACATCATAAAAAAACACGATCTAAGGCTGAAATGAAAAACCACCACTTTTGACGCAGGGACATGCACTGTCAGTTAAAAACCTTTGGACTTACCTAAATGCCAACAAAAATGTTTCGAGTCAATCGGCCTTCTAAGCACCATATCTGACGTATCCGACGATAATGAACAAAACTATCACATGCCTTATTTCCAGGAGTACAAATGATCCTGTCTATCAATCTAAAAAAAAGGTCTTGATAGAGCTGAATATAAAAAAATTCGCGTACTTCTTCGACGATAGAACCCTTACACCTAAGTCAGATGGAGGTGTAGAGGAGAAGTAAGCTCTCTGCCGTCTTCTACACATCACAATGTTTTCTATAAAATTGACCATGACTGGAAAACAAGGGCTATGACAAGTTTGATATATGTTCCGTGGGACTTACTGAGCCTACAAAACTAAAAAAAATATTTGGCGCGACAGCTCATAGAGAGCCAGAGCCTAGCTTCTCATAACTATTCATGTTGTGCGTGTTATATTTGTCACACGAATGGAAGCGACCTTCAATTTTATTACCGACTCCGAACGAAGAATATAGAAGCTTTTCCATGGCAGATTATACTCATGCCTGTGAGGTGGTGGTGCCGCAAACGAACCTGTGTCCTCTCGCTTAGCAATTCAACGCACTAATCACTAAGCTACGTTGACCACAAGGGCTATGAGCCACAGATAAATCGAGGATTCGCCCAGTAGGTGGATTGGAGCCATGCTGAAAAGTCCATCATAACGCTTCCTGCAGAAGTATCAATGCATGTCACAGCTATAAAAAACTACCCCAAAGGGGGCGTTCTTTCGCATTTTCTCTGATCTCTTCTTACTGACAATTTTCTCGTCGGACTCCATAGCTTAGGAGCTATAGGGTCGTAGGTTTTGCTGATGATCAGGCGACCATTGTCTGCGGAAAAGATGTATCTGTGATAAATGTATTTACCTCTAAGGCAAAAGAAATTGTCTTTGGCATCAAGGCAAACAGTCGAAGACCGGAATAAACTTTAAGGTCGTAGTGTAACTGCCACAGCAAAAGCAATGAATGGACGGACGTTCATACAGACGCTGCAAAAAGATGACTCTAAATCAAATTACCAAGTGGTCACAAACCAATTCAACGTCCGATGAAAGGTTCACAGCGTCTGGTGCTAAACTTCAATGACCGCCTACTCAAGCGATGAAAGGAAACATTTCGCTTTCATTTCGACGTCGAACCCGAATCTGCTTGACGGCCTTTGCATAGACAACCTTCCCAAGGCTCATAGTGCCCAGAGCGTCCTTTGCTTAACTTCAATGACCGCGATGAAGGGAAGCATTTCGCTATCAACTTTCAGACGTCGAACCCGAATCTGCATGACAGCCTTTGCACAGACAACCTTCCCAAGGCTCGTAGTGCCAAGCATAGCAAGCCAATATTGCTTGAGTTCATACAAAAAACATCGTAAGATTATTTGCATTCTAGATCTTCCTGCGTTGACCTAGGAACCCCCTGCGAGTCCTTTAGTGAGAAATGCATTGAATGCCGGTTGCCAGAGTTTATCTTCTCTGCTTTTGAACTTATAGCTTGTCAGCGGAATCTACAATTTAAAACTGAGGTACATCAAGGATGTAATTTTCCCTTTTAAGGTGTTTGACGGCTCTTTATCGACCGTTGATGATGAAATTTCTCCAGAATCCTGCCTTCTGCCTTAAGCATCTGGACAACCTTAATAAAATTAGCTCACACTCTCACGGAATCATGGATTGATTTCGTCGTTAAGAGGATAAGATAAACGAAGATAAACTTTTAAAAAAACTACAAAGCATTGTCATGCAAGCAACAATCTGCTCAAGTAAGCATTGCTGGACGATATAAACGTCTTCTTCTACCGAAACGCCAGAGAACTGGCCATAAACTAGAAGACATCATCGACAGAAATGGAGCTTGGTCAAACCTATAATCGCCGATCCTCATCGATGCAGGAAGTCATGACACAGAAGTGAAAGCGGAATGAAGGCAGTTAGGAAGGAAAGGACATATCTGAAAATCGTTTAAAATGTCTCCAGGCACAAGACAACTTATCCTTTCAAAGGTATCCTCCTTTAAGATGAAAACTGAATTTTACTGCACTTTATTTGGGATGTGAACCCAAACCTAACGCCATCCAATCCCATCTAACCCTATTCAACCAGTGTGTGGCATGTTATCTTCAAATTTATTTCTCTCTATCCCATTTATTCGTATCATCCCTCCCTTGCATCCACAATGTGATTTACTGAATTAGGGCATAAAGTCAACCCACCCCCGTCTCCCAACATTTTATTGACTATCCTGCTGATTAGAAAGAGGACATCGTCTAACCAAAAAACTAAATCCATTTTGATTAGATGCAATCTCTAGAGCTCATCCCGGTCCCGGTGTGAGGTTTCATGAATGCATTTCCTCGGAATGGCGTCACAAAAAAGGACTCGCAAAACTAATAAAAGGCAGAGAATGGGGGGAAAAAAAGTGTGTGAGTGTGTGGTGTGTCTGTGTATGTCTATTTGTTTCTATCCCATTTGGCACCCAATTACCAACGTCGTCGTCGTCGTCATCGTCGCCCAACTCAATTGAATGGAATATATTTTTTCGAAAATACCGTTTGTCACCAAATTTCAAATTTACTCCTCTCCCTCCTGTCGGCCATGTCCTGGAATTCGTCATCGATTCGTCTCGTTGGCTGGTGGTCCACTAGGGACACAGCTTTCGGTGGTGGTGATGATGGTGGTGGTGGAGGATGAGTGTGAGGCGCTGTGGTGGTGGGTGGTGATGGCACTCCCACCGACGCTGATGATTGTATCCTTGATGGTGCACTCAATAGTTCCATTGGGAAGAAATCACTCGCTAGCACTGATTGTGGTCCGTGGTTCATCTCGGTATAGAAATCATTCTCGTGATCGGGCGGCAATGATGACGACGAGTGGTGGTTGTGTTTGATTCGCCTGCCGTTCAGCTGAAAGAGCCTATAATTGGAGGTGGCGCTACTACTGTTGGTGGCATATCCTTGCGAGCACTTGTCTCGTTGGATTTCATAGTTCGAATGGGTTGGCGTCGTCGTCTGTGGCGGTGATGGTGGTGGTGGTGGTGGTTTCTCATGAATACGCAGCAAATGATGTGGTGAACTGTAGGACGCCGACAAGGATGTTGGTTGCACTCGATCATCATTGCAACCATAGTTCGAACATTGGTTATGATTATTCTCGTCGTCACAGTGGCTATTGTCAGGCTGGATCTCATGGTTGAGCTGATATGGATGGGGGTGGTGATGGTGATGATAGGGGTGGCGTTGGTGGTCTTGGAAGTCCTGGTCCTGCTGCTGGTATTGATGCTGATGGTGCTCCTGTTGGTTGCCGTAATGTCGATGGCCGATATAATTTAAGGGCTTCTGGCGATACCGATAGACTTGCAGTAGGCCAACAATGAATACCATGGCGAATGTCACTGCGATCACGACGACCAGGCCTGGATGCCGAGTAGCCTTGCGAATATCGAGCCAACGCTCCGATTTTACCGGGTGCTGTTGCTGAATTGGCAGCTGGGGCGAGGCTGGTTCGGTTATTGGCCCGAATTCAGACTTGATTAGGGCTGCAGCAGTGCTGGCACTTGTCCCAGCCTCTGCGGAGTGGTTTGTTGTTTGTCCTTCGATGGGTGATTGCATTGTGGACTCTTGGGCTACGTTTGCTTGCAAATTTTGCAAGTAATCGTCGTTTTTCAACAGCGGGGTGTTCACACGGCTGTGATGTGGAGTGGGGGTGGCTGTGGATCCGGGACCTCTGTCAATCTCTTTGAAGATATCGTCCGTTTCCCGACGGGATATCTGTTCATCTATTGGGGTGTTTAAACTGTGCGAACCATGATGCTGGCGCTGTTGCGTTGCCAACAAATTACTTGCAAATTGTTTATCCTGTTCGACAGACTGAGATGGTTCGTCCGCAGTTGGTCTTTGATTCTTATCCTTGGTAGCTGGGTTTTCTTTGAATTTCTGCTGAGCGGTGGTGTCCTTCTTATCGGTCAGAGCTCCTCCATTTTGGCCAGTCTGCTGTTTTTGTTCAAGGAACATCCTTTTGGCCGATAGGGGGTGAACTTTATGTTGTTGCTGAGTTTGTTGAATGTCCTGATAATGATTCTCCTGACCTAATGGACCGTTGGTCATCTTCTTCTTTGCTCCCTTAATGATGGCATTTTCATTTGATCCTTGTTGCTGCTGTTGATAGTGGTTTGCGGACCATTGTTGGTATGTGTCCACTACCATCTCCAATTTATGTCCTTTTGATGTGGCACTCGTTGTGCTGCTGCCATGGCTTCCTCTGCCATCCTGGCGTGGCGCCAAATGTAGTAAATTCTCCTTTGAGGTCGTCGTCGTTGTAGTCGTTGGTATAGATGGTGGGGTGAGCGCTGGCGGAACAACGAGTACGACATGTCCTTTATGCATTAGCAATGGTGTACCAATTAAATGTCTATCTTTCGTGTGTAGTATTTCTTGTATCTTGTTGTGTGGCTGCTGTTGTTCTCTTGGTATCTGCCTGGCCTCTGTATGTTGTTGGTCGAGTATCCTTGCTGGCAAATTTGATATGGCGGCGGTAGTCGCTACGGAAATTTCTCCATTAATGCCATGTCCTATTTTCGTTGCGTTATCTGATTGTGCCTTTAACCCTTTCTGACTTTTGCCAGTGTTTTCTTGGCTCAATAAACTAGGGTGGGCGCTACGACGACTACTACTTCCAGCACTTGTCTCGACATAATTGTTGTCGGATTGTATCTGTGACGGGGGTGCGGCAGTGCTTCCATCTGCCAATTGTTTTTGTTGCGGTGATGGTGAGATTTTGTCGGTCGAATTAGTTAGTATCTTGCTGGCAGCAGTCGTTGTTGTTGTTGTTGATGTTACTTCCGGTCGTGCAGTTGTTGGCGAACTCTTTGGGGCGTTGCTACTAGTTCGTCGTTTGGGTTCATCTTGATTGGCATCAGTTGTACTTGCCGTTGTAGACTTCGTATAAGTTGTTTGGCTCAATGGTAATTTGGTGGTGGGCGCTGGAACAGTGATGTCTCTGGGTTCCTCATTATTTTTCCTTTCCGGAGTTAGCATTTGTGTTGGTGTTGTTGTTGTTGTGGGTCTTGCAGTCGTCCCTAGTCCATTCACTTCTACGCAATTTGCTTTGTATAAGCTTCCTGTTGGCAGCTCACTTCGGTTAATGTCGCCCGTACAAGTGGAACATCTATTCGCATCGCCCCCACATTGGAACCTCTCGAAGTAATTATGCATTCGGACGTAATGCGATTTGATATTAATCCGCTCGGCAATACGCCGATCGTTGCGACAAGGACTTGCCCATTCGGCAATGCCCAAGAGGTCGGCACATTTAATCGGATTGAACTCAAGATATAGGTCCCGCAGGTGGGGTGATGTCTTGACAATGGCCTGATGGAGACCGTTTATGCCGGATGACTGGAGATTGAGGGTGAGCAGTTTTGGAAGTGGCAGATCGGGGAGGTATAGTAGTTTGTTGGCAGATAAATCGAGAGTTTTAAGATTGTTTAGTCCTTGAAAGGATTGTGGCTGGATGTCCATGATTTGATTGTCATGCAGGAAGAGATGCTCGAGGCTGGTTGGAAGACTTATTGGTATACGTTTGAGGTTATTGTGGTCGAGGAATAGGGTTTCAAGGATTTCCAAGCGTCCAAGTGCGTCTTCTTCGATTTCATCGATGTGACTGTGTGAAAGGTCGAGGTATTGAAGCAGCGGATAGCTGTCAAGGTCACCGCAATTTATTATCTGTAACGAGAAGAGAAGAGATATTTTGTTTTAGTTAAGGGGATACAGTAGAATGATGAATAAAGTTGAGGGCATTCTGTGAACTCATCTGCTTAGCAATTTGTTGCCTTGGACGGTGATGCTACTTGAAAGAAAACTTAGGTAAGTGCTGAGTTCGACGGGTACTTATTACTATGCTTTCAGTCTTAACGCACTTAAGACGTTCGAGTCCCATGTAAGAAGACCAATTATTTCATCTCCTCGTGATAGAACTCATGTCCAGGTATTGGATTACAACCGCTTCAGCAGCCATAGGACTTATCAAGAACGAAAAGCTTGTTGGGAATACTGTTGTACCATTTATACACCTGAAACGACTATAACCTCTTTTGTACGTCGTGGCTGCTGCTTCACCAGACAAACTCTCAACTCTTGAGAATCAAGTCCATTCTTCAGATTTGCTAAACTGGGATTCAGAAACTCTATTGCCTGGAACGTTGATCTTTGCTACAGTCCCCATGAATCTAAGCCAATGTATGTAGAATCTGGACGGGTCTGATGAATATTCGGAAAGTCATCACCAAAAAGGCCTTATTATCTGAGACCAACACGTTACACAAGGGCCAACAGTTTTTAGTTTGTAGTCTCCAGATCCCTGAAATACGCTGTGACCTAGGACCCAAAAGAATGTAAAAATCTCGTTCAAAGACCCACGGCAGTCCTTCACTTTCCTAGATTTGATTGTGCTGGGTACAAGAGATCTAATCATACCTTCGCTATCGATGAATACTTCCATATCTATGCGTGATATTGGGTTAATCTTCAGCTAAGGAGCGACCTGTTAGATAGCTGTAATTAGGGAGACTGAAGAAATGGTTACTGTCAAGGTCCTCCAAACTGACTCCTTTGGCTGTTCTAGAACCGTCCGTAAAGATCATGATAGACTCATTACAAAGGACTTCGCCCTGACTTTGGATTCTGAGTACTTCTATCCGATGTATTGTGTTTGAAGCTCATGTTGAGCCGCGTTAGTGGCTTGCTGCATACCATAAATGCCGATTGACAGAAGGTATAGCTGTTGGAGAAGTTCTCAGCGCAACAATGATGCTGAGGCAAGATAACTTTTAAGATGGTTTGCTTTGCTCAAGCCAGCCACCATACTATTAAGCCTGGCTACTGGTGGCGATAGTGTAGTGGGTAGTGCAGGTTCGAGCCCGGTCGGGGAATAGCAACAGCCACTACATTTTTCAAACCACTACGCCAAAAAGGGTTTTCTGCGTGGGAGTACAATGGACCGAAACGAGTTTGAGGGCTCCTAGGATTTGGAAATTTCCTTTAAAAAAAAAAAAAAAAAACACCATTGAGCCGTAAATTGGGATCGGTCTTACAACCGCAATGTACAGACGCTGCCAGATTCTCGGCTATAGGCCCATCTGCAGCCGGTTACGAAAATGTAGAAACTTGGATCGTATTTATCTGCCTTCTTAGGGTACAATACTGCGAAACATTAAAAATTTTCAGGACTACATATTGAGGAAATGTTTTTTTAAATTCCTTCAAGATGGCGCCACCTGTAGTCTCAAAAGAGAAAGTTGCGAAGGCAAATCATCTTGAAAAACTGGTTTATAACCCGCCTAGCTCAGCAGTTTTCCCATCGATCTAGATTGCTTTGTATGGGGCTGTGATGAAGGCAAAGCCCATATTGAGAATTGCATGGCTAAAGTGGAATCTTTGGGACACTAATTGGTGGAATATGTGGAAAAAGTAATGGAACACGTCTAATTTTACATTACGTAACTATTCGCACAAGCCTTCATAAAGTTCGAATAACAAAAAACGATTGTTTTGTGTTGGATTTCGACTTTATAGCCAAAATACATCGTTCACTTTAATTTTATTCCTCCATCCACGACCATTTCTCGTGAAATGTAAAATAATTCTCATCACTCTACGCCCCTAAATCAACCTCACTTCCGTTCTGAATTCCAACCTCATTTTAGAAAAAAGTCACAATGACCCGGAAAAACAGTGTTGATAGCTGCAGTTAAAGGTTCACAAACATTTTTCATTTAACCACAAAAAGAAAATGAAGAAAGGAAAACAAATTCAAAGAGAGTCCTTTCCCCCAACCCCCCGCTCAAATAGATAACCACCCCATGGCAGAACTCGTACAAACAATTCCAACTTTGTACCAAACCACAGCCCGACAACAGCAGTCTATTGCTATCCTTTGGACGTTTATCTAGCGGCGCCAAAAAAAACTTCATTAAACTCCTTTCAGTTACGAGTATATCCAGTTATCCGCCTGCTATCGTCTCTTTTATACGTACATATCTCCTTCAATCTCTCAAAGGATTACGATGGTGTATGCCTTCAAAGTTAAAAGAATATTTACTAATAAAAAAAAAAAGCTTCGAGTTCTCCCTGTGTTTACTTATCCTGGCCAAAAATTAACACAGAAAAACGAAAAGACCAAAAGCCGCAAAAAGGACTCGACTTCTGTGATGGGAGATCACAAAAAGGAAACACGGAGGAAAAAAAAAATGGGCAATAATCGTCTCATTCATTTCGCTTGGAAAATTATTCATTTTGCCACTTTATGGCGTATTCCCATTTCGCCGGTATGGCATCTCACCCGCACTGGAAGGATCTGCTGAAGGGGTTTACTCTCGCCGCACTGGTACTGTCTAGTGTTGGTGATTTGGTTGAATGTTGTTGGTAAGAAGCAAATATAGTGCTTAGCGTTAGCTTGCGGCCAACCTCATAGGCATCGTTGTCCTGTCATGGTGTACTGTAATAACACAAAGGACCAACAAAACATTATTCTGTTTACCCTTTCACGAGAGTCAGCGACGAGTGGGTATATAATCTAATGTCCTTTGTGTACACATCCCTAGAATTTTTTTTTTGCTGTTTGTTTTTTCCTATTGGCGCGGCTGGTCTCGCGTAATCCCTCTGCTTTATTGCACTACGGGGAAATAGAGGCCAGGCGTGTCAGGAAAGGGTGGTAAAAGAAAGGATCATCACGATGAACCCCACACTGCTTTACGGAATCATATATTAAAGAGGATTCCTACTTCCCGTGCCGTGCTAAATGTCTTTTATTATCACCACTGTCAGTCTAGGCGCAAGGATATACACACTAAGCAAATAAGGATAAGAAGGGATTTTCCCTCTAGCAAATACCTCTACACTGGCAAAGTGGTTAGGTAAATGGTGCTTTCGTTTATTTATATTATATTTTTTCCTTCCCCTTCGCCTTTTTGTTCTATTTATGTGGGTGTGTGTGTTTCTTGTTTGTCAAACGGCTTAGGCATCGTTATTCATAATTTTTTTCTTCCCCCCGGATCCTCAAAAGTGCCGGAAGGGAACGGAAAGGACAAAATCGGCAGACCCTAACATATGACACGATAGGAATTGTGTGTTGTAGGCACATAATGGTGTGTTATTATCCTAGGATTAGAGCAATTCATTTAGTGAGCTTTTATTACAATTTTTGGAGGATAATTGGAAGAAAGGACAAAGGATTACAAGGCAACGTTTGTTTGTGGGGGTTATGGTTTCGTTGGGCTTAAGTCATGACCATTGAACCTTTGAATGCTTTGATTACTTCAATCGTAATTCTTTTATTTCAGTTTGTGTCTGTGTGTATGTGTCTCAAGTGGCTCGGTAAAAAGTAGACTGAGTGTGGAATACTTGAGTTGGAGTGCTGCTAGGATGTTACATTCTCGTATGTTCGTATGCATGTTCACCGTTTTTTTTTTTTTTAACTATGACCGGAACAACTGAAGTTTATTTGAGCGAAAGCATGTGTCTTCCTGATGGTTTAAGGACCTTAGCTTTACTATGTATTGCGATAACAACATCTTAGCCCATCCAAGAGATTGAAGGGCAAGAGTTTGCACTCCAATTGGAAATTGGATAAGCTTTTCGTTAAGCCTTTCAAATGGTCTTTCTCTATAATGCATTGTGGAAGCCCCTTGAAACAAATGCTGTCTTTGCAGTCCGACTAAGTTACAAAGAGCAGCTTTGAGATCCATGTGAGCTGCTCATTTACTTCTCTCCAAGGCTCTTTTCTTTGTAACTGTCCTGCTCAGTTATACAAATAGCAGAATCGATAATGAGGCGGAACAAGGGGCCGTGGATCCAATTGGACAAGATCAATTAAAGAAATTCTTCTGACAAGACTCCGTCATCCAAACGAGAGCCGTACAGCATTGAGCGGACTATTGCCAAACTTGGGGAAACTGAAGGCAAGTGGGCGAAACCTGCTTATGACAATCCCGCATTCTACTGTTTTGTGTGGTTATGACATCTGGACTGATGCGCTCAATCTACGAAAATATAGAAAACAGATGCCAGCGGTAGGTTCAGTGAAGATGAGCTCTCCGGGTAGAGAGTTCCTGTCGAACAGTGTCAAGGCAAAACGTTCCAGTAGTTGCAGGGGTAATCCCTATTATTTTACGAAAGAAAACCAGAAGTTGGTAAGGAAACCGCAACAGTGAAAGCCAAGAAGACCATCAAGCACAGCTGAAGCAAAAAAAAAAGTGAAGATGGACTGCAAGGCTGTGTCTCTACTAGACACGGATGTTTCAAAGAAATTCTACACAGGATGGGGAAACAAACGAGCCCTGCAAGCCGGAATGATTCTACATAGAACAAGGCCAAACACGTTCTTCGAATGCACAACATAGTTTGCAGGGAGACGAAGACTGGAAACCTGCGAAACAAAGCCCCCATTTGAAGCTGACATGAGAAAGTCTCCTTGTGTGATTTGCTAACGTACCTAGCCCCAAGAACGAACTATTTTCATTACTATAACTAAGCAAATCATAATAATGTAATACTCACCGTTAACCAATTATCGGCCAGCTTAAGTGTCCTCACAGACTGTGCTAGTGCGGCTGGAATCTTACACAACCCCGTTCCACTGGCATCCAACTCCTTCAGACTCCACGAGGCCACAAACTCCTGCATCGAATCACCCAACTGCCTATTGTATGCAATGGACAACCCCACCAAATCGGGAATACCCTGCAACGCTCTAATCGAATCACCCTTCAGCCGATTGTGTGACAAATCCAGATACTGGAGGTTGGGCAGAGCCAGAAACGTCTCATAATCGATTTCAGCGATTTCATTGTACGACAAAATCAGCGTATTCATGCTTAACAGGTTGTAGAACGTCTCGCGGTAGATACATTGCAACCGATTGCGTGCCAAGTTAAGATATTTCAAATTCTTCATGCGCGTTGGGAAGAATGCTGTCTCCAGGTTCTCCAATTGATTGCATGACAAATCCAGAATTTCCAACTCATTTAGCTGGCTCAGGTTCAATTGGGTCAACCAACGCATTGAATTGTCTTTTAGGTGCAACTCACGAAGGTCGTTGCTGTGGGCGGTGTTGTTGTTCGCTGCCACCACCATTGTCGTGAAGTTAACCACGCGATTCTGGTTTAAATTTAGAACACGAAGCTGGGAGTTCCTCGACGGCACCTCAAAGTGGGTGAAATTATTCCCAGACAGGTCGAGTGTGGTTAAATTTGGCATCGCGGCGAGTGGGAACTCCCTCAGAGAGTTGTTGTACAAGATGATTGAGGTGATATCCCCCAGCCGGTGGGTGGCGTTCACCGTCTCCCGAGAGAATGCCGCCAAATTGCTGCTGCTCAAATTGAGACTAATCCCGCGGGTGCTCTCCACTAACGATCGCTTTGAGATTTCATGCTCAGCGGTGTTGGATCGCTTCTGGAAGTATCTCAAGTCGTTTGTTCGATAAATCGTCGGCTCATTCTCGTCCCGCAGTATGCGATGAATGGTTTCGTAAGAGATCCTTTTCAAGTCGCTCTTGTACAAGTTATAGTGTGGCACTGTTGGCTGCTGGGCATCCGATGGCAACGATGACAACTCATCGCTGCCCATCCTTGTCGGAACTGTAAAGTCATCGTTTAACAGTTTGATTTGGGTTTCTATTTTGGCACAACATCCGGGAGCTGTTAACAGGACTCCCATCAGAAGCGTGCCTAAGAGGAAAACATCACAAAGGATATTTAAATTCCGTCTTGTACCGACAACGCCTGTCTGTTTAACGAGGGGCATTTCTCTATGCGAAATTACTGTCTTTCGAGGAAATAAAATAAATTCACGCGGGAAGGGACCGTGCTTAAATTTAACGATTTTTTGTTGTCCCCCCCGCCCCAATCGCGTCCTTGTTTCGCTGTTAATTTGTTGTGCTTTTTATTGAAAACAGGATTCTTGACATTCTATCACGCGCACAATGTTGCTAACCGGTGTTTGCTGCTCCGGTCCGTGTTGTAAGTTCAGGTAAATCGAAATTTTCATTTGAAAAAAAAAACTAAAATTGGAGAAAGGACCTTTTTATTTTGCGCTTTGTCCGGGTTCTCCCTTTTGTCCTTTCCTGGAATGTGTATGCAGTTGTATGTCGTCCCGCTGAGGTATTTAAATTTAGGTCACGTTCATTAGGGACTTGACGTCGACAAGGCTAAAGAATATCCTTGTTAATTTTTTGACTTGCTATGTGTGTCCTTTTGTTGAAAGTATTTTTATTTCTCGTCGTCCTGTTGAAAAGAATTTCTCAACTCAATTATACACATTTTTTTTTGTTCGTCCCCTTCTCACACTGCGTGTGTGTGTGTATCGGTGTGAATTTTTTTTTAAATTCACTTTAGGTCCTGAGGACACTGTGCTAGCGTGTGTGTATGTGTAGTTGTTAATTCGTGTGAACAGTGGAATAAAATTAATTTATTCAATTCAATTAAGTTTGTTACTCGTGTGTCGCATTGTCATTGTCCTGTGAAGTAACCTCATTGTTGTCGTTCCCATCCCAAAAAAAAGGATATTTTCACCTTGTCCTTATGTGTTTGCTGGTGGGCACTATTCTTTTGAGAGGCACTTTCATTTGGTTTTTTTCTGCGACATTTTCTTTTCTCTTTGTCAACTGTTGGATGTTTCTTTGTTTTTCTTTTATGATGCTCTTACATTACTTGTCGAGTGTTTAAAACGCAATCACTCCTCTGCTGGATAATGCCGAGACCTGGTATGCTATGCTGAGGGATTCCTTTTAAGGAGGTCCTTTGTTGGTAGAGTCAGTCAGAAGCGCTGCAATGAGAGAAAGATTTATGTTTTTAAGTGAGTGACTGACAACATTGAGGGGAGAATTAGTAAAGAAAATTAAAGGATCTTAAGTTAATTGTTATTAGCCATTGAGTTGACTTAAGTGCTTGGCAGATGGACGAAGCTTGTTTGTATTTAATTGTGCTTATTTTTCTGTGTAATAATGATTCAAGTATGAGAGATAGACATTACAGTGAGTGGGTGGATGTGTACTTTTTTTTTAATTTTAGCTTTTCATTTGTTGGTTTTATTGGATTTTTATTGTGCTATTCCGAAAGCCAGCCAACACAACACAAGGTACTTTGGTTTGAATAATGGGACAAGTTTTAATGGGGCACAACAATAAAAGAACAAAACAATTGAGTGTTCAGTAAATTTTGCTTTTAACTTGACGAAAACAACGCGTGGAATGAAGCCTGTTGTAAGCTTATGGATACTTTCATTTTATTTAATTTTTTTTTTTTAAAGCGCTTTCGACCTACAGCAGACCGGCGATACCGAGAAATGATTTTTTAATGCTCTTTTCTAGAAATTAAATTCATCTCGTCATGTCGTCGTAGAATTTATTTCGATTTGTCAATGCCAGTTGCCTTAACGGGATACGAGTGATGACAGATATTTTGAGAGCAGTAGTTGAGATCTTGGACCTATTTTAAATGGTTTTTGGGAAGGCTTATCCACAACTCAGTGTACGCAGAACGGCCTTTCCAAGCATTTAGTTGATAGCGAAAAAGCTTAATACTACTTTCGTTGCGAAAGGACATTAGCAAAAGATAACAACAGATCTGATAGAGTTCCACAAGGATCGGTGCTAGGACCTTCTTATTTTGTCCAATTCCATTGTATAGGATACTTCATTTGAGATGGGGTTTGGTCAGAAAATCCTAAAATGTATTTACGAAGGTTTGCAGCCGTAAAGAAGCGGAACAATATTAGCTTTTCCAGTTTTAAGATAGCATTCTGGTTCTATTTCCCACATCCAGTTCGGTACCCATGTGCGTCGGCCGAGTTGGACTTAAACTTGTGAAGCAGGGGGCGAAAGTAGTGCTAGTAGTCAGTGTCAATAATAAGTTAGGTGACATTTAAAGATTCTCCAGCGATCACGATGAGTCCATTGTGGTGTCTGGTGTCTAAAAAGGCACTTCTTGGCACAAGGATCTCTAACAGTGTATGGAAACGATAAGGGATCCATGTATGCAGCTGCGATATTGACAAAGATGTTCAAAATCTGAACTTATGCTAGGAAGGTCAACTAAATGTGCCATCTCTACTTTATTTTTGAAAATATTTAGTGCATTCCGGATTCGTGGCAGTGCATACTTTGTTTGATGACAACCACAAAAATTCAGGATATGCGAGTCTCAGAGCTCAGTCACAAATGGTGACACGCCAATGAGCTTAAAAAATGGCAGCAACATTTAGAGAATATGAACGTACACGCCGACTTATACGTCTGTCAGCCTGTCAGTCAGTTGTTTGAAATACAATTTTTTTTTGTCTATATCACACAAGTCCCGTCCAATTATCTCAAGGAAAAATTTCATTAAGACACATTAGTGCTCTGGATGATAGCACAAACTGATCTCCAGATATCTTATCTAGAGAAACGTGTCCAAAGGGATGCAAATGGTTCTTGCGCAGACGCTGATGAATTATTAAATTACATTTCGGGCTTCAACAAGTTTTGGGCAAAAATCATGTCCTACCTAGTCAGTGATACTAGAGGACAAAGACTGCAATTCTCTGTCGTCTCTGTCGCAACTTCAAAAGCCCTTAGTAAAGTCCCCTGCGTCGATATTTCATCCGCTTTAGGACTTATTTCTAAATAATCTGTTATTTGCTTATTTGCCGTAGATGACTCGTTACCTCCAATGACATTCAAATAAAAAAGTGTGGTTTATCCGAAAAATTCAAGGTTAGGAAAAACTAAATCACACTATAGTAGTCCATTCTTAAAGGGAAGCTAACAGTGATGCAGAATATGGCTGAATACATTCGGAACTTTCTGCTTGTGCTGTACGTACGCTTTGATAATTACGCTGAGACTTAAAAAAACGAGTACGGACTCCCACTTCATTGGATGTCTGAAGCAAGATTAATTTTTTTAGCACGAGCAAACAGCCATAAAGATAATGCTCCGGCGAAAGTAGTACCACTATCTATAGAAGCAAGTAGTTTGTGAGCACGTTCAGCTTAAACGCGAACCTCATAGAAAGGAAATTCAACAGAAAAATTAATACTAGGACGAAGCCGTCAAAGTACTGAACATCCTGACGTAGACGAAGAAGACGTATTCGTCATTACCGTAATTCTAGCAGATGTCGCCGGAATTCACTTGAAACCTTTTTTTTTTCAAAGATCTTAGCGTATGACTGGGCACATCGACATTTTTATCTTTAGATACATTTTGTAGGTTCACCGATGCCCATCTGTATATTTCCTACAACCCTTCTACACGTTATCTCCTTAAAAATGCCTCGATATGTGGGAAAAAAAACCGTGGCGCCAAAGCCAATCTTAAATGTTGCTCAACCCTAGCAAAGTTATTGCCAAACGTGCTGCCAGTATCGCCCACTCGTGCCAGTTCCTCAATGAATCAATCATCCTTTTTCCAATTTTTATTGCGCAACATAAACTCGTTTCCTAATAAACTATTTACATAAAAAGTCCAGTTTCATTGTGGGTGGAATACATATATCCTTCCGTCGTCGCTGCAAAGTATGTCAGTCGTTAAGGATATGGATCAATAAATATTGTCCTTCATCGAATTTTTATTTTTTTATTTTTTTCATTTTTTTCAGGTAAGTTGAACTCACGACGCACATATGTTTCGTCCTTGCTCATGCAATTCAATGGTGTCCACCACCAACTGGTTGTGTCCCCGCAGAGTAAGTTGACTTAATAAAATTCACATAAAAACAGGATTTCATCCAGTCGTCCTTATCAAACACCACCTCCAATGCCAGAGCACCATCATCATCATCATCATCATCATCAGGGCAGACGTCTTCTCTGTCATATTGAGGGGCATATATTTCGTAATAAATCCGGAATCGCCATCAATGTCAGGCTCACCATTAATGTGTGTGGAGATTTCCTAGAATCACAGACGCCCCAACACTAGGCCTCGACCTCTCATCAACGTGCCGGGCTGCCCTCCCCTCCCTCCCCCTCCCCCCCTTTCTCCGACGGTCCGTGTTTATGATGAATTTATTGTGCAGAAACTACTCGGAAAGGTCTTAAACGCAAAATGTATCCGTAAGCCGAATCGGTAAACAAACGTTACACAAAAGGGACATACACTGCTCTCATGGTATCCTTTCGCACTATGCTCGTTGTTGTGTATTGGTGGATACTCGCCTTGGCCGTCGAATGAAGTTATGAACCGACCAACCCTTTTGTGTGTGACAGAGATTGATAGGAGAGCAGCTTAACGACGTACAACATAGCTCTCCCCGAGTGGCAGTAGCTCGGGATTGTGAGTTTTTTTCTTCTTTGGTTTGTTGTTGGTTTGTTTATTGATGCCCTAAGGGGAAGTGGCTGAAGATATTCTGTCGTTCTTTTTGTGAGAATTCCAGGCTTTTTTTGTTTTCTTTTTTCTTCCTGTTACTGTCGTGTCTCATAGGGTAAATGTTGGTTGACACGTGCTTGATTGCGCAGAGTGGACTGGCCTATGCTTCCAGATCTTGGGTCTATAGATGCATCATAAACAATCAAAACTGTGCTTCCAAGATGGAGCAAGGCACGCATCGTTTTAACCACTTGGGATATGACGACAATTAAAGTTGTTAAGAGCAGGCAAACTAGCCCAAACTTGGACCTGTTATGTTCCCTACTCCGTTCGCCTTATAGTCTTTTATATGAACGCTTTTAACTCAAACAAGATGTTGGGTCTTATATTGCCTGAGATTTAGGTCTATCATAAGCTAGGCTTGCCACTGAACGGAGTCACCTTGACTTCTTTTATATCAGAGGCTTTTTAATATTTTCTGATATGGACTAGATCCTCTAGGAATGGATACGCAGGAAGGGTTTAAAATTGTACCCACAGTGTCCGAGCTGAGCAACAGCCCCCGAATTCCTTATTCGTTAAGTCTTGGAGGCTCATTTACTTGTTCCGAATCCTACCCCTAGCTTGCAAGGAGGTGAACATTTTTAATCTCCTTGCAGCACAAAGAAGAATTATAATGTGGCCGGCAGTCTTTAAGAGACCGACCTTCCTTCTCCAAGAACAAATCTTGAATGGAATGCGAGTTGTTTGACCGGAGATCTTGAGATCTTTGAACTGCTCTTACCGGAGGAAATCTACAGCAAACCTTCATTGGAACTCTGTTAAACTTTGTCTTTACCCATCTATTTTTTTTTAAATCCATTTCTAGATCCTTTCATGCCTTAGCCTGACATGCCTGACCGTTAATTGGGTTTCGCATGTGTCTTCTTCCCTTTTTCGAGATCGGTTTGCCTGCATCCTCAAGAATCATGTCACCTCAAAGGAAGCCGTAACTGTGGGTGTAGGAAGACCCAAAGCTGGTTCCGGTCCTTTGAAGTCTTCCTCTGAGCCTTGTCTAAAAATCGCATCTGAGATCGAATTTTGTTCCAATACGACCTGATACCCAGCCAAGAGTCAAAGAATTCAGAGACCTCTTGCATTCACGGGCTTCGCTGCATGTGCTCAAAAGGTTAAGCAACGTCTTAAGTCAAGCCTGATTGTCGCTACAGACTAGGCTACTCCGACCCTTTCAACTATTGTGCTCCGCTTAAAAGGCGGATGTATGTTTACCTAATGAATTTGTGAAGCCTGATGTTGTTGGAGCCATCTCTGAAAATGCGGCTACATTCCATTCTTGGCTTAGATTCTGTTCGAAGCCAGTCCTTCACTCAAGGAAATTCGACTTGAAATTTGCACCGATGTAAAAGTTCCGGTGCCATTGCGTCAGACGACGTGTCCAGGGGAGCAGAGTCAAACAATAAATGTCGCGCAAGGTCAAAATGAGATAAATTTAGCAGTGAATCTAGGGAAGATCCAGTCGCATTAGGGAAAGTTCCAAGCCGGCTTACTACATAAGGCATCGACTCTTCTAAACCAAACAAATTTAAAAAATCGTATCACTTGGTCTTCAAGTTTATTAAAAAAAAAAAAACTTGAATAGGGTGTCCTTCAAAACGGCCCCATATAACCTCTGTTTCCCGTTTGTTTTGTGTCATAGTTTAACTACAACAATGTATGTGGAATGTAATTTTAGTTTTGTCTCTAGATTTTTGTTCTCCCGTTTTTTTTTTCGTCGGACTCTGTGGGAATTTGTTTCGTTTTCAATTTTTTTTTTTTATTTGATAATGGGATAGAGGAGAAAGCTTTTTGCGAAATTGAAAAACTTTTTCAATAATAAAAAAAAAGGAAGAAAAAATGAAGCAAAAGATAATAAGAGGAGCAATCTAGTGGTGGGACGACACATAACAATAGGCACACACCACTGCGTAGGGGACAACTGGAGGTGAAATAAAAATTAACTTTTTTTTTTTTCATCTTTTCTGCGACAACAATAACTCGGAACAAATCGTCCTGAATGCTATTTATGTCCTTTGGCATCGAATATAGTTTTTTTTTTTTAGATTGCTTGTCTCTCCGCGAAAGTAAAAGTAACGTCAAACATCAGCATTCGAGCGAAACATGATTTATGGAACTGAAATGGGTCATTTTTTTAAAAAAATTTCTTCCATTCGCAGGGAGTTTTTGCGGAGTCCTTTACGGTTTAAATAGAGGCGACGAGAACTCTTGCTAGGTTTGTGTGAAGCTTTTATGCTTGTGTGTTGAAATGCTTTTGCTTTTCATCACACCTTTTGCGTTTATGATTGCGTGATGTCGCACTAAGCGTTGTGGTTTCCTTTGACACTATGGCACTCGGGCGTTTGTGGAACATAATTTCAATCGAAAGTTTTTAACGAACAACCAGACCGGTATTTTCAGTTTAGCGCTTTTGAGCATTTGGAAATTATTTGCAAAGGCAGCGGGTACCGCAACACATTTTCTCGTTATTTGCATGTGTACCGAGCTAGTTTTGTAGGTTGATGAGGTTTAAGTTTAAAACGAAGAGAGTTTCTTTTTAGTTCAAGTTGGTGTGAGGGTCTAGAAGTATTGACATAGTTGAGCATTGTACCAGGCTATTTTTACACTGAAATTTGTTGATATTTTCATGAACAACAGTTGTTTACGTAGTTCCGATTGAAAGGACGATTCACTACAAAAAATGTACACAGCAGCTTTCAACAACGTCCAAACTAAATCTTTTCAAAAATTACTCATCGAGTTGAGTATTCACGTGAACTGAATAGTATGCTAGGTCGTATGGACTACCTCAGGGTGGTATTATGTCACCGAAAAGATAGACTCTAGATCAAAATGCCCGGATGAACTAATGGAAGGTGTCTTGAATACTTCAAGCACTCGGGCCTAGAGATATAAATTTATTGCTTATGAAAGTAAAACTTTGTTTCGTGCCATGAAGACCGATCTTTGCTTTCTTTCTTCCCCCTGAACAAGAGTCATTTTGGATCCAAAGCGCAACTGAAGCTTAATATAAAGCAACAAGTCAGTATCGCCGATTTGTATTCAATCAACCGGCGTTATACCTACGCTCTATTCTTATCTATATGTCGCTCGTCTAGTGGCATAATTGGGAACTATAACCAAATATGGTCATGTTGATGAACATCACTATTCCACGTTCTATTCTTGCGTACAAATAGTTTGGTGGCCCGTCTTGAGAAAGACCTGTAGCTTATAAGGAAACCGAATGATGGAGGCATGTAGCTCAGTCAGACTCACGAAGTCTCGTTGTTAGTTCGATAAGCTTTTCGGTTTAAATAGCCAAGTGATTCAGTCACAACAGGGACTAGGTAAAAGGGGCTGCCTGTCCTGGCTCTGGCTAGTGCTGGGTAGTCACAGAGAAAGTTGAATATGGTTTCCTTTTCGTATAAATTGTCACAACGACGGCTGTTGGGGTTGAACGGGATGCTTAACTTGTCAGCTTTGGGACCAATTGGCCAATGGCCTGTGTTAATTGCTGTAATTTTTGCTGTCTCAGTGCGGTTCCTATTGATTTAGTCATTCGTCCTTTTTTTATGAGAGACGGGCCTTTCCGTCTGGATACGGCACAGGTTTCTGGACTTTTCCCCCTAGAGTTGGCAATAGAGAAAAGTGTTGGAAAATTACTCCGCAAGGGAGGCATCTAGGGTAGAACCACATCTGGTTAACTTGTCGGCTGTCTCATTCCCCTCAATGTTGCATTTGCCTACGTTATAGTTTCCTTACACTGTTCTACTAATTAAGAGGACAAAACAAGTGAGTGGAGTGCTTTGATGGCAGATTGACTATCAACAAAGATTCTTATGCCGTTTATGGTAGTAGGGCTGAGGCTAGGTATCTTGCAACTCTGAAAACACTCGAAAAGTCTGGAAGGCGGTACGATTTGAAAACTTTCAGTTCCGTTGAGAAGACACTTGCTCCAACTCCATACTCCATCTTGGAGCCGTCGGTGAAGATCGATACGTGGTATTTCAAACCAAATTTCTGAAAAAATTTCTTTCTGACTAGGGCAAATTGGAAGAACAAAAAAGTGAAGAAGGAGTTTAAAACATCAATGTTCATCGTCGTCGATTCTAAGATAGACTATTTGGACCGTTCCGGCCGTAATAACGGCGATTTGGGAAGCTTCGGGGACACTAGGCGTAATCCTATTTATTTTGTCCTCGAAGTTAGCAGATTAGTGTGCGTATGAGCTCGCTTCTCTGGGTCCTTTCGTCACTTTTCTATGTAATTCAGGTCCAACGAGTCCTGATAAACTCATTTTACGGTTGGGTTCTTCAAAGAACATCTTTCACTGCTCATGTCTGGTTAAAGAGCTATAACATCGTCATAGACTTGAGGTTTATGGCTTGATCGACAGCGTTTCACTTGCATCTGCTGCCTTTCCAGTCAATGTCGGTGTACCTTAGGACTCCTCGTTAGGTCCACTGCTCTTTAATGTTTACTAAAAACATATGTCGTTGCCTCAGACAATTCTAGTACAAAATGATTAGGGAAGTAGCTTTAAATCCCTCTTCTAGTTGACCTTTCCAGAGAAAGAGTCCATCTTACCTTCTTTTGGAAGGTAAAACAGCTCTAAGACTAATAATTTTCCACAAAGATTACAAAAGACCTCTATTATCCACTATCTACAAGTCATTTATCTTCATATGCTCGAGCGACTTCAACAGTGTTTTCATCCGGCCAAAGCCAAATGACGACTTTGTCACATAACCTCCTTTTTATTTTGCATCTACCCAAACCTAATCTGCATCCACCCAAACCTAATCTCAAACCTCAAGCAAACCGACATATACCGAAGTCATCTGTATATATGTACAAAATACTCTTGTGGGTCGTTGTATCTTACATAACGTTGAGTATCGAGTTTATCCGACTCCAAGGCGAATGTCATATCCCTGCCCAACCAATACCATAGAATTTTAGATGATGTTTTCCTTTTCTTTTCTTTTCATTGCATTTCCCCGATGCATACTCGAACGAGTGGGTTAAAAGGAACCATACAACACCCATGCTATCTTGTGTCCTGTCTAGTTGCAGCTACCGAGTGGAATGAGCATGAGCGATAAAATGTCCTTTCGAATTTTTACTATCGCTCGTTCCTCGTTTTCCTTCTTTTCTTTATTTCCATTCTCCGTCCTTGCATACGTTTTCCCAAGGATGCAACCAACTCGTATCTTTTATGGAGTATCTGATGCAAGAAAATATCCTCACAGTTGATTCTATGGGGAGGCTTGCGACTATTTTGTGCATTTTTAGTTGAGATATAAACACACTTACAGAAGACTCTTGGACAATGAAGTGCTGCTTCAACGAGAGGATAATGGTGGTAGACAATACGTTTTGTTTTGCCTGACGAAGTATCCTTTTTCCGGTGAACAATTTTTATTTTTTTTTTATGTTTTAAGAATGAATAGAATAATTTAGTTTAAGGGATTAAATGAGGCAGAGAAAGAGTTTGCTTAAAGACTGACGAAAAAGTCGGAGTTCAAACGAGACAACCTTTCGGAAATGCTTTCAAATTTTAAACAGAGACAGGATGGAGCAAGTCTTTTGTTGAAGTTGTTGTATTGAGGACGTGAACATCATTTGTGTTATTTATTCCTAAGGCAGATGGGACAAACATAGTCTTTCAGAGACCCTACGTTTTTTCTAAATAGAATAGACAATAATTTAATCTTCAATTTCTTTCCTAAATCTTCAAACTTGGAGTCTGAGCTATTTTGCATAAAAGTTAAGGACCTCCAAGAACGTATCTGAACAAAAATTTTATTCACGCCTCTGTACCCACTGGAAAGTTCGACTTCTGAGGAGATAAGTTTCGAAAAATATTGAAGTGAATAATGTGAAGCCTAATTATTTGATACGCAAGGCTAGAGGCGTGCTTCATGTCGAAATTTCGGTTGACATCGACTTCTATTTTGATAAGATGAAGCTTGGGATACTTTTAAAGTGATTCCGAGTCTTTCATGTTTGGACTTAGTTCCAAAGTCTATGTTTCGCCCACCAGTACACGATTTCTCGAGAATCAATTAACGGGCCGCTATTAGCCCATGATTCAGGGCTTGGTTTCTCAGTCTCAAAGCATCTGTCACGGTAGAGCCATTACGGGATGTACATAGCTGTAAAATGTTGTCTGGATTAGAAGAATCGTAAAGAATTCCATTTGACGCACTTTCTCTTCTTGGACGAACTTTTAAGCGGAGTAAGTCCAATCACAGCCATTAGGGGTACCGTGAGTTTGTGAGGATAGCGTGTATGGCAACCTTCACCATTCCAGTTCATTTGCGGAACAATAAAAGCCAGTGAACCTAATATGAAACCATAAAAAAGCATAGCATATTGACACGCCACCATCAGAGTCATAAAACTTCAACTGAGGCATGAAGCAAAACACTGTCGGAAGCCTCCACCACTACGGAATGACACGTAATTTGTCCTTATACTTGATCTAGTGCCTAGAGAATTCGAATCGGAATTGTAGTAGATTAGTTCCAAATGCACGCTAGTATTTTTGCTGGACAAGAACGTCTTCAGCAATAGAAAGTAGGTTCCCTGCGCTTATTGACAGGACTACGTTATCGTTTTGCTTCTATGATAGTTCAGAGAGTAGCAATTTATCAAACTGTTGGTATTGCTGCAGTCGTTCTTCAATGTACGAAGCTCTTCGACAAATCCGTTAAAGCGGCTCCTTTTTCTTTACTTCGAACTATGTGAATGTTGAGCATGTAAGTTGTGACTTGACGTTTAATGCATTCACTGTCATGCTGAATTTGAAAATTTGAAAGAACTTTGTTGGGTTGGGACAAAATCCAGGACCCTTTTCGCACAATTCCTAAGGCGTACGCAAATATGCAAATCTTTAATTATTTAAGTGTTAGCATAGAGTTGACCCAACAGAAGCCGCCAAGGACTAAATATACCACCGTATTGCGTACACAGCGGTCTGAAACTGGTGGTGGTGTACATGTCATACGCCATGTCATTGTTTAACTGTCGCGCCAGGTATTTCGGCTGAAATTCTCTTAAAGTGTTTCAATTCAATCTGAAAAATCTCTTTTAACTTTAAACCGAATACTCTTGCTACCAGGGTGGGATGGGATGGCATTCTTCTTCTGATTAGCTTCAGATTTTCATAAACATTCATGTTTTCATCAGCATAGGTTATGAGTTTCTAAGTCATCGCTGCATCAAATGAGGTACAATGCAAAGTTCTCACAAGGCCTTAACAAGAATACAGCTCAACAGAATTTACCTTGATGTATACACTCCCATCACGCATTCTACGTGTGGGCTGTGTACCTGTGTGTAAACGCCAAGGCGCCCTAAATCTAATTTAAAATTTTAATTAAAGCCAAACTTGGCATAGAAAGGAACTTCACTCGCAGGCATACCCGTCAAGCACATGAGAGATTGATAAATGTTTCGCATTTTCCAAGATTCCACCACCGCCACTCTAGGAAAGCCTGCAACAAATAAAAAAAATAAAAAAAAAGACCGACTTCTCAGGTTGCCTGTAGCATATGGACGTACGTTCAATGAATTCAAATTCAAATTCAAATGTCATCCCTTTTACCTGAATGTAAAAGATACATTCGCCTACAACTGCCACCGAATCCAACCCACTCGCTCACAAA
Source organism: Criorhina ranunculi (assembly GCA_951813785.1). Lineage (NCBI taxonomy): Eukaryota > Metazoa > Arthropoda > Insecta > Diptera > Syrphidae > Criorhina > Criorhina ranunculi. Next base: position 23,069,081 of record OX638381.1, read on the forward strand.
GACCCAAGCAAGACAAATACAAAAGTTTCAACAACCTGCCTATTTGCATGTCTCTTCAAAAAAACATTTTCTCTGACATTTATCCAGAAATTCCTCTACAACAGGGCATGCATATGCATATTCCCTTCAAGGAGACGACAACGAAGACGACGTTCTGTTTGTTATTTTCAAAAAAAAGGAAGACTCTCCATTCCTACACACCTTTTGGGGGTTGCGACATTCCGCCATCGCTCAAGTATCAAATATCCTTGAATTAAACGTTTCGAGTGGGATGAGGCGTCAGAGGTAGAATAATGTAACCTTCATTTGTCATCACTGTGAAGGATGAGAGACTGGGAAGAGAAGTGTATTTAAGGTGGGAATAATACTAAGAAGCAACTGAACGAAAAGGATAACGCTAGACGATACAATGATGGAGTGGAATATAATGTGTGCGTGGATGTGTACTTTAACTGTACTCAAGGGAGCGGCGATGATTACTCAACTCGCGGGTGAAAGAGTGAGTGTTCAAAAATTTCCCAAAATATCAATATTAATAATGTTTATTCCGGTGTATTAAGGATCGAGAGCAATTCAAAAGACATATGTTTGTTTATCGCAAGGAAGTTCATGCTTTGGTGATGGTTATAGGGCAATTGGAGAAGGATGTCGTTTTGCAGGGTAGATTGAACAGAAATCTGGAGGAAACTTGGTCTTAGATTCAAAATGCAAACTTGTCTGTTATCTCTAACGTTTGTTTGTGCACTTATAACCTGAGAATTACTGAACTGATTTTAAAACGGACTTTCTCTGTCTAAAGCCTGGCTATTCGTTACGGCTATAGGCTATAAACCGTCACGGTTATTTCGCTGTCAACTGAGCGTCACGCAATAATCTAAAATACGACGAAGAAAAATCTGTTTTCGGTGGTACAGGCTTAAACGGTACCCAATTGAACTGAAACTTTTTTAATGTATTTTTCAGGTCTGTCTATATAAAGTTTAAATAAGTGGGAGCCTAGTGACTGAGGATGCTGCTCACCGAGACCGATAGTTAGGTCCATTATATCCATTCCATCCTGTGTACCTTGAAAGAAAAACCGCTGGACTAGATCCCAGGCCAGCCCAGGATTTTTCAAGTCAAAGCTGGTACCAAGCAAATAATTTTCTTTCGTCCTTGCACCCCTTGCTATTTCTCTCGCTCCAAAGAATGGAACCTTCGCCTTGGTTTAAGCCTGTCATGTATGTATGTATTTTGAAGGATATAACATACAAACACCACCGCACAGTCTAAGAAATCGCCACCTTCCTCATACAGATAGATGGCGGAGGATCTCATTCCTACACGAGTTGCTAAAGGTCAAAACCTAAGCCTTAAGAGAAAAAATCCTTTGACTACAATACATACATGCGAATAGAATAGATTCCATCGTCCTTGAAGTGCCACTCAGCCTCATATACATTTTACTACCAACGAATGTCCTTCACACACGAAGGATAACCACCGACGAAAAGCACTTTATGCACAATCGGCTTAGAGTGTTAATTATAGAATCCACAAAGAGGGAGCCTATTGTACCCTGGATACACAACCCTGCAACTAACCTACGCAATGTCATCAAACGTGTAAATGTGTATATATGTGTGCGCAGCTAACCATATCGCACACTCCGATGAGTACTTAATTTGATTAGATCCTTTTATATCTCGTCAGATAGCCATCCACCCCCCATTGGCAACCACCACCCATCAGCAGGATATCCCTCATCTCTCATTTCACAGAAACGATGATCGATTATGGCGGGCGATTAGGTCTTTAATTATAAAACGTAAAAAAAAGAAAAAGTTTCATTCGAAAGGATTTACTGCTCCTTGTCCGGTATCCAACATCCAGCATCCACCCCAGCTCGCATTCAAAGTTTCGCATTTAGTCCGCTTAATGCCCCCCGCTTCCGTTGTGGTGTTTCGCTTCATTTTCTTTTTTTTTTTTGTTTCTCTCTGCGGCGAGTGTTTTAAAATGGAGGACCGATAAAGTTTTGTATTAATTACACTTCTACAACTTTATGCACACAGACACAACGCCGCGTGAGCAGAAGAAACCCAACACCCCCTCGTCGCACATTACAGCCATCTGGTCTATTTTAAGGGTCACTGGGCGAAGTTCAGAATGTAATGTGGCGTCCGGAATGTGGTGGTGGTGGTGGAGAGTCGAAGCAGGTTTCGCAGTAAGGTCGTGCTATTTTGATTGAATTAATTTACACTTTGTGGGTAAAGGATTTAAGGGTTTATTCCGCACCACAAATAGCGGACTGTGCGAAAGGATTCTCGCAGGGAATCGACTTGAATTCAAATGCATTAACTCTCGCACACACAATCATTTATCCTTAGCAAAACTTTGCTACTACTATGGTTTCCTAATGAGATGCGAGCACAGTTGTATTGCATTCGCAAGGATGTGTCCCAATGAAGTTCCAAGTTTATCAATTTTCGAGGGACTTTACATAAGACCTTTGTGTATCCTTCATTGGGATTGATTTGATGAAACCGAACGTAATGCGGAACTTGCAAATAATGTCGATGTCATTGATGTAATATGGATTCGTATTGGCACTGGAAGGTAATGGAAGTGGTTTTTGGATTTCTACTTCTAAAGAGTTCAGATTAGGTTAGGGTGACAAGGATTTTTGCGATGTCATTCGATGGAGTAGAATCACACGGATGGAAGTAATTAAATTAAAGCCGTTAAGTTGGTTGTGGCTCAAGCCAATCTCCTCCTATGGTCCTATGGAAGGGACCTACAGTTTTTATTGCCGACTCCGAACACACGGTTCCTAGTCATAGCATTGTGTGATTAGTTAGTTTGGAGTGGTCTTCTAAAAAAGAATACACCTAGACCAAAAGTAGATTGCAGACTCCAATTTATAATGATGGCAAGGGTGGGACACGAGAAGAGGAAGTGTGCGATAGGTTCTTCTCCTTCCTGTTCCTTATCTCGTCAGCTCCTACTGAAATTGTTACGGACAATGTCCAATCGCTAAGCATCTCTGGCTAGGATGCAGTACCCTGTTATGAAGTGGGTAAGTCTAGAGCAGTTGTCTCTTTAAGTCGAATTAATTCCTTCGTGTTTTACCAACGACATTGGTGCTTTATCCAAGACTCCTACTGTCTGTATCTAGAGAACTTTGTGCGCAAAGTTCACTGGAATGTTGCGCTAGTTCTCAAGCGCCAAGTAAACGTGACTGGGAAGAGTCTTTTAGTGAATAACCAGATCCCCTTTGCAGTCAAAAATGTAACATAGTAAACCTCCTGTTTCCTAGAACTTGTTCCAAAGTAAAATCACCGTTTTCTATGACAGAATGGATCTTCAATTCTTCTATTGGAAAGCATTGTTTTGAATCACCAGACTTAATCCTATAAGGCCCTCACGTTTAAACCATTTGCTTTGCATGGAGCCCTGAGTGGTAAAGCAACAACACGTTGATAAGTTCCACGTAAGACATAGCTTACTCTGTTCCAGTTTCTCAGCTTTTTGTTGATCTTTAGACTCATATTGGACTAATAATGTGTAACAAAGCAGATATGGCCGCGGCTGGATCTGAAACGCTCTAAAAATGCAATTTCCCTCAACAGATCCTTATTTGGTGTCATCACGGGACACTAATAGGCAAGCATGCAACAAGGCTTGGCGTCTATTCAAACGATTTCTATAGAAACTGCATGGACAAAGAGAAAAAGGAAACTATTCCCCACCTTCTTTGTAACTGCCCAGCTCTCTCCCACAAAAGAAGACTCCATTTAAGCGAATTCTACTTGAACGACTTAGGCTGTCTGATAAACACAAATATCAGAAACCTCCTCGCTTCATAAAAAGCTCCACAAGTATCACAATGGACCTATCACTGTTCTAAGTGTGCTGGCAACAGCTAGCAGCCACTTCAACCTAACCTAACCTAACAATGTGTTATGCCTACGGTCTAATGTTAAAATCCCATACTCTTGATACCTACCATGTTCCCATTTCGACCGTCCTGCGCCGAATTTGTCTTGGGCCACAAACTCTTCTAGGTATCCAGGTGGAAGTGATCTATCCACTTGTACTCGCCTCTGCAGTAATGCTTCAACCCTGTGCTCCTATTCGAGCATTTGTAGCTCTTCATTTGAGTCGTCAGTTGCTACGCCCACATCGACTAGAAATTTGAGCGGAATAGTCGCCTCTTGGCCTGTTGCCTTTTCAAATCGAGGACCTTGAGAAAAGTTGTAAGACTTCATTGGATTCCACCGCCTCCCATCGATAAAATACTGACGACCATGTCACATATCATCGCTAAAAAAGTTGGAATGACGATACACAACCCTGTGGAACACCACTTTGAATTCTTCTGACACCGTCCATTTTATAAGCTTGCCTCATCCAAAACGAGGAGAGAACCATAATAAAAGTTCTCCACACCAAATTGACAAACGAGATACATTGTTCGCCTTCCTTCACAAGTTGGAACTGAAGATCGCTTTGCTTTGCAGGAATGTCCCAATCTATCTCCACCGATGGAATCCATTAAGGTATCACCAACAGAATCAACAAGCAATATCTACGTTTGGACTTCCATTCAAAGTCTTAAGTAGTGTCATTAGTTTAGACATCAACCTTTCGATCAAATATTGAGCGGATCCAACATCTGGAAAGTGATCGGCTCTAACACAAGAAATCTTCAGATTTCTGCCAACAATCTCCGTCCACGAAGAGACTGTCAGTCTCTTAATGCTTAGTAATTAGGAACCTTAAAAGCTTAAAGATTCACAATGGATAATGTGATTTGAGTAAATCGTATCCAACAACAACTTAACCGAACCTTTCTAAACGAATCCTGCCATATCCATAAATAAATCTCTAAATGTAAATAAAACTGAAAAGACATCCTCTTTGAACTCAGAAAAGAATCCTTACTGCCCGACTGAATGGTTACAAAAAAAAAGAAATAGAATCCCCACCACTAGAATTTACATACATTATACCTCTAGGACTCATAGTACATCCATCACCTCGACAACAACCTGCATTCTAATTCAATGCAAATTGAAAATAATAAGTCATCGTCTCATAATTTTTAAAATTTACATTACAACCCCCCCCCCCCCGTCATCATCCAGCGGCAACGTGTTGTCATAATAAATCACAAAAAGAAAAGAAAATCAACCTGCTCTCCTTCTGCAAGAACACAGACAAACAATAGCAGAACCATCTGCAAATATACATAAAAATCTATCTCACAAGGAGAGTCAAATGAAATCTTTGTAGGTATCCTTGCGCTGTGCTCTCCAAATGCAATCGCTCGCCTTTTGTGCGTGTAATGAATGTTCGTCGAGATTTCACTTACTCGCAGATTAGATATAAACACACCCATATGTGTGTGTTTGTATATTCAACCACAAGGAGCGGATGTTATTTAGGGAAAAACAATGTGTTCCATCCACCACCACCCGGGCACACACGCACACACATCCTGTAACACTTCCTTATTAAGTTTGCAAACACAAATTGCACACGAGGCAACATCTGCCAAGCTGTCTACCATTTCTCCCCACCATCCATCCAAAGTCAACATTTAAATATGTGCCTGTATGTGTGGCATATGTTTTCCTGATCTTCTTCCAAAGAAGCAAGTCCTCGTTCTCGTCCTTCGTTCTTCTTCAACGTCTGTGCAGATTTTTATGGCATTTTCGATGAATACAAATTTCTAATAACGCTGCTACAAAATAATTCATCCCCCCAACCATACACCCACCAACACATGCATTAATCAACCCCACTCATCCTTTAATTATTTGGTCCTGGAGTGGGGGGTTAAATACGCGCCGGTTTAATCGAACCCAAAAAAAAAAAAAAAACGAAGAAGAAAAGATTTCTTTGCAAGAGTGGGAGGCAATCTGCCCTAATATAGCGGATTACAAATCCATCCTATTGCCTATCAGTGATCTGGTGAACGCAAGGAGCGGGTGGCTGGTACCCTGCTTATCTGGTCCTACCCTCGAATTCCTTCGAAAGAATTAATTCCATGTAAGTCAAAGGGGAATGGGGACGTTTCTAAATGGATATTTTAAGTCGAAGCACTTTATGGCCTTTTTTTTTTGTGTGTGTCCTTAACAAAGGAGCTCGTGTGTGGTGGGTGAGTCATACTTTATACGCAGTGCACACCATTTCGCCTCCTCCTCCTCCTCCTACTCGAATGTAACGGGCAATTGTTTCGAATAAATATGTAAATTTTTGTAGTTCCTTGGTGGTTGTTTGCTGGTCCTTACTGCAGGACTAAACAGTGCTTGTGATAATAAAAATTGAATGGAACCCACTCTCCATTGAGAAGAAGGAAGAGCTGCATTTTCGCATGAGATGATGATGATCTCAATGGTGGTGGAAGGACCCACCTTAAGATGAAGTTTCGTTGTTTTATAGTTTCATGTGTGCAGCTGCAGAAAATCCTTGCACAGGATGTAATGCGGTGGCGATGTAATGGCCATGAGATTACGAGCTCTCATACAATTTTTGGTCTAATGCAGATTATACCGGTGGGGATTTTCATTTGAGTAGTCCTTTATGGGATGTATCTCGGTCAAGCATATGGGGATCAGTGCAGGATACTGTTGGGGTTTATTTATTACGGTATTATAATTATTGCTTATTGAAATTGCCAAAGGTGGATGGGGGGTCCCACCTGGTGGTGGTGGTTGCAGTGTTATAGGGAAAGTTTAGCTTTTTCGCATGGAAGCTAGTGAAAAGTGATGATAATAGGGTTTCGAGTGCAATTTGTTCTTATACTCGTCCTTGGGTTTAGTGGTGATAATGGAAAGTAATGGGATTCTTTATGATAAGTACGGTTTTGTTCCATAGACCGATCATAAGGACGATCGACGTTTTTTATGGTCATACGAAGGGAATTCTGTTGCATTGTTCCTGTGCATGTGCATGCAGTGAATAAACTAGAATACTGAGTGTCCTTACGACCATCTTTGGGTCTTGTGAAACTACGTATACGGTACGTGCAAAGCCAAGACTTCAATTAAAGTTTGAAGAATGTCAATAGATGTAACACCTACAAAGTCAAGCTACTTGTATGCAGCAAGAGGAAGAAAAAGTTAGGTTCAGTAACTGTTCCCGCTTTAGTAAAAGCACACTTATATCAGAATTTAGGTTCGTTGTGATATCACGTAGAGTATCAGATTACCAGCAACAGGAACCTGGCATGACGGCCCATTCCTATACCAAACTATGTCCAGAACCATTTAGACCCACAGAGCTTTGGCTTTTTATTTTTTGAATATCTAACTTGGCTAGAGCAGAACCCTGATCTTGCCAGTCCTGCTTTAAAGAGTTGAATGCTAGACGAAAAGTAAGACAGCGGATCAGATCTTGGGATCCTTCGAAAGAAAAATTCTACGTCGAATATTTGATCCAGTCTGCGAGGAATTGAATGGAGGAGAAGATATAACCGCGAACTCTACGAGCTGTACAAAGATGTGGATGTAGTCCGGAAGGCAAAAATCTGTCGACTGCAATGGCTCGGCCACATCGGGCGAATGGACGAGAATGCTTCAGCTAAGAGGATCTTTAAATCCCAGCCATCTAGTTCACGAAGAAGAGGAAGACCGAACCTCTGGTTTAAAGATCAGGCAATCGCGGACGCCACAAACATTGGTCTAGTAAACTGGAAGCAGCGTGCCCGGGACCGTGCAACAATCTATACTCGGAACTAAGATAGGGACGTAAGACGATCTATTGCAGGCGTTCCTTCATTCCTTTTGAGGGTGAACGCTCGCTTCTTAACTTATTCCAGTTGGTGTAGTCGATAACACTGATCAAAAACTGGGAAGAATTGCAAATCCTTCCGAAAGAAACATCCTTAAGCCTTCGCAAGACCAATGTCTTCAACGTGATTGCAAAGAGCATTGTCATCTCTTTCTGTGTTCGTCCGACACAACTGAAACGACAACGATAAGTCAAAGATTGAATGTTAAGGGTTTTGTTGCTGATTTGTCCTTTTGTCTTGCTCAATTTAATGCTTGAACTCCGAAAATATTCGAAGCATGTAACAGAAGCCAGGGAAGGCTGGTGTCTATATTGCCCCAAGGTCTGAGTTTGCATATCACTGCTACAAACTGTCAGAGCCACTCATTTCCATTCCGCATTACGAGCATCGGCGAGCAATTTTAGAGACAAAACCAAAAATTCTTTAAAAAAAATCAGCAAGCTTTGGCAAGCACAGATTTGTACCTTAATTGAAGCACCCGCAGCCAAAGTGTTAAACCAACCAAACCCAACAGCTCGGTCGATTTTGAACTTGAGGAGATAACTTGGGGTGGGTTTTAAACAACAAAGAGTTTCTGATTTTGTTTCTTGAAACGTCTTCAAGGACATCTCTCGTCATTTGGTCGAATCAATGGGTTCATGCAAAGCTTCACTAGATGTAAACTTCGCATGTATTTTGATGTGCCTTTCGATAAGACTGATGTCAATCTCGTATTGGTCGAACATGAAACTGCCTTTACTGGAACGGCTTGCAAGCTGGAGTTGCTTTAGCTAGGTGAGTTCACTTATCAGGGGTCACAACAGTAGTACAGATCTAGCCTACAAAAGTTCCTTGAGATCTAGCTTATCTTGAATTATCAGGCCTTTAAAGTTCAGTTCTAGTCATGACGGATTTTATGACAGTCAAGTCGTCTAGTCGACTAGTGTACTAACAACCCGATAATAAAGACGTTCTTCTCGACTCTTTCGGTCCCATCCTGCAACCAATACCGTGGAAAGTAATGTACACAGACGGCATTGTACTTATTGGTGACAACATGTTTGAATTGGAAAGACAACTTAATCTGTGGAAAGATGCCCTGGGAAAACGTTATTTGTGCGTCCCCTCGAGCCAAGCCAGAAATGCCGAGATGAGCCAATCTTGGTTCGATCATTCGCGATGACGGCAAACCAGATGATGACGTGAGGATGCCAAAAATGTAGGTCGGTGTCTGGTGTGTTATGCGATAGATGAATGCTCTTGAAACTGAAGGGAAAAATCGACCAGATGGCCAACTATGATGTACTGGTCAGAGTGTCCCACGTCACTAAAAACACTCGAAAATAAGATCTCAACCGCAGAAATGAGAGAACGACGACGATCAGTAGATGAAACCCTTGGAGATAAAATACACACGATTACAGTGCTCCCCGGATAGCTGCCTTGAGAGTTTTTCTGGCTTATTTGGGCACTCAAGAGGGGAAATTACCTATCCGTACCCATTTGCATTGCTGAACATTTTTGAAGCCTAAAATATTTGGTTAGCAATGCGGATAATGCAGCTAAGCGGGGGAGTACTTATCCGGGTATTGCTGTACATAAAAGGAAGTTTGCAAGCACCCATACACGAAAAACTTTTTAAAAAATCTGGTTTAGGCACGTAATGCGAAGAAAGGGCAACCATGAGAACCCCAATGAATCTAGAAGATGGACCGCAAAAACCAAAGGCGACATTGATCGACACTATTCATGAGGACACGAGAACCGCGAAAATGTAACCAACCCATGTGAAAACTCGGGACTCAGAACTCAACTAATTGGGACTTAGGCCAGGAATAAGAAGAAAAAAAAAAGAAAGATTCAGTAGTTTATTTAAAATTTTGAAACTTTTATAAATTTATTAAATTTCCTCAAAACTACAGCGAAAATGTTGCAACAACTTTCCTTACCCTTATTCAACTTCATTTCGAAGCTTGCTCCAATGAAGGGGTTCATTATCCACCTCGTATTTGTAAAAAAAGGAGGAAAAACTTTTCCAAGAAAATCTCTTTAATTAATTTATCTGAAAGGCGTACGGTTTTTTGTTTCCCCCGTTCGCTTCTTCATCTTTTTTTTTTTTTTTTTTTTTGGTTTATAAAAGGTCGGACTTCATTAAAAGGAAATAAATTATCTCGAAATGCGATTGGAATTTAAGGATTTTCGTTGAGTAATTGGCTTTTGACCCTACGCTGCCCTAGAATCATCGGGCTATGTCTGCGTAGAAATCAAAGTTTCGATTACTATCGTCGGCTTTCGTCGAACGTAAATCACAAAAACGTGGCGCGGCTGTCATTTTCGGTTTAGTGAAAAAGACAGAAGATTATCAAACTACATACAACTTGGTGGTCTTTGGGTTGTGCGCGCGTGATTTGCCTTCTTGTTCTCTTTTTTCATTCATTTAAGGGAATCATTTCCGTTGCCGCAACAACCTAGCAAAGGACTTCGATACCTACCAACCATCAGTAGCACTACCACCACGTCTTTGTAATCGCTGATGATGATGATGATGATGATGATGATGGGTAGGAGAATGAACGTTGTTCAAAGTCTTATTCTTCATTTTGCCTTCGTGGATGGTTCTTTCATTCAGACACTACCAGATAGGCCAAGCGTAAACGTCAAGGACGAGAACTTAAATTGAAGGTGATACAACGGGAGATGGTAACTTTAATTAGAAGGAATGGCCGCCCACCCATTGGGGTGCACACAGTCAACCGCACATAAAGAGGCACCATAGCCGCCATAGTTTGTGCAACATCCTTAAATGTTATATCTTCTCTGGTAATTGCTAGGATTTGTTGAATTGAAACGATTTTCCTTCGTTTGGTCCTTTTTTTTTCTTTCTCATTTGTGTGGGTGTGAACGGTAAAATGGTGTGCGTAGGACGACTGTATGATAGCGGTGAGTTTGTGGTGAAATGTGAGTTGGTTGACGGTGTTGCTATGCTTTAGATGGGGTCCGGGTGGAGATTTGGAAATTTCTTCCTTTTTTTTCCATTTCTTCGTCTACTTTTTGTTTTTGTTTTTTTTTTTTATTAAAAGAGAAAATCCCAAAATCCTGACCAAGAATGCTGTTTGAATTCTAAGTGGCTGTCGGATCGGAGTGTTTGGGGGTGTAGCAAATGCAATGTCAACGCAAAAAGTGTGGGGGGGTGAGAGAGAAGTTTGTGATGCTTGGCATTTTCCTGTTTAACTTTGGATTGTGGTACACATACGTGCCGAATGGGGTGCTTTAAAATGTCATACGAAAGGTTAGTGTAGAATGTTCACTATGCTTGGTATGTGGGTAGTTTGAATGAAAAGTTGTGTTCAAAACTTATTAAAGTGTCACAACGAGTGACAGTCAAGTTGAATTCTTTTTTAATTCGCCGTGATCAAGTTGCATGGCTTTAAAGTGTTTTCGGTTGTGGGACCTATGCCAGGAAGAAGAATTTTAAAGAATATTATGTTGAAGTTGCAATCGAACACATTTACTACTCACAACTATAGGTGTCAGAAGAAAGGGTTCATTCATTTATTGTCCTTTATGTGAATAGTCATCGAAATACTTAACTACATTGTCAACAAAGAAATTCGACTGCGAAATAGGATTCATTGTGATATTCTGCCGCAGGTATCAGAAGAGGAAGACACAAATTAAAGGCTAAGACGACTTTCAATAAAGTTCGAGTTTACGGGATGTGATAAAGATAAAATATTGATGCAGTGTAACAGTGGAAAGAAAACAATATGTACGCAGAAACTGGTATCAGAAGTCGGACTAGTGTTTGTTTTAGACGATTGAGTGCAAACTAAAAGCTAAAAAAGAGTTCAAAGAATTTTGAGATGAGAGCAACGCGACGTATAGCACTCCTTTTGAAACCATCTTTACCTCCTATTTGGTCTAGATAACCAATCTTTAAACCAAAAAGATTCCAGGAACTGCAAGAAAACTTACTGGTGCCTTGAACTTTTTTCTTTTCTCGTCTTCCTCTAAGGAAATTATACATGTAAAGTCTCTGATGCTGATCACTCGGTTCTCGACGTGGTACCACAATGAGCCTTGTTCTGGCCAAAGTGAGTCCTTGCTTTATGGGGACATCCACACAACCTAACCTAACCTGACTTGTACCTTTATAGCGAAATCTTGGCTATGTTCCTCCCCTCTCATATGGCCACAAAAGCTTTCTTCGATGCCATCAGTATGAGCTACCCGCTACGTAAATTTCGCAGGAGTAGTTAAGATACCACTATAGTGAAACGCCAATCCTGGCACTCTAAAGAAAAGTGTAGACAAATCTTTTACAAAGACAGAAACTCCAAAGAGATCACTGACTGGGGTTCCTCCAAATTGTCTCTCAACATTTTTATAAAAAGGTATCAAGGCTGCTTTAAATGTTCTCCACTAGTCCAACTTCTACAAACTACTTGATGAAAGCAGATGGACACTTGTCCGCCGCTAGCTAGGAAACCGTTGACCATTCTTTGGACACTCAGTGCGTCGTTGTATATATAGTTTTCACTGGCCTTTGGGACAAACGTAGCTGCAAGACGTTCGAGTCGTAAAATTCAAACGATCTCATTCCAGCAGAGATCTAACAACCCGTAGGTAAGGTTATACCCGAGCTAAATGAAAGGTTGATGGAGTCGTAATCCACCAAAGAATCTTCAAAAGTCGACAAAACAAAAAGTCATGCTCACCTACTTCTAAGACCATTGAATAATGCCTTTCATTATTCTCAGCGATGACTGAGCACAATTCAATGCACTTGGGTTCCTGGCCACAGAAACATTCCAGGAAATTGTAAGGTTGACGAGCTCGCCAGAATATAGGTACTATTCACGAGCACGTTGCAAAAGAAATAACACTTGGGTATGTCCACTACTACTCGAAAACACTTACTCAATCTGCATGGTATCAGCAAAGTCGAGTGTCCAGCCCTAACTATGTTAGTAGCATCCTTTGCATCGTCAAAAACTTCGACAGATTTAATTAGCACGCAAGTAGGTAGGCCAGCGAGTATTTCAGTGGTATCATGGTCTTAGTGTATCTGTAGGACAGACAGCCACTCTAACCTAACCTTACCTAGTCCCCAGTTCCTGTCATACATGTGGCGACAGATCCATGATGCTCGATTGGTTCTTTTGACAGTTTGGTCGATTGAGGGGTTCTAGAGCAATTACCTGTCGAAGATATCTCCAATGTTCCCGAGAGAATTGGAAAGTATCGAAAGTATATAGATGGAGAGGCAAAGACAATAGTTGTCTTTTTGGGTTTGCAGAGAGGCCTTTCTTTGTGCACCATTTCTATACCTCAAACAGTACATACTGTTGCACTTCTGAAATGTTTATCGCTGGCGATAGTTTGCCACGTAGTCGACGTAACCCATGGCCTCAATGCCTTGATATTTTTTTTTAAAGATTAAAGTAAGCTTTCTATAACAACGAAACAAATATTTAGCACGACAGCTCAGAGAACCTGGCTACTTACAACCATTCATGGGGTGCGTGTTATATTTTTCGCACAAATGGAAGGGACCTACAGTTTGATTGCCATTTCGGAACGTTGGATTCAGAAGCATTTTCATGACAGATCTTGCAGATTTGTCATGCCTGCGAAGAGGTGGTGCCGTAAATAAAAAACGTTTGCTGGTTGTGAGGCTCGAACTTGTGTACTCTCGTTTAGCAGACCAGCGCACTTACTACGAAGCCACGGCGACCGTGGTTTTCTATAGCAAGGGACCAAATATAAGTCGAATGAACTCCGCCTTGCCAGTACCCTCGAGTTGTAAGCAGCAATATTTCAGCATCGTCGTTCCTGGTGTGTATCACTTTACAATTCAATCGGTGTGAGAGATTCATATGCTTACGTATACGTTTAGGATTCATAAACGGTGCCATAACAGGTCTTACGTTTTGGTTACTAAGTCATTGAGTGCTGACTTACTAAGTTGCTATGAGCGTTCAGATTTATAAGGACGAATATTTCCTATTTCTCGACTCTTCTCTGTAACAGCTAATTTTTTCTTTTTTAATTACAAAACAATTGCTTTTCCTAATTGTTTCACAAGAAATACAATCAAAGTTCTATAAATCCATCAAAATAATGCGATTACAAGCTATACACTGAGGGAGAACAACAATTCTCATAAAATACTCACAAAAAAAAAAAAAATAAATAAAAATCCCTTAAAACTAATTAGGAGTTATTTTTAATTAAAAACGTCCATTAAACTCAAATTATTAATCATAACAGTAAAAGTAAATTTCTAAAAAAACTCAAAACAAACTGAAAACAGTTCCACAATTTTCCCCTCCAAAGAGATCAACCCCGATGGCGATTAAGTTTATGGGGATTTTCATTTTTTTTTCATTTTTATTTTTTATTTTAGTCTTCAAGTTGTTCATTCTTCTACATGGACTTATTAATTTTGTTTTTGCTATTAAAATTAAAATAAAAAATAAAAAATTATTATGGATAATGTAAAGTAACTGGACGAAGGATAAAGTTTTGTAAGTTCATGTTCTGGTTCGTCCTAGAAGCGATGTAAATAAATTTTCTGTGTGAATATTCGTAATTTTTTTTTGTTTTTTACGACATTCTTGTCAAAGCTTAAACAACGAAAAGTTGTTTTTTTTTTTTTGTGTTTTTGAATTGGTGGACTTGAACGACACGTTTCTGGTCCTTACGTGGTCGATTGGAAGTTCATTAAATATGCACAGGACTGTCAAGGGAAAGTCTAGCGGCGACAGATAGGAAAACGTGTAAAATTTTTAAAATCAACAACTTTTAAAAGTTTGAACACAATAACACCAGACGTCGATTTTATGAGAATTGTTTAACAATTTTGAATAAAGGACGTGGGCTGTTGGTTTTTTTTTTTTTTTGATTTTTTGTGGCATTTATTCCAAGTAATCGCCTTTGATGGGGAGTTGTTGGAAGAAGGTGATTATGTCCAGAGACAGGGGATACTGTATTCAAATTCTTAACACTAAGCACCATAATGGATTAAACTCTGTAGAAGTACAGAAGGTTAGGTTGAAGTGGCTGGCAGCTAAAGTCAGCACAATAGGAGCAATGATAGGTCCAGTGTGATACTAAATGGTAGAAGAACGGAAACCCTAAACATTTTTATCTTTTACCGTTGACAGTACCCTCGGTTCTGAATATTCCTTCACCAACTCATAACCCCGCTCTTCGGATGTAAGTAGAAGATGAACGTGCGTTAAATTCATTAAATTGCTTCCCCCACAGAATAAAAAAGGATGGTCCTTTTTTAACGACCTGGACGACCTGTCCAAGAAGCCACCAAAATTCAATACGAAATCAGGATGATTATTAAGGGTGGCCAGACGACTGTAATCTTGCTGTATTTTCAGACCGGACTTCCATGTTTGAGGAACAAAGTGGATCCGTAGAGATCCAATTGAAGGAGTAGAACGTACGTGCTTCCAAAACTTAATGCTGCCTTCTGTCCCTTAAGCGAAACTCAAACCTTGAACCATTATTCCTAAATGATACTTGCGTCGACGAAACCAAGAGACCTACCATCCTCAGTACATATATTGATGGTACGCCCACATATTCGCTAGTTAGATAGGTGTTCTGTGGGACTCACTTAGGCTCAGAGCCCATCGTGATGCTTCAAAGTCGCTAAATACGCTGCAAAATGTCTAGTTTTCCTCAAAGGATGTAAAAAGTACTTTAATCCTTCTGATCTGGCTTTAATCTCGAGTACAACGCTCATATCCCCGTCCTACACCCTGAATCCAATATGAGCCAGAGTCACTTAAAATGTGTGCGCCTAGTATTGTTTCTCTGATTCTGCTCGCACTGTCGCAGACGAAGTGTGTCTATGTCGTCCAAGCCGTTACAGAGGTCGGTTGAGTCGCCAATAAGTAGTGGCCTTTGAAGATGCCGATCAGCAGTGCTAAGTAAGGTCTGTCTTTTGTTGTCCCTTTACTGTATTGTTGCCACATTTTCATTGATATGAGGCATGATGGGACTGGGTTCCATCGAAGAAGTCTAACCGAATGCCTTGTTTTAGTACCTCTATAGGGGTCAGAACTGAGTGGACGACCATTGTTTTGTTCAGTTTTGAGCCTATTCTTGACGATACCCAACAAAGTACACAAGACTTCATGCTTTGAGCTAAGAATTTGTGGATGAGACGGTTTTTATATCGATCTACGTATGTCCATGTTTCTTCTGAGGAGGAGTTTTCTTTGAGGCCGTAGTTATTGCTAACAATTCAGCTTGGAACACACTGGCGTGATTTGGAACACGACCAGACGAAGGCAGCTTCTTTCAAGTGGAATTCGGACCCTGCCCCTTCATCCATTCTTAACCCGTCTTCTGAGTAAATGGCTGCATTGTCGGGTTCAATGACACTTTTTCGCTTCAATTCTGGAAAGGCTGTTTGGAAGTTAACGTCGAAGTCAGGGTATTGCGTTACAAAATCAGTTCTTGTGTCCAGCTTTTCCCATCTAGTGATACAAGTGTGACCTACATGGCTCTTCTTTCAAAAGTTGGACATTGCTGGATTTTTGTAAGTGTGTTTTCCACGGTTCTCCACCAAACCAGACACACATAACGGCTTAACTGTGCATTAAACACGAAAACCCCTGTCAAAATCGATGTTGTATTCAATACTTGGATATAAAAATGAAAATAAATTCCATCAGTGTCCTCATTTGACGACAAAAACTCCATCTCTACAACTCCATCACAACTGTCACTGTGGAAAAATACGAGCGAAATTTAAGGATACTGTCGAACAATGTAATCCTTTCCCATTTGAAGTAACAACTCTTTCGGTATTTTTTTGTTGATAAAAAAAAAATCCATCCCTTCAATAAATTTTGTTGTTTAAAAAATTAACCCATTTGCAACAAATTGGCTTAACAGTCACATTCACATTCACATCGAACTGTCGTTCGGTTTCTGCTACATTCTATACGGCATCGTACCGTTAACGGGTAAAAATTACGTCCAATTGGCACTCATTTAAAAACTGAAATGAAAATTAATGCGCCGGAAATTACAGCGAGGAAAGGATTCAATTTGTTAATAGAATTACAGAACTCGGTCATGGGTGGGCTGGGATGGGCGGACTGAGCTCAATCCAAAGGGAAGGATACAATTCCACTTTCGTTTTGTCCCTCGATTTTTTTTTATTTTTTATTTTTCCCCTTTTTTGGTTGAGTGATTCCAACGGTTGTGATACAATTGTGTCATGGAAATGAAGTGAACGGTTAGAGCAGTAGCAGAACAGAAAAACGAGTCCTTGATGTTGTTTTTTTTTTTTTCGAATGATGAATGATGTCTCTCTTTGTATATGTGTGTCCGTACGAGGGATACTGGTCTAGATTTTTTTATAATTAAAATATTTTATGTGCATGTATGTATGTATGTGTTTAGTTTTAGTCTTTATTCCGTGGAAATGGATTCAATTTTTGAAATTGGAGCCAAATGGATGACAACTGGATGAGGGATCAATTTGAAATATTTTTTAATCATGAAGAGAAATTTGGTTGTTTAGGAAAGACAATATATGCTCTTTCTCTTCCTGATTTTGTAGAGAATTAGAGAGAGCAGGGATTTACCTTTCATTGGTTTTCATTAGTCTCTTTGACGTTCATATGGTGTTTCTAAGTCGGGGTTCTGTCGAAGGTAAGTCCTAAATATCGTTCGATGCCTCATTCAATGCAAGAGGGGGAGAAGTTTAAAGCAAGATGTTCCGCATTGCAG
This sequence comes from Criorhina ranunculi, assembly GCA_951813785.1. Taxonomy (NCBI): domain Eukaryota; kingdom Metazoa; phylum Arthropoda; class Insecta; order Diptera; family Syrphidae; genus Criorhina; species Criorhina ranunculi. Next base: position 23,086,605 of record OX638381.1, read on the forward strand.
ATTAGGTATTTCGAAACTGACAACCTCAGTTTGCGCCTGCAATTTATGGGGAGGACATTGCGACCTACACGATCTATTTTGCCGCATGTGTAACCCAGTTTTTTTTTTTTTTTTTTATAATTCACTAGCGCTAAAGGGGTTATGAATATCCTTATGATGCTATTCACACAGCACTAGAGTTGGTGTAGTGATTTGGAAACTCAGGTGGTATTAGGTTTCAGTTTTTTTGCTCCGAGGGTGGTGTCCAGAATGACTGGGGAGAATTATTGGTTCTGTTGCCATTGCTTATAATTCACAGTATTTCTTTCGAACATCCCGATATCATTAGTACGATCAACACTTTTAAGCCATTGCCTACCCTACTGCCAGTATTATGCCTATACAGTAAAGTTGACGTCAGCTTTTTTTTGCAATTGACCGACTTTTTTTTTTTTTTTGTGACATCGGGATTCGAACCTGGAACCTTCAGCGTGACAAGCGATGATGCAACCACTACACCATGGCCACCCATAAATCATCATCATTTTCCTAGCTCGGAAAAGACTGAGAGCAAGGCCATGTACTCTATGTAATTGCATGACATAATTTAATCAGACATTTGGAGACTAACTGCCCCAAGGTACAGCTGTAGATATTCCGAACGTCTCAAGGACGAAGAAATACTGTGAGGCTACTATCACAAGGGACCAAGTGCCTTTTAATCTATCAAGAGGTCCTATGCCCCCAGCATCAAGTACTGAAGACCAGTAACAGCACATTAAAAAAACCTCCAGAGATGCCGCTTCTTATGAGCTGGATTTTACTCGACAACCATAAAAAAAACCCATGGTTCGACGAAAAATGCCGGCAAGGAGATGCAGAGAAACAGGAGGCATACAAAGCCTAGCTACTTAGAAAAACTGTTTAGAAGCTCTGCAAGCAGAAGAGAAGAGAAGAACACTGGTTTCTCAGAATAAAAAAGAAGGAGCATGAGAAGCGCTAGATCGAAGACTTAGAGATTCTCCTGCAGGAACTTAGGTCTGAAGTTTAGTAAAAAGAACATTTAAAGGCTGCAAAACACGAACCAAAGCCTGCAATGACGAGCAAGGGAACATAGTGCAAGAATCGCAGCTAATGCTGGGGATATGAAGGGATCATCCAATTTCCGCTGTCACGAGGCTAGGTATATCGATGATGAAAGTCACCATTTCCATCCACCTGATCTTGACGAAATAATGATAGCTATACCAAAGCTTCAGCTCAATAAAACTGCAGGTGCTGATGGCTAAGCTGCCAAGCTATTTAAATCAGCGAAAGACGACTTGATTAAGAGCATGCCCCAATTCATTTGCAAACTATGGTTGTACGAAGGCGGTGAGGTTGGACAATTACATGAAACGTAAAGAGATAATCAAGCCTCAAACTGAACTTTCCTTGAGACTGTATCCAGTGAATTAACAGAACATCGGACTGATACTCAATCTTTTTAGAATGTTCAAGCTCTACCCGAACGTTTTGAACTCAACATAGACTAAGTCTGTCTACAATGTCTGTCTTTCTGGATTAAACATGAAAATCTTTCATTTATGAGAAGATTGGGTGAAGCTCAATCTTAGTTTTTTTTTTTCTTATTACAGTCCAGTGAAGACTGTTTATCAGTTCTTAATGGTATTGCCTACTTATGATGGTGATGGCGAAGTTAATCTGCTCCCTGATTGGACTCAAGGGAAGGAAGGATTCTCCAGCACTTTTTCTCAATTACCAGCTCTTGATAGAACAACCTAGAAAACAATGCCAAATCCAGACAGATATGTCTAGACCTTATTAACAGGACTCTCACCAAGACAGCAAGAATGTGAAAAATTAGCACAGACCACTAGCCAATTAGCTCACACGCTACAAAGTAAGGCATTCCTTAAACAAGCAAAAGGAATCCCTATTCCACTGCCACTAGCTAGAGCCAGACAGCTCACACTTGACAGAAACCCTTTTTAAAGAAGAAATAAGCCTTCGTGTCAAACTTTGCTAAATCTGTTTAGCCCTAAGAGCGTTATGAAGCAACAAAAATTTACAAATACAAGTCCTGAATATTCTTATTGTCATCATTAAACCAGCTGTCTGGATGGTAAGCACAAAAGCTCCTATTTACATAAAGACAGATCGTACACACATTCATATGTACATCTAGTTAATCCTTTGAATTGAAACTTTGACAAACTAAATGAACATCCATAAGGCATGCGAGCATAATTAAAATTTTACAAGCTCCAGCTACAGCCCACCAGAGCAAGACTCCTTCCTACTTAACAACGGCTCCATGCGATTTGACTTCAACTTCAAATTAAAAAACCAATTAGACAACATTTCATTTGGACAAATATTTTCCTTTCATTTTCATTAATATCCACATTCCAAACCATCATTCCTGCTACACCGTTATGCATCATCATCATCATCATCATCATCATCATCCTCATCATCATCATCGTCGTCGTCGTTGGCCCGCTGCAGTTATCATCAGTAAAACCACATCAAATGAATTTCTCTGGTTTATACCATTGAACATCTCAACACAATTACACACACATACATAGAGCGAGAGAATAACACAAACACCTGCCCACAAATCTACCTTTATTCTTGCAGCAACAGTGCACCCAGAAGCAGTATACCTACAATGACGTCCATTCCAGGATAACCAAGGCCAAGGCAAACAGCCCTCCCTTTCAATGGTATAGTGGCTTCACTTCAGCTATGATAGTATGGCTAGCTAAACCAACAGCTAACCTTGATGTAGCTGCAGATATACTCATACCAATCAGGATTTCGTTTTCCTTGTTCCTTTTTTTGTTTTTGCAATTAGAATGGCCATCGCCGTAACGTCTCTTAAAGCATCAAAGACGAACCCACACACAAAATAAAAAATACCCTCATCCCTTTGTCAACGAAAATATTATGCACACAACTAATAGATATAGTATATTCATACATGTATACCTAATTTGCATAATCCACACTCATCCTGGCGCTGTGTCTCTCTTTCTCCTGATGATGCTGATCGTTGGGGGTGCCTGGTGGAGTGCTAGGGAATATTTTGTCGTGGTCGCTGTCGTTTCTCGTTTGTCGCTGCGTTTTTGAGTGTCCTTAGTGGGGGGGGGTGTATCCTTGCGTTTCAATATCCCTAGTGTTTACTTTTATTTATGAAAAATTTCAAAACTTTATCCTTCGAACGCGATATTAACTCATGCACTCAACTTTTACACTAAGGATACGTAGGTGCTTTCTATTTGTTTAAACTTTTTTTTTTCACAAACTTTTGTTCTACTTTAATTGCACATTCAACTGGTTTTTATCCTTAAAAAAAAAAAAAAATACACAAACGTAAGTCTGACCTTTAAGGACCAATTTTATACGAAATTTCCTTGCACAAAGCTCTCCAGTCTCGGTGGTTGGGGCACAAAAGAAAAAAAAAAGCTTCCTTTCGACGAATATTTTTTAAGCAGTTCTCTTTTGGGTCCACTTTCCTTTCAACAATTTTTTTTTTCTCTTTAATTGTAAAGGATGTGAATGTTTTTTTTTCCCTTGACGGAATCCTTTTTCTTTTCACTAGATCCTGACCCACACTTTGTAATTTTTTTTTATTTTTTTGTTTATCATGCACACTCGACTCAATCACGATTTTGACACATTTTTTCCAAAGAAAAAGGACCTCTTTTCAAAAGGATACACTGACGAAAGAAATTTAGAAAAAAAAACTCACAATTTAAAGCATTGCTTGCACAACACCGTCCCGTTTTGTTTTTATAATTTTCTAAGTTGGCACACACAGGGAAAAGCAAATGAAAAACAAAGTCCTTGAAGCGATACCTCTCTGGGAGGACTTTCAAACGGGCGTAGGTTCAATCAAAGACTAAAGGATACACTCGCCGATGACGTTCTTAAATATCCACAAAACCGCTCGAGCCGGGAGAGTGAACATCGGCGAAAGCTTTTTTTTTTTTTTTCTTCCTTCTGGTTGAACCGGCCAAGTGTTAACGTCCCTGTGTCGTGGTATATCCCTGTGGTGGCAGTGAATTCATTTTATGCTCTGTGTATAACCAGGGAGCGGATAACAGAAATTCACTGGCATGCGCATTGTGTGAGTCCTTGAGCTTATCACTTACGATATTGGGAGGATATCGTAGATTACCCACATTATTCACATCCTGGATACAACACAGCACAGTGAAGAGTCGAAGGACTTAAAGTTAGTTTTGTTTCCTTTTTGGATAAAGTCATCTCTTTTGGCCAATTCACCTGTTAACTCTAACGATGTATAGTGTTGTTGGGCAAAGGACTCAGTATGGGTAAACGGGTGGAAATGAGGAAAACAAAGCACGACTGATGCTTAACGAGCGCACCCCGAGAGCTACGACCAAAGATATATGGAGAGAGAGAAAGAGAGAGCTAGTGAAAAAAAAGGAGAGATATTTGTGATATTTTAAGGCGAGGATTTTCAAGGATATCTTTTGCAACCACTGTGTATAGGTGTCGTTTCTGTTTTTTTTTTTGAAAAATTCCTTGAATTGGTCTGTTGGACGTCTTGATCTGGTGCAAGTGGATACTTTAAGTGTTGAAGTTTCCCTTTTGCAATCTTAAGGCGTTCATGTGTTTTGTTTTATGTTGTGTTGTGTTGTCTTTAAGTCCATTTATGGGAGTATATCTCAACTTAAGGAGGCAACGGAAGATGAACACAAGTTTTCATTTCGCTTGATAGTTGACGTAAAGGATACTTTTTAAGTTTTTGGTAAAAAACACTTAAATTATCTTGAAAGAGTTAGAAAAGGGATCTCGAAGTTTTTTAAACTTTTTCTTTCAAGCTTGAGGCAAACTTCATGTCCATCAAATATAAATAGGCAGACAAACTAGATGGAAAATTGTCCTTAATGACAGTGGATCCAGTCACTAATTGTGGGCAAGAAACTAAGTAATCGTTGTGACAAAAAGGACATAATAACGTTGGAAAAGGAGCATACGAGTTTATAAAAGTCTTCTTCGAATGCTCCTTTTCTGAACGAGGATAAAACAAAGTACATGCTGTCTACCAAAAACCGATCCGTCGAACACCGCCTAGGTCAAGCTAGTGAAGGAGTTTATCTACCTTGGGGCAGATTCGACGAAGGATAACCTCAGGCAACCGCTGCTACTTCGGTTTGTCCAAACAACTAGGGTCCAAACTCCTAACTCGAAGGACCAAAATCATGCTCTAACAAAACCCTGATCTTGCCAGTCTTGCTTTATGGAACTGAATACTGGACGATAAGTAAGACAGCGGAGCAGATCTTGGGATCCTACGAAAGAAAAATTCTACGTCGAATATTTGGTCCTGTCTGCGAGGAGGGCGAATGGAGGACAAGCTATAACCGCGAACTCTACGAGCTGTACAAAGATGTTGGATGTAGTCCGGAAGGCAAAAATCCGTCGACTGCAATGGCTCGGCCACATCGAGCGAATGGACGAGATTGCTCCAGCTAAGAGAATCTTTGAATTCCAGACTCCTAGCTCACGAAGATAAGGAAGACCGAACCTTCAGTTTAAAGATCAGGCAATCGCGGACGCCAGAAACCTTGGTCTAGTAAACTGGAAGCAGTGTGCCCGAGACCGTGAAGGATGGAAAGCGGCATGAGTTCAGGCTCAGACCCTCCAAGGGCCGCTGGCCTGATAAGTAAGTAAGAATGTTCCTTTTCTAGCCTCCTTAGCCTTAAACAAGAGATAAGTCTTTAAGTGTGAATGGTAAATGGACCTTGTTTGGTGTGTAGGTGTCCATCTATGAGAAGGTTTTATTCGGTTGCGCAACTTAAGCTAAAACCGTTCAAAACTAAGCTTTTGTTCATCTACCAAAAAGAGTCTTCTTCCGGCTCCATGTCTAATTATACAAGAGAAATGCTAACCAAGTGGTCGGCTTGCTCTGGGTTCAAAGCCGAACTTTTTCTTTCTAATTATTCAGCGCTGTCGTTTCCTGGAACGTCTTCATGTCCAGAGACCCACTGTTTTCTAAGAAAGCTCCTCTCGACATCTCTTAACAAGTTAACTATTTCAACAGATATTGCTTTTAAACGCTGCCAGGCTGTCGGAGAAGAAGGTTTTATCTTCTCGTGATATTGCCCTTAACGCAGCGACACAGGCGGCAATTGTCATTGCAAGGACTTCTGCTCGAAAAACGCTGACTGACTTGAATAGATTTGTCGAATCAGAGAAAAAATAAATCTACACCTACTCTAGTGCCCATCCTAGACCCATCAGTGTACATGTTTTTTGGACGTAGAGACCTTCGACGTTGATTGAAATGTCTCCACTGGATATCGGCCTTCTGCACTGTTTCAGGCAAAACGTAGTAAGCAACTAGAAAAGGAATGGGTCACAGTGCGCAGCCCTGTGGCACTTACCATTTTAGAGGAACATTTCTTCAGAGGGTCCCCTATCAACGAAGTGAATTCGAAATAAGGGAAGACTTCCTTAAAAACACAAAGATAAGATGCAAAGAAGATTTTATCTCTACCGAATCCTGAAGATCGTTGATCTGATCGACACGTCTAAAGACGGTTTGCTAAATTTGTTGATTTTCGACTTGGAAATCCTTCACTAGATTCTAGGCCACAACGGATTATGTATCCGCCTGTTCGACGATAGATCTGTGTCATGGCATCCTAGTGCTCTCTGCCAAGTTTCAAAGCAAGTTGAGGTATTCCAAAGCCCACGAGAAGCATGAGACTATTGTCCAAAATACTCTAGACTCTTGAAGAAAACAGCAAAAAAAAAAACTTTAAAAGATCCCAGAAAGAAAGTTAGTGAAGACGTGAAGCACGACTTAACGTCAAGATCTTTAAGAATAAACTTTCAGAGGCCCATTAAAAGACAATCGGGAATACTCGATTGCTTTCACGACAAAGCAACTTAAACAATTTAGCAAACTATTCTGCCAAATCGATGCCAAAAAGTTCCAGCCTTCCGAGGGTAACAACCTTGCATCGACTGTTCGTTCAAATCTGGTATCAAAAAGTCTGAATGTCTCTTCGATGTGCATATGGAACTCCAAACTTGAACCGAATATGAGGGTCTGACCTTTTGGGCTTGCTCTCAGCCAAGTTGAATACGAGTGTATTCTCTTTAAGGAGCATTTCAAGGATCCCATGTCATTTGTCAATATTTTAATAAACTTGAATTAAAAATCCAATTTCCCAACGCAAAAACCTCCCTAACACCGAATTTGTGAAAAACCCTTCAACCCAAACCGAATCCCACCGACAAATTGCGAAACAAAAAGTGCTGCACAGTAAGCCAAACCAATCGCTTACGGTCCTGCTGACCGAATCTGTTATAGAACCTGCAAATGACAATGTCCATGATGCCATTCCCATTGTATCTGCAGCATCATTACCAAACCGTCCCACCGAACCATCTCACCAAACCATCCCACGACTGGCCCCACACTATGCAAATGTTTACGAAGTTTTGTTTGGCATTCAACCGAACTTACACCTGCCATTCGAAGAGTCACTAAGATAAATTGTTCAAGCTACGTTTGTGTGTGTCTCATGCGAACATGCAATTCCCTTAAAATATGCAGCATCCGGGTGGGTAGTTTCAGTTTGACTTTGACCCTTTCAGGTGCGCTCCTGCATGGCGGCGCACATCTGTAGCGTAGGCATGGTCATGGCTGCCGGGAGAATTTGCATTTAACGCTGAATCGTTATACTTCTCTTGTGTCGAGATGTGTCGGTTCTGTTGCTGAGCGGGGGAGAAGGAGGAGGAGGAGAAGCAGGAGTGAACTTAAATGGTAGGACTCCCCCTCGGTTTCAAAATTTCCACCATGTGACGGTGTCAACTTTATACAGCACACTGGGATGGGGTGTCCGTGCGAATTGTTCCTGAATACAAATATCCTGTGCCACATGTGGCTGACTCCAGTTCGGATGTTGTACTTACTTCGTGCATACCTATGCATTTGACATCCCGGCATGGACATTTCCTTTTTTGACTGTGAATTGTCCTGTGACATCCTCTGCGAGGAATAGACTCAGAGAGTGTTCAATGAATTCCATCATTTTCGAGACCCCTTTCAGGGCATAATTACATTCCAGCTGCCAAATGGAAGCCTCTGCCTCCGAGTGACTAAGTCCACTAAGACTGTTTCCGGAAATTCAACAACCTCCCACTCAAACCCATTTCAGCAACATGCTTCAATATTCGAAGGCTTTAATAAATGGTAACCAAATCACCCTCCCCCAGGACTCACGTCCTTTTGTTTTTTTTCGCAACAAAATTATGTTTCCCTATTGCGTCCGACAGCGATTCTATCGTGTCCGACTCGTCCCGGACGGTCTCGCCTCACTATCCATGGGAAACAACTCAATTGCGCACTGTACCGGATCCAACAGCCGACATTATGTTGCAATTGGCTTTTAGTTTCACATTCAAACTGTTGTATGTGTCGGCCATTAGTTTATATAACTTCTGTTGGCATTCGAAATTGAACTCGTTCCTTCCCTCTTGTGTTTCCTGTGACAACAAACTGAGTGGGTTGTTCGGGGGGACACATCACCCCTACCTATCGCACATATGTATGTCAGCTGCCAAAAGGCCGATCTATAAGCACACAGATGCTAACCATAATCCTGCCAGTCACAGTCGCTTTGTCCTCGTCCCTCGTCCCTACTTAGTTCATCGACCCTAGACTGTAGAGCTTGGCATGCCAATAAAAAGTCCATCTTCTATCACTTGTACGTGTTATTATTTCGTATTACAGCGGAAATCGAATATATCCAGCGGATTAATGGATTCCATTGGATATTTTGGACATTTGCCTGCCATTTGGACGGTGGTGCCAGCGTATGTAGATGTAGATGTAGATGGGGGCCTGCAATTCGATATTATGTCGTTTTAATTCGGTCCGTCGTCACCGTTGTGAGTGGATATTTTCGTGACAGAAAATTACAATTTACACGCACGCACATTTCGTAGGATGCGTGCTCAACAAATGAACATCATTTCACCAAGGACGACCAACGGATGAGTGGTCAAAAAGGGAGGCGAACGGTTAGGGATTTATTGTTCATAATGATGCTTCCATTCATTTGTAGTGATGAGATCTGTACGTGGCATTCATCACACTTGACGGTGGAGGAATTGATGAATGTGTCTGGTTGCGGTGCATGGTTGTTCTTAGTGTCGTCACAGATCATTTGATGTTTATTCTGCTGTCAAACAATGTTAACATGGCGGACAACGTCAAAATAATTCGATCGTCGTTTTGCGAGAGGTCGGTGGATTGAAAATTCTATTTGGTGGTCATGTCATCGACAGAGAAATGCATCACGTACCCAGTGTTTGCCCTAGGGATAAGGAACATGGTCATGTTGCTGAGTATGAACTCGCAGTTGTCGGTTATCTTGACATACTTGTCTGATTACTAAACTATGATGGCGCTATAGTTCGGAGTCTGGGCCTCAACCAATAAACTTCGCCTCCAGTTTCGCACGGCATGTTAGTTCCAAGCGCGCGACCAGCCATCCTCTACTGTGCATCCAATCAACATCTTACAGCCAACTTAGTCTGTCTAGGTGAATGCCGCGGAATATCCCATCCAGCTGGTCGTTGTATCTCCTCCTCCACTCACTACGCAGACGGCCGTAAATTTTTCTCCCAAAACCATAGAGGACAGCCTCATCCATTGTTGACAAAGTACATGCCTGAGTGCCATAAAGCAGGACTGGGATGAGCAGGTTCTGGTATGCAGTTACTTGCAGTCTTTACCGATGGAGGAGCGCGAGGTTGAAGAGGCTGCCTCTATAGTATGAAGAGCGGGTATGCTTATCCAGATGAATTGGTGTATGCTCCTTACAAAGCCGTGGCCTGATACCCTAGACCGCTCGTCAACACCTAGAGCGTTCTAGGACTTAAGTTAAGATCTCTTTTCTTCGTCCAGTTCGGGTGGACAGATCGTCCATATTGAATGCTTCATTCTTCCTACAACAGTAGAATTCGGATCGTCATCCGCATTGCACAGTCCTCCCATGTCCTCAGCTCTACTTCTATATTCTTTTGCTGTACTTGATGCTGTCCGACATCAAACTTCATCACAGCATTTCCTTGTCCGCAGTGTTCGGGATATCTGGTGGCATATCTTGGCTACAACAAGGTAGTGATCCGCGAAGCATTGTTCACCCCTCAGAACATTTGGACATCCATTATACTGAAGGAAAGCCTTGCGTCGATCACAATGTGATCAATGTGACGGTTGCTCGTTCACGTGTCTGAAACTTCTTGCCTAAGTCGACCTTCGACGAGAAATCCGGATCCAAATAAACGCTGCTTCTCTTGTCGGTAACAATCGCCGTAGTATGTTTCTCCATGCGGGTCCTGTAGGGCTTTACCATCTTCTTTACAGTCCAAGGTCTTCGCTAGTTGCTCGGCTGTACGCGTTCTGTTAAGAGACCTTAAATCCACCTGCAAGTTCGATGATCGTTGTTCTTGTTTAGTCTTGTCTGACTAGACTTAAGACATTTGTATCTGTTTTCCATACACGACTTCTACCGTCAAAAACTCCAACTAATCTCCACTTAACCTCGGTAATCATTAATTTTGCTTTCATTACATTGTTTCCTTGGAGGAATACATTTCCAACTGCCCTCGACCTTTCCAGCAATTAATCATAAACAGATTTCTTTAAACGACTTAGGGAAGTTCGCCCCCGTTTTTAACGCAGTATACTCGTAACGACAGCCAAAATAGAAACTAATTCATTTTTAATTTCAAAAACATTCTCGTCGGAATGCCATTCCCGAAGGAACCCATGAATATCTCCACCGCTGCCGCCCCCCTAAGAACGCTTAATCACTTTCAAAACCGTTCGTGTTCACAAACAAAGGATTAAAGAATGCAGAACCAGCTAATGCCAAACCCGCTTACACAATGAATACGTAAGGACCCACGTCCTTAGAAACGATAATGACACTCCGTCTAACAAAATGAGGAATTGTGACGCGAAGGGAAACATCTCCACGGAGAACAATCATAACTCCTAATATTTTCATTCATATCCCGCCTTGTCAAGACCCAGAAGCCCCCTTGGGCGATTCCTGTTTTTTTTTTTTTTTGTTCTTTCCGCCATTTTTCGGTGGCAAAAGGGCGGAAGAATCCTGTTGTGTGTTTAGAGAGAAACATGTTGTCAGTAATTCAAACAATGCCAGGAGCAGATCCACATAATGTGGATTTAATGACTCCCTCTCTGCCTAGGATCCTCTGTCATGCCGGGCCGATGAAAAACGGTGCGCCGCTGTTGAATTGTCCTCATTAGCGTTGGCACGAAATGAGTGACAGCGGCACGGTACGGTGGTGGTTTGGTTGTGTGGCATCGCAAAAGCATTGTTTAGAGAGTGATGATGATGAAAATCATAAAATCCTCAAATGCGTACTTAACGTGCCTTTGAGTGCCTACTCCGGGGCCCTACTTCAGTTTGGCAGAGCCGCCAAACAAAGCACACGCACTCTGCCTTGGCATTGAGTTAATGATTTCAACGGGATAAGATGGGAAAGTACAAAAGGAGAATTGAAAATCTACCCCCACAGTCGCTGATAATACCCTGGCTAAGCCAACCCCACTCCGACCAAGGAAGGCGATGAGAGATTCGAGTTGAGAGTTGTCGAAACCAGTGCGCCTCTTGCCGGTTTCCATTTGTCTATTATGTCAGATGACATAAATTAATCCATCCGTAGCTGAGGCAACAAAGGATTGCGTTCAAATTATTTGCTGGTGTAGGTGGATCCAACACTGCCGCGCTAAAAGGACCAAGGGGAAGAGTGGCCTCGGATTTTCAAGGGAAACGGAAAAGAATAAGATTTAGGATTTAGAGGCGGAACTTTTCCTTTTGTTTTCCTTTTGATTCAAGGAAACGAAATTGAACTTTCTCCTTCACTTTGTGTCTCTTTGTCTATTGTGTGTGTGATTACTTTGGCGTAAAGGATTTTCCATTCTTTCGGCGGAAATGTATGTCAAAGGGACGGGAGAAAGGAATGAGTCAGGGTGTGTAGATCAAAGCGTTAAAAATTTGGGCGGTCTGTAGTTGTGCGAGATACGACAAAAAGGATCCGAATTCGAAAGGGCAGACATAAATTGCATTTGGAACGTAATTTGATGGTGGCACGGAATGGTTGATGTTTTGTTGCCTCGGTATGGGTATATTGCGTGAGTGGAGCACTTAATCTGCAAAAGGAGTGCGGGTCATGCTTGGCAACAAGTTTGAAAAATCTAACAACGAGGAGATGAATTGATGGCAAGCTTCTAGATAAAGCTGGTGTAGAAGAGGTTGGTAAAGGTTAGAGGTCTTTTGACTCAGAGCTCAACTGCCAAACGAAAGGAGGCTGTCAAGCAGAATAATGAGTACTTAGAGGCTGCAGAGAGTGGGCTAAGTCGAAAAATTCTGAGAAGTCAACATCCAATGGATCCGGTGTCGAACTGTGATCACATATTCTGAACACAAAAGGATGACAGCGGAAGTGCCTGGGTTTCAAAAGAGAGAGAGGGAAGAATAGAAATTCTGGCTCAAGCAGTTTAAAATGTCTAGAGATCAAATCACATTCTCGTCTGTTATTGACTAGCAGCTTGATTCAAGCCGATAAAGCTGGCAAAACAGTAGAGAAAATCAAGTCGCTGATAGGTAGGATATTTAGACACAATCTCCAGTATCGATAGGGCAGTAAAAGAGACCACAACAAAAGTATTCACCTCAACTTGTACAGAAGACGCTGGCGTAGCCTTTAAAAAGCTCAAAATCTACACCACCGCTTCGTTTACATGTTGTTGCCTTGGCGTTGGCTTTTTGTCGTAAAGGAAATGAGACATTTAGCATCTCCGGGACTTTGATGCAACTGGGACAAACGGGATACTTGCTTCCTAAAGACCTAGGACCAATTTAGTAACAACGGACAACACAATGCTTTATCTAGACTTCAGAAGACTGTTTTTGAATTCATTTCTGTCCATCTACTTGGTCACTACGCATAGGCAAAGGTATCAGGAACCACAAGCAGGCTACTCAATCACATAAGTGTCTTTTAAGTGGTGGTTCCTGCAGTATCGGCTACTGATGTCATCTTTACCACTGGTAGCCAAATGATGTCTGCTACAGAAGTCAAATAGCCCCTATGAGGGATCCTGAAAATTCAAGGTGAATTTATTTTGGGTTTCTGGACATAAAGACAAAAGGGGACACGAGGATGCTGATGAAGTCCTAAAAAAGGTATCTGTCTTCCTCTATCTAGAAAGGATTAGTTTTTCTTAAGTCCAAGCTTACACTTCTTCTCTCTGCTGTTGCATGACTCACTAGATCTTAAGCGAAGACTATACATATTACGTCCCATAATCCATAATCAGGAAATTAAGACTTATCTGATCCTGTGTCCATAATTGTCCTTGTTATCGCTAATTAAATCACGATAAACACTTCCGTATTAGTCTCATCCCCTTAATGTTTAGTGAAATTGCAAAAGATCGTGATTCGATGACAAAAGTCGAATGGTTTCCGCAAAAGCCAACAAAAAAAAAACTATCCTTCCCTTGCTCCGTCACTTAACAAAATGAAATACCATTCCCGCACTCAGGAGACATGACCGACGTTAATTTATCGCATCCACAGCATGACCATAAAACTAAATCTCAAGTTTTTAACCCCCGCAGTGTTGTCTCTCAATTCCCCAATTACGCCACTAAATAAAGCGCCGTTTCCCCCCACCCCACCCCCCCATTGAATGTCCTTGTAATGTAATCACCAGAAGTCGACCGATTTCCTTTTGTACGCGCACACACATACGCACTTGACTCCTGTGCTCTCCGCAGCTGCCAAGCGGAAACCATCCCCATTAGGCTAATTGTTCGAACAATCCAAAGGGTGTTGGCGACCCTTCCAGGCTCTTGACAACAATTTCATCTTTCGGTCTCATGGGCTTTCTCATTTTCATTAAGCCACGCATGGATGGGCGCGCCGCCCCAAAACACCAAACCACAGCGCATTCGAAGAAGAATCCCTTATCTGCTCCAGTTATTGGAGTTATTTGCGAGTCCTTGAAGCTTCGATACCCAAATTAACATACACGAACCGGTTGTAGATCCTTTGACACACATATACGAGACAATTGACATGTATAGCCTCTTACATCGTTGAGCATCGAATGGAGGGGTTGCCTGGGAGTATGGCACTTGACAGGATAAGTTCATATTATGGTTGTTCGGGGGTCATGTTGTGATTTCTCGGGACTCTGACGAAAGAGTCCCAAATGGTTATACTCCTCCCGTACTATTTACCTTGTCAGATGACACTTGGGAAAGGATTTCCTATTGTTTCAAAGAATCCACCCACACCCTCGTTCGCCTTTAATTCAGCTTAAGTTCCTTTTTCCGACGAAAGTTTGCCTTCCATTTTCGACAGCCGTATTTGGCATCGCTGCGAGCGAATGGATATTGAACTACTTTTGTTTGTCGGCTGTTTTGGTTTCGAGTATTATGGCCAGGATAATGTTTATAATGCCGGTCTAATGGGGTTAATCTGAGATAACACAAGCACTCTCCTGCGGGACGGGGACTTCGCCATTCACCATCCACCATCCGCCATTCGCAGTCGTTCGGTCGATGGTAGGGGCATTTTTCTTTTGTTTGCACAAGGATTTCTGGTTGTGTATTGTGTCATAGGGAAATAATCCCCGACAGTTCTCGGATGTTGATGCTCATTTTTGTTTCCTCGAGATTTCGGATCTCTGGGCAATGAGACGACTTTCGAAGTCTCTTGGTTTTATGTTGGTGAAAATTTGAATGGCACATTAAGCGCTGGTAATGTTTTGACTCTATTTCCTGTGGAACATGCCGTGATATGGGTTAAATGGGTGAAAGTTTTGTAAATCCAAAAGGATGTACAGGATTGCGTCATTGTATAGTTTGAACAGAAAAGTGAGAATGGGATTTAGTTTTTTTTTTTTTTAACCATCTTCCTAGGGCATACACATCTTTACGAAAAAAGTGAGAGGTAGGTAAGAGGGTTGACAGGGAAAGGAAGTCCTTTCTCCGTCACACTGGGGTCAATGTAGATCCTTTGTGATACAAAAAAGTGATTACACAACTGAAATTTTTGTAAGTTTCACAGTGTGACGCAGAGAACATAACCATATTGAAAATGGCTGCTAATCAGCTGTCACAATGGCGGATTATGTCATTGGAGTTTTGACAATTGTGTAGCACAAGGTCAAGCTTTATAGCGACTGGGATAACATTAGATATGCCGAGCTACGGTCACTCTTGCAAAAGTAATTCGAACGGAATTATCGACCATGCGTATTGTGACTTTGTAATTGGCAGACTGTCACCACCTCAAGATTTACTGTCGTCTTTTTTTACCTCGAAATGGTACAAGTGAAATCAGTTTGTTCCAGGTTCATGATTAAATTACTACTTAAGTCAGGCCCATGGGAAGACCACTTTCCTCCATGAATTCAGTTGGAATGCC
This sequence comes from Criorhina ranunculi, assembly GCA_951813785.1. Classification (NCBI taxonomy): domain Eukaryota; kingdom Metazoa; phylum Arthropoda; class Insecta; order Diptera; family Syrphidae; genus Criorhina; species Criorhina ranunculi. Next base: position 23,102,114 of record OX638381.1, read on the forward strand.
GAGCTCACTCAATATTGTTCAGGTCCTTCGACAAAACAGGAAATAAAATATCTAATAAGGTTGCCTGACTTAGCATATGCGTCGATTGTATGACGGAATAAGCTTTCACCCAAAAATGTGACCACTAAACTCCCAAGAATGGTTTGTCTCGGCTGGAGCTTGAACGCCTCTAGATGCAATGCTTAATATACCACCCTTTGATGTTTGCATCATGGGCGGAATGATAAGAGCCATATTCCGTTTTAAAAAGAAGTTGGTTTTGGTATAACACACACTGGAGTTTTGAGGAACTTGCGCGAGGAATATCTTTTGACTCAAATCTTATGGACATGCCATTTAACGCAATAGTTTCGGAGTTAAGCCTACTGTGTAGATTTACGGTCGACTTTCCCTGTGAACAGGAGATGTTTTCATCACATTCTGAGCCGGGTAAGGAATCGTGTCGAACTTTTACAGATGGCTCTAACACCAGTGATGGCTCAGGTGCTGGAGTCTTTCTGGAAAGCGACATCTTTAGACTGCACTTTTTTGGATTTATGCATCTGTCTTCCAAGCGGAGATTTCTGCAATACTTATGGCTGCGAACTATATTGTGAAAAACCAGTGGAGAGAATGGAGTACCTGCGTCTGTAGCTGCGCTTAAGGCCTTGCTCAATCCTCTTATAAGATCCAAAATAGCTCGAGAATGCAAATCTAGTTTGAATTCGGTGTGAAGACTGAAGACTTGTCTGGGTCCTTGTATACAGCGGGATTACCAGAAATGAGTTCTCCGATGAGATTGCCAAGCAAGGTTCAGAGGAGAACTAGTCCGGCCCTGAACCCACGTTAAGTTTACCCGTATCTTCCTTTTAGGGCTTCTATCGAAGGTTGGGTTTCTAGTAAAGACAACTGTAGGTAGCATGATTCTCTAGAATGCAGGCGGACTATACAAATCCTTCCCGACGTCTGTAAGAAGTCCACAGTATTCTTGCTGTCTCTCAACAGAAAAGACTGCAGACAATTTATTGGTGTTATTACGGGATACCTCTCCTTTGCCAAACATCGAGTGTTAGGTTTAAGTGACACCACTGTCTGTGACACTTGTGGAGAGCGTCTGATGATGAGTGCTCCAGTGTGTTGTTCCAATACCCCGACAGAAAAAAAAGAAAGAAAGTAGCCTGACTGGGCTACTTAGGTAGCGCTTCCTTTGACGGTTGAGCACAATCGAAATTGGCATACCTCGCCGGGATGCAGACAAACCAAAGAGGAAGGACTTCAGAAAGCCTAATTGCGTTCTTGGGAGCCAGTATGCTTTCGGCAAACCCCTCAGTGTCTCAGTTTGTTAGATCGAGGCAATTGGAAGCCCTTGGTGAGGGCGGAAAATCTGCAGAACATTCGAATCAGGTGGTGGATCTTCTATGCTGATGTGATGAGTGCTGACTTCATTTTTTGAGGACCTATCTATTCAAGATACCGGCTATCTATCGAAGCTAACCCAAGTCCTCGATAAATAGGGCAACATTTATAGAAGTCTAAGGAGATCGTGATAATGTTTCGAATTTCCAGGAGATATTGGGGCCGTTACTAGAGGCGGTAAGCTAAGGACCGGGCTAACTGGAGAAGCTTGTTGGTTGAGGCCCAGGTTCACCTCGAACTGTAGCGCCACCTAAGAAAGGAAGTTAGTGGTGCCATTGTTCATACATTTCAGTAACTTGTGCTAAAAACTAAGGGCTGACGCTTTATAGGCTAATACTCTTGTCAAATGCTCCTTTCAGGTCCACAAATATACAGTTGGATAAGAAAAGTTGACAGTTGCCTTATAAATATAAAAAGACTTCTGAATAGAGGAGCAATACTCCGCCGTAATTTTCTTGAATCTTGATATTGAGGTTGATTCCCTTGCATCTCTTCATGTTTTCCCTAAAATTTGGGCTGTCATACGTTGCCTGCATATTATTGATTTCGACAGTAAGGACTGCTCTCTCCTACATCTTAAACCGACACCTCACTATGGTTCTTCCTCACGTCAGGACTTTTCTCCATCAAGTCAAAACTTAAAGAATACCTACCACTATTCACTCCTGATTCAATTACCATAAAATTATGATTCCATTTCTCACTACCATACCCACCCTCCACCAAAGTATAGCATATTCTCCACACCACCTTGTCCTTATGCAGGAACAAAAAAAAAAAAAACCAAAAGCAGGCAAAATGAAGAGAAAAAAAATCAATTTCCATAATTTGCCTTCCCAAACCCCCTCATCAAACTGATTCGCTTCCTGAAAGCAACAGAGTAGCAAGCAATAACTTTCCCTCAACTTGTTAATGGATTAGAACGGGACCAACAAAACTGTGCGAAAAGCAAAAATTCTCCCGCAGAGAGCCCCCAAAGGACAAATTGACAAAAGAAAAACTCCACCGAAAGACAATGCCACACGAAGGACCAAACAACAAATGCGACAAGGACGACGACGACGACCAAAATTTGAAAATATGGCCAAAGAATAAGACAAAGAACTAAGAAGTGGAAGCAAAGTAAAAAGCAAAATAAATAAAAATCAACAAAGTCAGTTACACAATAAAATTTCATGTTTTATTGCCTCGACATCAGCCGACGGGATTGGTGGCTTTACGCTTCCTTTTTTCCCTCGGTGACACCAACGCCTCCTGCTCCTATGCGTGTCCCTAGCTCTGCGCCACCATCCATCGGCAATCAAACTTCGACACTTTGCCGTTTCTTGTGGCATGATGGCGGTGGAACTGTCTATGAGGGGCGAGAGAGGGGGGTGTTTTTGGAGACGACAGAACGATGCCATAAAAGTCTTGTGGATCGTGTGAGCTAGGGAGTTAATGCCACCGATTTGGAGGCGGTGAATAGGCGTCGAAAGAGGGTGGATTCCTTTCTGTTTTACTAGGATATAATGTCGGCTGTAAATTTATTGGTAATGTATGATGTTCTAATTTATAATTCCAGTCTCGTTATAAGAGAGAGGTTTTTTTTTTTTTTTGTCCTTAGGCTGAGAGCCGTTCATCTTCTTTTGGAAAAATAAAATAAAATAAAAAAAGTAAACAGCCTAAAAGGTTGGAGTTTGGAAACAATGAAACGCTTAAAGGTACTCCCACAAACAACTTGAGAAGGACTGCGTTTAAGGACAATGCAATCTACGCAATTGTGATTGCCAGTTGCCGAATTGGCCTCTTAACAGCAATAAAAGAGGGAGTCAAACGAGCTGAGTACAGGGTGTCAATAAAGTTCGCTGAAAGATGTCAGGCATAAAAGTAAATACATGGCTATTCATATTGGAAAATCCTCTTAACTTTCTGTCTTATGGTTGTGATCCATTCTAAGGTGTCGCAAGGGGCAGTCATAAAGGGGGTTTCGTAAGCTGTGTTCTTTTGAATCTTAGACTTTTTGTCAAATACGTCTTTTGGTTTTTGTTACTTTTTTTTCTGGTACACAAGCTTATTTTCAGTTCGTGGAGCTTGTTTGTGGCACCAAGACGATGGGTAGCTCTGATCCTCGAAGGAAAAATTTGCAACTATGCTCGACAGCTTTAAATTGATTTCTTTTTCCCTAAGCAACACCATATCCCATGAAAAATCAACAAATTTACCTTACCCGGAGACGAAGTCACCGTAAGGACGTAAATGATATTGAAGAAGTCGACGTTTATAGGATCCAAACTCTTCTGAAGCAAACAAATCTACAGAGCTCTAGTTAAAAACAAAAATGTTTGAGGACAAAGACTTTAAAAACCACTTCTCGAAAATGTTCTCAGAAAAAGGGCCAAGCCTCAGACATGAAAATCGTAAAAGACTTTCGCACAGGACATGTGAGTTCAAAAAACAACTTTGAGGGCTATGCGGTAGAACCATATATTGGACTCCTCAGACTCATATGTTTTCAAGGAGACTAACCTCGATATGGTTGTTGCGCTGACCTGCTAAACTAGGTGCCGTTCGGAGTCGGCAATAAAGACTGCAAATTGCTCCGCTTTCTGCGAAAAACATGACACGTACATCATGTATGCTTGCAAAAAGCTGTGCCTTGGGCTTATTTACTTCCTTAGGTTTCAATACAGTTCCGGGCCTTAACCAACAGGCTTCTTCAGTTAGCCTGGTCCTAAGCTAATCGCCTCCAGTTACGCACTCAAAGTAAGTAAGGGTCCCCCTCTACTTGTGCGCGCCACCTTAGGCGATGTCTTCCTTTACTGTATTGACCCTCCGGTTTACATTGGAAGACTTTCCGCGCCGAAACGTTGGTGTCCATTCACTCTACATGTCCTAAGGCCTAAGTATGACTGACCTCTGCAGGGACCGTGACGACATAGACGCGGTAGACGACACCACGTACTTTCTCCACAACTACCCGAGCGTAAGCACAACTAGGAAGTCAGCCCGAGCCACTGTCAACTTTTGCGACCCCAGCGAACTGTCAACTGTGCCAGCGAAGGCCGAATTTTACTTCCACTTCTCCACAGGTACCTACATGAAGGATCCATCAAGATCCAAATGAGACGGCTTCTTACATCACACCGCCACCCCTTTAACCTAGTCTCACCTAGCCCAATAAATCCTGCCTTGAACTCAAGTTCTGTATCGCCATGTAACCTCCTCCTTCGTTGCTCCCTATTACTCTTCATTTGCATTTCATTCATATTCACCATGTCCTTGGCCATAATTCAATCTTTTTTCACTCCATTCATCATTTTTAATAATAATTGTCTACACAATTGCTCTGTTAAGACTTAAGGCCCAACAATCCTTTTCTAATTGCCACCCTGTACCGACAACACTCAAAAGAGCGACTTGTTAGTAAGTGAAAACAGGATTTCGCTAAGTGTAGACAATAAATAATAGAAATTGCACCCTTTGTCGACGGCGCGGTGGTGGCGGCAACGACTAACAATGAAGTTGTAAAATTCAATTTGTCAGTTGGTCGCTGCGACCAAGGGAGGAGTTGTGATACCTCCCTTAAAGCCCTCCCATGAGTACAACATGTAGACATACGTACACATATGAGTATTTCGCGCCACTGTAAACTAATAATAAAAATTGAAAATTTCATTTTTGAAACATGTACATATGTGGGTTTGTGATCCTTGCCGGGGATATCCAATTTAATTCTACTTAGTTGGGGAAATCCTGGCAATAGTCGTTGAGTTGAACTTAATTTTTTTTTTTTTCTTTTATGACAAATTGGTCACAGGATTTGAATGTAAATGCGACAATATTGTGGAAGGGAATTGACTTTCGAATTTTTTTTTTTATTTATGTTCTTTTATGTAGTAAAAAGTTTTTCTATTCATTTATTTATACGTCTTTTATACTTTATTTTCGTTCTTATACTGTTGTTGTGAAAGTTAAAAAATTAATTTTCCGCACGTGTCCTTAAAATTCAGTGAGAATTTTGTGTACAGTAATGAACATTATGTGGGGGAGGAAGAGATAAAACTGAAGTCTTGCGGATGAAAAAGCTTTTACTTAGATTTTTCCATTTGGATTTAGTTAAAGGCGGCCATGTCCTTTCTTCACATAGTTGCTGTAAGGGATCGACCTGATTATTTTAAAGTAAATGAAATTCTAAGGGCTTTTAACTTAATGACATGAAAGTTGATGACTGAAGGTGTAGACTTGGAAATGTGATTGTGTAGGACGTTTTGTCAATTTTTTGTTGAAAGAAAAACTGAAGAAGGAGCAGTGTTCAAAGAGATGCCTTTTTTAGAAATGTCATGAAGGCGACTACCCCCGCACTGATTGTGATTGAAGAGAAATCGCGTCTGATTATCTCTTTCAGTTCAAATGGATACAGTTTCCGTTGATGTATTTCACATTTCGCTAAGGGCATCGGGTTTCGATTTGACTGCATCTATGAACGCTGATTTTGAAGCCAGAAATGACGGTACAGTTCAGTGTTTTCTTCTTATGCACTATGGAGTGGTAGGTACGGGATCCTGACTGCAAACAATCATCCCACGAGTGAAAGGACAATGAATTCACTCGAAGCTCAATACAAGGAATTTTTCATCAGAAGAAAAGTAGTTTGGTTCGAGAGAAACAATTATGAAAGTGTCTTTGAAGCGGGACGATGTTCTTCTTGTTAATCACTGCCTTCCAACCTTGTTTTGATTTTAAGTTTGAGCTTCTTTTTAGTCTTGAAGCTGAAAACCGGGATTCGAAACAACTTCTCCACAAGCGTGTTAGAAATTTAGCATTGATACGGTTATCGTCTGCGTATCCTCCAGCGCTAGGTATCTGGCTATCATACTTGACCCAAAACCTAACTGGAAACAAAACAACGAACAGTAAAGAGTAAAGAAGGCATGTATTGCCTTCCATGCCTGAAGCAAAACCTTTGGAAAGAAGTGTGGACTTCAACCAAAGATGACCTTAGTGTATCCAATTTTCATCTACGGGTCACAAGTATTGTGGCCCGCGTAGAGTAAAGGCTACAACCACACGAAACTAAAAAGGCTCCAAAGAACAGCCAGTATAGGCAGCACGGGCGCATTGAGGTCGGTCCCAACGGTTGCCCCTACTGTACTCCTGCATCTTTTGCCTCTCGACCTACACACAAAAAATGTCGCACTATGCAGCACAGTCGGATTCAAAGGATCTGGGTGCTGGACTGCACGCCCATAGTACGCCATAGCACGCCCGGCATAGTCATGTTTCCATTCTACTTTATCACACCCAAATCTAACTTCCAGACCAGAGCTCAAAGACAAAGTAGTAAAGGACTTCAACACGGTCATTTTCGCCGACGACGAATCAAAGATGAACTGTGGTGTGGGGGCCGGTGTCTACTCGGAATCACTGAAAATATCAATATCATACCGTTTGCCGGATTTCGCCAGCGTTTTACAGGTGGAACAACTGACAATCCGAGAGACTTGTACACAACTCGGGCGTGACATAACGCATAAACAAAATGTTGCTATCCTTAAAGCCTATTTCAAAGCTATTGACTCGGTTACTGGTGCAAGAGTGCCAGAACGAGTTAGCCCGCTTGTGTGAACGCTTCGGGGTCACACTGCTCTGGGTTCCAGGGAACAGTGACATAAGAGGAAAGGAGCCTGCAGATGAACTGGCCAGGCAGGGCTCACTTGCGCAAAGGATCCTTATCCCACTAGGAGCGGTTAAAGGACAAATCCATTCACACTTTCTACAGAAGACAAACCTCCAATGGAAGGGGTTTACCAACGGCGTAAGGAAGATATGGCCTAATAAACAGAACCAGCCCAGATATCGTCAGAATCACGGCGATAACCACGGGGGATTGGCCAATTGGAGACCATGCGGCCAAACTCGGTATTCCATACAACCCCCACTGCCGCAGTTGTGGGAACGAAACCATTCCCATTTTCTTTGCAAATGTTGGGCTCTAGCAAGAGCCAGACTGTGCACACTAAGCCAACCATTCTTCGACTACCTTAATGACATCTCGGGTAAAGGGATATGAGATCTAATCCGCTTTTTTAACTTCACAGGCTGGATCTAGGCACCGATTGTCTCACACATCACCAATCAGGTCACATGAGTTGTTGAAACAAAAAGTCACATCTAGTGCTACTTGGGTTCAGGTTGAATCGCGACCTCTACCTACCTACCTACCCTATCGTCTGCGTTTTTTAAATGGAGAGTTCGAGACATCAGTTGTTAACAGCACTATAAGCTTCAGTACGAGATTATGAAAGTTGTTAAGAGCGGATGTCTTTGCCTTTATCCGTTGCCTGTTTCGGAAAGACTTATTTTAAATGTCCTCGTCAAAAAATTCCGTTCTCTATCTGGTGTTACCTTATAAACGTCGTAAAATCCTTTCAAGTAAATTCTTGAAGAAGTTGCGTATGCAGCATCGCCTTACTTAAGACTGTTTCGGTACACATTCTCCACCATCATCTTGTACTTTACCTTCAGTGTCTTTGATATTGACAAGGAGATGGTAGGTGTCTATTCTCAACTTTTCTTTAGGAAGTGCCGGTCCGTATTTTGGCTGCAAGCAATTTATGGTCAGAGTCGATGTTGGTGGCTCGAAACTTTCGGATATTCAGTCTCCTTCAGGCATTTGTTGACTCGGAGACCGCCACGCTTAAGATACAGAAATTTGTTTCTGATTGGTTTGATGGCGGCGCAATGTCAATTAACCGAAGTCTGTTTCCAGTTGTGTCAAATGCAAAATTGATAAATGGACCACCCTTACGGAAGGCTCTGTATGTATCCTTTATCCTTGTTTCGTTTCTATCCATTTTTCAAAACGAATTTCCTAAACAAAACACAAGGTTAGAGTCGTTATCATAAAGTTTCAGCTTTAGGACTGTTGACACATCTTATCTTTGTCATACACCCCGGCCAGGAGTCCTTTTGTTTAGTTTATAATTCTAAATGAAAGAAAACCCTCCACACTCACATGCGTGTGTTAAGAAATATTAACTCAACTTTAACTACCGCTAAGACCGAACATTTTGAATTAGTTTTGCCTCTTTTCGTTTTACGATGATATCCTGCCTGCTACCTGTTTGAACGATGTCATTCTCCAGTTGCGTTATAAATGAGGCATTATCCACTTTCCCTCAAATAATAGATGGTCGCCCCCTCCTCCCCAAGCCCATTAAACACACGCACAGACTCCTTTTTTGCTTTTGCTCACGCTTCACTTAAACTTTTATGCAAACAGCTCTTTAAGAAGTGCAATCTTTTCGTTGTGAGTTCCACCACCACCACCGCCGCCAAGGAGCATTTTCTTTCAGAGCTCCTGACGATGACGACGATGGAGTTTCCAAAGTACAATGCATAGTTTGCACTTAACTTTAGCACTCAGATAAAGCGGCGGTCCAAACAATGAGATCCGATGGAGGGGGCTTAAAATTTGCATTTGTATGAGTGTTCTAGGGTAGAATCTGTGCTGTGCACTTGGTTGGCCTGTGTCATCTCTTTAGGGAGGACCAAAGAAACGTAGAGACTTCAGCTCCAGCTACTGAGAGCCGATGTGGCGGGTAGTCTATATGGACTATGAATCGAAAGTGTTTATTACTTCTTCTGGTGGTTGCGTTAGTGTAAGGATGCAGATTGCTTGCCTCCTTTTTTTTTTTTTTTGCCTCAGCAAACCATTCATCCCGTAAAATATTATGTCTTTCCATGGAAATGAACACTTTGTTGTTATGTCAGAACGGTGGGCGGAGGGGCTTTGTTTGTAGCGGGGATGGTAATAAAATTATGAGTTTATGGATAGAGTGTGCGGTTAGGTTTAGGATGTGGTTACGTGGGATGTAAAGTGGAAAGTTTTTTTTACAGCCGTGAATATGCATCTATTGAGGAACTTAGGTAGGCTGAGTTTGTTGCTGGTTGAGGGGAGGATGCTCTTACAAAGTAAAATCTTTCATAGCTGCAGGAACCTCTGATAGACTAGGTGCGAGGATTAGGTAGGTAGGTAGGTTAAAGAGGTGGATGCATCGCGTGGCCTTCACTCGGATCTCTAATGGATCCATTGTGTTCCTCTGTCGTGGAGTGACCATTCTGAAATTATAAGAAGGAAAGGAAGGGTCTAGATGAGTGCAGCTACGAAGGTTCGGCCTCCCTGAACCATCCCGAATTCGTCGCGAATTTTAAAATCGCTTTTAGTGGCTTGTTGGACAGCTCGTCCAGGTCGTTGAAATTATATTCACCGAGGGCCGTTTTCCTTGTTCTATATAGGCTGAGACATTCGCTTAGGAAGTGGGTTGTATTCTCTTCCGCAGCCTCTGCATAGTTCGTCTGAACTTAGCCGCATTCTTCTGCAGTGGGCCGCCAGTAGGTTGTGGCCTGTGATGATTCCTATGAAGATGGCTAAGTTTGGTCTGTTAAACGCGAGAATGTGCCCCGTTTTTATCTTGTCGATATTTGTCCAGAGTTTCCTGGAGGTGCGGCATGATAAGAGTGCGCTCCATCTCACATCAGCTTGTCTGTGAAAATCTAGTGCAATGCTCGATTTAACGAGAGCTAGGGGGGGCAGAACTAAGCGGTCGACCAGTGATAGGTCCTGTTCCGAGTCCTTCCTGGCTAGTTCATCCGCCATTTCGTTCCCGTGAATACCTTTGTGTCCCGGGATCCACCAGAGTGTAACGTTGTGGTTCGCTGTGAGAGGAGGTGAGAGGATTACCTACCTCTTCGTTGACCGGAGGTGGGTAATCTTCTTACCCTATCATCAGCAACTGCTGAAAGTGCATAGACGGTGACCAGCTCCAATATTTAAAAAAAAAACCTACGTTTCGGCCTTGAAGTCAGCTGCCAGTGGCTTGGGCTTCCTAAAGAACTACCGAATGTTTTTCCTGTCGCGGGACTATTCGATTTCTTTCAGCTGGAAGATTGCGTATGCCAGCTGTCATTATTCATAAACAACTGCCCTTACATCTGTTTCTAAGACTGAAGCCCTCAACTCTAGACCTTCTCGACATAAAAAATAGAAACAGACGTCCTGTGCGTTTTAGTAACTCTATAAATCATACTCAGTTAGGTTTAAGGATCTCGTAAAAAAAAAAAAAAAGACGAACAGTAATTTGCTTATAGAATCAAATATCATGTGATAAAAAATAAACTTCCTGGTATACAACCCCACCAGCGTATGACTACCTACATGTGTATTCACACGGCACTGACTGTCAAAGCCTTAAATATAAAAATCAATTTCATTCCATCAAATTTTGCGGGCGCCAGAAATGAAGTACCAAATTCTCTTCCGAACTCATTTTCATGTCATTTAAATCGATTGCTCAGTTAGATAAAAAAAAAACCAAGAAGAAGAAGAAGAAGAAAACCATAAGAAGATACATAGATTCAATTTGGTTTGAGTTCCTTAAACGAAGGAAATGAACAGCAGAGGCACAGCAAAGAGCAACATCTCGTCGAGAAGCTACTAACGTCTGACAGGATGCTGTGCTGTAGTACGTACTTCGGTGTCATAGCTGAATGCGCTGCCGAATGACGCGTAAAAATGCCAGATCCAACATGAAACCGAAATAAAAATTGAATACTCACATTTTCGGCAACCGGAACTGCCATTATCGCTCCCTTCTGTCCTTCTCCTCCCGCAAACGGAATTGTTACCAATATGCGTACAAGAAATTTTTAACGCCCACAGCTCTCTTAAGGATCGAAATATGGTTTCTTTCTGGTCGTGCGTCTGCTGCCATCAAAGTCGGAAGACATTTTATTTAATGGGTAATATGCTGCAATCAATTACAGGGTGGGGTGAGTTTCCTTTTACTTTCTTCTATCTTTTGATATAAAAATGAAAAAATGGAAAGGATATCATAGAATGGAGAAACTGAAACAAATGTTTGGGGCAAAGAGGCTGGCGTTCTTGGAAAAACAAACGAGATGAGGTTTATGGTTGTTAATGTATTTTAAATCTTTACAGGGTGTTTGTTTTCGGATTTCGCAAAAAATTTAAAGTAGCTTAATAGCTAAATATGTTGCCTCAGGTTCGAATTATAAACCACGATTAAGTAAACAAAAATATGTGAAAGGACTTAAATATTAAGGCGATGTTGAAGCAACTACTGTGGTTTTTGAGTGGTCTCCTTCGAGTCCCAGAAAAAAAAAAAAACAAAAGCTTCGCGGCGGTACCGTGAAAAGAAAGACGGAAAATGAGGAATGATTGTGGCGTGTACTTCTCTCTACACAAATGGTCTTTGAAGGTATTAAGCTTCTAGCTCAAGTTTAAACCAAATTTTTCCAGAAATCATGGAGAAGAATTGGTCACCAGTAGATCACCTTTAAAGCTTCACAAGTGGGGGTCCATTAACTTCATTAAATCTGTACAGCTCCTGAGTTGCGCAGACATGAGCATTTGTAAAGGCTTTCAGTGCAGAAGACTAGACCCTCAGGTCCCATTTCTTTCCCACTCTATTCCTTTACGAGGGCTTTGTAGGCTTCGAAGTAGGGGTGCTGTTGCATGATACAACAGGTAGATCGAATATTAATGAGATTTTGTCTGTCTTTGGGACAGGTTGTGATTCTCGGAATAGGTTCCCCAAGTCTAGGGGTTAGTAAGTCATAGTTCTTGTACGAGAACGATGTCAATGTCGCTTTTTGGTACTCTGACTAGCTTGTTACGAAAGAGCGTAATCTCAAAGAATTTCGTCGTTAAGGTGCCGTCGTCTTAGCTTTTGACACCGATCCTAAGCTTGCACATCTTAGGTGAAGGTATTGCCGCAGAATCATTTTGGAGCTCGATGAACGCTCCTGCGCCATTTACAATAAGTGTTTTCCACTCCCACTACCCTCTATCATTTCAAAACTCTGTTTTCATGCGAAGGAATGGCTTCAGCCATGGAACTGTTACTTGAACCTGGACTTGAGTCGTGTTAGCAGGTCTTTTTTCTTAGCCATCAAGCTTGACTAAATCGGGCAATGTTCTTCCTAAGGTTGTTATGCCTTCGTGTCGGCTTCTTTTTAGGCAACTCACCAGCTTTGGTACCCGACTAATCTTGACCTCTTTTGCTGATGTCGGGCAGCTACGCTGATCCATGTTCGAAAAGCTTCGTTTATTCTTAATCGCTACATTGGAGTGGCCTAGTTTGTTTAGCGCCGCACGAGGTTTCGTGAAGCTTTTCCTGCTTAATGGCGTTTGCCATGTGACACCTGCTTTCCAGAACAGCTCCGTCTCTGCTTTTTCTGCATATCATGTACAACTTCTGTTCTGTCGTACTCCGTGGTCACGTTCGCTATTTTTTTGTTTCTATAGAAGCCTATAGATGTATCGATCTTTCATTTGTAATAATCCGCTCTTTAGCGAGGATAAAGTGGGAACATAGTTGGCGAAGGACATGATTGCATTGCGTTCACTTTGTCTATGCTCCAATCTGCTGTTGATTAAGTTTTGCCTGGCTACTGTATCTGAGTTCACCCATCACCAAGTACCCAACAGAGTAAGACATTAAATTGCTTGACAATTTCGTCAAGAAGAACGCGGAAGACTTTTGTTGTCCTGGTCTTCATGGTGCAAGTTTAAAGGTCTGAATGGACATATGTAATTATTTCTGTTCATGGCAGTTTATTTCGGTTTGCAAAATGCTACAGAGAGCGGGTAGCTCCGACTTACATCGTTGCTATCGAGTCACCAGTTTTCACAGCTCTCTGTCGGGTACTACTTATGTGATTGTAGGTTGGTAGAATGTGAGTGGATTTCTACACCAGTGGCCCAACACCTTCTTCTCAAGTTAAGTTTACTACGTGCTTACTGCTACCTCAGTGTGGTGACCTTTCACGATTTGAGTAAAAGGCTTAAGTCATTAACTCTAATGTCATCAGCCAGTGAGGAGATATTCAACATTCCACCATCCACCATGAATTGGATTAGCACTTGTTTCGCCTCGAGTTATATTTATTATGCCGACATACACACAAAGAATACTTTTATCCTTTATGTTCGTACTTAGATACGTTACACGCCCGGAGAAAGGATGAAATTTTCATCCCATAAATACCATTCACTCCAATTTCGAATTCGACAACATTAGATGAATGTCGTTTGCCCCCCACCATCTATTACCGACGCGACGCCAAAAGCCATCATCCTCCTCCACGCCACACCACAAAAAACGCGTATTCATCCCGTTTTCATGGGGTTACAAGGATTATAAAAAAAATAAAAACTCCTCAACAGAAGAGCATACGTACTGCATACGTATCGCATACGTATCTCATCCGTTCATATGTCATGCGACAGCAATGAAACAAGAAATAAATTGTCGCCCATGGTAAATAACTCCTTGTGGCTTGTAATGCACACATGTGTGTGCGTGTATGAGGACTGGTGTACATACGTATATGTATATTGCCTTATTTTGTATTCAACTCAAGGAACAATGACAAAAAATGGTAATAACGGAATTCCTCAATCGCACATGTACAAATGCGAAAATACACACCAAGTATGTCGGTCTACTAGGTACATATATCCTTCTCTCACATGTGACTCTGAGACTATTCCAATGGCGGGAGGAATATAACTAGAAAAGGGAAATAACGGGACGATCCTTGTGCCATTATGGCTGCATATCAGTGGTGCCATACACATCTAATTCTGTATTTTCTATGCGTTTTGACGAGCCTTCTTCTCCTTGTTTGTACGTACATATAAGGTTTTCTCCATTTAAGGTGTGAGACTCCAATTCCAACGATTCCGTTGGCCTTTTTCTCGATTCCAAAGATTTTTCAACAGGATTTTTCGTATTTTTTTCCATTTTGCCGCAGGAATGTGTCAGACGTCCCTTTTTTTCTGGGGCTGCGTTGATAAACAATGGAATTTAATAGAGTCTGTTGTATGGAATCCTTAAATGCAAAAAAGGATGTTTTTTTTTTATTTTGGCAAAAAATAAGGAATGAGGGACGACAGGGTAATGCACACAAAATTTGTTGGGTTTCCTTCGGGTGAGAGAGGATTTTTTTTTAAGAGTTTGAGGCTCACTTGTGGTTTGTCAGGCGTTTTTAAATCTTTAATCGTCTTTGATTGAGCTTTTTCCATAGCAGAGAAGTCCTTGCAGGATTGGACAGTATTTGAAATCCTATTTACGAGCTGTTGTGTGATATTGGCTTTCTGTTGAACACTGGACTGGTCACCAACTTCCATTTAAATCAACTCAAAGGCACTTTCAAAAACGTCACCACAGAAGCTGTACGAAGACAGTAAGCAAAAGCAGTGTCCTTAGAGAGGTATGTAAATGAGACCTCCATCTGGAGTAGAAGGTGTTAACGATAAGAGGAACTTTACAAGTAGAAGTATACACAGAGGAAGAGGGTTCAACGGCCTGAGCAGCCTATGAGTTGTGATTGCCCATTTAGTCACAGAGTCCAGTGAGAATGTCGGAGATGAAACCTGAAGTCGAACTGCGGACAGGGAATCTTTTCTTTTTTGATCTCCGATCGGGAATTATGATAGTGGACTTCATATTAAAGTCTAGGACAGGGGTATATAGTCTTTTTCTTCCATTTACGTAGAGTCTTCGGAGAAAAAAGCGGCGCTATTGTTTCAACTTCATTTAAGCTCGTGTAAAGTTTTGTCAAGCTGCTACTGCAGGACAAAACTTGAAAAATAAGCCAAAGTGCTGTTGCGGCTACCTCCATCCCGATGCAAGCTTAGCTTTGAATCTCGGTTACGATTTTGAAGGATCTTCTTCGAACTGAGTTTGCAGCTTAAAATATTGACAAACGCCTAGAGCTAGACCATGCATTACGGCATCTCGGGTAAAATTACGCACAGGCTGGAATTAAGCACCGACTGTCTCACCTAGGTCACACGAGTCGTGGTACCAAAGAGGCACATCCTAGTGATATTTGAGTTCTGTTGAACCGGCACCTCTACCTACCTAAGTGTTCTCGAGATTTTTCGAATCCACCAACATTTCAAAGTCAGGATTAACCCTTTTGTAGTGGAGGGGAACGATTTTGTTTCTTGGCCGCAGATTGGGACTGTTGCCTTCGAGACTAAGTGCCAGAGGCGACTGCAAACTAATGGCCAATCGTGTTACTTGCCTTAACTTAAGCAAACATTTTAAGAGCATTTCATCTCTTCTGCTTATGATAACCTATCACCCCACTTACCTTGCAGGATCCTACAAGCCCACTGACATCTTCTGACATAGATACTCCCCCGGACCACCTCCTAATTACCGCTTTGTTGTCAACTTCTTTTTTTTTTTGTGCGCGCTAACAAATCAGATCAAAAGGGCACACTTAGTGCTCGTGCACCGCATTCCATCAGAAGCTAATCGAATTCCTCCAATCGAGCACTTTAGCTAATAATTATGATGGGAATCCATTTGGCAGACACAGAGATCCTTTTAAGAGTACCTACACCACAATGCGCGCATCATCACAGCAGCGACACTCATAAACAGTGAATTTTCCCACCAACCCCCAGGCAGCCCCATCCTAGTCCCTGATTACGTTTGCCTATCCATCCAGAGTGTCATTTGATTGCTTCGGCGAAGGAGGCAGGACTCCTTCCTTTGCTTTGGGAAATTATCATAGCGCCACCATTCATCCTTGCCTCCTGCGCCACCACTTGAGCCATTATACTAATTTAACCTGCGGGAAAATTTCCTCAGCAAAAAGCACTAACGGGGCGAAAATGAAATTTTCTCCATCGATTGTTGCGCTGAGGGGTTTGGTTGTCTTGTCTGTATGGCGCGATGCGGTGCGGTGTCCCTCCCCCTCTCACCCCTTGCAATCAGCTAACTGAAGAAGGTCCTTTGGATTTTATATTTCGAATGCATTAAGGCGACATTGTCTAAGCAACCGCAGTGTGAGACACCAGTGCGCCGCTCGCGCCTTCAATGAAATTACAATTAGAAACGTTGATTGGCCTTCCCCGGAGTTGTGCTGTCTCTTCGGGGGAAAATAGTCTCCATGCAGACGGTCCTTGTTGTAACAAACATCGCAGGCTACAGCTGGAAGGATGTTGTTAGTTCGAGCAAATAATTAATTCAACATCTGAAGACAATCATTTTGAAAATAATTGCTTAAATTATTCATTAACCTTTTTGCGTTGTGCGATGGCTTATTGAAGTGCCGGTTAAGAACTTGGACAAATTGCAGTCGAATCCTTAGAAAGGAGCTGGATTGTTGTTCCACCATTTATTTGTTTTTGTTACACTGGAAGCTGCTGATAGACATTCTCTAGCTTCAGGTATTCTGCGGGGTGGTGCGGGGAAGACTACTTGAAATGCTTTGTTCACCCTTTTTTTTATCCTTTGGCATACAATACACATCCGAAGGACATGGGTTGTTGAGAATTCTATATCAGAGGGCACACGGTATCTGTGGGCGGAGAGTAAGTCCTCAAGTTACGCAAATATTGCCTATTTTTTGTTGTTTTGTCCTGCTGACCACAGTGATCCCTTTTTTATGATCCTTAAACCGGTTTTTGACAAGGGTTGACAATTTCTGTCACGACACACTTGGCCCTTCTTCGTTCTCTTTCTCTCTTTCTCACTCTCTCACTCCCCGGAGATGATAAATTAAATGCGTAAGTTGAATTTTGATATTTTCATAAAGTAATGTCGGTTCTCAGGATGTTCGTCAGGAGCATGGGGTGGACAGGGGTAGTTAATAAATTTACATTCGATATCTATGCTTGTTGCTTGCCACATTAGTTCAGCCGATGAATAGTGCAAGGGATTGGGGCAATTGGATTGGATTGGATGGCATTGCGTGTGGATAGACTTATTGATGTGTTACTTAGCGGCGGTGTTTGAGTAGGAGAAAGTGATAAGAGTATAACGTTGGTATCAGTTGCCTTTGTGCTGTGAGGTAGTTTGATGAAGTTTTCGAAGACAATGGTGACGCAATCGGATGTAAGTAATCTCGGCTTTATCATTGTCGACCACATGAATTAAATGCACGATTGTTTGGTCTTTAAAGCGGACTTTGGCACTTGATGATACAAATGTCAAAGTAAGATGTGATTCCGTGAATCAAATGGAAGACGTTAACCGGAGGTGATTGGTCTATTTATCTCCGTGTGATTGACGAGATTTGAATCTTTGAATCCCAGCCACGAAGCCACAAAGAAAAAGAAGACCGAACCTTCGGTTTAAAGACCAGGCAATCGCGGACGCCAGAAACCTTGGTCTAGTAAACTAGAAGCAGCTTGCCCGGGACCGTACCGAAAGGATGGAAAGCGGAATTAGTTCAGGCTCAGACCTTCCAAGGGTCGCTGGCCTGATAAGTTAGAAAGTAAGATTGACGAGACTTTCACAAATACTGAACGAAAATTAGGTAGATTGTTTGCAGTCTTACTCATGCATTTCTGTAAGTCGATAAATGGGTCGGCGGGCTCCAAAACAAACGTTCATGCAGACCTTAGTTTTAAGAACTAAGGGCATCAACTATTCCTTTTGATTTAGCACTATTTGCAGCGTCTTTCGAGCCAAAATCAAACGAAAATCAAAAGAAACATCAAGGCTCTGGGATCAGCGACGGTCAGAGGAAAACAGTTTTTTGACAGTTTTTCGTCAGGAAAAAATACCTTGCAAAGCGATTGTCTTACTGATCATTGATCTTCCTCATTTCAGCGGCTTACAACACAAGATTGTGCGATAACTGAAACCAGCTAGCAATCGTGCCAATGGCCCATCAATGTTTCTATAACCAGTTCGGTCTGAGGTAATACGAAGCTTTCGTTCTCTTTTTATTCAAGGACTGGCTATAGAGTTCGAGTTATAACTGAATTTGAAGCCTCAGTCCATCTGTGTCCGACCTGTTTCTCAGAACTTATGTCTGTAAGCCTTAACCAGCACTCATTGGAGCACTTTCAGATCGCAATTCTTTCCTAAATCAAATCAAAATGCAGTACCAGAGGCTAAAGGACCTAGTTCTTCACAACGAATGTCCACGAATAGAATTTTCTAAGGCCACCTTTCACTGCGGCACTTCCAATGAACAGGTGGTCCGACAAAAGTTATAGCATTGTTTCGAAACATGCTCAAGGAGAGTGTTTTAAGACGTTTGCCTTGCCAAGGTAGTTTTTTAAGCAAAGTTCGCAATTTGTTCAGAAACTGCAGTGCCAACAAGAAGCTGGCCGATATCTGCTTTGCAAATTAGGACTCTTGGCACTTCCTTCGTCGAGAAACTATGTTAAGTGGATAAGTCATCGGACTTATTTATCTTGGTGGTCCCAAAGCACTGATTTCTTTTCGGTTTTGCCTCTGCTACTGGCTGCCTCATTTTATGTCGATAAAGCAATGACAGGACCAACTACCTAAAACCCACTGATACGTCCTGATGTTCGCTGATACCATCGGATGTTTCAGCCATCGATGAAGTCATCTTAACACAGTCAAATATTCGTAAGCATACTCCAACCTTAGCGCAGTCAAACATATTCCTAAGCATACTCCAACTTTAAAACTTCGACAATCAAACTTGTCTTCCAGACTTGTTTCCTCTTCATTAGATCCCTATGACTGTGAATAGCAATCATCCCTGTGCTGTAGAAAAATAGGCTTTATTAAAGTAATGGGATTTTATTTGGGTCACAGTCGTATGTCATGCCGACTCCACCAATCAATCAATCATCGTTGCAATCAAACAAAGTTATTAAGCCCCCAACGCGTCGCATGATGGCTTTTCTTCTCACCATCATCAACTTGTAAGCCTACTCCTATTCTTCAAACAAAAAAAAAACATAATTTATCATCAATACCGTTATATCCCATGTCTATTCCCAGCAATCATAAATCGTTTGACAAATATCTTCCGGAAGGCGATAATCGTTAAAAGCCGTTTGCTTTGTTCTGTCAGCAGGACAACCGGGACAACTAATGCATTCAGCCTTCCATTTTTGATTCGATGAAGAATGATGTTCCAGTTCGTTGTCCTTAATCTTCGATTTGATCGTATTCGACAAAACACACATCAGGTTTGAGTCTCGCACACAATTGGTGTATAACTTTCATTCAATGGATATCCTTATACCGTGTCGTGATAGTTAGTAGTTGGATGTGTTTGACTATTTGACTCGTACCGTCTTATACACCCAACAATGGGGAGAGGAAGGGGGAGTAAAAAAAAATCAACTAATCCCCAGCATCCATAGAGAAAATGAAACAGGAAAAGCTCGTTACGACTAAAGTACGCAAAAGGATGTTTGTGTATACGATTTTTCTCTCTCCTCAAGGATTACAAATGTCACAATCGATTGAACGTGTTCGCTTTCGCTAGAAGATGGGATTTTAACGTCAAAAGGCATGATACTCCAGGCATGTCCTGAGTGGGAATTTCTGTGAAAACTAAGTTAAGCGTAGTAGGCTTAAAAGGATGCCACGAGCAGGTTCAACACACACAAAGGGGTCTAGGTAAGGAATACGAAGTCAGATGATGCACACTGAATTCACGGATAAATTTTCATGCGAATTTTATAAAGGAAAGTAAATCCTTTCCCTATATTGGATTCCGATGCACACCTAGACTTCATAAAAGTCCTGTGATAAATGGGATTTTTCCATTTTGTGTCTATTGCATATTGTTCGGATATTGAAAACGTGCAGACGGTTAGAACTCGACAGGACATTGGAAAATATTTTTTGACAGAGTGCTGTGATGCTCTTTAGGAACTCTGATCAAAGTTGATGGGTCCTTTTTGGATGTTGTCTTCTTGATGGGAACTTTGCTCAAATTAGATGAGACGTCTGTGGTTTTAGAGGAAAAAAGCTTGGATAGGAAGGCGCTCTGTTTTGTATTAGTCAAGGTCATCTATGGCATAATGGGGTCCAAGCATTTCATTGCATTTTGCCTGGAGTTCCGAACACTGGTCAGTTTCGTTGCTGTTCTGCTTAAATTCACTAGAAACTTGCATATCATGAGCGTATTTGGTCTTCTCGGTCCTCGAGTAGCCAACCAAATTTCACTGAACTTGGTCAGGGATGAGTCCTTGACTTCACTCTTGAAGTAGATTCTATTAAGTCCACCAAAAAGCTCGAGACAAGTAACGAAGTTGGAAGCACTGATCTAAATAATTCGTATACCGTTTCTGGGCGGAAGGCCAGTGCACAATGAACTATTTTTACCGTAGCTGAAGCAAGGGCTTTAAGGACCTGTTCATGTTCAGAAAAGACAATGGTAGTCTTCCAGCGGATGTTGGAGTGCAAGATTGCTCTCACACATGAGTTCATGCCAAGATTTCTGCTCCGAAAAGCGGACTACTTGCTGAGGCTATCTGAGAAGCTTGAACGAATTGATTCGCAGGATATTCAAACCCCAAGATGCCGATACAATTTTGTGATTTATTCAGTTTCCTTGCTCAAGAAAAGAACAAGTATTGTACTCTACCCCGCTTCGTAAAAGATGTACATTCTTTGAATGAACTCTGAGCTCTGAACTCTAAAGATTGTGGTCCCTTTATTGCATTCACTCGCTTTACTCAAGCTTTTCGTATTTTAGACAACTCGTAGAGAACCAAGGCTTAACTTTTGACAACCATCTACGTTGTGTTTTGCAGTTTAATCCGTTCTCTTAAAATTTCTATGTTCCGTCCTTTTTTCGACATTGGAGTACTTCAGCAAGCGCTGAACGACCTCCTCTCTTAGTCAGACATTTGAGCCACACTTTAGGTCCACAATTTCAAGCACTGTATTTCTTATTGCCAAATCTTTACTTAAAATGTTTGTTTTACAGAAAAATAAAACACGTCCTTCGTTACACAAATTGTTCCAAAAAAAAATGTGTGTAATCCCTTAGATCCTTAGATGGTACCTACTCCTGACCTCAATAAAATTTAAATTCAAAAGTTTCGCCACCTAAGTACCGCGGAATGATGTCTTAAAGATAAGCCATGCAAATCGTATCCCTTTTTTGTTTTTTGTCCTTTTTCTCTGTCGTGCTTCTAAGATTCACTGCTTATTTTTGTTTTCGACTTTCTTCTCGCTCTCTCTCTCTCTCTTTGTTACTCTGTCATTGTCCTTCGTCATTTATGGCGGTAATATATTTTTTTGGTATATTACCCAAAACCATCCTGAGAATCCTTTGCGAAAAGAAAAAAAAACCACGAATGCCACCCACCACCATCACCACTTCCTTGCTTGAAGGAGTAGAAAAATGTTTGAAAAAAAAAAACCAAAATCCAAGTTGCAAATTAAAAAGGACCCTCCGATGGAAAAGCATTTCCATTTTCCTGTGACTTCCGCCTGTTTGTGTTGTGTAGTTGTACCGTGAGTTATGATCGCAATCCGCCATGCGTTTTGGCGCGCGCAATGGTAACATTCGTTGGAGCATTTCACTAGCTTTTCGCGTGGAAAAAAAGAAACGGAAAGCAACACCGCGCTAAGCAAAGAGGAAAAGCTAAGGAAAACAAATATTCGCTTCTCCTTCCAAGTGAAAAACATTTATCTTTGAAACTCAGACGGGTGTATGCTGCGGTTGGTTGGTGAGCGATAAGCGTCACACCAGCGAAGCCATGGCATCCTTGAAGTGTTTTTTTTTTAACGCGCACGTCACCTCGTTAGGTGTGTGTGTGTGTATTATCATCGTTTTATGCGAACTAAAAGGATGTCTTTGGTGTGTTTCCGATCAGTGTTTTGTTATGCGACAGAAGATGGAAGATGGATGTGTGTTATAGGACGGAAAGTATGCATGAGAGGAAGGTTCAAGCTGCTCCGATGACATGCAGGTGGTATGATTATGTGACGCCCCATTGGAAAGGATCAAAATATCCTTCGAAGCGAAACCAATTGAGTTAATTTTCTCTTCTTCTTTTTGAATTATTTGTGTAGCGCGGTTTTTTTTTCCTTTTTCCACTCGTTCGTCCACCGACCCAAGACCCCATCCTCCGTTGCAGTGGCAGAATTGAGGGTGAAAATACTTTTGGTTCGAGAATGTATCTTCCCGTGTGGCAGCATAAAAATGCGACCAGATTTGTTGTGGTAAAGTTGGGGGCATATCGTTTTTACGGCACCAGTAATGGCGCACTGTACACACAGAGAGAGATGAAAGTCATTAGGAACAGTCTCCGCCATTTATTACAGCGAAGAGAAATATTGTTTTTAAGTGGTGTCGTTGATTTACAGCGCTTTGTTGCGAGGGTGACACTCTTAAGGACCCCGCTGCATTTCGAATTCGCCGCGAAGTGGATTCTCTGTTGGCTGGGTTGGGTTGAGTTTTGTCCTCGCCACTGGCACTTTATGGTTCAATAAAATTAATTTTATTATATAAATGACTTTTCCAAGTGATTTTGGCAGTTAATTAAAAAAGGTGAAAGCAGGTTATTAAGTTGATTAGAGGTTATGATTCGGATTAGGAACGTGAAGTTTATAATTAAACATTTTGTCGTGGTTGTCGGCAGGAATTTCTTAATATTTTTGAGCCTTTTTTTCTCCCACTTTGTTGCAGTTTTGACTTTGCTCGGTAATGCATCAGAAAAATCGACTTTTCAACAGCCCTTCCCAAGTATAGTTGAGTTTGTTACTAATATTCAACAAAGTCATATAATTGAGACGAAGCTTGAAGTCTGTCGTTGACAACTTAAGAGCCCATAAATAGTTGGTGCAGCTGGTGAGGTTTAAGTGCAGCAACATGGAAGGCATTTTGCGTGGTTTTTATGGTCTTCCTACAGAGGTTGCAGTCTTTTTTCTTCACTTACTATGGAAGTCATACATTCAGAGTGTTGATTTTCGAGGTTGGATGACCAATTATGGACGACAGGCAGAGGTAGTTGTTTCAAATCACACAACACGACAGTAGCGACTCTTTGTAAACTGCGACTTACGCGACTGTGTTGTTAAAAGATTTTGCAATGTTGTAGAGAGTGTTTCAGATCGTGTTACTGATGCTCAGAGAAGAGTTTGCCTAATGTTCGAAATCCGGTTCTGGCTAATGCCGGACATTCGCAGAGGAAGTCGAATAGCGTTTCTTGGTTATTTCCATCGTAACAACTTCACAGTGTGTGATCAGTGGCCCGTCTAGATCGCTTAGCGGTGGTAATATCTGCCCGAGTCCTGTCTTTTGGATATGTCCTAGCATTGGACATTGATAGAAAGTGTGAGAAATGTATACCCTTCACAGTATCCAACAGAATGTGAACTTCTCCGGCTATGGATCTGTGAATAATTGACCTTTACCTGGCAACTCTACCAACTTGTTTCGCTTTATGTTACTGTGACCAGGAATCCAGAAGAAATTGACTTTGAATTGACATCCCAATTGAGTGTTTCTTCCTACACTGTACTTCCAATATCGAATCGATCCTCTTGTAGGCGCTGGACTCTCACTGAAAACTCTATATTAAGTCGGGCGTGCCTCATATATTGCCAATAACTTCGTTTGGAAAACGCTGGGTCTAAGTTTGGGCTGGAGAGTGTTCGAATGTGTCTGTCCTTAGGGCGGAAGTATTCACACATACCTAACCCTTTTTTTCTGACTAAAAGTCCATGAAAGGTTCCATCTACATCTAAGGTGTGTCATCTTACAAATATTTGACGTGACAGCTTGAAGAGAGCCAGGGCCTAACTTCCCGCAACCATTCATGTTGTGCGTTTCAAATTGTTCGCATAAATGGAAGGGACCTATAGCTTTGTTGCTGACTCCGAACGGCAGATTGGAAAGCTTTTTCATACCAGATTTTGGAGGTTTATCATTGCCTGCCAAGAGGTGATGTTGCGAAAAACTCATGATGTGACCTCCCGCTTAGCAGTCCAACGCACTAACCACTACGCCAGGGCATTATTCCTGTCGTGATACAAATAGCGTCATCCATACTACGCACATAAGTATGGTCCTTAGACCTCAGTGACTTGACTCAATTTGGGAAGCGCATTACCTAGACGACCCTCTCTTTTGCCCTTCCAATGTTCAACATTATCCACGAAAAAACATCGGTTTTGTCACGTGAAGTGAGTAAATTTACTTTGTACGAACGCCAACATACCGACATTAGGGCTCGATTGCATCAGTCAACGCAAATGGTGTGAAACTCAATCTGTAGTCGAGGTACATAAAAGGCTCCCTTGAGGTTCACTCGTCGTACTTCATTTCCTGCACATGCCTGCACCTTAAATAAGCATCTGTTCATGGTTTTGTCGATGTACCACGTACATATCCCTTACTCCAGGAAGGATATCCTTTGTCCAAAGAGCCATAGCTGGCTTAATGTTGTATCATCTTTCGCGAGCACATCATCATTTTATTGTTGCGTCAAAATTTTCTGAGAAAAGGCACGTGCCGCTATGATAAGACTTAGTTGAGTGCTTTCTTCTTTTTTTTTTCTAATTAGTATCAAGCAAGACCATTGATAGTCAAG
Organism: Criorhina ranunculi; assembly: GCA_951813785.1. Classification (NCBI taxonomy): domain Eukaryota; kingdom Metazoa; phylum Arthropoda; class Insecta; order Diptera; family Syrphidae; genus Criorhina; species Criorhina ranunculi. The sequence continues at coordinate 23,126,865 of OX638381.1, forward strand.
TTTAACATTTCGTTCCCCAAAACCCCAAGTCTTAGCTGTCATTTGTGGTTTCTGGTTGACATGCCTCGTTAACTCATCAACGATACATCATCCTTCAACTTATACGCACCGAATGCCATAATTTCCTTTCCCCACACAAGACCAGGGTAATTCCAAATCAACGTTCTATGAAATTATAGTTCATGCATAATCCATTAAAATTGTCCCCTGTCAGAGTCAGTAGCTGAAGCAATCTATCTATCCATCCATCCATCCAACCCTGAGTGGTAAAATTCCTAACTCTCCAACTCCATATCCAAGGCACACATTATCAAAAGCGTGTAGCGTCAAGGCCAAATGACCAACAGCGTCAACACCATCCATCATGTTATTAACCATATCTCATATGAACTCGGGTACTTTAGGCGTTAGTGTTACTTTTTGTCCTCTTTATCACGTTCCGAACTTAATGACACATTCATTCACTCCCAGGACCGACAAAATATGAATGTGACCAGTGGGCGTCGCTCGTTGTCGTCAACGTCTTTGCCGTGGTAGCCATTGGTGCACATGTCAAAGAACTCACTTAATTAAAAGCGTTTCTTTGTTCGTAATTACCATTAATAAGGATATTAATCATGGAAATCCAAAAGGAAAAATTCCCTAATTGGATTAGAGGGTACACTCACATACACATTCACACACAGAATGCGCCGCTGTTGCTGCCGCCTTTTTCCCACCTAAAGTTGATTTTAGAAAGACGCCAACACACCCTTGTGACGAAACGGTGGGACGAAGTCATTTGGTAGCGCGCTTAAGAAAAATTTCTAGGTAAACAGCTTGATAACACTTAACGTTAATGGGAGCTTAAATGCGTCAAAGGATATTTTTGAAATTGAAGTCAATAAATGTAAAAGAAAAAAATTAAGTATCTGTTTGTGCCACCAAGGCGTGGGTTGGTGAACCTTTTCCATTTAAATTGCTGTAATGCAACTACAGAGGGATTCATCTTTCATCTCGTGAAAAAGGTTTGAAGCGACAAAGCACAGGCGTGGTATGCAATGGAAAATGGCATCATCACCCCTGATGCAGAATGGACCACCCGGTGCTTCTAATGACCAATATTTTCGAAACTAAAGCTCCCATATTGAAAATGCTTACGGCAAAGGCAAGTGTCATCAGCCCTACCAGGTGTCCCACTGGGGTAGGCAATGTCGGAAAGTTGACAATCTCGGACGGTGTTGACACCAAGCTTGATGTCGACAGAACATCTTAAAAACAACCACAGAGTATCGCCAGTTCTTGTTCCTGACACGCTTTCTCTCTTAAGTAGAAGAAGTATTAGAATCCGTTCTACACCTGCTTTGCGAATATCCTACCCAAGCTAACAGGAAAATTAGTCACTTCTTCCATAATGCTGCTTTTAATACATCGGTCTTCTTTTTAGGTTACGTTAATAAGCCCAACTCACCCAACTGTTGGTCTACATAGGTATTGACAACTGTCACAAGGCACCTATCTACCTAACCTAAGCTCACCTGAACCTTCTTATTCATAACTTACGAAGTCAATTCAATTAAAAAGCTGAAAAGGATGCAACGTCACGTATCAAAGCCTTTCTGCTTTATACACATACTCGTACAAAGTCACACTCATAACGAAACTGCTGGCTTAGTCGAGTCTATTTTAGAAGGGAATATGTACGTCTTCAAGCTCAGTTGTTCAAAAGTTATCTTCTACTGATACACGACTGCAAGATGGAGAGCAGACCCATCGGTCAGCCTTGGTGAGTTCATCTTCATGTTCGATGCAGAAATCTCGGCCGTAAACAAATGGGTAAGGGCAATTCTGCACGTCTAATCTTTCTCCCTTTACATTACTCTAGTGGGCTCCTGACTCAAGAACCGTCTCTCTGCCTGAGGCACAGCACTCTTTCATCTTTCACAACCCTGGGCAATTACTTATTCTCCAATTTGTGATGGCAAGACTTCCTTCACCCGCAATTGCCTGCCTTTTTTTTACGGAGACCCAGTCTTTTTTGACGTCTTGATTGAAAGTTACAAAACCACCATTGCCAAAAGTAGGATATTGTTTCGAATTTACTAAACAAAAACTTGGTCGTTATGCCCTGGATTCTGGCCGATCCCTAGCCTTTCTGTGAACTTCGAAAGCGGCGTCATCTCTGGATAAATCCAATGAAATTTGATCTGCCACTCGAGGGCTGAATCGCAAACTTTTTCAAGAAATCCATGCTTCTGATGAATTTGAACAGGAACACCATTCGAATCATCAGCGGTAGCGTTATTACTTGCCATTTTGTACTACAAAATTAGCGTAACCTATTTTTAGACTATGCCTTGAGAGCCATTAGTTTTTAAACGGAACACCTTGCTCATTTGGTGCTAGATTTGATATACTATTTACAAAATCCTTTTGTATTTCATCACACACCTTCAATGTCAAAGGTATCTGCCAAAGTGGACACTTGCATAGACTATTTAAGCAATGAAAACGTATCGTATTAAGCTAGATTCCCCCTTCGTAAAACCCTTCTAAGCGAACGTTGTACAGGCACTCAGTCCAATTTATTCGTGGATATCTAGGATACTTACTTACTTACTGCAGTCCGAGTGGACCTGGGCCTCAACCAGCAAGCGTCGCCAGTCTGCTCGATCTTAAACTAGCTGGTTGAAGTCCCCTTCCACTTGCGTGCGGCAACTGATTCGCGGTCTTCCTCTACTGCGCCGTCCCTCGGAGGTGGATTCGAAGATTTCCAAATCCAGGATATGCACCGTAAATATGTTTAGCATTCACTCTCTTCCCACTGTGTGGCTGGATCTCCCAGTCTTCGGCAAAGTGTTTGGAACAAGCTGTTCAATGTTTGGGTAAGTTTGAAACGCAATAGCACCGTTTTGTAAACAACGACTCACATGACCTTCTTGTTGAGGTGTGTATAATGTTGTAGAGAGTGTTTCAGATCTACCAATCCAGCCAATGGAATTCAGGAAAACCAAGTCCAGGCAACTGCATGGCGGATGAACTCGCCAGAGAGGGCACAACACTACCAATTCTCCCGGATAAGGGGAATTTAAGTATGCCTCTCGCTACCTGCAAATTGCTACTCAATAAAAACGCGATCAATATCGCCAATCGTAGATGGACAAGTGGCAGCACCTGTCTCATCACTAGGGAGATCTGGCCGAAGCTGTATCTCAAACGTTCCTATTGTCTCATCAGACGAAATAGACTGATAATAAGCACCTAAGTGGGTGTCATCACTGGACACTGCACCATCGGCAAGCATGCCTATAGTCTCGGCCTCCTCTATAACGACTTTTGCAGAAGCTGCATGGATGAGGAAGAGGAGGAAACAATTCTCCATCTTCTATGTACATGTCCGGCCCTTTCAGCTCGAAGAAGAGCACACTTGGTGGCCAGCTTCTTCAACAACCTAAGCGAACTGGCTGACATCAATATAGGCAGTCTCCAGCGCTTCATAGCAAGCTCCGGCTGGTACTGCGGGCAGATCCTGCTAGTAACACAATGGACCTCTTTAGTCTAAGTGAGGTTTCAATTGCAGCCTGCCACTCCAACCTGACCTAAGCTTAGTTCAAGAAAAGATTGCCTAGTGTGCGAGATCTGACGCTGGATAGTGCCGGCAATATGTAGTTTCATATGCTTGCTTGGGTCCCTATTCCATAGTGTCCGTGGCGATTGCCAAAGCTCTGGTGTGCGCCTGCACGAGGGCTGTTTTTCCCTGGTTGTAGTGATGAGGAAAAACAGAGCTGTGTGCATTGTTCCACATTTGTGATGTACCGCTTGTAGGAGCCCCACATTTTCGAATTGAGCCGAGACTTTGCTCAAGTATGCATAGGTAATACGCGGGCCCCATTTCCTTCGAACTTGCCCATGGTGGCTTAAGTTTTTTTAAATGAGAATTCCAGCTGAGTTTTTGGTTTAGAATCTTTGTCATAGAAGCCGTTGAGAATGGTATTAGCACATCATTTAGCTATAGAGTTCACAGATTTAGCAATCGTTTTCGTACAGTTTATGCTTGGCCTTTAAAATTGCCACCAACTCTATCCCTTGCAGTTTGCATAAGGCTGTTTAGATTCAATCTGTGATTCCCTCTGATTATAATAATCAGGCTATCGGGATAGCCAATAAAATCATTGAGGTCGTTTAGCAATTGTGTCGATTATTATGGAGTGTGGACACAAAGCAATTTCCGATACATCACGACCGCAAAGTTATCATTAAAAATAAAAAAAATTAAAAATCTAGGTCATAAATTATGCTGACAAAAAAAAAAAAAACAAATTAATAAACAACAAAATTTGCAGCTCATAAATTTTGTGTCAATTATTATATAGTCGATAAGTGCAATTATGTAAATATTTAACGCAATAAATATTAATGTTAATTTCAATTAGCAATTTAATTAAAACCACACAACCGTAGATTTAATTTAGCTTGTGTAGCGAAAGTATTGCAAATAAATATATTTGTAAGGATCAAACGATAAGAAATCACCACCCACACACAGTTGGCAACAAAATTGTTACATTGTTCGTCCTAAAATTGCAATAAAACTTGACTTCAATACCACCATGGATTTACGTCTAATTAAATCAAAGTATCGCCATTGCAGCATTTTACCTCGGTATGATACTTATTTAAGGACGAAGGAGGACGACGACTGACATGAACTCAAGAATAAATTGAACATAAAAATCGAGACAAACAAAAGTGTATTGTATAAGACAGACAGAAGCAGCAGCAGCAGCAGGACAACTGGCAGTGAAGCAATAAAATGCAGTTTCACCATAATTTAATGACACCCATAAATAGTTCCGCTCCTTGACGCGAATGCTCACTACTACCAGATCCAAACTCAAACTTCCGCCACACAGTGTGTTTGTTGTAAGAAAAAGTTTGCATTTGATGGTATCCTCTGATGTTTTCCTTAGAATCTATCTTTAACTTCAGCCCCTTGAACGCCCACCAGCTTCCCTTCGAGAGAAACCCAAACAATTGAGCGCAACGCTCCTTCGACAAAGCAAACTTCAACTATGCAGCACACTGTTGGCAGGAAAGTTACTTGGGTGCGATGATTTGGGATATCCTTAGTCGTCCTCGCACGCTTAGCCAAAATTCTATTTATTGCCACAAGATATACTCGTACCCCTCCTCGTTCGGCATTCATCCAGCACATGTTTGTCTGTGCTGCGGCCCGGCTTATTGGGTTCCGTTTGCATTGCATTGACAGTCCGCCGCAACGCGGCACATCTTTCTGTGTTGATACCGGCAATATGTTGCGCGCCGAAAAGAGTTATTACGTTCGAGTGTTTCAATAACTTTATCTGAAAGGATATTTCCTGGGGTGGATTTTCGACAGCTGAATAGGAATGAGAACGAGAAGCGACGTAAGAAGCTTAGGGGGATCCATCCTCCGATTTATAGCAATCGCACTTTTTGGGGATTTTTCAGTCTCGATTTTTTGCATATTGTTCGCTCTGTTTGTATGTGTGTGTGTGTGTGTGTAAATGTTTGGGCGAGTGAGGACAGAAAGAACGTTTCATTTATGTCGGGAGTAACATGGGTTCGAAATGAATTTAATAACGAAATTTGTATATGTAGGGTTTGAAGGATTACTTCGGGGGGGATGGGCAGATAGAAGGAGAGGTCTGGCAGCAGTATGTTTTGTCTGCGCTTTGAGTGACTTTTTCGATAAGGCAAAGCGCAACGTAAGCCTTTTTTTTTGTGTTGAAAAAGGAAAGGGGTGCTCCAAATCGTTGAATGGTATTCATTCGGAACAAAACTGATTGGGAGGATACATAAAGGATATTCCTTTGGTGTAGTTTTTTACAACTCGTCTGGAGGGTGTGATAAAGAAGGCCATTGTGTGTCGGAGGAATTTTCATTTGCAATGTTAGAATTGCGACAAAAGAGCCAAAGGCTGACATGAATGGATTGCATAGAGCCTTATATTTTGAGCTTAAAAGTCAACACTGCGTAAGAGGCGTCTTAGATTGAGTGAAAGATGGTCTTTCTTTTGATCTTTCTATGGAATTCTGTCATAATACGTTGTACAGTGAGTGAGGAATCAACTGATACCAGCTTCGGTGTATGAAGACTCTGAACCGTAAGAGGGAAGCCCGTCAGATAAGGGTCTTACAAATTGTTTTTAGGTTGGAAACACAGTCATTCTTTGTATTTGACCGGAGTCTCGTTACAAAGCATCGGTCGAAGGAATAAGCAACTTTCTAGAAAATAGTTCTGAAGGTAGGGAGGTCCGTGAGTGAAATTTGAAGCAGAACGCCAAAACTGGAGCCTTCGTCAAAAGTTGAAAAATAAACCTTAATCCAATCCTAACACATGATGATACACCTAAGTGTAAAACACCAAAAGTACAGTCAGTGAAGTGCAGTCTTAAGACGCCTTGCCAACGATTGTCAGACCCATCTTTGATCATGGTTTGGGACATCGCCATTATCACTGAAAGGTCCCTGTTTGCTCGCGTTTCCATGGACTGTGACATAAAAAGCGATTGCAAAGGTGTTGTAGGAAATTTGGGGCTTCATCATGGACATTCTAACAAAACTCAGCTGCGTCTCACAAAACTGAAAAAATGCAACAATTTCTGCACGAAGACGTTACTGTCGGAGGTACATTCTGTCGCTGGAATTTTTCGTTTGCTGTTTTTCGATGGGCACTTAGGACGCTCAATTTGTAAACCTCCAAGACACATTTTCTTCCCTTTATGACTGAGATTTCATAGCCTTCGGTCGATATCGATGCTCAGACTGTTTTCAGCTCCCTAGACTTAGCTTCTCGTATGCCCTTGATAGCAAAGAATCTGAGGGGTGAACTTCGAAGACATTCTTAACTGTTTCTCTGTCGATTGGTCTTAAACATCTATAACTTGTCCTTCATTCGTACGTAGGGACAGAAACTCCAAAAAAGATTTATTTCTTAAAGAAGAAAGCATAAATCCAATCGATAAACACGTCCCCTCTTCAAGTTTGTAAAAGGTTAACGTAGCTATGAAAGAACTATAGAACAATCTAGCTATTCGAGCATTGACCACATCTTCAACCAAGTAATGGTGGGTAAAGTATGCTTGACGACTGGAGTATTAGCTCTTAATACCCCTGCGTCAACACGGAAGGCACTTTCTTTCAAAGCCCCATTTAGCTGCTTGAATATGTAGACGACGTGACAAGATCGAATGCTGTGGGCAGCTATCGGCAAACAAAAATCTATCAGTCCACGTCACTATCCGCAGCTATCACCATGAAGTGGTAAAGGGCTTTACTAACTTCAGAGTCAACTTAAATGCCACGAATGACAACTTAGTGGAGGTGCAGCGAGGAATAATCCTAGAACACCCCTGCAACTTCGGTTTAACAAAAGAGATGGGGCCAATTCTATGTCCGGAGCAAAGATTATGATCTATAGAGCACTGTTTCTCCCAATTTGGCTGTATTGCGCCGGGTGCTGAACGGTAAGCATGAAAGCAAAGCTGATACCGGCTTCGTCCAATATTCCGTCCTTTTTCCGATGGACTGTAACAAGATGTGAATATGGTTTGAAAAGGTCTATCACGTCGTTGGTTACATTGGTTTGGACCATTGGTGTCAGCCAAGAGAACCTTTGAATAACAGCCCTCGGATTGAAAAGGACGAGAACGACAGAAACTCCATTAAAAGGACTAAGCTATCGCCGGGGGAAACTGCCAGCGACATGCTCGAGACAAAATGCTACGATGTCTCAGGGATCCTGTCGTTAACGCCCATGTTTTTTTTTTCAAACTTGAGTATACTCACCCGTTGTCTCCCACCATATCCTTCCAAAAAAAAAGAAGGAAAAACCTCATAAATTACTCTTAAAGCATTTAATGGTAATTACAAACCACTATTAGCACCCATGCTATGGCCACTGCTGCACAACTCATCTGAAATTCCTGTCATCACCTCAAATGGCACTTTGTGAATAAAACAAACAAAAAAAAAATGCGTAAAGGCACAAGGCACACGGCACACCCTTCTTTTGCAGCAATAGCACACGGCATATTCACATATAAGCAAACGCAATAAAAAGGCTTTGCAACCCCTCATAAAGTATTTACGCCGCGCTACCGTACGCTTCCTTCGCGTACTAACTCACCGAGTGTTGTAACTTAAAATGAACGCACATGTCCTACCCAATTTTCTATTCAGTCAAAGTCTCCACACACACGAGCATATCCCACTCACGTAGTTTCTAACCGAATCCTGTTTATCCTATATATAAAAAAGTGCGTGTACTTCGGATGGATTCTTTTGTTAAGTGCTACCTCAATCCTGTGAGTAGGCTATGTTCTGAATTATTTCTACGTTTTATCTAGATTCAGTTGGAAAGTGATGAAAACAAAATGGAATACCGCCGCGAATACAGCGTCGATAATAGACTTTAAGGAGAACATTTGCCAAAGCTCTCTCTCTCTCTCTACCTTTAATCCATTTCAATTCACTTAAATTGAAATTTTCATTTTCGAATTGTTTGTTGTAGATTTTGTATTGTTTTTTGTACTTTTAACTGAATTAATTGGATAGAATTTGTATTGGCTGAGCATGACACCTCATACGAAAATCTCAACAAAAAATTAAAATGAATTTTAAAAAATGCATGGGAAGTGAACAGTTGGTGGTGGGGTAGGGACAATAAATAATTGTTATCCTGGAACGTAGACACATGAATCATTTGGTGTTCATTTGTATGTATGTAGTTTGAATTAAATGAGCTCCAAGGCATTTCGATACACTTTTACACCGATGAATCAAAAGCAAATGTACACCTTCGCCACCTTGGTGGTGGTGATTCCTAACATCCTCCCTTTCCGTTTTCCAAATCATTATAGCGTATTCCAGGCGGAAATATTGGCGATCAAAAAAGTCTTATCTTGGCTAAAGAAAAACGTAATATCCTCCACAGATATCCGTATCTTTTCGAACAGTCAAGCAGCAATAAGGTCCTTGGAATCATCCTCTCCAAATTCATTAGTAGTTCTAGATTGCTGTTCGGCTCTTATACAGGACCTTTGTTAAGTGCCGCGGCATTGAAATATTCCAGGGAACTGTGAGGCAGGCGAACTCGCAAGATGTGGAACAACTATACCCATGCTTTCAGATAAAAGCACTTGAGGTGTACCGCTCGCTACATGGAAACTCGAATTCAAGTTGGATGCTATCGAGAGAACGAAATTCTAGGTGGATAAGTGGTACAACAAGCAGATTTGGTCGCGGCTGGGTCTGAAACGTTCTAAGAATTGAACTTCTCTCAACAGATTGCATATCAGAACCGTAAAAGGTGTCACCACGGGACACTGTCTAATTGGCAAGCATGTCACAAGGCTTGACGTACATTCAAACGATTTTTGTAGAAGCTATAGCTGCCCAATTCCAGATGTCAGAAACCTACTTCGCTTCATCAGAAGTTCCACTTGATTCAACGAGTATGTAAGGAGATCTCCTCAGATCCTTGTGGCATCACAATGGTCTAATTGAGCTGGCAATAGCTAACAGCCACTTCAACCTTATCTAACCTCTACGAGCAGATATGTATATCGTATTGGTCCTTGTTAACAATACTGCTTATGTACCCTTAAACTAAGCTTCCTTTTTGGATTTGTTTTCTCATTAAATCGCTTCCAAGTCGCCGCTGCCAGAGATGATGCACATTCGGTCTCGTTCCACAGCATTTTTCATGACTTTTTTCAAACCTTCTCGCGATAAATTCCACACTTCTTGTCGGTTGCTTTCCTTTACGGCCACGGCTTTTTCGTATAGACCCGTAACTTGAAAAAAAAGATCAAATCGGGTGATCTTGCGGGCCTGTGCAAAACGCCAAAACGAAGGATTAAGCGGTCAGAAAACACTTGCTGCTGAATGTCCGCTGTCGCTCCTGCTGTATGTGCAATTGCACCGTCTTGCTGGAACCACAAATACTCCCAACCCAATGCGTCAATTTGCGGCAACAAGTCGTTGATCATGGTACTATAGCGCTTACCAGCCATAGCAATAGTAATGCCGATGCCGTCCTCGAAAAAATACGGACCAATCACTTTTCGCCCAGTGACTTTGAAAGAATGTAATGACTCTTCGTCCATAACACGCGGATTTTCAGTGCCACAGATGCCATAATTCTCATATCCGCGTACGTGGAAATGCGTCTCGTCGCTGTCTCTGAACTATTCCTCAACTTTAAACATCATTAGCGCTGGCATTTTGTTTAACTTCACGTCAAAAGACTGCCACTATTCATATAGGTAAGGTCGTAAGTATGGCTGAACCTTATAATGTACAACCTCACTCGGAACTCAAAGGATCCATTGTGTTCCACGGTGTGAGAAACCTGAAATAATGGGTATTCATATGAAAAGGAATTCTTCTCTGGAGTTCCTCAAGGCAGCCACATTGGTCCTCTTCTGTTTATTTTATTTCGAAGCCATATCTATTGCATTCTAAGACTTCTTCACTGTCAAAGTTTACTTCAGATCTTGCCACAACCAACCACTTGGTCTTGTTCTGTCCCCAAACCCTTTAAGGGACGACTTAGCCCGGTCTTTCCAGTCTTAGAAAAGTAAAAAAACGGTACCACACTGTTGGCATAAGAGAAATTTAACAACCACTTGGGCAAGTGTTTCCTGTCAACACACTTGAAAACAACATCCCTTCAGTAGCGACAATTATAATTTGTTGTAACTGCCCCCCGAACACAAAATTTAATTGCACTGACTAGTTTCATCAGAATTATACAAACCCAGCCATATCGTTCTACAATTACGTTCTTCATCCCCTATCCCGTGTGCCCACAATCACCCAATTACCATTAAGCATCATGTAACTGTCAGGACCTAGAAAATCTCCCATGTCCCATATTGTCGGGATATGTGTACCTTTCATGCCAAAATCTGGATTCACTCTGCGCCACAAAATATGTCCCCGTTCGTCCTCGAGGACGCGCGGATTCGCATCCAACAAATGTGTGTGTTTCTCCTTCTCGAATAAAACATCTCTCAAGCAGCAGGAGCACACCCGCTCTCAACAGAATCTAACATATGCGTCGGCATCTCATTAAAAAATCGTACGTATCCTTTCGCAGTTGAAAAGCCAACGGAACTTTTCTGCAGCACTGATAAAAATGATTTAATTGCATAATTCAGGACATGTAATTGCTGGCACAAACATTCTACTCGTAGCATCCTGGGTTTGTGTCGTTCGCTCCCCCACCCCTCCCCCTCCTGTTGGCATCCGGAAGGCTAATAACGTTAGAGCGATGCCGAACCCAAAACCGAAACGTAAGCTCCTGAACCCCTTCCACGGTCGAGTGAAGCGAAGCAGGCGAACTTTTCGACTATGAATGGTAAAATGAGTATGATGACAATAAGCACCCAAGGATGATGATAATAACAATAACTATTGCGCTGGGATAACAATACACGGGGAGAGGCACCCCAACCTGGTTGGCTCCATCCAGGGTGGTTGTGCTATTGTTTAAGGGAAAATAAATTTTCAAGGGAAACACCACTTGGCGTATGCTTGAGCTTTTCGTACTCTCGTCCTTGTTCAGTCACTCGTTCCCGTATTTGCATAAATGTTTGTTTAACCTCTTTCGGGTGGGCGAACGGACGGGGCTTGTTGTTTGTCAGAACTTCTTATCTACAGAGGTACGAGCAGGTTGAGGGAAACTTTTCATTGCCCAAAGAACCAAGAAAATAAATAACCAAAAGCTGTTCTTAGTTTAAGTGTGTTTCGGCGTTGGTGGCTATGCTACAGCCCACACATTCAGTGGCCGGGATGGGTAATTTTAAAACCTTAATTATACGTTGCTATACAATTATTGCAGTAATTAAAATGAATTATCTCGCCGAGTGATTCATTTCCTGTAAACATTCCTCGAAAAGAACTCACGCAACAGGAGCCGGAAGTAACAAGCAACATTCGCGTGTGCATGCATGGAGCGGCGGCGGCGTTTGTTTGGTGTCGGTGCCTAAGCAGGCGTAAAACATTTCGACAAATAAACTTATGCGATGTGTGAAGTTGATGTTGCTTCCGAGAGAAATGGGAATTCCTAAAATTGTTCCCAACAGTGGGGCTAACAAAGCGAAACCAATGTTAGAACTGAAGAAGCAAATACAACGAAAGATTGAGTGTAAACTGTAGCAAGACCGCAAAACATCGATTTTTAAGCTCAACTCTGGGCCTTGACTCTGAAATCCAGTTACGCAGTGTCGTGGAAATTTAACTGGAGAAAGAGAGAGATCAGTCCTATGGAACTTAGGACAAGCATAGTTGTTTCTTGAGGTGGCTAAAGGATGGTCTTCCTAAAGCTTGACTCCAGATAATGCCGGGAATGCAAAGGCGGAATGAGCAACAGTTTCCTCTTTATTTTCTGTCATGTCATGTCTTTTGGAGAAGCTTCTGACTTAAACTAATCGAAACAATCCTGGCAATATCCATACCTATCTTGTGCCGGGTCTGTTAGACGAGGGCATATATCTACGCATGTATGAGAATGTTATTTTTTTGGGACCTTTAGTTGAACGTTTTTTTTTTTTAATATAGATCACTACCGCTAAAGGGGATATGAATACCCTTATGATGCTATTCACACAGCGCTAGTGTTGGTGACTTTTTTTTTTGGATCCTGATCTCCAGCTTGAGCTCCCTAGAGGGCTTATTCGTGCTTTCACATGTACAAAAAAAACTTTTCCTCAGCTTTTCTTGCACTCAGAAAGTGCACTAGCGCACAGAGATTAACGGTTCCATAGCCGTTGGCTTATCAAAGATTGGTAGTTTACTAATGCCTGCAGTACAGATACTACCATGGCAAATGCTCTGAGGAACCCAATGGAATGGGGAGTTTATTGGTTCAACTAGGCAAGTCATTTGTACCTACATATCACCGTGACTTAACTGAGAGTAAGAAATTTTCGTCCTTCTATCTGTCATTTGTCATTGACCTAAGTCCAAGTTGGGGCAGATTCATTAGAAGATTGATTTCACATGTATAACCGTAATCAACCCTAATCTAGAATTTTCCATCAGCTAGACGACACATTGACAAGTAGTGATCGTAAGGGGTGAATGTCGAGATCTTTCAAGAAAACGTGAAATGTGCACCCAGCTAAGGTTTGGTTTTGAAGGACATCTTCTGAACTTTCTTTTCGAAATTTCTTAGAAACGCGGAGACATTACTCCACGAGTTGGGTTTCAAAACTTTTCCTTTAAAATCTCCAAAGGTCCTTTTGAACGTTGCAAAGTAGCGTACCAACATTTTCTGTTTGTTTATTGCCAACTAGACTTATCTCGTTTTAACTCACGTCAACTGATGTGCGTAGTCAACAGCTGGTTTAGATAGAAATATACCTCAACACTACGGCAGTTTATCCCTGCGTCTGTTGAAGATACAAGTCGGTAGTTTTGTCGCCATTTTTGTGGCTTATTACATCAGATTTAAAAGTTCATCACACTTTGTGGCTGTCTCTTGCCTGCTTTAAAGAGCTCACAAGTCCAACACACTTATCGCTGAGCTATGGAAATTTCCGAAACCAATATCGTCTGCAAAATCAATCAACAAGTTTTGCCTCATCGGCTACATGAAGTTAAACAACGTCGACGTAACATAACAGTCCATAAAATAGGACCAAGCGCTTACCCTTGTAAGACTCCGCCAACTTCATATTCTTACATGCCCCCTATGTCTCGTATGGAAACAGCGTTCCATACGCACATCCTACTTATTTGCAGACACACTCGTTATAGTATTGGCACTCCCATTTTGGATAAAGATGCAAGGAGTTTGAGGATTCTAATTTTATACCTAAATTACTGCAGAAAGAGTCCTTCGTCGGATGTCGTGGCTATCCAACCTCATGCTGTATATGGTATATCCATTGGCCTACATTGTCCTTCTGATGTCTGCAAGTATGTATTTCTAGTTACTTACTTGACACTACCCCTCCGAATCCTCTGTGACTAAGTAAATTTCTTTTCCCCCACACTATGCAACTTCGGTGTAAAAAATATAAAAAAATACCCAATGCAGCGCCCAATTATCTGGAACATAACAACAATAATCACACAAACACACCCATCTTTCAAATTCAACCATAATGTGCACACATTAAGGTGATGAACCGCGCCATCTCCCGGTCGTACACCGTTCCCCATGTTCACCCTTTTTAGTGACGGTTAATTAAATAAAATTATAACCTTGCGTGAACGCACCTTTCATCACCCTCGAGAGGTAAGAATGAACAAAAAAAAAAACGCGATTATATACACGCTCGTATATCTTTCAGCACACGGAATTTAGGGTGACAAAGTTCCTTTGAGTTAAAGTGCGATGGTGTCGTTGTACAGGTATTTCATTCACACCCTCTCCCTACTGTCATGACGATAAGGGCGAATAAAAAAAAAGAAGCAATTCCAACTGCAACCCTGTATCTGCTGCTGCTGCAACCACACCCCAGACTTCGTCTTTTGATGGCTTAAAGCCATGCAATGAGGTAGTTACCCTTATTAAAGGTATTTTTACCTCAACCGTCTCTAAGGACGAAAGAAAACAAATTATCTATTCGGCGGACTCGTCTGGACATGGCGTATAAAGTCACTAATATGACAGAACCCCATGTTACAGTTAATACCTGCTGCTGCATGGTTGGTCCAGTGTACCTACTTTTGCCGTTAACCAGTCTCACCCTTCTGTCATAATATTAAATATCCACATGGTCATGTGTCATGAGTTGGCCGGAGACCCTTTCAGTGGGTGGAACAAGTAGGGGCAAGTCCCTTGTTCGCACACACAAGACATCTCTCGCTCTCACACCTCGACCGATGTTAGGGATATTATTACACTTGTAGTTCGTAATACGATTTATGAGCGTGTCTTTTTCATCGTTGCCCCCGAAATCGAGCGGCTGGGACGGTGGACGCTGGTAAGGATATGTGCAGTTGTGGCTAACAGTGGCCAAGTCAAATTGTTAATTAAACGAACACGTAATTAATCCGAAGATGAGGCGACACTTTCTACTCCTCTTGTCGTTACGGGAGTTGATACTTTTTTTTTTCGTTTTACTTGCCAGTCTAAGAGGGTGTGTATTGGATTTGGGAAGACGTTTCGATAACCTCTTCGATATTCAAGGATGCCTCCTAGTTGCGACCAGATTGCAACCAACAGCTACTGGACATTTAAACAATCTATCGGGTGGTTCTTTCTATCTAATCGTCTATATGGTCCGTTGCCAACTCAATCAACACCAAATGGCAACAGAATCTGAAAAGAGCGCTTAGAATATCGCGTGGAGTGTAACCTCATCTGCCCTTCAGCTCCATGTACAGACTGTTTTCAAAAAAGTATGGAACATCGCC
Organism: Criorhina ranunculi; assembly: GCA_951813785.1. Lineage (NCBI taxonomy): Eukaryota > Metazoa > Arthropoda > Insecta > Diptera > Syrphidae > Criorhina > Criorhina ranunculi. Next base: position 23,142,260 of record OX638381.1, read on the forward strand.
TAGTAACTATGTCCGACCTCCCACTAGTTCTTTAGCCCTAGACCTTTGGGATTACACATACTAGAGTGGCTTAAGTTCCATCGCCATCTTTTCTCCCACAAATGTAAGCTTTGCCCTCCTAACAGATGCATGACTCGCCATCGAATTAAGCTCGGCCAAAACACTTTATGCGTCATCTAGTGACAGAAATACTAAAATCATCTTCGCATGTAGCTCAGTCAAAGTCATCTGCAATCAACGGGATTGGTACCTATAAGAACAGTTTTATGCCAGAAATCTCCCTAATCGACCGAAATTTCACACTTCGACAGATCCCTTAGCTTTTTATCGATTTAAGGGCGGTCGATGACAACATTTATAGAGATGAGCTTAAGAGAGCCACGTCTCGTTTTGGCAATCATGTCAAACTCCTCCGTTTGTGCAGGCTGTGATGGTGGAGAATGCTCGTTGCTCCATCAAGTTCGGTAACAAGTTCTCCGAAACCTTTGATGTTACAAAAGGTTTTAGACAAGGTAACGCGCTGTCAAGTGACTACTTTAACATCATTCTTAGCCGGATCATACGTACGAACTAACAGCCCAATACGAGAGCCACAATCTTTTAAAAGGGGTGGCCATGGTGTAGTGGTTGCATCTTCGCTTGTCACGCTGAAGGTTCCAGGTTCGAATCCCGATGTCAAAAAAGAAAAAAAAAAAAAAAGTCGATCAACTGCGAAAAAGCTGACGTCAAATCTACTGCATAGGCATAACACTGGCAGTAGGGTGGTCATATGGCTTTAAAGTGTTGACCGTACTAATGATATCGGGATGTTCGAAAGAAATACTGCGAATTATAAGCAGTCATTCTGGACACCACCCTCGGAGGTAAAAGACTGAAACCTAATTCTACCTGAGTTTCAAAATCACTACACCAACACTAGCGCTGTGTGAATAGCATCATAAGGGTATTCATAACCCCTTTAGCGCTAGTGAATTATAAAAAAAAAAAATAGAGTCTGCGCATCATTTGAAATCATGGGCAAAACTAAGCGAGCTGTCACCGATGCTTTAGCGAGTGTTGGAGCATTGAACAAGAAGAGATACCCATCACATTGGGAAGCCATAACTTCGAGGCAGCAAGGGACTTTGTCTATTCTGCTGCCAATAAACTATTTTTCCAATCAAACATCGAGAAACGAATATTAAAACGAGAGCGGTACGTTTAAAACCGCTTAACAAGCTTTCCTGACAATCTTTCGAGTTCAAGCTAACAAATTTCTGAACACAAAATGCAAAAATGTCAAAACTGACAAACTACCTCACCGATCTTGTTCAAAATTTACACTTCAGTTGGATGTATGATGAAATGTCAATACACAAGCTTTTGACAGTCTTCTTGACGAAAAGTTCACATGAGCCGATGTATGCGACACTGATGTAGACTTAAGTTTGTTCCTCTTCTTCCTTTTTCTTTTCAATGCATGTGTTGTCCTGTCCAGACAGCACACTATATGAACTTATATAAGATTCAGTTTGTCTACGGTTACATGAAACGTGTCCTATCTGACTGGTAGTAAGGTGGCTTTGGTAAAAGTCTGCACCGGAGTGATTGTCTGGACATATAGCTGTCGGTGGTGCGCAAAAAGTTGCCTTGTTCACGTTATTCATTCCAATTACATACTCAAAATGAGAATTTGTTTTGGGGGTTTGTAGTTTCTATTGACCAACAAGGACTATGCAATTCGAGGACGACATATCAGGTAGAGAAAACGATTAAATCCAATCAAACTGTTGGTTTTCAAATTGGTCGCTGTTGTAGTCAAGTAGTTGGAAATTGGACCTAACAGTTCCGAGTTAATTTTTTTTTTTTTTTTTTCAATTCATTTTTATATTGCAGAATCTGTTTGACAGAAGAGCCTTGATGACTTTAAGATCAGAATTCGTTATGTTTCTGGTTGTAGAAACTTTGTGCATCGATTTAAAGTGTGACTTTTCACCTGCATAAGCAACTGGGGGTAGGGTCTTCCTTAATCAACGTTCCAACCCCTCTACTGGAAACGAAAGTCAATTAAAACGTCGTTATACTCGCTTGTACGTAGGGTCGAAGAAAAAAATTCTACAATTGCCTTCTAAACATTGAAGAAACGGGTCAGAAACGATAACAAACGAACTGTAAAGTCTGAAAGCAGAAGCCTGGCTTTGAGAGATAACAATCAGAGCAAGCAATTTGGTGCAACATTGACTTGAAGACCTGAAATGGACCTCTGTGTGGTATCTTGTCTTGTTTTCAATGAATTCTTGATTGCCTTCACAAATGACGCTACTTATGCTGTCCCAAACAGTCAGCCAAATGTTCTTAGAGAACCTATCTACAAGCTTTCTCACGAAGACTGATACTCAATCCACAGACCCCAGTTATATGAACAGAATGTCACCCTCTAAGATAGATACAACTTTGTCTACCTAAACCCGCTGTTAACTCAAACAATCATGGGTTTATGTCGCTAATAATTGTTTTGAGCTATCAGAATCTGAGCATGAGCAAGGATCAATTCAAAAAGTTCGCTTCTGATACACGACTGGTAGTGAGAAGCGTCTCCGGAAAGCTAAATCCTATAACTTTCCAGGCCATTATTGAAAAAAGAAATCGGCTTTGCTTTAGGTGGAAGGTTTTTGTCGAGATAAAAGCTGCCACTAGCCTCTGCGAAAGGGCGAAAACCGTTTAAGGTCTTTTGTTGGAGAAACAATTGGAAGAAGGATTCCATTCATCATTCCCTTGTGATTTTTTCGTATTCTTAGGAGTATCTGTCCACAAGGCCTTCATTTAGAAAGGTAAATCTTCTCTTCAAGCGAAGTCTACTAAAGTTGCAAGAATGTGGATCTGCCCAACCAACAAAGTCCTAACTTGAGAGTAGATCTCTTCGACTGTCTTGAAAACTTGGCTAGCAGTTATCATTGATAAGTTTAAGCTGTGATTCCGATTTCTACTGATTGTTTCATCACTCAAACGGTGTCTTATTCAATGAAAAACATGGGTTAACAAGATCCCTAACAACAAACAAAATAATTGCATTTACGTTTAATATTAAATATTCAACGAAGCATATCACTGGCATTCACAAACATTTTCCCTAACAACAAATCCTTATTCATTGGCAGACATAAATTTCCAACAAAAAAAAATCCTCAAAACGTCAATAAAACCCGCTTGAAAAAAAAAAAATTCTATTTAATCGACATGTATTTTCAATTAAACCTTAGATCCCCGTCCGCTCATTCAAAATTGCCTCCAACGATGTGTTCGTCCTCAACCCACCTTGTCTAGAATAAGGATTTCAATAGAACGCCTCTTGACTGGCATGTGCGCTCCCAACCTCGGAATCTATCATGGTTTTGGACGTTTCCCAGAATACCCAAAAAAAAAAAAAAAAACAAAAAGGACAACGGCTGTAAGGGAAGGATATTTTTTTAAATTGTTCTCACAAATCCTTTTCGGATGAAAACATTTCACCAATTATAACAGCCCCGCCTATTCACTGGAATATATAATTTTTATTTTTAACATTTTGTTTTTTAATTATAATTTCACTGTATAATTAAAAAGAATATATTTTCGTTGATTTTTTTATTTTTTCCTTTTCTTTTAATTTTGTGAATTAAAAATGACGATTGTATGACTTAGGATATTCCAGCGGTTTTAGGCTTAAATAAATAACAGAAAATTTAATTTTAGCCACATGGCGTCGTCCCTTTGATCTTTATCCCCGACCGCTGGACGGTGTGCGGGAAATTGGAAGCAATTAAACGTACTATGGTCCGTTGTGAATGGCGCTCGGGGCTTTTGTGTGTGTCTGGATGGATATGGAAATGGCCATTTTGCAGGACGATTTGTTGTATATGTATATTGCTGTGTTATCTGGCGGCACATTGAAAAGGACCAGACCATCCGGAAACTCAGATGAAACCATAACTTTTGTATTAGATTGAAAGGAGAATTTACGATTGTATTTAAATGTGGTCTATGCATGGATGAGTCTTTATCCGCTTTGCGGATATTGTCCTGTAGTTAGGCATTTAGACACACTTCTTCTTGCCATTGTGCTTGTACGTAAGTCGAAAAGGTTCTTTTGAAAATAAAAAATTAAATTATCAAAAGCTATCCTGTCGAATAAGTCGAAGGACGTATGTTCGAATGTACGAAGGACGTATGTTCGAATGTACATGGGAGTATGTTATGTGTACGGCATATGATGATTGGCTGCCAATAAACTCAGGCTTTTGTGGTTTTATTCAGTTGGTCAGTCCTGTTAAGTATTCCCACTTTATTAGGATATGGAAGGCATTCGATTAGATGCTTAAGAATACATTTTTGTCCAGAATTCATACTGTGGTCCGTTATTCTTCTTGTAGATGTTGATATGCTACAAATTAAAGTTGAGAAAATACTCTCCTGTTAGGAACATGCCAACGTAGTCCGCCAGTTAAATCAAGGGTTACGTTCCGCCAGACTTTGCTATGTATTTCCTAAGCGATAGACACTTGATACTCGTCTAGACACGGGGTTTCAAACTACTTATCAGACCTTCCTGGATTTCGCCATTAAAAATGTCACTTATCATTTTGAAAACAAAAAGTTTAGGTGTGAGTACATAGCCCTGTGGGTCTTCATAGTAAACCTCAAAGAACCTTCTACAAGCAACGGACTTTGATAAAAAAACACTTCAAAAGAGAAGTGTTGACCAACATCACTGAGGCTCATTTTGACACTACTCTAGGAACTTGTAATTGTAAAAGAAACCCGTTTGAGTTAAAGCTATCTAAACGTGAATGTTTAAACTTTTAAAGGTCCTTCAGGAGCATCGTATATCGTCTAGCTTTTCAAGCAATGGCTGCAGTTCTAAATCGTATATTGACCAGTTGCGAGGTACCTATACAGAAAGATGCTGTCTAACTAATTCAGTTTCTTTTTCATCCCTAAACCCTCTTCATTAGTCGCTGTGAACTACCATGAATACTAGTAGCACAGTACGATGCCTGTTGCATATTTTTCACTCAATTTAACATGAAAAGACTATTTCCTGGAACCTGGCTCCCAACTTCGACTTGAAAGATGCTGTCATCAGGTTGTTCTAAAGAAATCCTTGCTTTATTAGGTTATTTAATAGAATCCTTTTATGCAATAGTCCTCTTTCGTTAAGCTTAGTACCTGTCAGTGAACCTACAATTTCGATCAATAGCCGGAGTCATATAATCGGTTTCTGTACTACTTAACCAAATGCGAGCCAAGATTTAACTACAATGCCGCTTTACTTTCTAAACGGTTTTTCATCAGACCGTCGATTCATAGGCTTGACTGCCCCTTGTAGGCCCTTTGTGTTGCCAAATGATGCTTTACGTGAAAAGAGAGCCTCGAATGCTTGCCTTACCCAGATACCTTCCTTGTCTGGATCCTCTCTAAAAACTTGATTTTATGTCTTGCTAGTTCGAACTTTTTCAACGTAAGTCCTTGTGACTTGATGTGGCACAAGACAAAGGAATACGTCTTCCTTCCGACATCTTCAGCGGATGTAAGCACCGATAAATTTGTTCAGTTCTTCTGTAACTTTACGAGGATATAGGCGAAGTATAAGTAAAATAGTTAGGATATTGTATGGGCCTTCCTTATCTTCATATGGCACCGGTTAGACCGTTTTCAGTGACCAAGTTTCCAAAGCTTTAACTTCTTTACAATATCTTGATGAAACAATGGCCTGATGCAAATTGTAAATAACCTTGTCACGTCTGTCAAATTAAGCAGAACGATGACTATGACTTCATGAGTTGTAGTCAACACCTCACTTCTTTAGTTATAATATTCGTCCTTCGAAACCGACTCATATTCCCGTTGTTTACATTGACAATACTGTCGCGTATTAATTTTTGTCCTTTCTCCTCATATCTGAGGATTTGTCCAAAAAGGAAGCTATAAATAGTTCAAATGGGTGGACAGTTTCTTTTAACGCATTTCCATAAATAACCTTTAAGTAGGTCCGGTACGGTATTACCTACCTACACCCCTCTTGTGCACATGTCCTTGGGGCCAAATAAAATCGAGGGAATTATCAAAAAAAAGGAGCACTAAGTACAAGACGAAGAAAGAATGAAAATTGAATATGTTGGCAATTTGAATGTCGTCGTCTTTTGAGTTTCGTCCCGTTCCGCTTGTTTGTCCTTTTTTTTTTGCGATGTAACTGGTCCTTAACTTTGCCGGTCTTGTCTTGTGTGTATGTCCAAATGGCGTGTATGGAAACGGAGTACACACATCGTTTTGTATTGGGCATACGTCAGCAACTTTTACTTCTTCACTAGTCATTTTCGTCTTCCTTTGCCATGCAACAAAGGACATCCAAAGTAGTTTCTTATTGTTGCTGCTTACAAGTGTACATACATATATGGGTGCTTTGTGTCCTCCTATATATCGTGTGTGCTTGTGACTGGTCAAAAGGAAGTGGATTCTCACATTCGGATGTTCATTTTGCAAATGCCTAATGGCATTCGTCGCTTCTGGCCCGATCGGTTCCGTTCGGTTCGTCCTTTGTGTGATTTATGATTTTAATGGACTTTCGGGGATATTTTCCAAGAAAAGAAAAAGTTTCCAGACAATTTTCTTGTTTTTCCTCGTCTTCATCATGAAACTGTATGGTGGCGTGGCTCTTCTTGTATGACAATGGGTTGTATTTGATGCGACAATTCTAGTTTTTATTGCCAATTATCGGTGTCGTAAGGAAGAGACGATAAAATATGTTGTCAAGCAAAGGGCGGGCAGAGCAAGCGTTGCACTGAGAAGTGTTTTCAAGTAAAACTTTCGCTATGGAAGTTGGAATAATTTCTGTTGCTTGTGAAGGCAAAAGGACGAAGTGAAGAAGTTTTGTGTTTTGTGTTGATAAGCAAAAAGAATTGTTGACTCGAGTTCTTATTTCAAAAAGATTTTTGTCCTTTGCAGCAAGGTAAGTGAGTGCCAATAGTTTTGAAGATAAGGTTTTTTTTTAGAAAAATGTTGTCGCGTTTTATAAAAAGCAACTTCTTGACAAGAAGACCAAGTCCTCAACGTCTTTTAGTAATTTAATAAATAAGGAAATAAAAGAAAATTATGAATAAAAGTTGGCTTCAAGTTGTGCGAATGCCTTCGTAGCTTCACCGGGCTTGGCTACAAAGTCAGTGCTTCTCCGTATCATTTCAGAGAGATAGCTGGGTTTGAGCTTATGGAATGATGAAGTTTTCCTCAGATTAGTAAATTCGCAAATCGGATAAGGAGAAGTGAGGACCTCATACCTAATAAAGCTGAAGCTGGTTATAGTAAAATTTGCATGGGATGCGAAACTGAGGAGTTCCATGAAATCTGCGCTTTGAAGGTCTTCCAGCCTTTCAAAAAAGCTTCTACCGAGAGAACTTGATCTTCAAGTGCATTTTACAGGACAGTCGCATAGCGGGTGTCATAAGACTTGTTTTTGCTTTCGATGCTGTAGCTTCTACAATAGTCGTTGTAAGGTAGTCCAAGTCGTTCTTGTCTGGCCTGTTGATTGACGAATGACTTCGAGTTAAAATGCATTGCACAAGACTTGAATTGTGCTCCTGTTCCAACATCCATTTAGGATCGGCTTATATAGAAGACAAGCTTTTACCCGCGGCTTCGCCCACCTATAATTTGTGAAGTTCCACTCTAATAACCAAAAGTAGCCTATACTGTGACCCAAGGTACAACCACTCTGTGTGCTAAATTTGAAGTTGATTGGTTTCGTAGTTTTCGTATTAAAGGGGAACAAACGGACCACGTTTCACTTTTATAATATTAGTAGGACTAGTTCTTCCTAGACAAGACTTCCATCCCAGTCCTCTCTACGTCCCTTTTAATATTAAATATCCTATCGAACTGTGGGATAGGGATGATGTAGTCAGTGTCCGTACGATCCTCTGTAATGAGCAATCGAAGAGGTGTAACCGAAGGCCTAAGTGCGGTTTTTGCTGCTCTGCTGCTACAGTAAATGTCTACTGAGATCAGATTAAGCGTTGTTTCCAATGCCTCTCTGGGCGTCTGGTCCACCATACCATCGAACCGTATGTTAAATACTGCAGTGCAAAGCCAATGCAGAACCTTGGGTTTGAATTAAAGCTCCATGTATTATTGAACATCTCTTTGTATGCATCGAAGGCAATGAATGTCTTCTGGACGCGGTTACCGATGTTCCTTTTTCAACTCAGTTTTGGGTCCAGATTTGCGCCAAAGTATTTTGCCGTCCTCTTAAGTTTCCGATAACTACCGTCCGCACAAGGGGTTTTTGATAGAAGAGCTCGATCTTCTTGTTCTTCTTCATGCTGTCACAATCCATGTTTCGCAAATAAGTCTCGCTGAACACATTGAAGATCTGGAACTGTCCACATGCTCTGCTCTTCGAGTAGAATAAAAATGGAGTTTCCATCTACATATCTTGCCAAATTTATTGAAGAGGGCTTTATCCAAACTTCCATGAAAACAAGAGGTGACTTCCTAACATCTGTTCAAAGGCATATAGCAACTCTTTTGTAAGACACGGCTCTGAAAAGGGAAGCTCCTCAATTCCAAATATGCTGTCGCTGCGAATGAAAAGTTCTTCAAAGGATTTTTGGACTTTCAGGAAATGTAACTGTACCGCTAGTACATATTTATCATCGCGACTTCTAGCCTCTTTTACAAGACAAGGCACACGTCGAACAGCTTCAAGTTGTCTGTCTCTTAGTCCGTTACATAAAAATGGTTGGCATTGTCCTTTTCAAAATTGTCCCCAGATCGACTGGTAATCGGTCTATTGTATCATCTGCCAAGAACAGACTTGGAATAGAACTAGCTACGTCAACGGTTAAATTCACCTCGTAAGTAACGCTCACAAACTCTTTCTTTTCCTTCGCACATTTTTTGTATTCTCTTTCCACAAGTTAGTGGAAAGTAAATTTGTAAACTTCAGTTCGTTCCCGACGGTACCACCAAACCTCAATTGGGCCAAAAAAGCATAAAAAAGTCATTACGTCTTCAAACTTGAAGTGCACAAAGCACTTAATCCCATTCCAAAGCATCCTTAATACGTTTTAATAAAACGCCATATCCTCGACTTTGAAACATATGCGAGACCACAGAGGCCCCCAGACGGCAGTGACAAACATGGCGACGAGAACGATATGTTCCAGTAATAGGCTTTAAAATTAAACTGCCTCCCGCCATCACGAGTGCATGAGTTATTGATGCTTCATCGTCTCCCTCATCACATCCTTTTTACAGCCGACAGAAATTGTTGACTAGTTCCAAAACTTTCTGCTCATGCATCAGGGAGTACATATGTGTATGTGTGACATTAAAAATGCATTTGAAAGGATGAATCTTCCATCACTATTGCCACCGCCAACATCGACTACAACGACATCATTACAATGTTGAAGTAACAAAAGTTCAGTGATCCTTCCGCAGCCGTTTTCCCACCACCATCACCACCACCAGCAGACGGAGCACAAAGGACATGGACACAAATCGACTTGGTAAACATTATTGTTCCACATCAATCAAAATTCATATCGAAAAGCAATACACCGATTGTATAGGAATGGGGTGTGTGTTGGTGTATATCGCCGCATGCGATACGAGAGTGTACACAAACAAAGGTTGTTAAGTTGAAAGCTTTATGCAAATGGTATTGTATATCGGTTGAATGTCATCGGTATGAAAAAGGTTACAAATGACAAGAGAATTCCTTACATATATGTGTGTGCAATATTGGAAATGGAAGCATTTTGTCAGGACTTCTGTACAGAGAGATGGAGCTGGAGGTAAGGTTCGTACAATAAGTGCTTGTTTACTTTTCAATTTCACAAACAAAAGGATTCTTCCGAAACAAGGTGCGGTTATGTGACTTTCTGTGGTTCAAAATATGAAATATTAATGTACACCGTTATGAATGAGGCTATAAGGGTTTACCCCTTGAACCCCTTAAACTTGTACTGCAGTTGAGACTTTTTTTTTTTTTTTTGGTTGCCTGCTGACGTTACAAAAGTGGGTCCTGATGAAGTGTTTTGCAGAGTGGAGATGTTGTTTTAGATGTAAGGCAATCTTCTTAAGGAGCTCAACGATAAGTCCTAGTGCCTAGTGCGTCTAAAGTCGTATAACAATCCTTAGCAATCTTTAAACCTTTTACACAGGAATGCTAAATGTTAAGCACAGAGCTTAGTCTAAGAAGAACTTAAATATACCACTAGAGGTTTGGACACATGTTTGTTTGAGCCTGTTTCACACAATTTTTTTTAAGATCGATCCTTATCTCGATCCTTTAGAATGAAATACGGAATCATACTAGAAACAATCCATCCGGCTAGTTCTCTGGATCTCGTCTTCGAATGCTGTAATTTAATTTTAAACTTAAACTTCAAACTAAGATAAGTTGGGGTGGTGAAGGAGATCGGATTTAAGGCAAAGAGTGGTGCGGTTGAAGTCAAAAAATGTAAGGTTCGAGTTAATCTTTCGTAGCGTATGGGAGGTCAGTTCCTTCGAGCCATAGGATGTGTGGTGTATTTGGGAGATAGAAGAGACGGGCGGATCGTAGATTACGAAGGTTAGTGTTGAAGAAAATAGAGTTATGAAATGACGCACATTCAACGTGACCTGAAAGGAGTCGATGAATGAAGAGAATGTCAGCTGCATCTCTGCGTTCCTCAAGGGTGTTCTGGTAGGGAGGGAGAATAAAAGGGTCGTTCCAGGGCAGGCCTCGAAGAGCAAATCGAAGAAAACGACGCTAGATGCTTTTGATTGTCGAGATATGCACACGATGATACGGGGACCACACTTGACTGGCGTACTCTAGGGGGTCGTTCCAGGGCAGGCCTCGAAGAGCAAATCGAAGAAAATGACGCTGGATGCCTTCGATTCTCGAGATATGCACACGATGATACGGAAACCACATTTGACTGGCGTACTTTAGGGGGTCGTTCCAGGGCAGGCCTCGAAGAGCAAATCGAAGAAAACGACGCTGGATGCTTTCGATTCTCGAGATATGCACACGATGATACGGAAACCACATTTGACTGGCGTACTTTAGGGGGTCGTTCCAGGGCAGACCTCAAAGAGAAAATCGAAGAAAATGGCGCTGTATGCTTTAGATTCTCGAGCTATGCACACGATGATACGGGAACCACACTTGACTGGCGTACTCTAGGAGGGGGGCGAACAAAGATAATGTAGAGACCTGGTTACGTATGGGTTGGAGAATTCTTTGGACCACCGTTTTACAAAGCCTGAATCTAAGGATTATCTCATCCACATGTAAACGGAAATAGAGCTCCCTATCACATAAAATGCAGAGTTCGCGTAGTGATTGAACGAAGGAGATAGGTTGATTGTGCAAAAGGTAGATTCGGGAAGGAAATTGGTGACGCTTATGAGAAAAAGATTGACATTGGGCGATATTTAGTTCCAAACAATTTTCGAGGCACTAGATCAAAAAACTATCAAAGTCTTATTGAAGGAGGATAGAGTCATGGGAAGAGGAAATGGTTTTGAGAAATTTTGTTTCGTCGGCGTAAAGGGAGACAGACGAGTGTTTGATGATCCTATTTAGATCGTTAATAGTAAGTTTGAAAAGAAGGGGACCTAGATGGCTACCTTGTGGAACACCAGAGGTGGCTATAAAAGGAACACAGTGGGTGGACCTAAAGCGAAAGATATCCATTTCAACAAGATTGGTTTAAAGCCGATGGCAGACACTTTGAAAAGTATTAACTGATAGGAGATTTTATCAAAAGTCTTGCTAAAATCGGCTGCAATAACGTCGACTTCGTTACCATTCTCGAGGGCTTTCTGTACTAGGATTTAGTTTTAGTTTAAATCACGCTGCTATACCTCCCCTATAAAGGGATACATATGGGAAACAAGACAGGCACGCTTAGTTGATTGAGGCACCCTATCACTCGCAGTTGTATAACAATGAACCTTCGTTTTGGCTAAGTGTACCTCTCTCCTTGAAGACCACCTGCAAATCAACTAACCTACGGGATTCGGTTACAAAATTGTAGATTTTGAACTTGTATTGCACTTGACCCCCTTCAAAACTTGTCAACATTGTCCACAAAACTTTAAAATTTAGGGTAACTAAAGACATTGGATATCCAGGATGTAGGAAATCAAAAATGTCCAAAACAGACTGTACATCTACCCTTTTCTACGTGTAGTGACCGTGACCATAGACCAATCTGTTTCTAAATCTTTGACTGTTGAAGACATTCTTTAATTTCTCCAAAGCCTGTCGTAGTTTTTTTTTTTATCATAGTTTCTCGGAATTGCCTTTTTTTTCCTAAACGTTCCTAGGCGTTTTGGGGGGTCAACTGTTTCATCATTAATCACCCCAAATTTCACTGAACGGTGAATATTCATTTTCGTAGAATCAGCATTGCTCCCAAAAGACCCAAACTAAAGTATTTACGCAAACAAAAAAACTGAAATCTATATAGGCGGGGAAACCCTCCTTAAAAACTTCCCAACAAAGCTTGTAAATGGGTGCTATGCCGATATGCTGTTTGGCAGGAGGAGTATAACAAACGGTAAACGGCGAAGCAGGGACCGATGCAGAATAGATACTTGATTAATGGATATTTTTGTAGACTCTGATGCCTAAATGAAACTAATAAATGGATCAGATATCCGCAAGTAGTTCGGATGTACGCCGGGTCCTTCCATAAGTGGCCGGTTGTTGATTTTTTTTGCGAAGGGAAAGGAACTTTGAGGTACTTTAACTTGATGGCATGTGGCAGAGATTTTATTGTTTGACAATCGGTGATATATAGTTTTGGATTTGCACACCCTTGGGGGGGGGGGGTAAATCTGTTAAGAGGACTGGGTAACTTTTGAAATTAGCATTTGGAGAGGGAGAGTTGGAAAAGGTTACAATTTAGCACTTTAACTGGTGTCGGTCTCCATACAAGACCAAACAAATTGAACAAATCAAAGCTTTTGAATTACAAAACTTTAGGACTTTTGGGTTTTCTCTCAAAGGACCTGTCAAACACCTTTTCTTCTGCATTAGTCGTTCTGTTTTTTTCATTCATCGATGGTTATACAATGTTTTCCTTTCACAAGCAACCATCACAAGCTCAATGTATTTGATTTGATGGCACTTCAGCTAATAACCATGCAAACTATGAAAATACCTTTTACTATTGCACTTCCGTATTCATCTCCATCGAAGCTCCTTGGATACCATTAAGTGGTCCCACTTCCTCCTTCTGAAATCACAAAGAACATCACTGGTGCTGCACTATTCACATTGATTTTGCTTCCCATCTTGCAACGAAGTCAAGAGCAGGTGCACGTAATAGGATTTCACTGACTCATCCTTTCACGTTCCACGAGAACCCATAAGGTGGAACTTTCCAAGGATAGAAGACGACGAAACAAAAACCAAAAATCTTACCACATAATTTATAAAAGCATTTATTTCCCGGAATCCTGGAACCACACCGACATCGGATCTAAAGTCAGATCTTCGTTTGCTCCAAGGATTCGAACAATCTAGAGACTTACCGGAGTTCAACTTTACAACCAGTGCACTCAGAAATCATTACACGACAACGGGGTGGGTGGGCCGGTGGCTGCCGGCAATCCTCGAAGAATTATCCAAAGGAGGACGAGTATGACAGGATTATGGTGGTTAAAAAAGTTTCGCAAAAGAAAAAGGATCTTCGAATCTTTTTTAATGTATTTCCCGGTACGACCGGTACCCAAGAAAGTGGGGTTGTTCTTCCTTCCAGCTTCTCATACGAACTACGACAACGAAGATGGAGATATACACTTCAATACCTGAGTATGTACCCAAGAACCTGAGTGTCGTTTTGAGTGGCCAAAAAAAAAAACAAAAAAAAACGATAGCACTGGAGTTGTACTCAAGTAATGCTCGTAACTCCGAATGAATTAGAGAAAAATTCTTAGCTTCTTGGGAAGAGGCCAGTTACAGGTGAGTTCCTGAATTCCTTTTTACGTGTGGTATGTGTGAAACCCTTCTCTTCAGAATTCACTTCACGAAACCCGCTAATGGCACGCTTAGTTCACGAGTTCAGGGGATAAAACTTGGAAACTTTTCGTCGAGATTACAACAAGTGTTAAATAGCGGTGTAATCGGTGTTTTAAGTGCTTTCCAATATGAATTACACTCGGCTTATGAGAGATGTTTATGCCATTGGGTTGAGTTTGTGAGGTTGATGGAGAGGGGGCGTCCTAACGCTGAAGTGTTCACTTTTAATTACTTTCGATTGAAAGTTTTTGTTGCCGATTTAAGGGCGGGGGACATAGTTCCACTTATAACGGATGAACAATTTATTAAATGGATTCTAAAGGAGTTTTGCGATAATTGTTCTTCGGTCACGAGAGGGAGTCATGTGACGGCTGAACAATTTGAGGTGAAATATTTTATGGAGCATTAACGTAACGGTAATTAAGTGCGGTCTATAATGTGCGGTCAATTTTATTAAGTATTTTTTCAAACACAAAAAGGACATTGATACCAAAGGAAAACAAAGGAAGGGAGAACAGGTCTGGTGAGCTACGGCGACTACAGACAGAGCCCTCACCAAGACAAAATGTTGTAATAACTTTTGACTGCAGTCCCGCTTTTCTACCTCAGAAAGGAGTCTTTGCTTTCCTCCTCTTACTGCAGGGATGTGTATAGTCACCAGTAATAATATGGATTGATGACGAATGCTATTATCTCAATGCTTGCTGGTCTTTGAACCATGTTTAGGTTTGAAAAGTTCAATTTGTCTCATGAAGCACTAGACTTCTACATCCAGCTTAAAATCTCGTCTGCTCACGAAAGCCATTTGGCTGCTTTCAATTTTCTAAACCAAGAGCTCTTGGCACCCGCAATCGCTGTCTTTGAATCTGATATTGGGTCTAACTTACCTACAAAGTACGTTGTCGCCGTATCTTCGACTACTTCCACTACTTGGTACAGCTACTTCAAGACTTAGTCGTCGTCGAATCTGCTCTAAGATGTCATTCGTAGAGTAGATGTTGACTGCGTGGTAGAAGAACACCTTAACTACTTCGAAATTGTGACTTTCTGTCCTGATGCTGATTTACTCTTTTAGTTTCGTGTTCAATGCTGGGAAAGCTTCTTAAATGTCACCTTGGGAGGATGATGCCAATGTTGTTTGCGTATACCAGCAGCTGGGATAGTGCTTTCCGTGTTAACACAAGCCATACGCACTATTTACTCCAGCACTAGACTGAGTAAGTCACAAAAATACTTCCAAACTGTGTCCTCCAGCGTCACAAGACATATCTGAATCAGTTTTCCCGGAATCCCGAATCCACTTATCGCCCTGTAGAGCGACAGACGATAAATGCTATCATGCTATGCTTTAGCGGCTTTAAATTCGTTGAAAGGGTGGTGAGTCTCGGCTTAAAATTCTTTTGTCTTTTTCAGGATTCACATTGGTGGATCTGCCGGTCCAAAGGCCACACTGATGGGCCTCAGACAGTTCACACAGTACTCCCCCAGTAGTAACTGCAAGTTATACGATTGTCTGTCTTGTAGATGGGACATATGGAGCTGATGTTCCAGTTTTAGGGCATACTTTCGGCCACCCACACTTCGTTGATGTTTTGGTGTATGCACCCCTCAAGACATCACATCATTTCTTCAGAACTGCGTCAACGTCTGCTATGCTGGAATAGAGGACTTCTTCTTCTTTAACTGGAGGTAAGCGGTCTTCTTATCCTATCACTCCTTCAGCAACTGTTGGAAGTGATGTTTAAACTCAACTACAGCTCCCACTGCATCGGTGTCCAGGTGCCTTTCACTGTTTCAAAAAGCCTGCCATCTTCATGATAGCCTTTCAATTTGGGATCGAGAAGCAAAGGAATGTACCTATCTTCGTTTAAATTCTGGGAGAACTGTCAAGGTATTGCTTTTCCAACAAAGGTTCTCCAGGTTCAATCGAATCTTTAACGACCCAACCTATCCCAATCTGACTATGGTAAATCGATAGACACAATCTCCATGATCTTAATTACTTCGTATCCCTTCCTTGATTACCCGTTGGGTACTAAAAACCTTACAACATCCATTGATCTGTTAATTAAGGACACCAGAAAACATATTTCCTCCTTTTCGGTTCCATTAGCCAGACCACCATGTGAAACACAATACGACGAGTGACTCGTATGCATATCACATCAGAATTACCCCCGAACCATGTTGTGTGTGTAGCCGTAGCTCCTCACATCGTCGCCGTCGTAACTTACCCGCCCGTTGTGCGCCGTTAAACCGCTTCAAAATCCAATTTCGCATTAAAGGATTTAGATTACTTATTATCGATTACAGCTTCCGAGAATTGGCCTTCCATACACAAACACACATAGGCTGCGACAAAATTATTAATTTATGCACGTAAATTCTTATCGCTAATTATCATACGGTGCGTGGAACTGAAAATTCTCGTTTGCACAATAGGCGGCACCTCAAACCAAACAGAGTCCTTGCGTGTGTCTCCTCCCCGTATGTGATACATTTATCACCGCTGGTAATTAATTTATGAATACGTTCTAATAAGTCGGACAAAGGGGGTGGAAAAGGAAAAGGAAGTAAGGACACCACCACCATCTAGTTGTTGCTCCTTTTGCATATTAATTGCAATCAATTGCGTAACCAATACCACCACCGCCATCACACATCACAAAATGCGGTTCACATTACGATACCAAACTCAATTTGCTACGAAATTAAGCGTAGTAGTGCGTGGTATAGAGTCGCACACATGTGTGTCAGTGGTCCTGGCCATATTACACGGTAATCAAGGCAATGAACTAACCAACTCGTATCTCTCTCTCTCTAAATGAGTGTGTGTTTGTGACTTCATGGCCCAATGTATCCCAATTATGATAGCAATAAAGTTTAAAGTTTCTGCGGTTCACATTTAATTCTCTGGTGCTGGCTAACCACCGCTGGACATGATAATTTATTGTTTGGTTGCTCCTCACTTTGGAATTGTGTGGGCTGTGGGCTGTAAGGGATGGCAGCCTGCAAGGGTTTGCAAAACTACAACTCTTGCAACTTTACACAGGGGCTACCAGAAGAATGGAAGATAGAGTTATCGGGACCAGAATAAACTTCTTCCGTAGAGGTACACTCATTTGGGAAGGAAAATTGTAATTTAAATGGCAAAGCATTTGCAAGTTGGCAAAATAATTGAAATTTATCACGGAACCGGACAAGTTTATCTGTGGGAATAAATTTGTCTGTGTGTGTGTGTGTGTGTGCGGTTTGAACGTAATTAATGTCAGGAGTATTAATATCATGCGGGGCTTGGGCTGGGGGAGGAGACTAGATATAAGGGTTCGACTGAATGTCGATATGATATTGAAATGTGGGATTTTAAGGGCGGCCTATGAGTATGATGAAGGACGAATGAAGTGACGTGACCTTATTCCGATGGAAATTCGCCGTGCTGTGATGTGGTGTCCCACAGTGCGGTATAATTTCACCAATACTATCTCTGGGGGTGGTTTTCTATTTCTTGGAAGATTTTCCGGACCGGAGAAGTGGATCATCCGCTCTTCATGATTCAGCCACCTTCGCTTCAGTCTTCTGGCTACATAAGTCGATGTCGCTGTACAACCCATACAGTTCGTCGTTGTATCTCCTGCTCCACTCACCATCAATACAGATGGGGTCGAAAATCACCCGAAGAAAACAGCCAAGAGCAACCTCATTCATTCCTGACAAATTTTATGCCTCCACGCTATCGAGCAGGACTGGGATAATTAAGGTCTTTTTTGCAAGCGGTCACTTTAGCTGTTTAAGAGAGGACTTTGTTATTAAAGTTGTCTTCGTAGCCCAAAGAAGCAGCAATTGGGAAGACTTATTCTTCGTTTGATCTCAACGCTGGTGTCCTTGCTCCGTTTTTAATTCAGACAATATCCCTCTTATTTATAAGTTTTAACGCTCGTTTATAACTCTATTTAGAATGGGCAGGACAGTTTTTGATGCAGCACACCAGATGAGAGCGTTGTACTCAAGCTTAGGGCGAATGAAAGCCTTATAGACTTCGAAAGTGTGGCCGTTCCAACGAAGGTTGGTGTTAATACATGTTTTTGGACGCATCTGGATGCTGTCAAGGTCGGAATTAAATGAGTTCAACATACCCTTCCGTTCCTCTTATACGTCCGAAGAGTCCCTACTGAGAAACTGAGGGTACTATCATAAGGAGGGAGACAAGAGATGCCTTATAAAAATGAGAAAAATAGTGCGAAGCATAACAGAGTCTTGGGGAACACCACCATACAGTGAATTGCAGACTTGAAGTCGCCTAATTGAACCGCCCGAAAGATAGTTTCAAATCCGTTGAAGGAAAGATACATCAACGCCATTTCGACACCAAAGTCTTTTAGAGATTTGTTCCTTTACCTGGCCGTTAAAGCCTTTCCAATGAACGTATCATTATATCGAAGTTGCCTCCTTTACCTAGCAGTGGAAAGATTTTGACGAAAACTGTTGATAAATGATCAAATTTTGACGAAATTGACGAAGTCAGGTTAGATTTAGGCACAAATTGCTGTCGTATACGACTTTAAAGTCGATGAATCGATGATCCTTTTCGACTCCAGGTTCACTGTTCTTTTCAGTGCCAGCGTAAGAATTTAGTTCACAGCCGACCTTACCAACTTTTTTTTTGTCCGACCAAAACTTCTTATTCACCTTATCGCAGCACAAGCTCTAGTTTTGAACAGAAGTTTCACTGAAACTTGGAGTTTTGTGAAAGCTGCTCAACTTTTAAATTGACGAAAAATATATCCCTTAAGCAACCTCACCTATCAGTCTCTGGTGTCAATAACTGGTTTAGGTCTCACTGACAAAACAATGTCCGAGCTCCATCACATACAAGTGTATCTCTTGCACAATTTATTAAGTTTTAATCTAATTGCGTCGACTGAATTAGACTACAAAGCTGTTTGTCTAATTAGTTCTTCCAGTCCCTGTGCATTGGTCTTACCCCTTCAAAGAAGCAGACAATAAAAAATATTTATATGAACAGCTCTCAGCCTAATCACCTACACCTTACAGTAGCTCCCCAAGCTAATGACACACCAATAACAAGTCTACCGAAATGATCACCCTCTAAAAGGTCCTCAAAAATATGCCAACATTGAAAGGCATACTTATTGTGTTATCAAGTTTTTGTCCTTTTAACAGCCCGGTGGTGGGCTAAATGTTTCTATTCCCGCATTTGGCCTCATTCCTACACACAGAATCAATATATTGCCTCAGACATCCCTTGCGAAAAGATGTAAATCACGTTCCAATGAATTATATCACTCGGAAGGAAGTGTACCAGTTATGACAGACTTCTTCGTAACGACGAATGGCACACCCTAAGAACATCATGCGCCCTTTTTTTTTTTTCCTGCGCGCCCATCTATTCCTCATTCCCGAAAGTGCGAGACGTTAATCTAAATGTAGAAGCCGAACGAAAGCCTTTGGAAATACAAGTCTCGCGAGGAGAAGTAAAAGAGAAAAAAAAAATCGAATAAATTACGGCTGCCTTTATTGTATCATTAATTTCACATTACAGTTACGTTACGAGCCGCGGCAAGCCAGGAGGCAACAGCGTAGAGAGTGCGAAAAAACATGGTGTCCCAGTGGAGAATCCTTAGATCGTCGTAAAACGGCTTTAAAAAGAAAAAAAAAACGAATCAACTGCCACACTCATCCCTTGGCGGCTGGTGGATTTCTTTCCGACTCTGGTGGGTGCTGGCAACGACGATGACAACGAAGAAGGACGAGTGGGAAGTCCGTGATGGGTTGCTTCGGTTTTTCCTATGAGAAGCACGCAAATCATTTCGATATCCGATGCAAGGATCTAAATTGTCCCAGAAGATGTATTTTCAGTTACATTGGCACTTGGAAACGCAGCGCCAGCAAGAATTCGATACCCTTGTGTGAGGCGGCATGTCATTAGGCACGCGACAACGCCTCTGGCGACGGACGATGACGACAACATGATATGTCAACGTCGATGTGTAAGTTTCGATTATCATGTTATGACACATTTCCTTGGCAATGAAGGGAGAGTTCGTAATGATCTTGGATATGATAGCTTTCATGATGAGAAGGTTACGAACTTATGGGGAGGCGGCTACATCTGTCCAAGTTTATGAATTGAATTCAGTGCCGCCGTGATTTGGTTGTCAAATTCAATCAGAGTAACCCTAATGACTGGAAAAGGCTTCTAAGTGTGTTTGTGAAAGGTTTGAAGCTCATAGTTGCCTATTTCAACTTCTCCCAGGAGGTAAGGTCAATAGCTACACACGTTTTTGCTTTTGCGTCTTCATAGCACAGGGGATGCTCTTAGGACATTTTTCTGGTTATACTATAGAAATCATGTATTTTCTGAGCTGCAACCTACCACGAGACCATTTTAGTCCAGTCGTGGTCATATTTACTCGGACTTGTTGCAATAGTAATGGATTGTTCCACGTTTTGGACGAACGTATCGTTTTTGAAGTGCTAGGTAGGGTTATGTGACCAAAATGTAGGTCCATTGTGATACAACGTAGAGTGGATAACCAGCACTAGGAACCTTGCATGGTGAATTTTCTTTCTTTCTAAAGGAAGATACTCTGGGTATCGATTTTAACCCCTTTCTGCTACACACTATGTGCAAAACAAGACCTAGAGACAAAGTTCTTAATTTTGTAAATATCGAGACTGGCTAGGGTAGGATAGATGCACAGAAGATTGGTTACTGTTTCTTCCTCTTTCTCATTTCTATAGCTTTTAGAGAAATCTTTCGAAGTGAAATCCATTCTAATCGCATACCTGCCTATCAAGCAGGGACCCAGGAGAGGTCCAATTAAAGGGTTTAGGCAGTTTCCCTTCATAGGCAGAAGTCTTTCCCTTCTCTTCCGATCCGGATACGATCCTATTTGCCTCGACGCAAGACAAGTGCTGTTTGCTAAACTCATGGTATCACTGGCAAGGCGGAACTTTATCGATACTGTAGGAGCAGACGGTTTTTCCCTATTTTGAGAGACGTTTCAACTGGCACCTTCTTTTGCCAGCTCATCAGATCTACAGTTGTCTGGAACGTCCTTTTGTTAAAGCGGAGACATCAGGTCTCTATAAAAGACTTTCTCTTGCAATATCCACCATGGGAGATAGTGCAAGTTGTGTCGCAAGACATGAAGGGTGGGCAGGCCAACCTTTGCCAACAACATCTGACATGTCTCGGGCTCTTGACGAACCTTATCCGGAAGAGATGTTTGAAAGAGAGTGCGGGTTGGGTCTAGAGTAGGCTTAGCTTTAAGTGTTAGTTAAGGTTTGGTTTAGGCTAGAAAGGATAGATTCGTGATACTCTTTTCCGGTCGTTCTCCTAGGTATTCGCATAGGTCCTTGGACAAATTTCCTTCTTTTCCGTCTTTCGTTATTTGTACGTCTGATGTCCATGTAGGATAGTAGGGATCTCTCTCTCTACTCTTAGCTAGCTTAAATAGTACGAGATTCTGTGTGCTGAGCAGATAGTGCAAGGTGGGGTCGAAAAGAACCAGCCCCGTCCGACAAATTGAGCTGAGCAGCCGCAAGCGTGCCTCGGTCTAAAGTTGCCCCTGTGGTTCTACCCTGGCTCACAACAATGACAAGCTTATACAACCACGGAATACCTTATGCCTACTTACTAGGTAGGCTTTGTGTATGGCCTTATTCATTGCCGTACCCACGTTTGACTGTAAGCTTAGGGGAATTTGTAACAAAAGTCATCTAAAGAGAACAATTATACTGGCGGCCCTCTAGGTATGACTTTATCCATGAGACAAGGAAACCAAACGCCTGAAGTTTAAGGAATATGATTTTGTTTGAGAATTTATCAAAAGCTTTACTAGAATCGGTGGCAACAGCGTTTACTTCCTTGCCAGGATGAGAAAACTTCTCTAATCAAGTGTAGTGGAAAATATTCTGACAAATCCTTAACACATGTGTGTTCTTTCTTTGTCGACAAACTGTATGCTTCCGTTAGTGAGATTTAATTACAAAGAATTCCACAAGTCAGACGATGAATCCAAGTGGAAGGACTTTCACCATTCGGTGGTACACAGTACACACACTACCAACTACACACTCTTTCTTCTTATCTTTGACGTTTTTTTCTTTCGATTCCAATTACTGCAATTCATTTGAGGGGTTGCTGTTGCTTGTTGTTCAACGAATATCTATACAAGCAGGGCAGGCGAGGAGCAATAGCACTCTATTCAACCGTCTCACAATGCCCACTTGTTACATCTGCTACCCGCTCGGGTAGGTAGGACAATGCTAAAGCATGATTTTGCCACACATTTTCACTACGTGTGGCGGGCGTCCTATACGGCGACAACCATCTGCAACTGCCAACGCAACCATTTACTATTGTTATAAGGACCACCCAAACAAAAGGAGATTCCGTTTCTTTTATTTTTATTATTTTCCTATTCCTATTTCAATCTCCTTTTTTTTTGTTGTGTGTGTGTATGTGTGTGTTATCTCTCTTTTGGCATTCTTCGGGGAGAACTTCTTGTCCGGATCTAATTTATCACCCTCGGATAAATCTAAAGAGTGAGCAAATGGGTGGGGGGGGTAGCAGCGGGAGGAAACGGTGAATCTGTTAGATGTGCCCTCAAATGAATTAGTGGTGATATACGGTAACATGCCCCATAGGGATATGTCTGTCTATGTGTTGTGTGTTGTGTTATTTCAACCATCGTTGTCGTCGTCGTCTATTTTCATTTTTATTCTTCAACCAGAAGAAGAGATTTTTCCTTCAGGTCCTTGTGACCATATGAGGCTAAATCAGACTTTTAATACTGCAATGGACCGTAAAACAGGAGTAAGAGAGGGTAAAAGCCGAACAGAGAAGGAGAAAAACGGAAAATAAATATGAAACGATGTCCTAAATTGAATCATCAGCTGGATTCTGGTAGCGCAGGATATCGATGTTAGTCGTAGCAAGGATGGGATGTTGCTGTTGCTGCTGATGCTGATGTGAATTCTTTTTTGTTAACCATTCAAGTTGGACTTGGTGTTGGTTCTGGTTGATGGTGGTGATAATGTTGTTTGCCGTTAGGAAAATTGCGTACCTAACCTCTAGAGATTTAGCATAGAAAAGAGAATTGATGACATTACTTCTTTGTTCAGATGTGCCACACAAGGGAATGAGTGTGTGTCCTTTAATGCAAATTGAAGACTCAAATTGAGTTTAGATTTGTTGTCACTAATGTACTTACTTAAGCTGGTCACACCAAAGCAATTTGAAATACATTCATCAGACACGTCCAAGTGAAAACAATTAGGAAGCCTTTTCAAATCAGAACCATAAAATTGGAAAAGTGATGCTGCTCGCTTGCCAGAAAGGATATCACATTCGGGTCGTTGCTAATTGAAAACGGACAAACAGAATAATTTCCCATACAAATAGGAAATGCAATCCACCTATACCGTTGGAGGCTGAATTGTTTTCGAATTCAACGCGAGGTGGTGCTGAAGGAACTTTCCGGACGGACGGACGTTTGCATCCGGCTTTGTTCACCCGACTCTTGTTAGTTTCCAATTAACCTCGTAACACCAAATGGCTACATTTCGTCCCTAGAGGCGGGGCTAGGTCTTAGGGGTTACCAACGATTGTTGAACTATGCTTGGCTGCAGTTGTGGTTAGAATGAAATCTTTGATGTTTTACCAAGGCAAGTCAATTGTTTTGTTGGTTGAGGGGAGAGGATAATGGGATACCTAGCTCCTGACTTGTGTCCTATTTTTGTTTGGAAGTGCAATTGTTTGTTTTTGATTAGAAGAGTCGTTGGATAGCTTGTTGGGTGTATCCTTCTGATTTTGTTGTTGTTTTCCTAACACAGTAAATACATTTTTTCAGGACTCAAACGACCCTACAGTGGAAGGCTGCTCGAAACCATATGATATACTCACAATCGGTTGATATTGGAACGCGAAAATTCATAAGCACGATGTGCCTTGATCGTAGGTAAAGGTTAAGTTTTAACTTTTGGAACGTATTTCAGCTTCTAAACGTTGTTGATAAACATGCGTGTAGCTGGCAAAACCATGTACTTCCTTAGACCATTGATGGCAGAAAAGATTTCAAAAAGGGGCCAAAATTGAAAGCTTCGACAGAACTTTAAGATAGCCACCTACAACCTTGGGGAAGTTAGGGACTTTTTCATTCTTGCCAATCACTGGTCCTTTGAATTCGGAAAAGCCTTACGATTAAGAGAAAAGGAGGCATTTTTCAAACAATCGAGCTGGGCTAAGAGATAATGTGGTTGAGATAAATTTGGACAGTTTCTGGCGACGCTCTAAACGCTTTACTTAATGTGCTATCGTTGCACTTTGCCATTTAGAAAGAGACAATGAGAGCGATGTGTCAAATCAGATACACGAACAATGTCCTTTTTCCACGATGCTTATCAGTCATCTGAGCCCTGTCTTGTGATGAGGGTGATGAGGATTCAGATGATCTCTTTCAAGCGATTACTAATGCCTTCGACACGGATGGCTCTAGCACCACAATTGGAAGCCGGTTGGTATCTGAATGAGTAGCCAGATACTCCAATGCATTGGACAAATTTTCGACTCACTTCCAAACAGGAGTCCTTGTCATACTCGGAGTAGCTAACTATGTAGATAATTGAGGAGAGATGATGTGGTAAAAGAATTATCTGCAGTAAAAGTTGTTGTTATGCTTGCATGGCTTCCGCTCGCTTTAAATTATAAACATCAAGCTTTGCTATTTGAAAAATTTCGAATTAAAATCCTAAACGTAAGTTCCAGATTTTGAATGTGGTCCTTAGAAATGTTTTTCTTTTTCTATTTCAGATGAAAAAACTGCATCGAATGATGACGAAGATGGTGACGACAATGAGGAAGATGACGAGGATGAAGAAGGTAAGACCCTTCTTAAAACAATTGTGTATATACAAGGAAATAATTTAAAATCTTCTTTACAGGCGATACCGACGTCGTTGAAAAGACGTTTAAATTTGATGACTTTGTAAAGAGGTACATATGTACGACGTATCCTGTTTAATTTAAATTCTTCTTTCAGGTGTTCTCAATCGTAACTTTGATGCTGTGTTGCTTAGTCTTATGATTTTTTTAACCTCGTTTTGTTCAACTAAGCTATGCAATCTCAGGCCAATGTTGCAAAACAAGTCAAAGTCCGAAGTCAAATACTCCCTCTGCTGTTCGAATGGAATACGGTCAAGTCCTATCGATTTGTTTTATTTAAGTGCTTCGACCTCACCAATGATTTCATTTTTACTGGAGAAAAAAGTAGATGTCGACACTCCATTCAGACTCAGAGGCTTTGAGACTTCCAGTCACAATATAATTCAAAACTATACGAACGCCTTACAGTCACAGTATCAACCTAAGCCTGCTTATTGTTGCGTTCCCAGCAGACTACGTGATCTTCAAATTCAATTTCCGAAAAATTGCAGATTCCATCGCGAAGCTTGCCTGCTTCCATCGCATTCTTAACACACACTGTCCTAGCTATCCTCTGCAGATGTCAGATGCCAGCACCAAGCAATATGCACTAAGCAAACCACCAAGAGGTCTCGTGTAAAAGAGTTGCAAAATAGATGCTTTTTCTTGCTTTAACTAGAGAAGTATATCTGAGAGCTTTTGATTACACTTTCTCTTTAGCGGCGCTGTAGCCGTTATTGCGTTCTTCTAAACATTCACTTCTATCAAACTACCTATACAATGGAGAAATGATTCCTTCATCTTATGACCTGATCTTCAGCCAACACCCGCAGATAACCATTTAAACTCTTAGCCAACGTTAATAGCCCTACTGCTACTTAAAAGAAACGCGATCGACACCTACCTTATCACTAAGCAGATTTTGCCAAAGCTGGATCTCAAACGCTCTCACTGTCTTATCAGACTGAACAGATTGTTCATAAGCACCTTAGTAGGTGTCATAACAGGACACATCACCATCAGCAAGCACGCCAACAGGCTGGGCCTGCTCTACAATGACTTTGGCAGAAGCTGCATGGACGGGGAGGAGCATGAGGCAATTCTCCACCTTGTTTGTACATGTCCGGCCCTCTCAGCTCGAAGAAGACTACACTTAATAGCCAGCTTCTGTCACAATCTATGCGAACTGACTGATATGAGTATAGGCAGCCTCCACCACTTCATAGTAAGCTTCGAGTGGTTCTGAGGGTAGTATTTCTGGGAAAAGTGCAGATCCATGTGGTAACACAAATAACCTTATCTGGTCTAAATGAGGCTACATCCTGCAGCCTGCTACTCTAACGTACCTACCTACCTACCTAGGCTAAACTTTCAGCTTTTTCAGCCGGTCTAGCCAGGATATTGTTAAAATACGTCTTTTCGCGAGGACCACACTGAATTTATCTGATCTTCATACGGTACTTGGACTCGCTAATCTCGTTCCCTTTTCAAATGTCAAAATATTTCAGGTACTCATCTAGCCCGACGTCACTTCCTCAAAAGATCGCAGTTTCTTTTTTTTCTTATCAGCTGAAACCCAGCTGGCTGTGGTAGATCTTGATTCTGTATATCTTGTCGCTCATGACATTTAGCTAAGACACCTGTCATCTGACATTCCAGACACCAACTTGTACAGAATAATCAAAAAATGCTTGTCTTTGTTGATCGAAAGAGAAAAAACAAAAAACCACTAAATAAGTATTTTTAACAAGAACAAGATTACTAAGGACAGTCGGCCTCCACAAACCAATAAAACATCTGTTTTCATCAGCCCCTCATTTCCAAAGTGATTAATCCTTTAAAAAAAAAAAAATTGGAAACGACCAATTTACCCCCAAAAAAAAAAACGCCAGTCCTTACTCATTGTTCTAATCTTTTCCAACGACTTCTGACTCTAAGTCGTTCCTCCTTCCCCCATTGTTCACAGATTTTATTAGGTTCGTTCACCATCTGTAGACTTTTGATAGATCCGCTTCGCGTTTCTCCTCAAGATGACGAAGCATCAACCTCAATTGCATGTCTTGCGGATGGAGATGTTATATTTAATGAAAAAGGCTGCGCCTGCCGTCTCTCTTAAGATGGGGAATGATGAAACCAAAGAACAGAGAAACGGTTAATCTCTAATTAGCTCCCCTGGGGCAACAAATAGAAACGAAATTATAATCAAGACCAGATGGGAATAAAATCAAAAGTTTTCCACACTTTTTCCTCTCCGAAGAGTTGGCGGAGGGGGGCGAGAAAGACTGCCGGGAGAAAGGCTTAGGAAAGATAAATCCTGCAGGCATCAGACGAGTTGAGTTAGGTACCACACACACACACAAACACGCAGACAATCCTTTTGCAATGGCAGCAGCATCGCGCAAATGAATAAGAATGGAATCCTTGTGCCGGCATTAACTTTATTTGCTGAGCCTCAAAACAAACAAATGCCATCATCATAAATGAACTTTTGAAGGCTCAGTTAATTGCTGTGGAGTACTTAGGTACTTAAACTTTTATTATTATTTTTCTTTCTTTTTTTTTTTTTTTTTCTTCATTTGTTCTTGCATCCCTATTCATTTAGTCCTTATTCTGCTTTCCATTTTGTTTCCTTTTTTTTGTTTTTTTATCTGGATTCACTTAATTTAAGCGTTTAGATGGAAGTTGTTGACGAAGGGTGTTTCAGGTAGAATGGAATGGATTTTAAGGAAACGTGCGTAGTGTAGGGGTTGAATAAACTCACATGGAATATCGGGATTTGACTCCACAGCGAGGTATAATGAGCAATTGATGATGGAAAACAGTATTGGGGAGATCAGAGTGATAGCAAGCATCAGCAGTACTTTGGCTCTAAGCTACTGCAAGTCACAAGAACCAGCGTTTTAAGATCCAGATCGATTCCTATCAGATCCTCATCCTCAAGAATAAAGTTGCTTAAGGCCTTTTGTCTCATGTGGCTGAAAGCTAACGTCCCAGGCATTTATTCATGTTGTGCGTGTTATATTTTTTCGCACGAATTTTATTGCCAACTCCGAACAGTAGATTGAGAGGCTTTTTCCAAAGTTTATACGCACAAAAGGTTTGTCATTGCTTGCCGAAATTGCTGAAATTCGAACTTGTGTCGCTCGTTTAGAACTCCTACCCCTATAACCTACAACTGCAGCAACCCCTGCAGTAAAGTACAGCCTCACTCGGAGTGGTGTGGAGTACAGATTATAATTATCAATTGACCTCCCTGAACCAACTCGAGTTC
Organism: Criorhina ranunculi; assembly: GCA_951813785.1. Classification (NCBI taxonomy): domain Eukaryota; kingdom Metazoa; phylum Arthropoda; class Insecta; order Diptera; family Syrphidae; genus Criorhina; species Criorhina ranunculi. The sequence continues at coordinate 23,170,514 of OX638381.1, forward strand.
CGACGGAATTGTAGGTCGGTTCTCTATGGCTTGTTTGACAATTCATCCAGATCACTAAACAAGTGTTCTCCAAGGTAAGGGTAATGTGTCCTCCTCGGTCCATTGTTCTCAAACACATTCTCTTTAGGTGGGAGGTTCTGTTAAGTGCAATAATTTCTTTTGTTTTTCTCTTGTTTAGCTCTGTCTAGAGTGTTCTTGAAGTGCGGCATGTCTTGAGTGAAATCCATCTCTCGTTCGCGAGTTTTTAAAATTTCGCCGTGATGCTGGACTCTTTGGGTTCCATTGAGGGTAGGATTGAGTCATCGGCCATTGTCAGATTCATTTCAGAACTCATTCTTAAGAGCACATTCGCCTTTTCATTCCAATGGATGCCCTTACGTCCCGGGACCCAAATAAGTGTGACGTTATGATTGCCGCTGAGTTCCTTGAGCTCATCGTGGCAGCGTTTCACGGTTCTGGATTTGATTGCTTTTCTGACTGCCTGACCATCTACGCATACGTCGATGTTACTTATTGCGAGTGTCCGTTGTGATAGTCCCCGCGAGTCCACGGCAAAAGCTAGAACTTCCACCTGGAACAGACTAAAAATTTCAATCCTCCTTCGCTAGTGGCCGCCGCTGTTCGCCTCTCTTGAACTCCTAGTTTTGTTTTGTTTCAACAGATGGCGCCAGCGTTTTTTTTTTTAATTACTGACAGCTTATCTCATCGAATTTAATTAAAGAAAAACACCAAACCAAGAAGGATGAATTCCACTTATCCATCCATAAGGACGACCCCAATACAATAAATAACCACATGAATGGAAAAATACCAAATCTGACCTCGAAAATGTTGCAAATTTTGCGTGTTTTTCATTTATTTCCTGTAAGCACTACCCCTCTCAACTCAACATTCTCATTAGCATTAGCAATTTGTGCTGTTGACACCTGACATCTGTCATCACACAGTTTTTTGACTTATTTCAACGAAAATGCGTACATATCCAACGCCGCCGCCACGCCACGCCGTCAAACAAAAACTCACAAATGAAAAGCAGAAATGTCACGGTGTAAGCTGGAAAAAAAAAATTAAATTTCGTATTCAACATTGGTGGTGACATCCTGTGGCGCGCGGACGCCATTAAAAAAAAAAAACATTTTTACCAAGGTCCCTACATTCCTGTCTAACACATCGGGGAGCAATGCTTAAAATTCAATCCGAACACAATGTCGATGCGGGAAATAGCATAAATAAATGATTTTTTTTCTCCTTTCATTCCATTAACTGTCACGCACATTCGAATTAATTTTGAAATTTCATTAGTTCACTTAACCAGGGCAAAACCTCAACCCTCCCATGAATGTTAAGAGGCGTGAAACCTCTTCATTTTAGATTCTCTATAATTTGGATTGGCCATTAAGCAATTAGAACTTAAAAGAGTGATGCTTACTTTTTTGCTACGCTTACTTAGAGGCTCTGTGGGGCCTGCCTGCCCTGCCATCTAATAAATTATTAACTTGAATACTGTCGCGAAAGGCAAAACCCCCTTTAACGAGTTAAAATGGACGAAAAAGTCCAAGCAACCAACCCTGGGACAACTGGTGAGACTTTTTCCTTTTAAGAAAAGAAATACTAAATTAATTTAACCCGACACTTAAGACATTGTTCGTTGTTGGTTGCAAGTCCTGTGGGACAGGAAAATAAAAAAAAAAAACAAAAAGAAAACGCCTCAAGATAATGAAGAAATTATAAAAAAAAAAAAAATAAGGAAAGTTAAGTGGAAAGGAAGCGGAAAGCAACATTAACCATTTATTCACTTGCGGCAATGCCATAAACGGGTTTTTTCTGACCTCAGTCACTCTTACAATTAACTATCTGCAGTTTTTTTTAAATCTGGTATTGGGGAGGCTTTGTAGATGCGGCCGGAATTTTAAGAGAACGCTTTGACAAGCACAAAACACGATGAAAGACCATATGCATGCTCAAATCTTACCTACTCACCCCTTGTGGAGAATATGGCATCAACAACGACTGCGTAACGCGTTGTAACTCCCTACAACGTAACCTGAGTGACATTAATTCCTCCGAACTTGTTCTACGCCAAGTTTGCTTTTGCCAGAATTTCCGGCGATAGATCCTCGTATTCTTGACAGATATTCTCTTTGAGGACTTCAAGAATCTGAGACTTATTGACATAGACTCGTGACTTAAAAAAACATCACAAAAAGAAGTCTGGAACGTTTAAATCAGACGATCTTGCCGGCCAGTGCAAATCGCCAAAACGAGAGATTAGACGACCCGGTAATGCAGCCCTCAGAATTTCGGTTGTCGCCCGTGCAGTATGCGCCTGTTGGAACCACATGTTCTCCAGTCCCAATTCATCCAATTGAGGAAGAAGAAAGTCATTGAGCATGGCTCTGTAGCGCTCGCCATCCACAGCAGTCGCAGTCGTTTGGCGACATCTTCAGCCATAGCTGCGATATTCTCAGCTGAACGGGTGCTCCGGGGCCGGCCAGACCTGACAGCATCTCGTGTTGTCCCATACTCTTCTAGGCGAGCAGCTAAACGTCATAGTGCTTGACCAGTTGGTGTCGGACGCTGTTCACGCTACGCCAACACCACCGACGAATTATTCCGCAAAAATTATAGCATCTTCCGATAGGGTGATTAATTTTGCGCCACCTTGTACATCGTCTCCTACCGGTTTGGGGTCGATAGTTTTTTAGGATCATCTAATTCCCATTTAACATCTTCAGCAAGGGTAGCCACTTACTCAGTTACTTACGATGGCGTTAAAGTCTTGGGTAGACTTCATCCTCCATCAAAAGGCCTCTGCATCCAACTCGTTAACTAAAAAGCCCCAACTCACTTTCTTTAGCATTTCTGATCCTAACTCTTGCGCTGCCTTATGTAGCGTGAGGACTGATTCCAAATATATTGTGCACACTTTTGGAGCAGACTTTCAAATCATCTTCCATTATCTGAGGCTCCAGGCGTCTTTTTCTTAACTTGGGTTCTTTTTCTATGACGAGTAGTTCCTTCGAAGACCAATCGCCGACCTAGAAGGACTCTTTGGTTTAAAGATGACAGGTATACCGGTAGCAGTAACACAATTCAGAAAGAGGCAGTAAAGGCAATGTAGTGACTCAGGAGTTTTGCACCAAATACAGGACTTTCCAGAAGGAGCACGGTAGCATAAGTTGTCTGAACAATGTCCTTTGTTGTTGATGCCTATCGATGATATGAGCCCTGTCGTCTTATTCGACAGAAGATGATGAGAATTTAGATGATCTTCTGGAAGCTTTAACTTAAGTCTTTTCAACAGATGGCTCTAGCACCGCAAGTGGTACTGAAGCTGGTTGGTATCTGGATGGCGAAACCAAATACTCCAGCACTTTGAGCTAATTGGTGACTATATTTCAAACAGAAGTCTGCGTCATACTCGTAGTAGCTGACTCCAATTTTCCAGGAGAAAGATGACAACCAGGCTGTACTGTTGGCACTTGAGACTCTCACAAATCACTCGAAAATTATTCAAGGATCTAAGCAAACTAAATAGGTTTTTCAAGTGGATCCGGGTTCATCTCACGTGGTTTCTTAATCACGGGGTTAAGTGAAACAAAACTCGGCGATTAGCCCTGTTAGTCCGGAACTTTTAATTGGCATTAGTTCAGCAATAGTTATGTACTGAAACAACTCTCTAATGGTCGTGATCCATAAAGAGAAATGGTCTACCTTAACTAGGAAAGAAGGACTGTAGAACTAATAGCCGGCCTAATCACAGGACACAATGCATGTGGGCATCACTTGGCCAACATTGGAATCATCGAATACCCAACGTGTACGTCCTGTCTTGAAAGCAATAATACGACCGTATGTTGTTTAGTCCTGCACCGGTCCATTGATTAAATGTCGCAAAATGGCAGCAACGTTTTTTCTAGAATGTATGCCATTGCTCCTTCAAACCATTGCCATACGCAGACTAACTCAAACTTGATGACTTTTAAATAACATTCCCCTTGTGGTAAGTCTCAAATGAGACTAAAGTCATCCTAAAATTAAATTTCCACCATTTAAAGTCCCTCCGCCTTAACTGCCGGCGCGTCTCAATTTCCGACTGACACACATCTCAATACGACCCCATTCTCGGAAGAGTGGCTTTCCCTTCGCTATTTATAAATTAGAATCCGGGATGAAACAAGTTATCATGTTGAGTTGGTTTTTAACTGCGTAATAAATTTTGTTTGGTGCGAATATAAAGGCAATTAAGTCCACTTGATTTACCCCGTAAAACATCGCCCATACCCGTGCAGCCGGGACTTGGACTGCTTAATGCACAGGGCGGTACAATTGTGACCGGAAAAACGATTTCATTTTTTAACTGCCACCCCACGTCGATGGTAGGCGATACATACGCAGGGACCATCAAGCCATCCCCTCAGAACGAACCCATTCTTGACTGCTGCTGCTGCTTCTACTGGTGGTGCTGTCGGTGTAAATTGCCCTCCATTTTAATGACCTCTGAGTTTCATAAAAATTTACATAGCAAAGCTGTAAAGGAAATAAAAAAAAAAAGGAAGGAAAAGTACACCGAATGGGCTCTCATCTGTAACCACCAACCAAGCTCCGGGGGGACCGACTGAACGACCGTCATACCTGGCAAGTGGCACCACGATTGCCGTGTGGTTAATTCCTTCTTAGGTGCAAAAATGCAATAATTCCGCTTCGGTCTTTAATGAAGCCCTACACCTCTACCGGGTTTTATCTTAAATACATTTCGTTTAATTGAATTTTATCGCCCCCCGAGGCCCGACTGGGGCGAACAAGTTAAATGGGTTTCTGTTTAATGGCTTTAACCTGCGATTTTAGATAAATGAGCGACGCCAAGTCGAAGTTTTTCAGCCCCGGCAGATAGATACACTTCCTTTATTGGTTTATTAGATTAATGGATGGCTTGATAGGTACCGGTAAGGCTGGAGATATTTCTTTTTGAACGCCTTAACGGCGAATGCTTAATGATTTTGTCGATAATTAGGGTCCCGGGGCTATGATATCTGTTGTTCCACGTGGCTTCGCATATTCATTTTGGCTAAACACACTGATGAAATTCATCACTCTGATTGTTATTAGCTGGATAGGTGTCGAATTTACGATGGCGATTTATTGTACCCTTGTAGGAGGGTAGATAGAGTAATCTAGTGTTAACTAGAAATAATGGTGTGTCCTTAATGCAGGTGAGGAAATACATAATCGCAGTCGTAATTTAAATCGGGATAGGATTTACAAAGGCTTATCAGAATGACAAACAGAGGGTAGTCCAACACAGACCTAATGCAAGAGAAGCTTGTGAATATCGCTCTGAAACCCGGCTTGTAATTTCATCGAAGATCTCGTATTTCGTAGTTCCTTTGTGATCTGGAACCCAGTCAAGACTGAATGTGTTCAGCTTTCCCATCGAATCGAGAAGGGTTTTGTTTTCTTGAACTTTTTGGAAGTGATTGAAGGCCTTAAACGCAAATTACCTCCTCCAATTTTCAACTTAAATCAGTTCTTACTAAGCACACATCACATCCTTCGTGAGTCGCAGATCGTAAAATGTACACAACAGACGTCAAGAGTCAAGGTTTAAGTGCCGATCAAGTTCATCAAGCCTGAAATGCGAATTGTACTGAAATTCACTTCCCTAAGGCGGAAACATAGCACCCTGGGCAGACCTGCTTGCAGTGCCTATACTTGGACGTCGATGCTAATGAGTAGATGTAGATCTAACATGGCAATGAAAAGTTCTCTCCTTATGGTGCAAGTTGCATGTGGTGTTGAAAGCGCACTTGCTTAGCCGGGCAGATTTACAACGCTCGGACAGAGTTTGACATAAGACTCTGTAACCAAATAAGGTACTATGTCCAATCAACTTCAACATCACTAAAGCGCCATCTGTACCTTAAAGCACGTAGTTACTGGATGAAGAATAAACCACATACCCACCTGAGTTTTAAACAGGGGACCGTTTAGCATGCTTTTTAACACTTGTCACGGAAGAACATCGACTGTTATCACAGATCATTTACAGCCCGCGTCGTGTGACCTACTTTCAGTAGTAACACTGTCTCATGCCTAAAATAGACAAAAATTCGTAGAGATAACTCTTCCCTTTCAAGCGCATTCTGAATTCTACGAAAGGTTAGCAGAACAAGATCAGATTTAAAGATGTGAAACTCCCGAGGAAGCCATGTCACAGAGTCACGTCTCTTCTGTGTAGAGCCGAAATACAGTTCCAGAGTCGATCTTTCAATCCTCATTTTCCTCCCATTTCTCTGGATGTCTTCTTATTCCATCTCGCGTGTATTGTACATTGACAGTTCTTGGAGTCGTACCCTTGTAAGTTTGCATTACTCAAACTCAAACACGCTCTGTCAGCCAACCTCACTGTCTATCATGGACCCCTATGTATTATTGCCCAACAATTCCCTTAAGATATGGCATCAAACTCCCACTCTTCCTTAGTTTCACTATCTGAGACTACTATACAACTGAAGCTTGTTAGAACGCTTAACCTGGAAAGTTCACCTTGAATAGAGTTCATTATTTTCCTTGGACCGTACATGCATAACTAAAATGCTCCTTACGAAGCGACGATTGCTAACTTGACAATGTTTTCGAAATTATTGTTCCACAACACCTCCAAGTCAACATCGACCTGTAGTCCTTAACCTTGTTTAAAAGTTGTCTCCTCTATATTTCTGGACTTTTGACTGTTGCAACGTTCCAGTCGACGATGAAGTCCCAATAGCTTATTCTCACATTTTTCAAGTGCCAAATGGTGCACCACAAGGTTCTATTCCTCGGCCTTTATTATTTTAAACGCTTTAACGTTGTGAACGTTTTTTTTGAAAGTGTTTTCCAAGCCGAAATAATGGCGATAAAGGAAGCTTTATCATGGCTGAAGTGGAACATGGTACTAAGGATATCTGTATCTTCAGCGATAGCCAAGCTGCTTAAAAATCTCTGTATATTTTGCCGAAGTAATAAAACACATTGCCTTTTGTTTTAAGTCGGGAAAACTTTATAAAAAACCCGACTGTCTTTCTTCTCTAACTCTGACACGTCTGCACTCGTTGGGGTTGTTTTTCTAACTAAAAGATACTGATCGCGTATTAAGGGAGTGAGGTTCCCACATATCCGTGGTTATACGGATAGAATTCTCTCTTAGAGAGATTCTATAGGCATCACAATGGGCTATCCGCCTAAGTGGTTCCCATGGGACACCTATTCACCTAACCTAACCTAACCTAACGTTTGAAAAGGAGCATCTAGAAAGCATTCCAGAACTGAAGTTAGACTTTTTTTTTTCCTAGCGGGGAACACCACGCTGGAGCACTCGGACCCAAAAGCAGGTCCATTGTTCTACCAGCAGGTTCAACCCTTTTACTGTGTTTTCTTCGTCTTTCTTAGAAAGTCGAGTAAGAGCTTCAGTGATAAGGAGCTTAAGTAACCAGCATTCATCATATCAGCCCCACAAATCTGCCACCTGATACGAGCAAAGGCAGAACAATCACATAGTAAATGTTCCGCAGTGTCGTCGCCCTCTCCACAAGCGTCACAGACAGTGGTGTCACTTAAACCTAACACATTGAGATGTTTGGCAAAGAAGAAATGTCCCGTAATAGCGCCAATAAGTTGTCCGCAGTCTTTTCTACTGAGAGACAGCAAGAATGCCGCGGATTTCTTACAGACGTCGGGAAGGATCTGTTTAGTCTTCCTGCATCCTGGAGAGTCATGCCATCTACAGTTGTGTTTGCTAGAAACCCAACCATCAATAGAAGCCCTAACCGAAGATACGGGCAAACCTAACGTGGGTTCAGGGCCGGAGAAGTTTTCCTCTGAGCCTTGCCTGGCAAGCTCATCGGAGACCTCATTTCCGGTAATCCCGCTTTGTCCAGGGATCCATATAAGTCTTAGCAAATTCAGTCTTCCAAACCGGTTTGAAACTAGACCTGCATTTCCGAACTATTTTGGATCTAGTATGAGGATTGAGCAAGGCCTTAAGCGAAGCCTGACTGTCGCTACAGATGCAGGTACTGCGTCCCCTCCAAGTTGGACATTCTCACGTACCGTTTTCGTTTACGTGCTTAAACATTCAACAACGTCGTCAGGCATCATTCTTCACTTCTAGTGACTTTGTAAACACCCTTTAATATGCTTCCGATCTTTAAAATTTTCAAGTTGGAAATTGCCTCTGTTCAAATTCTTAAATTCAAAACGCCATTAACCATAACTTACACGCGTGGCCATAATAAATCATCTTCGACATGGAAACAAATTTAGTTTTCTATTAGTTTGACATCGTTTCCAATATAAAACCTCTTAATTTATCAGCAAGTAATTGAAAATGCATTTATACTCCATTAGGCATCTGATACTGCTATACAAAAGGCTACACCCGGTCTTAATGGATGCAGGACCTCGCACTCTTTCGATCTCACACTTGCACTTGCTCCCGACCTTAAACATATTACAAACAATTTTATTCTTCCCCCTCGGAAACCCATTGCACAGCAACCGCTTTTCAGTGCTGCTCTCAATGGAAGCGAGGACTTTAAATCACTTCAGTGGGGTGCAGTCCTTTTAAACAACAGTCAGTTGGGAAAAGTTTCAATATAAAATTGTTATAAGGACGATGCAGGCGAAAACAAAATAAAAAATAAAAAATGTGCCACACCATCAGGAAAAGGATGTTTTTTTTTTAATTTTTTTTTCTTCTCTCTCACTGCATGCATGTAACTTTGTTGAATAGAATTATTGTTGTGGTCCGACATTTTCTCTGTAATTTTTCACAAACAGGACTAAGAGTTCGTCCCCAACCGAAGACAAACCACTAAATGTCCATAATTATTCATGTAGTATATGCGTTGCACGAATGGACCTCAATCGGAAGTGCACGTTGAATGCTTTTATTGGACGCCATAATTTTATTATTTCCTTGTTCGGTATTTTTTAAGTGCAATTACAATTCATTAAAAAGAAATGGCTGCCGATCTGCGAACGGTAATGTGAAACATCAGGAGTCTTTGTTTGTTTAAAAGGAATCATTCTTGCTTGAGGGTAAGAGCAGCACGGTTTCGCTACCGCCAGCTGAACTTTTTACAATTTCCTCAGATATTGGTTCACAGAAAGTTAAGTTAGCCTTTATTTAGCTCAATTTAGCACCCTTATGTGTCACCTTCTCTTTGACAAGGCTAAGGCTAAACATTGCTGTTTTAATCCACCCGACTAGATAGTTCCAGTGGTTTACTTATTCACATAGATCTGTACTATAGCCTGAAAGTTGTTGCTGGCACTGGCGCTGCTTTTATGATGCAAGACTATTCCTTTTAAATCTTTCTTACATCAGCCAGTGCTGAAAAGTCAGTGATCTTCTCTGGATGGCAACAAGAGGGATAGGATCCAACAAGAGGCTTAGAAGGTCATTTTTAATGAGGCAGTACTCACTTACTGGTTCTTTCGGGAACACGGGTTGCTTTTGGCCTTGAATCCAGCCTCTAAATTTTGAAAAGTGCAAGACGTCAGCAGTCTTATTTTTTTGCTGAGAGTTTGTTAAGACTGTCGAACTGGATTTGTCGAGTACACGGTGCCTCGCTCTATCCAGAAAATGATAAATGAATACCCACCTTCCAATGGCTCATGTCTTTCTAAAAATGACGTAGCTGTCTAGGCTATTCCACCTTCGTTCAGCTTTTGATAGATAATTTGAAACTAGACTTCGTTTATTAGCTTCTACGAGCCCCTTCCACAAGGGCCGAATCTATCCTCGTTAGTTTATCGATTCAATGAGACCCACAATAAGACGATGAAGAAGCGACTTTTTAAAGACGCCAGTTCACCTCGACACAAGGGCTTTGATAGATGCCTGACTGTAAGCAGATTTGCACCGGTTTTGCCTGAAAAACACTACAGAACTTTGGTAATCTATAGAACCTTCATGTTTTAGAGGTCTCAGAGCGTCGTTTATCACCTCTTCGTCCTTCCATTACACTTTGGATGAAGTTCTCACAGCGACTGAAGTCTAATCTTGGAGTGAAGTTATCTTTAGAAGGTGATGCCATCTGTAACTTAAGTTGGCGCTACAGTCCGGAGTAGACCTGGGCCTTGACCTGTCGCCCATCTGTTGCGACGAAAAAAATCCACGATATTTGGCATATTCATTCGCTTAATCCTTAAGCTCTTAATCACCGGCGACTTTCAACCCAAACAAACTACTTATGCCTCTCTTACGTGCACGAGTAGCACAAAAGACACATTGAGGTTGGATTAGAGAGACGGTCTCTCACCTATTCTCATGTTAATTTCGAATATTCATGTTTATTATTTTAAGCAGCTACACCTCCCTGCCCCTTCAAACATGCCAACCGATGAGTGCTTCAATAGATATGACTAAGCTTAATCTCATATATGAGAAAATCCTTGTAGGCGTATCGTTTCGCTCGAATGACTTCAACACAACATAAGGATCTGAGGGGAGAGTACGACAAACTCTATTATGTATATGTACCGTATTAATGCCTTACAGCAGTCGAACAGAAACTTGCTTAAACTCCCGTCTCAGGGGTTAGTTTCAAGAACGACATCAGTGCCAACAATGTTCCATGGTGAAGAAATGTGATAAAGGCTGACTATATGCATCCTAGATTAAAAAACAACACATCCTCGACTGGTTCCGTCTGTCGTCCTTTCTCGACTTCTTCGTCATCGTCGTCATCCAAGGATGTAGGTCGGATATGAGAATGCAACAGAGATCGTTTCAGATTTCCCACATTATGAAATAAGATTGTCTCGGTTATTTGCGTAAAGGATATGTCACGGCTCATGGCATACTCCTTCCTTTATAGTGTTTCGTTGGTTTTCTTGTGTGCTAACCCGCCCCGTACATAACCTAGAGTTTTGCTTTCCAGAGAGATACACGTTGTCGGTTTCTGCAGGTGGGCTGAACTTCTTAACACAACATCTGCATAACAATGTGCGACTAGTATCCTGAGGATAAAGTGTATCGGGTCATAGTACTCGTAAGGTCCAGATGCAAACACAAAGGGCATTATTCCATCGTTTTGCATGTGGAAAGCTTTGAATGACTGAATGCATCCAAGGATATGCAATGTTTGTGTGCATTTCTGTGTGCATATCCATTCACGCAATGCTACTTAGTGCTAATTGCTAACATTGACGCTCTTGATTGTGAATTGGAGTGACCACCATCATGGACATGGGCGGGAAGAATGTGTTGTAATTGCTGATATACTCCAAAGTCCCATTGACCAAACACAATTGCAGTGATTTTTGACTTAATTAGCATGTCCTTGGGTTAGACTTATAGCTCTGCACTTTATGTGTAGCTTGAAGGCGATGACGCATTACATCGTTAAGGGTTGTTAACTCGTAAGTGACGGATGTGCAATTCATTTGGAAAATCAAGGACGAAGAAGTTGTGGTTGATACAAATAAAAAGCTTGGAACACAATTTACTTTAATGGTTGACCATTTTGGAACCACAAATTAAGTAGGGTTTGTCTGAGATCTTAAGATTCTTCCTGAGGATTTCAAGAAACTAATCGTTTTCGCTTAAATCTGCCAATGGTCGCTTCTTTGCATCGGAACAGGACTATATGAGGTGCCCGGCTGCTCCTAAAGCCTACATGCAATAACCCAAATATTTCGCCCTTGGTGGGACCAACAGCACAGTTTATAAGATACCACTTCTGACGTGCTAAAGTTGCCTTGAAGGTTCATAAAGTAAACGACTTAACCATCAGCATTTCAGGCTTATAGAGGTCTACAGTGCTCCAGGTAGAAGTGACTTCATCTGGGAATACGCTAACAAGTAAACAACCACCTTAAAGTGAACAATGGCTGACTTAAGATCCTTTTTAGTGCAGCCCAAGATCCATGTTGGACTGTGATGCCATATAAGACGATACCCACTCAATTGGTTGGTTCACCTTCTCTTCTTGACGATGTCTGTTCAACAGCACTTCCAAGTATAAAATCCTTATTCATCTCCTTCTCACAAGCACTTTTCGATTTAAGGTCACATTTAGTTCTCATGTCTTTTCTGTAGCGTTCGCCCTTAACCCAGATGAATTTTAAACTCGATGCAGAAAGTATCATAGTCTCAATGTTATTCTGTTTTCCTCATTGAATAATCATCTGTTCCTCACGGTTGTTAATGTTAAAACTGTGCTCCAAAAGGCTCTTCCTTTTACCCATACACAAGAGTGATTACTCGCTTTTAATTAAAACGAAGATGCGATGCGCACATGCACATCTCTGCCGGCATCTAGTTACACTCCATAATTAAATCAGGTACACCTCATAAATTTTAATCACGTCATAACTGCAAAACGTCTTTTTAGCGCGCTAATAGCTCCTCCTCGATGCTGGAAGGTTGAAAATTATGCTTTGCACACTGACTATGGCCTCTAGCCCCATCTTCTTCCTTGGGATCTTAATTAATGTGCATTTTTATTTTTTTTTTATTTTTTTAACTTACAAACCTTTCCTCACGCCCTCATCTCTCATGCGCTTCTCATTTTCAATTGCAGACTTTTACATCCGAAAATCATTCGTGCCTGCAGCATCGTACTTGTCGACTGGGAAAAAATTCCAACAAAATCATTGAAGAGCACTGTAACTATCCTTCATCGCATCGCATATGGCTGCTCCTGCCCGGCCATGCTGTACCAGGTAAGTGAAGTAGTGTTTGAAGTCCTTGCGAAGGTATACAAGTATACGCTTCGCAGGTCCGCGCTCAACTAATGTTTTTCCGGCAATTAATTCGGTGTTCAGTTGTGCCGCGATTTTCACTTCTCATTCATCTCGCAAAACAAACATAAATCAATGTCAGCGGGCGGAAAAGCACAGGCGGGGGGTGGGCGAAGGAAAGAAAAAATCCACACGGGGTAGGGTGGGTCGCTGGGGCACGCTCGCAGTGGGTGGCGAAATTAATCTTTTTGCTACTCTCAGGAAAATTACAAAAAACCCGCCCAGGAGGGGATGGAGGAGAACAAAATTGCACGACTGCCGGTGACGGCACAGCGCGTATCTGTGGTTATTCACCCAAGTGACGACTGCTTGGACCTATGACTACCATCCACCGCCAGGACGCGTGTGGATGCAAATGAAATTGTCTAATGTTTAATCACAGTTAAGCTTTTCGTAAAGTTCTGGCGTCTGTTCGTGAACGGCATCATCAAGAGAGACACTCTGGCGGATCCCTTGAGAGGGAAAATCCTATCGTGAGTCTGGCCGCCGACAATGACGACGACGATGCCTACCTGTCTCCTGCTCCTTGGGTGTCTTCGGATTCTAAGCTTCTCCCGGCTGTCTGTTGACGTGGCTGCAAATAAGGTTTTGCTGGAGTATGAAAAAATGCGGAGTCACAGAGACCCACGGGGATGGGGTGGAGGTGGTTTACATTTGTGATTATCAAATGGAGGTTCTGAACAAACGGCGGGAAGTTCCTTCGTGCCGTTGAGCTGCGAGACATGTCATTGTTTAATTCCTTAGTGACTTTTGAGCAATGTTCTGTTACGAGCCTTCAACTCTTGATGTCTATGACTGAACGATGATGATTGTTTAAGGTTGTTACACTTAGGTTTATTGCGCGATAAGAAAAATGTCTGACATCGTTTGAGGCTTTTCTAATGAAGCTTGGTGTCGATAACGTCTGTGTCATGTTAAAGACGATGGGCTGGGATTTGTGTTTGATGATTTGACAGGTTGCAATTTTTAGCGTTTACAGCAATAAAAAGTTCAGTGGGACGCACTCATAGGAATTGATCTGTTTCGAGAAGTTATTACCAACTTTTATAGCCTTCAAAGCACTTGAACACGATTTTCCTTTGACCTCAATGACAACTTCCAACTTGTCACCCATGATGTATGTTAGGACCTTACAAGCCGTGACCAACATAAAGTAAGAACAGCACCACGATGGAACATCAAGAGATTTACTTCTTTGGTCTCCTTCTTTTGTCTGAGGACACTCTTTTACTCAGCATGAGTTGTTTGTTCATATCTATAAACGTTGCAAGCCACATGTATATCATATCATCCGAACCACAATTTGCCTCTCGAATTGGCCAAGCGAACTCATGCTAGGGTCTTGTACAGGGTCTCCTTAGTTATTTGAGATCCACCCTCAGTTGCTTTTTCAATCCAAAAAAACATCGATTGGCCAGAGTTATTCTTCGTTTTTTAAGATTTCGCTTTCAGAGACAAATTGGACAAAGTTTCTCACAACCTCAAAGTTACAGCTGTCCACTGAGAAGTTCTGTCCATTTCATCGATGTTGGGTGACCCTTCTTGTGGACCTAGTGCTAAATGCAATTTCTGAAAATCATTATCTTCCATCGCGTCCTTTTGTACTTCTAACAAGGGGAGTAATGGAATGCCATCATCTTCCTCTGCTGCGGTGTTAGAATCTTCAGCTGCATCGGCGAAGGATTCCTTCAACCATTCCACAGCGCCTGCGAACTTCTCATCAATATTTCCCAGCAACGACCGGATGGTGCCCATGTCCAAAGGAGTACGGACAATTTTTCGCTTTTGTTGTTGTTTGGCAGCGGCGTTCTTTCTTGCAGATGATTTCGATGGCTTTTTGGACCTTCGGTCATCCTCTGAATCGCTCTCCTTATCATGGCCAGTGTCCTTCTTTGACTTCCTCTTTCTGAGCTTGACTGGAAGAATTACTTATACTTTTTTTTCGCCCTTCTTCATCGCTAAACTTATACCGATCGCTTCCTCCTTAATACTCAAAAAGGCACCAGTGAAACCCGCTGAATTCTGCCATCATCGTCGGTGTACGCAAGTACTAACACAGGCTTTTGATAGATTGTGCCTCTTTGTGAGTTTCGTCCAATCTATTCAAGCATAGTCACATCACAGCGCGTCACTTTGTCTAAATCCTTTTTTTGATGTCAAAGGTCTTGGTGATGTCGTTTCGAACCTTGATGGAGCAGCGAGCATTTTCCATCGTTATCCTGCACAGACCGATGAGTTTGGCATATGCGATATCCAGAAATGGGTCTATATAGCACGTCTCTACAAAGACATTCATAGGCCGCCTTAAAGTCTTTAAAGAGATGCTAGCGCTCGATTTTGGATCTTAGGTTTTCTCCAGGATCCGTGAACTTTACTTCCGATGTCATTTACTATCATCGTCCGGTGGTTCAATTGGCTCAGTGGTTAAAGTGGCAGCAACGCTACCAATTCAGCTCGACAAACTCCTCTTTTACTCAGAAAAGATTTGATGACACCTGCTCTCCTTCCTATCATAGAACCCTCCATCAACATATTTACATAACCCGCCGTCCACCAGTTTAGATTAGTTTCATTGTCACGGCAGTCTAGAATCTAGCAGCCTTGTCTAAACTATTCTTCTCCCTCTTGGTTTAAAAATCATCATCTCATTGTATCCCGTCCAACTCCTCTTTCAACTTCTAAATCCTTTTTCTCGCCTCTTTAGGCAGTCCTCTTCAAAATATTCCAGCAAGTATTCGCAGCACCACGTGACCCTCATTCCGAAGAACTACGTCGACTTGGTATCTATGTAATTCGGAAATTCGTCGAAACCGCTCCGAAAAATCCAAAAATCTACGCTGAACTCTTTTTCTACAAAACCATCAGGGATGCCAACGAACTGGAAACCGGCTACTGCGATGTCTACGATGCGTAAGTTCAATCAAATTCACTAAAGAAAAATACAGAAATAGCCTTTACTCCATCCACAGCGGTACAAAGGGCACCTGGACCGAGGAACAAGACAACGAACTGCGTTTCCTCTTTGAAGAAAACCAAAACAATCCCCAAACTGATCAGGGTGAGTTCCAATCCAATTCCAAACAAAAGATACGAATTTTCTTTTTGATAAATTGTATCTCGTCCCCCCCAAAAAAAAAAAGAAGAACTATAACGGTTTATGCCATTTCCCATTGCACATTTACACATCATCCCAATCCCAAATTGTCATCTCGTTGAACACGCAATTTCTCTCCCTTTCTTCCTTTCATGCTCTGCCAGATGTGATTGATTGGATTTTGGAAAATTTAATCGATAAAACTCGCACCCGACGTGGAATCCTGAAAAAACTACGAGAACTCGGTTTGCAATTCAAGGCTCCGACGAAGAAATCAACAGCAGCTTCCAGTAACAAAAATCTATGGGGTACTGAGGACGATGATGAACTGAAGGCACTGTATGATGAACATCGTTTGGAGAATGGTGAGTCCCTATAATTCTCGGTGTCCCTTGTTTTTGCACTGAAATGCTCCTTTTCTCATTGTAGACTGCCTGCAGAGGATACTGGACGCATTTGGCGAGCGACGTTCGAAAAATCACATCATTAAGCGGATGATACAATTACATTTAATTGCGGATAAATCGGAAATTCTTCCAGTGAAGCCCAGAAAGAGGAAGTCAAAGAAGGACAGTGGCCATGATGAGGAGAGCGATTCAGAGGATGACCGAAGGTCCAAAAAGCCATCGAAATCATCTGCAAGAAAGAACGCCGCTGCCAAGCAGCAGCAAATGCGAAAAATTGTCCGCACTCCTTTGGACATGGGCACCATCCGGTCGTTGCTGGGAAATATTGATGAGAAGTTCGCAGGCGCTGTGGAATGGTTGAAGGAATCCTTCGCCGATGCAGCTGAAGATTCTAACACCGCAGCGGAGGAAGATGATGGCATTCCATTACTCCCCTTGTTAGAAGTACAAAAGGACGCGATGGAAGATAATGATTTTCAGAAATTGCTTTTAGCACTAGGTGCCCAACCACCAATTGCTGAGATGGAGAACTACTGGCGAATTCCGGTCTATTTGAATGCCGCCGACTTGAAATTCCGCGAGAGAATCCTTGGCGGTGAAGAAGTTGACGATAATGAGTTGAATATTGAGCAGGAAGCGGAGGAAGAGGCAGCGGCTCTTAATGGAAACTCATCTGGGGAAGAAAGTGAGGAGGACTACCTCGATACTTTCATGAATAAACGTCGCGAACAGATGAATAGCCTTCTGTACAGTAAGAGCGACGACGAGGATGAGCAACGCGTACCATTAGCGGCCAAAGAAAAGCCAACTAGCAAGTCCTTGAAAAAATCCGATGAAGATAAGGCATCCGAGGATGCGACTCGCAAAAAGTCAACAAAGAAGGGTAAACAAAAGAATGATAAATTCAATCTCTTCGACATGGTTAAAGGAGCTGCAGATGAAGAAGACCCCAATGAACTCGATTTCAATTCGGAGGACTATCGTCAACGTCTGGCCGAGTTAGGATCCACGGATTCCGAATCCGATAACCAAGCTGAAACGACTGTTATTGAAAATATTGAAAACACTGGAAACACCTCTATCGGAAGGAATCGTTCACGTGTCCGTAATAACCGAATTGATTCTGATTCCGACGAGGATGTCGCCGATAAAACTGAAGATGCACCAGCAGGCAGCAATGAAGTAAGGAAACGCCCGCGCTCCACTGACGATGAAGATGACAATAATGAAGCCACAGCACCACCATCCTTATCGAACGACAACGATGACAATGACAACGACGATGATGATGAACTATTCATCAGGCGAAAGGAACTTCCAACGGGAAAAACCAAGTTGGGCGAGCAGCCCAAGCGACGTCGCATTGCCATTATCGATGAGGACGACGAAGATGAAGCTGACTTTTAATACCCCCGCCAGGACATGGTAATGAGTTGTCCTGTAATTGCAAAGCCAACTCCAGGGTACACTCATCTCGAGGACAAACAAAGTTAAACACCGGGAAGTCAATTACCATGGCACTCCGCCTTTTGTTGGTGTTTTACATTTTTTTTCTTCCACTCACCCTTTGCATTCTTCCTTTTATGTGAATCCTTTTTATGGTATTCTATTGTAATACCGTTATTTTATGTGCGAAATAAAAATAAAAACGAAGTTCATTTCAATGGAATTGTTTTCTTGTTTATAGCGGGCGACTTTTTTTTTTTTTTGTTACTCTCAAGCCTGATGACGAAGGGCCAATTTTGATTGCGTCAAGGTGGCAGTAAACATTTTTTGTTTGCATTTTGCATTGATTCCTGTTTCCGGCGAGCGAACGACAGGAATGCTGGAATTTTAAAGGGGTAATTTGGCCCTTAGCCTGTGGTCGTAGATTCAAATGTTAATCGTGTGCAGTTTCAATAAAAATGGAAATCACCTGAAACACTGGACGGGTGTTGGTCTCTGTAATTGTATTTGTGGGTGAATGGGACTCTTAAATCCGCAGCTATAGAGTTTCGGTAAGCCTTCAAGCCTTTGATTGAATTTTGAAAACTCTAATGAAAAATAGAAGGAATGTGATATGAAACTGTAGACTATGCATGGACATCGAAGGGAGAAGGAAAAAGAAGAAAAGTATCTGGCAGAGTGGGTAATAAAAACCTTTAAAGCATTTGAAACTTCTGACCGGCAGAAGAAAGATGAGCCTATCGACTGATAACAAATGTAAATATGTGGATGTTAAGTAAAATCCTTCTCTGGCGTGCTAATCGAATCAGTTTCGCTGTCCTCAATAACCTTGAATCGGGCTTTAGGAATAGGTAGTGATTTTATTGTGAGCAATCAGCTGCTTTACAAGCTTTCAATCAAAACTGTTGTTTCGCCGCCTGGCTTAAAAAAAATATAACATAACTTGGTCGTATACTTTGCCTGGAACATATGTAGCTCGATTGTCTTAAAGACCAATGTGCTAACAGAGAGTGCTTACCTCAAGATCGACTCCGATTCCGTTTCGACTTGCGCTTTGTAGCCTTGCCATGCCATTTCTATTCAGAAGCTGTTAGAGGTTAAGTAGACTAATATTCTTTGAAGATAATCAATGCTTATGTGGACCAGCAGTTGAGTTCACTGTCGCCTCATTGATTTAATCTGTAAGAACCTCTATATAGAACTACCGAGAGCAGGAAGTCGGTCAGTCATAGCGACGTCAAAAGAAACAAGAGAGCAGATGAACAAGTAAGGAAAAGCCCAGCTTGGCAAGTACTCATACAGCAATAATATTACTTCTTGTTGAAGTAAGAAATAACCAAACTTGTGTTATACCGCCTTGTATAACTCTAGTTTTACTGCACGTGCTTGACGCCATACCTTCCTGCCGTGAATTTCTTTATTGTCGCCTGGTGAAAGCAAACGCATCAGAGGCATATTGACAATGCTGCTTCTTGAGTGATTAGGGAACATCTCTCGATGGCAGCTATTCGACATCAAATTTCCTCCTTTAGCTTCGTTGCGTTCTGTAATAATCCATAGGTTAGGATAGCTGTCTGCACCAGGGTACGGACACACTTAGACCAGAAGAGATGCATTATGCTTCCACTGGATTTGTCTTAGGGCTTATTCAACCATTCGGAGCTTCTGACGCAGCGAAGAATGCTACTTGTACTAGAATGGAGCAGTCTTCTTGTGGACTGAGCTTGACAGGTATAACCAAAAAGTGGATGGTTGTTTCTTCTTCCTAGACCTTTTCTCTCAGCAATGTTCAGTGATGACACCTATTATGGAGCTGATTTGGGGTCATTTAAGTATCACAGATCCATTGAAGCGTTTTTGATCTGAACCTGTCGTTGAATTTGTCTATGGACAAGATAAGTCCAGAATATTCTAACTTGGAATATACTGGACGAGTGCATCTCTTTGACTTCTCGACCCAATGCCAAGTTAACTAATGCTAGACAATTCATCGGAGAATATCAAATTCCTTTGTACATTGTATGATGTGGAACTAGCTTGAATCCGCCATCAAAGGTAGGGTCGTAGGCTCTATATTTGTTCGATTGTAGTATCAAAAACTCCTTTCATTACAATCTGTGCGCTAAAAACCGCCGTGCCCGACTGCATATATACAGACATGTGTAATAGCTACTGCATTGCTCATGCTTTTTGACTAGGAGCTGGTGTCCTGTCTTTGGTACTTCTGCTGTCGTTTTTCTCTTCTGCGACAGCGTAACTGCATATTGAGCTCGTGTTGGTACTTGTTGATCATAACATACTCGGATCGATGCCAAGATTTGGATTCTATGCCTATGTCTTCCTCTTGAGATAATTCCACATGCAAACACCCGCTGATTCTGTCTTCTTGTATCATTTTTCAGACTATATTATCGATACAACCCTGTGCTAGCTTGAGATGATAGGAATCTCTTTCGTTGTTCTTGGGAAGCCCACAAAGCACCAACAAATAAAAAGAGATATTTAGCCAGCTTCGCCTTCCTGTCCGTCGTTTGGACAATAAAACTTGTATACAAAATCTCTTATTTAAGCAAATTTTTCTTTTATTATTATCATTATTACATTTTGGTTAAGAACACAATAGAATACCATAAAACAAATATTTGATACAAACATTCGCCACAGGCATGCGTCAATATTACATAGACAAACAAAAAAAAAATGCCACAATTGCAAGAACAAAATTCGACATCAGCTCTAAAAGAAACAAAAAATAAAAATAAAAATAAAAAATAAAACAAACATCGCTTCTATATTTAACGAATCGATAACTGGTCAAAACACTGTAAGGATACACAAAATGGGTGCAACTTAACATTGTGTTTCCCCCCCATTTTACTTGGATTAATAATTGAATGTCCGATGAAATTGACTTCAAAAGTTCAACAAACTATGCAATTACAAAATGAAATTTAAATTTTTGACACTTTCGTTCGAAAATGTGTAAAGTTTCGAACTGTCATTTTGACATTTCTAGCATATCCGTAGATTTTTTATAGCGTTACACAGCTCTATGTCTTTACTAGAAATACAAATGGAAGCAGTAGCATTTAAAAACGGAAATCCAAAGAAGTTATCTATTCGAAGTTAAAGTTCGAAAACATACACATTTTCGAAATGTCATTATAAACTAATGCATCATATAGCATTCTATGTCTTTGAAGTGCATTTTTCATATGAAAAACACAAACTGCGTGGTCTGCTGGTTTCAAGTCTTGCGTCAACTGGATCTTTTAAGCATGTAGGGCAAGATCTTTATGCAAAATGTGGTGTAAAGTGCTCGCGGATGGGCCCAATTTGTGTGTTCGTCTCGAAATCGACACACCTGGGTTTTTAGTCACACTCTCAGCTATGGCGACGATATTTTCACCCGACCTTGCCGGACGAACACGAGTTGCAGTCTTCACATCGCTTACCTGTCCGAGACGTTCAAATTTATCGATTAAATTCGCTATAGCTGTGCGGGAAGGCGCTTGATGATGACGTTTCCGTCACCATTTTCGTAGTGAATTTTCACTATTCCAGCACGTAGTACGAGTCATGTGGACTGAATGTGGACAGTTCAATAACGGTGTAAAATTTAAAATGACACCTCTTGTTGGATGACCCTTAAAGTTAAATTTCATCGGACTTATTACCATCCATCTCAAAAAGACTTGCACACATCTAATCGCTCTTTACAAATCAGAACAAATCATGTGTCAAATCTTTTCGTCATGTCTATCTGTATCTCATCGCAAAAAAAAAAGAAACAATTGCAAACTCTCCTCACTTACTTAAGATGAAAATTAAAAAAAAAAAATTCAATTAACCTAACGAAATCTTTACGTTCTAAGTCTTTCAGTGCTTTTCGTTCTTCTACGAGTATATTCTATAATTCTATGAAATTCAGCTATTTTCTCCTCTCATACGTTTCTTGGTTTTTTTGGATTCAATTGCATCCATAAATGCTGAGATGGTATTTGTGTGTGTGTGTGCGGGTGTTTGTGAAGTATGAATACTTAAAATGAATGAACACCACTGAGTGCATTTGCATTGAGTTTCAATGATGCGGCGAACTGAAAAGTCCTTTCAGTAGAATACGACTCCCGAAAAGGTGTGCTGGAATGACAAGGATGTCATCCTCTCTCTCTTTGTCTCTCTCTCTCTGTGCGTATGATGTGATTTACCGGCGGCGGTTAAAGGTCCTCTTCCTTCTATTCGACCTTACACTTTCCTCTTCTCATGCTATGAACTTGAATGAAGATTTTAAATCTAGTTGTAGTAGGTAGTAGGTATAGTACACATTAGGATGAATTAGATGAAAACTATTTGGTGAGTAATTTCCATTTAACCACGCCATGTTAGAAGGCTCCAGCCGGTTCTTGGTGATGGCTGTGCAATGATTTCGCTTGGATTTGTTTGTAAGATTTGTTGCTGCTGTTGTTGTTGTTGTTGGAACTGCTGCTGCTGCTGTGACTGTAAGTGAGGTTGCCTCTCTTCTTCAGCTGATGGTAGAGGATTTGGATTTAGAATTGCCCTCAAAATTGACTGTTCACCAATGGAATTCTTAACGACGGATAATTGGCTCTGAGTCTCCTCCGCTGGCTGAAACTGTTGTGACTGTAGATGGTCGGGTAGGATTTTCGACTGTAACGGCTCTTGCTGGAGGAATGATGATATGAAGGCCGGAAGTGTTGCTGGGGCTTTAGATAGTAGTGATAGCTGCTGCTGGGGTTTCGCCTGTTGGGGTTGTTGATTATTAAATTGTGAGCTTGTGTACGATGTTTTCGTGTTAAATGTGTTTTGCTTGTATTCATACGTTTCGATCTTGTTGACAGAGGCTCCCCCAAATGGTGCCAATGATGGATCCATACAGAGTCCCTTGTAGCGGGGTGAAGGATTCATTCCGTAAGTTTTGCATGAGGGTTTGCCAACTTCATAGGGATTGTAACCGACAACATTGCCCCTGTAAATTTAAATTAATCGATTATAAATGAAAATCTTAATTGGATTGTCTATTGAAAGAGGTTAAGGGTTTTGTTTGGTACCTACCCTGGGCCATAGTTGCATACGTAGAGTTTATTGTATTTCGATCGGTCTTTGTACTCCGAGAAGCCACATCCAATCAAATTTGTCTCACCCCAGACCAGCTGAAAAGAAAAAGGAAAATAAAGGTTTATTGTAAAGGGTTTGAAAAGTGAATGAGATTACTTTTATGAATGTCAACCCTAATAAAAAGTATTGGCACTTTATTAAACAGAAAAGTGTTAGGAGAGACTAGGTCTGATATAGAGTGTTCGATATTGTGTTCTTGAGATGACATTCAAACTTTGCGACATAAGTGTTCAAACTCTATACAGACGCATCTAAAATAGATATTAGTACGGTACTTGCTGTTTACTCTCAATTTCGAAATAGAGGTCTACTGGACTAAAGAATGACTACAGCGTCTTTCAAGCCAAAAGTTGTGGAACGCTGTGGAAATGATTTAAGAGTCGTCAGGCAGCTATTAAGGCATTGCAATCAACCTCCATAAGGTCCAGGCTCGCAAAATTACGTAAAACAAAATTGAATGAGATGAACCCCAAGTCCCAGATTTATTTTGGTATCCATAGGTTCCCATTTGAAATATTTAGGACAAAACTCTAGATCATCTACTGTTAAGGCTGTGAGTAAACTAGAGATTGCTTCTCTAATTTGTTTAGAGGTTTGTGCCTTGAAAATAGCTAATTTTCGATTAGAATCTCTCGCTGAAACCTCCACCTGGAAGTGTTTACAGTCTCGTCGTCCGAATCTGTGGTCGGAGGACATTTGCACAATTTATAGGCTTCATTTAAGACTAGTGATGTATGCTAGACTACCAAATCATACCAAGGTTGAAAGTAAATTTAAAATTTCAAACTCACCTGTGAGTAATGACCAGTTTTAGGTGACCAAGAAGCGCCAAACGAATATTTCTGCACTTCATTGAACCAGTTGTTGATCCGCGATGGGAAATCCCCATCATCTGACTCTAGCGGTGCCGTACTCCATATGACTGCTAGATTTTGTCCCATCGTAAAACGTTCTAAAACAAAGATAAAAAGCAAATAGATACACCCATCTGTTAATCTTGCCACAAAAGATACTAAAATCAAGATTTTTTCTAGATACCACACAAAAAATCTACTGGAAAAAACAAATCACAAAATTAGACAGAAAGGAAAACAAACAAAACACAAAAAGTGCAAATAGAAACCGCTAAAGCACACCCACAACCACCTAAAACCAAAGCCTCCAAGCATTACTCCTACGGTCATTGCCCGAGGGAAGTGCGAAAAATATAGAAAAAAAAAACACAAAATATGTATAAATATGTATCTACACACTGCTACTTACTTATTGTTCGATGCGGATCATGTCTGAATTCACAATTGTTGGCCCATTCTTGGGCACGAGCGGCCAACTCATCGTCCCATACTATCTCTTGCATATTTTCCGCGGCCGGTTGACCAGGAAAACCGCCTGTGGCTACTAGTTGTCTCAATCTATTGTGCTCCTGTAGGATAATTCTTTTCTCTTCGGCTGTGATTCCAGTACCTGTAAAAAAAAAAAAAAAACGACACGTTTGAGACTGAGAGTTAAATACTTTTTTTTGTTAAAAAAAATTAAAAAAAAAAAAAATAATAATAAGGACGGAGGGTGAAGCTAATTAATATTCTATCCATAGTTATATCATAGCTATTTTCGGTTCGCTTTGAATATTAGAATATTCAAATTGTTGTAGGGGAGTGGAGATTGTTTTTTTTTTTCAATTTTTATTTAACTATCGATTAAGTGTCTTATAGCGAATGACGGATACTTGTTTAAGACTAAAAAAAATCATCGCAGATTACAACGAAAAACTGAGAAAAGGTAAAGAAAAGATGAAAGATATATAGGAAAACACCCTAGGGCGAAAGAATCTTTTTTTTTTTTTTGTTCTTTGGCTATCGTCTTGGATTATATTGAATATTTAATGATTTCAATATATTCTGCTTGTGTCAAACAAAAAATAGAAAATAACGTTGAATGGGAATACAAGGCAGAACCCGAAGACTAGAAAATCTATCCACAATAAAAGCAAAGCAGATACTTCTTTTTGTTCTTTTTTTTTGTTTAAGATACACTGTCTCCGCTTTTTTTTTTTTGCGTTTTTTATCCACTTGTTCGCCTCATTTGTATGCGACACAAGCCTTTATTATATAACCTATCAATAGGTGATTTGATTCTTTTTTTTCTTTTGAGTTTTTTTCTTTTTCTATGAAAACTTTGGACGAATGTTAAGTAAGAGAAGAGACTTGTAAAGAAAGATTTAACAAAACACATGAGAAAAAAGAAAAAAAAAGTTAAGAGACAAACAACGGTAGATTATTCAGATTTGAAAGATGTAAAGTGCCATTTTGATGGGTTTAGGGAATATTGAAAACTTTGTCGGGCATTCTCAGTCAAAGATTTATGTATGCATAAAAGTTGTCCATAGTTAACAATTTATAAGGCGAGGTATGAGAGTGTCTGCCTAGGATTTACTGTCAGATAATTATATTTGTTTGTACAAAGACTGTTTTGAACAAGCCCTTTTAAACTGATTAGGCCTAAGATTGGCCTAGATATTGTGATAATTGAGATGTGTCCATCTATGATTTGTCTTCATCAGAGCTTCTGCAGGAGGAAGGTTAGGGAAACAAATAACTATGGAAAGTGTAATCGATCTACGCAGAGCTTGAGCTTACGCCGACAAGACCATCTAAATTTGATGACAAAAACTGCAAATACAAATCGTGAAAAACCAAAGCTTAGCTTTTAGGCGACTATTCATGTTCTGTGCGTTAAATTTCCAAAAGACAAATGGAGACGCAAAGAAAGGTAATAATAAATGTTGTTTTTGTTTCTGACTCAACGCACTAACCAATGAGCTACTTGATAACACAGCTGGTTTTTTAATTTAGCTTCAAAAGTGGTTGACAACACTGATTCAGCACAGGAGGGAGATAGATAGAGAAAGGCTTCTTGAGGAAGAGCTACACTCCGCATTGGAGCTAGGCCTCAACCAAAAAGCATCTCCAGCCAGATCGATCTATAGCTAGCTACGTCCAGTTTCGCACTTGCCCTCTAGACTTGTGTGCTCCACCTGAATCGCCGTCCCTCGATAATGGAATCGTATGTAAATAGATAGGTTTGGTATGGAAAACTTTTCACAGCTTTAGTACTTTTGTGTCTTTAAGAATCCTATTGTGCGACTCTTAACGAGTGTAGAGCAGTTTTTTTTTTACTCCAAAGACTGCCAAAGAGTCGAGTATCTTATCTGGGTGAATGGCTGCAAGGTGAACAGCTAAAACGTAATAGAGCTGCGCATTCTGCTGGAATGTTTATTCTCAAGACACTGTCTACAGAGTGGATAAGTTCATTTGGCGCGGAGTAGGTGCATTTTCAGAAGGCAGTGGCCTTGAATAATTCTAGTTATGGCTCTGAGATTTACAGAGAATTAAGTTTTTTCATTGTGAGCTTGTGTGCTCTGATAGGTTTCCCTGAATCCAGATTAGCATCGACTTGAATGACCATGTCAACTTTTTCGTTTCCAGCTAATCCGACGTGGTCTGGATACAACTAAACGGGTAGATTACGAGAGCTTTATGGGAATACAACGACTATTTAGGGCATATATTGGTTCCGTATTGAGCTTCTTGGCTATACAGGATCTTATGGCCCACGGTTTAGATTTAACGCCATTGTAATGCCCACAAGATACACTTCTTAAACTGAGTACCACATCCAATGCATGTTTTAAACAACCCGAATGGGTATTATAACAACTCGCCTGCGATTCTAGGCCGCTTCTTAGTCAACCTTTCAATAACTTTAATCATATTTCTAAAAAGGCGAGAAAACGCAGCGACCTCAGTAGACCTCTACAACAAAACAGGAAATTGTGTTAAATGAACTATCGTTCTACAAGTCCATAGAAGACTCTTCCTAAACCTTCTAAAGGAACCATGCACCCGCAATTGAATCTACTAAAAACAATCCGTTTTGTCGAAATACTTAACCATTTGGAGCTTTGTGTTTGTGAAACTCTGAGGAGTTGCCTTTGTTTGTATAGCTGCACATAAACACACCCTACAATACGTAAAACTTTTACAATACGAGTCATTAAGTTCAATAAATATTTGCTCTGGTACGCAACGCACACACTTCTTTGGATATTAAAGTTGTACCACTCAAGGTCTACACGTATCGGCGACTTTTCGTTAAATTCTATTGACACCTCAAGACCATCAATTCGATTTTTTTTTTGTTTTTGTTTTCTTAGCTACTCATAACTCCTCATAATTTTTTTTTTTTTTGTTAAACGGGGAAAATCCATCGATTAAACCGTAGAGAAAAACCATCGCCAAAGTATCTATTACCACACATTTCGTATCTATGCCATTAGAATTCAAACAGAAAACTTTGGAAAGAAAATTATTATACAAGAAACCTGTTTGGCGTATCTATTACCGAAAGAAGCTACTATAATTAGATTCTTAAACAAAAAGAATTTCGAAATCGATAGTCAAAAACGTTCAACAATTCTATGCAAAGGTATTTATGGAAAAATGTTCTTTTTGACCGTGATCGCTGTCACGGCTATCAACACTTGTGGTCTATAAAAAAAGGAAAATCCATGTATCCATTGGTGTTAGGTTAATTAATTTACGTATCCTTGGCATGACATTCAAGGGCGCACCTCGCAAAAAAAAAACACGGCAGATAGTGTCTGCCTGTAAGTGGTCCATGTAAGTGCTGCGATTGATAATTGCCGCATCACCGCCTCTTAGCCATGTATCTACATCAATACGAGACGAGTTTACATATCCAGATTCGTTTTGTTTAACGCACAACAGTGATGTATCTTAAATTCGCAGATGTTATGTCAAGTCAAGTGATGATATTGATGAAGATGATGAGTTACTATGACAAACTTAACCGTGAACTGAAATGAATATTCGCGCTGTACTCGACCAAACAAATTAAAGCAAAATATTCTCAGATACTTTATGCAAAAGATGAGATACTCCAGGAGAAGACCTTGAACAATTTTGCAGCTTGTTTCTTGGTCGGGCTGTATTTATTTATTGCTTAAGTGGTACCAGACACTGAGGCGGCAATATGCTTGTATCTGTTATTAATAATCGTTAATGAAACAACAAAAAAGAAACAGTTTAAGTACAAGTATATCTCAAGAGGAAGAAACTAAGAACCTGATTTCAGTTTTATGAATTTATGTGCTAACTGTTGTCTGCAAAGTGATGTGTGTTGACATAAAGTTGGCACTTGTTTTCGCTCAGCAAAAAAAAAGGGATAAGTGTGAGTAGTTGATGAAATGGATAATCAGTTTTCAAAAAAAAAAAAAACCGGAAATGTCTAGGACAAGTTAAAGAAGTCGATAATAAGTAGACTGGAAAAGATTTACATCTACCTAAGTTGAAGACCACTTGCAGAGAAATTACCATTCCTCTTGGAGGTTCAAGGTTCATCGTAAACTGTTTGAATATTTAACGTCAATAGGTACATCCTATTGAAAAACTACCTACGCCATTAAAAAGAAACTGTTATGATAATGGCTGCTGTTGTTAACTCTAATCTGAATGTAGATATGGAAATGTCACTCAGAGTGTATTGGTGTGTAAGTTCATAAGAATGTTTTACAGCACATCGTCATAAAGAACAGTGCCCTCATGTGGGTGTTAATCTTAAAGGTTTATGAACCGATATTTGTGTGGGTAATAGTTGGGGTTGACTAATGACTTAATGATTTAAGAGATTACTTTAATCATGTTTCATACGGAACGCAGTGGAGTTAGACACAGTATAGACTAGGAAGGAAACATGACATGTAGCAAGTTTTCTGAAGATGTTTATAACTTTGATATTTTATTCAATAATCTCGGCGACATAGCTGACGAAAATGTCAAGAAAGTCCATCTTAGGATTGAAATGAGCTCTATCATCACAACAGGCATCTGTGTTAATACAGCCAGCCAGATCAATCATCTGACAACGAATTTTGGTTTCGTTGGAAGACTTTACTTGCGATTATTTTGCAATCATGTGCATTATATAGCTGGACATGGTCTTGACCTACTTTACTTAATCCAATTATCCAACGAATACTGATTGCTTTTCGTTTGCAACGCAACTTTTGTCATGGAGAACCCTCAATTTTCAATAGTTATCTTCTCTCTTATCTTGAGAATGTAAAAATGGCATGCGCGGCCAGATGATGTCTCTCGAAGTGCACAGTATGGATTTTAAGAATTATGGATCCTCAAATTCAATCTTCAATTGGGTTTACACGGGAAAGAAGTGGCCACGAAATTACAGTGTCACAAAGTATCCCTTTCGGCAGTTTGTATAGCAATTTCAATGAAAGGAACAACCTATCTAATCTAAACTTGTGGTAGGGCTGAAAACTGTATAAAAGAAGTCGTACGTTAAGGTTATGGAGAAAGTTGATCTTAAATTTGGACAATAGTCGAAGAATAAGTGCCACAAAAAATGCATTGGATACTCGCATGGAGAAATACTTGTGAAATTTGAGTTAGTCACCAAACGACTTAAGGGTCTATCCCGCATCGCAATCCTTTAAACGACCCAAACCTAATGCGGATTTCAACGAAGACCTAGTGTTCCATTATTATAATTTAAACAAAATTTGTTACTAACTCTGATTTAAGACGGATGGAAGCGGTCCCTCTATCAATTATTTACCATCGAATCCTTTATAAACAAGTTTGTCTTAACTGTTTGCAAGAATAGCCTTAATTTTTGATGTCCATCTATGCGAATTTTCTGTGTATTAGAATTTCTTCAGAAAAACATTGCATACTTCCAGGTCAGGGTCGATTTTAATGCTGCCATTGACTCAACCATCTTGGGGTGTCCACATGTTGATTTAAATTCTATTTTAATTTGAGAAACATGCTGATTCTTAGTTTGAAAGTCAATTCATTCATATTGACCAATAAACTTAATTGGTTCTAATAACATCATCAAACTACTAAAAGAAACAATAAAAAATAAAAAGGAAAAACCAAATAAAGCATCGCAAACGTCAACGTCAGGTTTCACAGGTGCCCTTCTGCGACATCGTTACTCGTATTCTTCTCTCGATATTTTCGAAAGTTTGAACAAACTTTTTTAAGAGAAAACGAAACTAGTTCCCAACATCGCACGAAAGCGGAATTTTTAAGTATAAAGTATCCAATATCTTTAAAAAAAAAATTAAAAATTCAGCGAATAATTTGTTGATTTTTATGCAATAGTGGCAGATTTTTATTTATTTTTTTCCTACCGCCAAGTTTCATGTATCTATAGCTCTTTTGGTTACCTTCCTTAGGAAATATAATCTTTATAGTTATTTATGGAATATAAATTTTGGGATTAATTTGAATATTTTACATATTGATATCTATCCGGTCGGGGGGTGTCTACATATACATACGAGTATATGTAGTCATTTCCTTTTTTTATGATTGCGTGTATCATCCGAAATTAATTAGCATTAGAAGTTTTATTATTGTTGTTGTTGTGGTTTTCTTAAGAGAAAAACAAAACTTGTTAATCTGATAAAAGTTTATTCAACCGATCATCATCATGAGATCAAAGTTGTTTGACTTTTTTTTTTAAGTTTTAATGGCTGGCACGTGTAAGGATTTGAAACAAGTCAAAAAAATACAAATAATTCATAAGAAGAGAAAGAGACAGGAAATAGTGTTTTTTTTTTAAATTCTTTTTTGAATATTTTATTGGGAATAAATTAAAGTTTTGATTAAATCTTAGAGCGAAAATAATTTAAGCAAACTTATATAGAAACTTGAGGTTATACGAAAAGCCTGTATATCGAACTTTATAACTGGGCCAGCTTATTAGCATATATCTGTGCTAAAATAGATACTTACGTCCAGTTTCATTTTAACGCTTGACCTCGAAGAGACGACGTGACGTTAATATTTCATACGAGTCATCGAGGTGGAAATAAGGTGGAGAAATTAAAAGAAAGGACATATATGTAAGAAGTTGGCTTCGATGCTTATCTTACAATCATGTTTGGGTGCAACTAATCAAATTGCATTACTTGAAGAATATGCAGAACGTCTAACAATCTGTCTGTATGTTTGTGCGCTTACAACTTTAGAACAACTCAATTGAATTTGAATCTGTTTTGCTCTGATGATATTCTATTCCTTCACAACTGTTGTTGGCTAACGAATTGTTTTCTGGAACAAGCAGTCATTTGATAAAATGCAAAGGACAGCGAGGACAGCTTTGTGAATAAAAACTAGGTAGACAATACTCCACTCTGCAACAAGTATTGTATTATATTCTACCAAGCGAAAAGGGGATTTCCTTAATTGAGGGTTTTCATAAACCTCAATGGAGTTCTAGATTCTATGTTCTAAATATCCGTCGAGCACAGTGAAGATCGCATTAGATGCAATGTTCTTCTCTTTGCGGCACCAGAGTATTCACAAAAAATATGTTCTACAATCTTTTTTTGTTTTATGGAACCGGTAGTTGGAAGGGACCAGTGCAGCCCGCTAAGAGCCTTAAATTACCCTTGTTTAATTCAAGTAACTTCCTGGCCGTACTTTGA
Source organism: Criorhina ranunculi (assembly GCA_951813785.1). Taxonomy (NCBI): domain Eukaryota; kingdom Metazoa; phylum Arthropoda; class Insecta; order Diptera; family Syrphidae; genus Criorhina; species Criorhina ranunculi. Next base: position 23,201,928 of record OX638381.1, read on the forward strand.
TTTGGATTGATGAATCCTTTCGCTTGACTCAAGCGCTTTGTGTTTGTCTAGTGTTCAGCGAGGCTTTCTTTTGTGTGATTTTGAAGTAGACATTGCTAGATGATCCAATGGGTGGACGACAAGCGCCTCTTCTTGCTAAACACCCCGTCGTCCATTCCCCTTGAAGTTTTCATGTCCTCGAATTCAGACCACTTTAACTATGTTTGTTGAAGTGAGTCTTTAAGGCTGTCCCAGGCAACCCGATCCTATCGTATAGACCTTGAGAGCCCTGAACGCTGCCTGACTGGGCGGGTGCTAGATCGATCTACTTGTGGAATCATTGCATAAATTTTGTCTCAAGTGCAAATCTTTCAAGCCTACTTCAGCAGTCTGTGGAATTTCGGCACCAAATACATAGAAGCAAGTTCTCAAGAGAAAGAGTGTTTTAAGGAAAGTAACTTGATTTGGTAATTAAGCGAGGAATCTGCAAGAATAACGATGTTTCCAAGTATCTTACAACAAAATAGTTCCATAGCACTATAAGCTCTTGCAATAACCTTTTACAATGCATGCTGCGAGTAGTTTTAGAGTAGCCAGTCCCTGTTCCGTACTCCGAAACATCAAATTCATCCATCAATTGATCATCTGTTACTTAGTAGATATATTAACGAGCTGCTAAATTCTAAAACACATTCCATTCCTTTGACGTAGACTATATTTGCACCCAAGCCTGTGGAACTAGTAACGACAAACGTTCTCTGTCAATATTTTCATTAGTACTTCATCAATACCGTCAGAATATGAGTTCAATTTTATCATTTTAAAACGCAATTTTTTGTTAATAAACAAAAATATTTATATTCTAAAACAACAGACAAATTAATTAACAGTCCAATCCCACATTCCTTCGTCTAATCAGCTTTCAAATGGCGCCCCAAAATCCATTGACCCGTGCATGTGGGTTCTGAAAATGGTAATCTAACACCCAAACCCTCTTCAGTTTCACTTTCAAATTAGGTATGAGTACTTGAATCTGGAATGTTTTCAGACAAATAAATCATAACACCCGCCGTTCGTCCCGTTTGCTTGAGATATCCATATTGTGACGCAAGCAATTTCGAGTACCTACTCTATCCCAACACACACCATAGAGGTGTTCAAGATCGTTTTTGGTATGATCATCATCATCAGCACCTGAGTCATTAGGTTTGTGGAGCTCTACAAAACAATTGAATTGTTTCCTAATCCCAGAGTGGATGATCGAGAGGGTACTACTCACAGACACCATCATCGACATCGACATCGACATCATAAGATGAAAAATGAAATTGAAACGAATAATGTGGCTATTGGGGTCGATGACCATAACACATTTGTTATTGTCTAATGGAACAATTAATAACGTCGAGTTATAGAAGTGGTCGAAGTGTGTGTGTGGGTTGAAGTAGTTATTTTTTTTTTTGAAATTGCGGGGGCTTGAGACTTGATCGGTGATCTGTTTTGCAAAATTTTTCAATGACCAATCCAAGGTTGACAAATTGGTGACCTATAAAACTTAAGTGTGTATTTGTCTTAATCCTTTGGCTTTCGTAATGTGCTTAGCATTTTTAAATAGGAAGCTAGAGTGATGACTGTAAGTAGGTATTTTATATTCGGGTTTTCGGAATTATTTTGCATAACTATTTGAAGAAAGTTAACAAAATGAGATCATGTATAGTGTTTGAATGAAATGCGAGAGGCTTTTAGAGTAGAAAATATGATTCCTAGACTTTTTTTTTTGTTTTGGCACTTTGATGATGCAATCAAACTGCGCAGACTCTGAGGAATTACTTAGTCGATCTTGTCAAACCAGAAAGTTACCTAGCTTCTGTGCGAGATTAATTTTTTGATGAAATCGAGGAATGCAGATAGATTTTGAAATGGAATTGCGGGCATATGAGAGGCGCCTTTAATCGAAAAGCTAAAGTGGTCCATCAGCTACGGCATATATGTATCTTTAAATGATTTTAAGCCAACCTTCGGCGCATGTTTTAGTTTAGACACTTTTCGTACGCATCTAACCTTTATTTAAGACACAATTAGTTAGACTAGGCCTTCCAGAACAGTCTTCATTTAACGATTATGGGTGCCATTTCAGAATTAAGATATTGTTAGAGGTTTTATTGCTTGACCACTTGGACTCGAGGTTGAAAAGGACAGTTTATCGGTTCAAAGAGCAGCCCGGAATGGGCGGAAGATACATTCCCAAAGGAAAAGAGCATAAGCATGACAAGATGGAAACGTTTTTGTAAGAAATGAAGTTCATGCCTGTGTAGAAGTGTATCGCAAACACAACTTCGTATGAAGTATTAAGCAAACTTGGCGCAGGATAGATGCGTCAAGGGCAGAGTCTTTGGGAATATTCTAGGTTCGCAAGTATTGTTAACATCGATGGCACTGACTTGTTGCCAGCGCTTCTCATAATTCGACAACTAGACCCATAATCAGTTGACTTCTGTGGAAAACTGGCTAGAAACTTCTACTTTTGGAAAAGTACTAACTTTTTACAAACGTCCCGCAATCCCAAAGTCAGATGTTCTACAACTCAATTGCTATTCTTAACTTTCATCTTACTCATCCAAGAACATAAAACAGATCGTGCCATAATAATCATTTTGTATATCCATCCGTATGATTAACAATTAACACTACCACTTAACGCGGTCATAAACAACAGTTACCAAGTTCTCTGAAACCCATCAACCTGAACATTATTGATTTTCCTTGTTATCATTTTCTAAATAGAAATTAACTCACAATAATTGGCTGTTGGTTATTAGCGAAATCTATCTACAAAACCCTTTCATTGCAGACCATCAGTCGAATGGACTCACAAAGATGCTAATCAAATGACTTGCTTAACATATATAAAATCCAAATGAGAAAACTTGCAAAGTAGCATCGAGTATCTTTGACTGCGAAACACACACATATAAACTACAAGGATGGATGGATGTTGTAATCTTGAACATAAAGCAACCACAAGATGTGTAATTAGCAATATATAAACAATTCGTATCTCTGACTACTCGTGTATCTCGTTTCTCGTATTCAAATGGAATTGCGAGTGAAAGTCAATAAATCATCGGAACACACTATTGACTATTGAGTAATAATGACAAGTGAAGTCGGAGCTACGCGACACAAGCATGATTCGAGTTCGCATTGAGACCTTGTTCTGATGTGAGTTTGAATTGTAATTAGCAGAAGAGTACAATAATCGAACAAACCTATGTTTGAACGAATCACGGAAGTAACGACTGTCATTCAAATCGAAGGCAGTTAGCTGGTCAACATTGGGCTAGGTGCCAATTGTTTGTCAATGAAAGGTTACTGCTTGGTTTTTTTTTTCCTCCGACTAGACATCCCTTCATTGGAATGAGAATCTTTTTAGTGCAGAGGCTAGTTATTGGGGACGCCACCCTACGCTAGAGCAGAGGCGAAACCCGAAAGTCAAACTAATGCAAACCGTTCTTTGTCAAAATGAATACACTCCGTTACAAATCGTTTGCGAAAACTGCTCAAAGCAACCAAAGTTTAAACGTCAAGCTTAACTTGTGTACCAAAACTTTCAAAATCTTGGTTCTAAACAGTGTACCTATGTCTAGGGATTTAAATCGCATTTATCCTCTTCTCATTTACTAGGATTTTTCAAACTAAACCAAGCTTCCATTCTTTAGAAAACAGCCTTTGATGCTAAAGATCAAAAGTTATTAAAGCGATAACCGCTTTCGAAGGTTTTTTTAAGACTTTACTTAAATGTAGAAGATTTGGTATATAAGGTTGTGCCCACCCTTCGAGAAACCATAGTTCGAGGCGCTGATGTCTAAAAATGCAGTGAATGACAGGTTACGAGGGCCTAAAAATGTTTTTAAACAAAAATGTTGAAACTAAAAGTTCTTACCTTTGAGCTCAAAATTAGCTTAGTCGTAACCTAGCGAAAGTAAACTAATCTTTGCTTAAAGAATAGTCCAAATTAAAGAAAATTGGTTGTCAAAACTTATCAACCCTGTTCCAAGTCATTCGCCATGTGACAACTAACATACAAGGTCTTTTGATCCATAATTGACATCAGCACGTAGATTAAAATTGACTTTGACTTTTCGTCATTACTGTCTTCCGTGTCCTCTTTAAAAAAAAATCCTCTCAAAGCTAATTACTGACTAGACTACCCTAAGGCTAAACTTGACTCTTCAATCAAATCGAATTGTATATCATTATATCTTCAACCATCAAGGCCCTCGTCATCATCAGCTTCATATGAATAGGTCTATGGGAAGTAAACTAAAGCCCACAAAGCAAAATGCCATCAAAAGGATGTCAATGTAAACGAAAAAAAGAAAATACAACCTAAGTAAACAAGCAGCGTTACAATTTTATCGTAAAACAACTTAAGTGACAAGTTAATAAAGATAATTACTAAGAGACAACATTCAGCAGTATATCGTGCAAAACTACAGGGTATCTCATCTCTTCTTCTTGTCCATGAAAGTCTGGATCCCTTGAGTAAACAATTAAGTGGACAATCTTTTTATCGATATCTCAATTGCAAGAGTGAATGCGGAAAAAAATAAGAAGAAACCACACAAGATAACACTAAAAATGACCAAACGACAGGCTTATAGCGATAATAAAAGATTTTTAATTGGTATGTCTGTAGGCTGTAACTGGACTTTAAGATGGTCCATGAGGTGGAAACATTTGTAGAACTCCTGCTGAGGATTACAGGTTCAAATATAGGTGATGGACAATGATAGGTAGGTTAAGCCCCTAAAGCAATGATGTAGACTGAAATATAGACTCTTTTTGAGAGAAGTTTTATTGAAGATTTTAATGCTTTTCTTCGAGGGGCTTAAGAAGGTTATGGCGTCTAATTAGGTGTCGAAAGTCTATTCCAATTAGACATTCTCTTAGCGATTCTCATTTGAATTGGTTTTACAGAGGATTGGAGGAATTTTATCGAGCCATAAGTTAGACAACACTCTACATGCAACACTTGAACTATAATGTGGGATGCCAGAGGGATGCATTCTTGGGCTTTTCCTTTTATCATTTTTCAGAGCTCCGCATTAGGTGTATTGACGTTCTTTGGTCTATGCTTATATTTGGTTACATCACTACAAGCCTAAAGCCTGTCTCATTTGTCCCGATCTCGGTTTTAAGTAAATGTGATAACACAGTGCTGTACATTATGTATTTCTTCTTATATCATCAGTTCTGTTATAATAAAGGTTTCTTAGAAATTGGTGTGACTATTCTTAATTTTGTGGATAACAAACAAACTTATCGCATCTAAGTCTAAAGTCTAAAACATTGACAAATGGTCGACTAAGCACGAGCCACTTTTAAGTGCAAACAAATTTAAAGTGCTTGTTATATGTTTCAGACAGTATTTAAGCTTTCAAGCTTAACAGTCCTTAGGCAGAAAAATCATAAAAATAAATCAGGACATTCATTTGGTTAAATTCCAACTTATGTCTGTCCTCGAATGAAGTAAACTGATCTCGTTTTCCCATCAAAACATAATACACTCATTCAAAATGTTCTCATCTGCCTTGGTACTCAATGCAATTGTACGTTCACTTCATCCATACATCACTCTTCATTCGTTGAAGTATGTAATTTACTTACAATTACCTAACACTTAGCTGATGTTTAACATACAAGTACATTAAGTAAACGTCCAATAATGAGTGAGTACACGAAAACTTCATAATTGCCATAAATTTGCAGATACAACGTGTATGGCTTCCCAGAGGCTACTACAACAGTGGTGGTCTTTTGCCTTCATAAAGTGCAGCATATAGTCCCGCTGGGTTGCAATCAAGTTTTACAAATAGGTAACCACTTAATTTCGACGCATAAAATCGATTGGAACACGGAACAAGTTACGAGTAATTGTTTTTTTGTTTTTTTTTTGCTAATAATTATAATTTCTTTAATCTTTTCTTTATGAATAAAATCTCTTTAGATTGTTAAAATAAATATTTATAGGAAAATATGTTTAAAAAAATATTTTAAACCGGTCTATCATGCATTTTTTTTTATTTTAAATAAATAATTATGCTGAGTATCTCACGTTTTGTTACCTCGTTAGGAGATTAACCAAGATGATCATCGGAGCTATTTTTAGATTCTTAACCTAACATAGATTTGACCTAGAATAGTCGGTAGAGATTTCCAATTTGGTTACGAGGTTATTAACCGAACAGAATGCGAAGCTCAATAGTTGACACTGTATTACTGACGAATGTACATAGAGTGACATTTTTGGAGAGAGAAAATACAACTTACTAAGGTTCAAATTTGAATGTAAGTTTCAAGCTCCTTATAAATACCTTTAACCCACGGCTGTCTATGTGACAATTTTCTATAGCGTGGTCATCTTGACTAAGTGGTTAAGTGCGTTGGACCTAACACAGGTTCGATAAATCTTTAAGAGTATATTGTGTCATGAAAAAGATCTTCAAACACACACACTTCGGAATTGGCAATTTAAACTTCCAATAGTTGCAAAAACCTAGGCTTTGGTCCCCTTTGAAACTTGCACCAAATATTTGTATTTTTGCTTTCTATTGCTAATTTATATTATATTCCTAATCTCCTTTTCAATCGTAAAAACAAGATAGCAGTACCTTTAAACAGTACTTTTAAAAAGATCTAACTAGAGTCAAACAAGTTGAATCACACTATTTAACCTAAAATAACCTGTTTAAGGCCTCTTATGTATTTTTTAAGTACCCAAGTTTAAAAGCCAGCTTGTTAAGCCATATTTCGGTGGACAATAAAGTTTTTGACTCTAGTTATTTCATAAAGTAGTTTCAATCATAAGACTAGTAAAGAGCAACTGATTTATTATCATAAGCCCTACTTATGTACACAGACAAATGCATACCATAATCTTAGTTAAAATATGATTCAAAGGTTAGATTTCTAAGCAGTTTTAGCGACTATAGAAGAATGAAGTTTGGAATACCTTAAGATTTCTATGCCGATCTAGGTATATGTAGTTCAATCTGCGAATTTCCTGAGTAAAAAACTGCTAAAAGCTTGACAACGCAAAAAGTAAAACAGACGTAGACGCAATTAATCATTAAATTTATGAAATACTATACCTCAAATCACAATAACAAAAAACACGTGCCCAAATTTGTTTCCAAATGAAAACCAATAAATTGAAAAATGCTTTTAAAAAACATTTTTATGACTTTAGACAGTAGTTTAAAACCGACTAAGCGATTTTAATACCTTCGATAGTACGAATTGATATAACATCATAAAATATGTTAAATTTATCTGTCGATCATATACATATTACAAAAAATGGGAAAAAACCTATTTTACTATTGACGTAGATACAATTTTCACAAATCATTCTTTAATGATTGTTCAAGTGTCGATTTTGTTGTTGTTATGTAAATTTTTTAAGAAGTGTGGCACACAGACTAGTAATCTAATTAGTCTATTCAAAGTGTTTTAATTTATTTCATCTGACTATATGATAACATACATACATATATAAATATTAAGTACAATACAAAATCGAAAAGAATTTAATTTAAATTTAAATTGGTTTTTTTTAAAAGTTCTTTAATGGTTTTGCGTAAACATAATGGTGAGGAATAAAATACTCGTAAATCATGTAAGAAAAGTATTGAATACGCATCCTATTAACAGTTTTATTGTTTAATTTATGATTATCGGATTGATAGGTTATATTATATAGAACTGAGGTGGTAGGAGGTACGGAATAAATGAAATAGTGGAGATATAGTGACATACTTTTGAAACTCGTGTCTAACTGCGAACATATGATTCAAAATATTTTAGTATTTATGCAAATTTTTAAAATTTAATACTTTATAACGATACAATAGCTAATAACTAATGTCTCAAACTATTCTAATGATTTTTTTAAAAAATTCAAGGAATGCAAAGATGTTCATAGATTCGATCATACTTTCTGAACTTAACGATGAGGTGTTACGAATTTTATTCGAAAACTGGAGCGGAGTCGAACAAGTCGCTGGGATTATTAAGCTTCAATACAAACTATGGCCAATGGAATAATATTTCTTTTCTATTACCGTGGCTTATGGGTTGTCGAAATGGTTATCGAGTTGACATGCGTTCGAACAGTATCAAAACAGCAAACCAAAAGCCGGAAGGCAATGGCAATCCTTAATTTATTTTTAAATTGCTCCTCAATCCTCCGAGTGCAGTCAGCAAAAAAAACTCTAGGTCCCTTTCATTCGTACGAAAAATATACTGGACTCTACATGATTGGTTAGGTTTTGGTCCGCAATGGACTCTGGCCCCAAATATTTGTTTGTTTTATCGAAACAAAAAGAAGTAAAAGTCCAAAAGCCCAGCACCAAAAAAGCGACCAGGGCTCAGAACAAAGAATTGAAACTGGCTTAAGATACTAACAATTCTCACACAAAAATAATAATTTTACAAAAAGATTCATCTTAGAAGCCCATATACCCGTGAAAACCTAAAAATTATCCTCAGTTGATACATAATTATGTACAAGCCATGAGAACAATCTCTAAATGAAAGTTGAGTCTCGACCCTAAAACTCTAAAACTTTTATGAGCAGAAACACATTTTGGAAATATCCATTCGTCATCTTAATGTTTTGCTTTTCAAAAGTAGCTCTGGCATAAAACGGTGAAAAACAATAAAAAAATGCATCCAAGTCCATGTACATATACTTATATCTCAGGGTTATTGGATTTACCTTAGTGGAAATATTTCATTTAATTATTTTTTCTCTTTCTGTCGCTCAAATGACTCTTCCGCTTTTAGTTATAGAAATTTAAATTTAAACAAACCCATCAAATTTTCGTACAAATACAAGAAAAGACCTCACATGCGACATTTCTAACAGCACATTGCAATTGTCAAATTCGAAAAAAAAGGTCATCATACCCTTTCTTCCATTTTTTTTTTATAACTTAAAATAGGGTACCTTCTACAAAAAAAAAAAATTGTCTAAGTATCTTCCTCATTTTGTTTATTAAAATTCATTTCAATAAAGCACTCTGCAATTTTTGTAATACATATGCTTATTTTATTTACAAACCTGACACTCTTTGGTTTTTTTCAATTATTGTATGTTTTTCATTTTTAGAATGTCTACTATACAGAACTGACATTCATAGCAAGCGGGGAACGGAAATATATAAACTTAACACTTAACAGCGGATGTTGAATATGCAAAGTTGGCATTTATAATTTTTATATTTTTTTTTTTTTAATAAATTAATTCAAAAGCACAAACCAAACATAAAAAAAAATATAAGAAGGAAGTGTATTTCGTTTCTCTTTTATATTTTTTCTACCCATTCATCGAGCACAGTTTTGAAGTATTTGTTTTTTTTTTTTTTTTCTCTCGATTCAGTTTGATTTGACGGTATTTTGCCCAGGGAGTGGAAAAAAAAATTTGATCTCATGATTAATGGCACTTCCTTATCTCGAATGGAACACTCAAATAAGAATTTTTGTTTTCTCCTCCAATAACATTGCACAATGATTTGTTACGAATAAATCATGAAAAGGACGAAAACAAAGAACAAAAATTATTCAACTTACCTATTAATGTACCGTGACAGGATAATGCTGTGCTGCATGATACAAGAAATATCACAGCTTGGATGAATTTTTGTTGCAATGATTTAGTCATCTTTTATTTGATGGGTATCCTTTAATTTATCCTTTTATTGATATATGTGTACTTTGTCACTAACAGAAAATCTGTGAATATTATCTTTCGCAGGATAATCACAATATTTTCTACACTCTCTGTAACACTTTTTTTTATAAAATTTCTTACAAGACTTTTATTTTTATTCACACACGACGCCTTCAATGAATTTCTTGTGTTCTAACAAAACTTTTCTTTTTATTTATTTCTATTTTTTTTAAATCCTTGCACAATTGTAAGTTTAAAAAAAAAAAATTATTTTAAAATTGAATATATTTTGCACCACTAACACAAGACTTCAAGCTCTCTACTCTACACTCTCGAGTAGCAATCAAAACCTCTCTTCGTATTATATGTCCAGTCAGCTAGACTTGAAGGCGTCTTATGGTAATGCGGACCATACCGACAGTCGCTTTTATATTACCAATCGAAAAGAAAAAAAAATTAGCAAATCAACCAACAGATACCCTCCGACGACATCTCAGATACATTGGTTGGAGTGAGATTTTGCATATACTCGTATACATTGGATTTTTCGCCACCTGTCTTAACCGAAAAAAAAAACAAATCTCTTCTCTCCCCCCACCGGCAGACTCTGAAGATCGGATGGATTGTCGGTGATCCTGTGCCGGTGGTCAATAAGACGAAAACGAAGACGAAGAAGCAAGTATCAATTTGTAGGAGATACTCCAACCAGTATCTCAGAGTAAGGCTACAGTTTAAGTCGAGATTTAAGAGAGAAAAAGAGACTATCTAACATTCTTGACCAAACAACAAAAGCTCTTCATAGCTAACTTTCCAGTCTTCCAGTGGTCAGCACTTTTTTGAGCTTAAACTTTCAACCGAATCCAGGTAGCTATCTCTTCGTCGTCGTGGGAGTTTTTGTTTTGTGAATCGCAGTGAAGATGAAACGGTTAGATAGGTTTTTTGTCTTCACTTGTACCGTGAAAGCGGTGATCGGTATGTCAGAGATAGAAATCCTAATTTAGAAGCAGTTTTTAGTGATATATGGATATTTTGCTTTATTGTCATTTTACGGCGATCTCGTGTGTCTCCGCATCTTGGCATTCGTTGTGATTATTTGTTTGAGTTGTTTGTTTGTATAGATACAGATAGTTACTGGAAAACGATAAAATTGATGGATTTTATTGTGCCAAAAATGTGAGTCAGGTATTTTGTTGATGAAATGATATCGAAGGTCTTTTTTGTTTATTTTTGGACAAGGTATCTTGATTCGTTCGATAGTCTGAGACAAGTTCTGTCAGTTAAATTGACTGCTCTTGCTCATCGGGTGGAATTAGATGCAATGATGAACTGGTAGTGGAAAAATGAAACCTTCCTAGAAACGCACAGTGATTTGAACTGGTTTATTTTTTTTTATAACACACAAGATGCAGTCAAATCTCCGCATTGTTGTTTTTGCCTTAGTTACGTTTTTGAAGATGCAGATGAGGCTTCACGCAGCAATTATCACGTGGGCAGTAAAACACTTCTTGTAGAAAGTGCAAAATATATAAAAATTAATCATCCCATACTGTATGTTGAAGGCACTCTAATAGTATGAAGATTAAGGAAACACTGGCCTTGATATCACAAAAGCTATGCAAAGCAGGACCTTTGGATCTCGAAACTGTAGATGCTAAACATAATTTCAGACACTATGGCAAGATCACTCTGCTTTGGCCTGAGGTTTGAAATCAAGATCCTTTATTGCGTTAATTGGGCTACAAACGAAGGGCTCCTTTACCCTTAAGGCATCGTTTGATATGAAGATGACCCGAAAATAGATTCTCAAAACCACTTGCAATATGTCATTTTGTGTTTCAGGCTAGCTCCATCATTTAACCTAAGCTCAAGCATTGAAGGCGAGTCCTTCCATATCGTCACGGACAGTCAAGTGTCTCTTGAAACACTGTGATCTTACTTTTTAAAAACAAAATCCATTAAGAGTTGCTTCAATGACCCTAAAAACTTAGCTCTGGTGGATACCGAACTCAAACCTTTCCAGATTCTCCATTCAGAATGACTTTTCAGTGACTATGGGACAATGTTGTTTATCCTTTGCAAGGACGCCCTTGTTCCTTCAGATTAAATAACCTACACAAGGAAAGTGGAACATTTCAAACTGGCTTCTGTGATACAATAGATCTTTTCGGTCGCTGTGCTTTCCCCAATAGGCGAAGAAGATACTTCCTGCTGCACCCTTCTGGAACTTGGAAAGTCAGTACTACTATCACAAAATATCACACATCAGAAGAGAACCAATCGCTATTAATGTACACTATAGGTACCTTAACTAGCGTAACCTACTTGCTCTTTTCTAATCTTTTTCATTCGTTAAGAACTCAAAGCTAACTGACCTCCACTAGATCCGAACATATCATCCAGAACCTGAACTTGAAGAAAGATTTCCGAGTCAGATTTCTTACCAGGAACGGATGGAATATCGAAATCACCGATAAGCTTAATACAATTATAACTATCTACACTGACGGGTCCTAAATAGACTGTGGGGTCGGTGCAGGTATGTGCTGACATGAAATAAAAATATCATAATCCATTTACCCGGCTTATCATGCCATTCGGGAGGCTTGTCGTTTGATATACAATCAACAGACCCAGCCACAAAGGATTTGAGCTCGGTGATAACAACCCCTACCTCTCAGAACTGTGTAAGTTTGAACCTTGCCCAAGTCACCGGCTCAACATTTGTATTCAATGTAGCTCAGAGATGTGTTAGATGTACACCATTTTTTTAGGATTCAGCTAAACAGCTCCAAAAATACATTATAAGTTGTGTTAACTTTTAAATCGACAAACCGATGGACTTTAATTTATACACTCATGAGAAAATCGCACACACGTGCGAAGTGGCGTGCCATTGTTTTGGGGTAATTGCAGTTAAAGTGTTTTCCGACCTGCAAAAATCGTGACTGTAGCATAAAATTAGGTTATTTATGTATACACAAACATATGTATGTATATTTATTTAATTTCGCTTTTGTGTTAATTTGTTTTTTTTTTTTTCAGCGGCAACAATTCACTTCCATAATACTACCTCCAGGGTATACCAACAATAAAAGCCAAACAAACAAAAAAAAAAACTGAATTCAATATTCAATTCATATTTATTTGTATGTACCTTTTCTGTTTACAGCTGTTTTCAAAGCAGCAAATACCTATATGAACAATAAAGCCATTAAACATTAAGCAAACTACATCGATTGTAAAATACATCTCGACTCCAACGAGCAAAACAAACACAAAAGACCTTCGGATTAATTTTCGACAGTAAAATGCATGAAACCAAACAAAATGTATAGAAACAAATAAATAGGAACTTCATAACAAAAGGTGCTCAATAAATTTATTTAAAAAAAATTTATTTTTTGTGTTAAATAGTTAAAGAAAAATAAACGTCTACTGTATGGGTGGCCCCAAGGTGTCTGTCGAGATCAGAAGAGGTAATAAGAAACCGAAATTGATTTTATGATGCTGAATCTACAAAAGTAGATGTAAAGATATATTTATCAAATAAATAAATACATTTACATGTTTATACTAAAAATAGTTTGTCACCACTAACTGTGTAATAAATATGAATTTAAATGAATTGGTGGCGCAATAAACTCAATATTAAAGGATTAATTAGTGTTGTAATAGTAATTTAATTATACAGTCAATGACTTTGATTTCATTAGTGATTAAAAATTAATAAATTGATGTGCTACAAACTTTAGGAAATTAGCTACATTATTCGCTTACAGCCTTACGTACCTGACCTGTACTTCAGGGAAAACATCCACGTAGGATTCCCGATCAGAGCTCAATGGAGGAACCACGAAGTATTGAAGGACTTCGATACGGTCATCTACACCGGCGGATCAAAGGTGAACTGCGGTCGGTGTCTACTCGAAATCATTGAAAATATCAAGATCATACCGCTTGTTGGATTTTGCCAGCGTCTTCCAGGCAGAACTACTGACAATCCGAGAGGATAACACTCAACTCGGGCACAACGCACTTACAAGACATTGCTATTCTCATAGATACCTATCAAAGCTTTTGACTCAGCTACCGTATCCTCCAAACTGGTGAAGGAGTGCCGGAATGAGCTTGCCCGCTGGGTTATAGGACACAGTGACATATAAGGCAACGAGGGTGCAAATGACATGACCTGACTCTACACTTCCACATCCCGCTAGGAGCGATTAAAGGGCAAATGCACTCACACTTCCTGCTGAAGGCCAACCTTACAGGGAGGAAGTTTACCAACTGCGCCATATGAAGGAAGATATAGCCGATATACGATAAGATTAGAACAAAATATCTCCCAAACAGAACCCGCCCAGCTATCGCTAGAATAATGGCGATCACCACGGGGAGACCATGGCCAATTGGAGACAACCCTCACTGCCGCAGCCCATTCTTCGACGACCTCAACGACGTTTCGGGTAAAGGGATACGAGATCTCATGCGTTTTTATTCTCCACAGGCTTGATCTAGGCACTGACTGTCTCACAGCACACCTCATCAACCAGCTCACATGAGTCGTGGTAACAAAAAGGCACATCTTAGTGCTATTTAAGTTCTGTTGACCAGCCTCTTATACCTACCTACCTACACAACTCTTCTCAGCAGTTTCTCTTTCAAACTGAAGGATCTACAAAATATCGAGCTCAACAAACTATTGAGACTCTAACTAGGGGTTGAAAAAATTGTTATGTCCTCACTCAGGCACAATGGACTTTTTGAGGTCAAAGTAAGCCGTTGTCAGCTCCGGTAACAAGGACACCCATTTCTCTAATGTAACTGAAACTATTGGAAAAAAGTGAAATCAGGTTTCAAAATGGAAAAACCAAACGAGATAAGGTATCATAAGTGAGCATTTGGAATAATTTTACTTACTAGCCGGCTTCCGCACAGCCCTTATCATGTTTTGACTGTCTTGAGGAAACATGAAGTCGACAAATTACCGGCACATTTCAAGGACTTAAAAGCAGCCATCAATAGATGAGAAAGAAGATGTTGCCAATCATGAATCATGACTTAGTTTGTGTGCATTTCCAACTCTAAAGTGGGACATTCCCATCCCATCCGGTCTTCCATTGTAAATTTCAAACTTCTCTATATTGCATTGTCCAACAACTGATATATGCCAAAACCAATGTCGGAATCAAACAAACGATTTATAGTGCGTCACCCTGTCTGTCTGATTAAGGAAAATTGCTCGCTTTTCGCTTAAAGTGCAATCAATCTTTTTTTTGTGTTCATTGTCCCTGAGTGGAATGATAATTATGGCGAGCGTATTTCCGCACACAATCCATCGAAGCCACCAAAAGCCATCGCGGCCCGCAATTTGCGGGGAATTCCACTTTTTTTTTCGTATAAAAGTGTGGCACGTTTTGATAGCAAAAATTTAATGTTCGGATCCATGTATCGCATGTTTAATCACCACAGTTTCAAATTTAATAACGCTTGAGAAGGAAACGATTCGAACTAGTGTGACTAGAACTTGGATGCGTATCTTAAGCAAGTTGCAAATTTTATTTCGGAATGTTATTGTTTTATTTTCCACGCTCCTGTTTATTGGAAGTTCAAAACTAATATTCGCAGTTTTGTCAAATCTGTGGTGACGAACAGTGATGCTAATATATTACGCGCGTGTTGCATAAACATATTTCATTAGAACAACAAGGTGTCTGTCTGATCAGCGTAAGAAATTGACTTATTGATTCTTTTGTTGCTTTTATCTGTGTCCACAAATGAGCTTAAAACGGGCCTCTAGCTAGACGATAGGTTACCAGTTGTTACAAAACTTGTTTTTTTTTCATTTTTGCTAGCACAACTAAAAATAAACTTTGAATTTTAGATTGCGACGGAAGTACGAGTATCTACGTGATGCTAGGCTGCAAATCTTATAAAAAAAAGACAATCTGGCAGCGGGTTACTAAGAAAGTGAAATACTACGCAGGAGCTGTGGTCACATTTGCATTAGATCTTATCAGGATGAAAGGAAGACTGTTCGGTTATAAGCGATTCCAGTTACTCTTGAATGGGGCGACAAACCTTGCGGTGGGAGCATTAACCTAGAGCTAGAAAGTTGCTAATGTTTCGATGACAGAATTTGAATTTTTAATGAAAGAATACAAATTACTGGTATTTGCCGTTTTAAGTAGTCGGATAGGATGGTAAAGACTTGACAGCTCGTAGCCTAGGCCATAGAGTTGAGAAAGAATAAATGAATGTAAGATATTAACTGTCATCGATGAGGAAACAGATCGGATTTCAACTAAGAGAGAGAGAGAAGGTTTTGTTTTGTAAACGCTGGAAACAACTTAGGGGAGAGAACAGAACCCTGTGGTATACCAGCGTTTGTTTAAAGGGGGGTCAAAGTATATTTAAAGCACGAAAGTAGCACGGCTTCATGACGATATCTTTTCTTGAATTGTTAGTAATGGCATGCTTTGCTAAGTCGAAAGATTCGAAGATTTCTAGAGCAATAATCATATAAATGGAGACCCTGGTTCAGTTTTAAGACAAGTCATTAAGTGACCTGCGCAACACTGTCGCCCTGAGCTATACAGATGGTTTCTTTAAAGATAAATCATTTAATGATAAATGCCAATACTCTCCTTGACCTAATTAAGCAATAACGTTAAAGTTACAATACTCAGATAAATAATTGAAGCTGGTGGAGCTATTCAAAAAGCGGAGGATGCTTCCGATTTCGACAAGGTCGTCGCAGAAGGGAGATGGCAGATAAGATAGAGATTTGAAACGTTGTACCTTTCTTCCATCGGCAACTAGTTTTCCTAAATGCGTCCAGTTTACCAACAAATTTACACATAGCGACAGGTATATTTCATTCCCTTCCTTCCGGCAGACTACTAGAGGAGAGTGCACCGCCATGCATCCTTGGGGTATGTCTTTTAAATGATCGGCTAGCAAATGATCACGTTACATGTATAAAAATACTCGCATATGTGCCTGATAATGGACACGTAATCCAACTGCTACCAATAGTCTTTCTAGGGGGTAGAGAGCTACACTTTGGTTATTTACCTGAGACGGCGATAGCACATCATCTGGTCGACAAGTAGTTTATTGCCTACTTGATTCCAGAGAAGAGGAGACAGGACCGACAGACAGAGAGCTCCACATCATGCCCGAAGTTTTAGTTTCCATATAAGCGAATAAGGTCCCAGTGGATTTTTCTTTGTCCGCTCTCAACGGGCCATACGGGCAGTAAGAGTTCCTTTGTATTAGTACAACATCCCCATTTTGTCCAATTATTTCAGTCACAGAACCGATGAAGGCACACAAAAGTTAAAATCACGAGGCAAGTTTCACAAGGGTCGATACTTAGTCCCGTATTGCATTATGTAATGTTCACTGGTCGGCGTAGCACGATCACTAACTTGAAGCTAACACTTCAGTCACAAAGCGTATTTTTCTTTTGCCCTCGGGCTTATGGACAAGTTAAAGTACCGGGTACACTCAAAAACCAAAAACTCGGAAGTTACATCGAAAACAACAAATTTGTGACATTTAACAAAAGCCCTCAATGGCCTACTCGGTGGGTTATGCTCAATGAGCTGGAGCTGTTCAGCCGACTAATCCCAACCAGAGCACGGGGAAGAAAATCGACGCCTTCGAGAAGAATATCAACGCAAGTTATAGAAGAGACCCCTCGCCGTGTACTGTGTAGGGGAATGTATCATCAATTTGAAGAAGGAGAAAAAACAGAAAACTTTAGAAAAAACATCTTCCGATACCTACTGCATTGGAAAAATTGAGAACACTTGAACATAAGGGAACAATTTTTTTAATGTTTGTTCGTTGGAACATTTTAAAGTCAGCAAGGGGCTACTTACCTAAGGTGACCTAAGGCTACAGTCCGGGGTGGTCCTGGATCTCAAACAATAAGCGTCTCCAGCCAGCTCGTTGTATCTCCTCCTCCACTCACCGTCTATGCATACGGGACTAAAAAACAACCGAAGAATTTTCCACTCAAAGCAAGAGCAACCTCAACTTCAAGAACAGCAAGAGGCAACTACTGTGCTCTTTTTGAAAACCTCAAAACTTTGTTGGTTTGACCAATACCCATACGATTTTTAAGGCGATGAATTTGAAAAGCTTTACTTTTGATGACTGACCACCCTGTACATTAAAAATAGAAGCAAAAAGATGCGTGACTGAAATAGTTTTCATCGGACCAATTGTGAGCGAATTTTCTAACCATATACACAAGACACGTTTGGCGCTTAAAATTATTATTATTTTCATACCCAATTATAATGTAATTGGTTGTTAAATCTTATGCAACCAAAATATTCGAACAGCATTTTATATCACCGATTGTTTTTGGAATAGAAATGGTTAACATTTTTCCGTCTAGCTACCACAGTTGAATAAAAGATGAAAGTATTGGTATGGTACCGATGAAGAGTACCGCGATCAAGTTTTGTAACGCGTAAACCGGATAATAAAAGTCACCGTCTGATTCATTACCGTTGTGCTGTTGTATTGTTTAAAATATTCAAGATAAAATCAAAATAATTTGAGTCAAGGTTCATTCTTATCACCCGTTATAGTCATGGAAATATCAAAATATAAATTCTTATTTATTTTGTCTGTATAAAATGTGTAAATCATTTTTAATAACCATTAAAATCAAATCGTTAAAATTAACCGAAAAAAATCACCATAATATTCGATGAATCACACTCGCGGCAGCTCAGTTCCATGTCATTCAAAATAAATAAAAAGCATTGTATCTTCTTCATTCATAAAATAAAAACAGTATCTGATGGAATAAAAATACATAAAATACCCGTTTATCGGAAGGCAGCAGATAAGATAACGTATGAGAAGACAAAATATGAAAAAAAAAAATAATAATTTTCAATTCATTCCATCTTCGATGACACAAAGATTTAAGGTGAATAAAGGTGTGGAAGACAAGTCGGCTTTCGCAATATGTAAGCCAATCTAACCTTTCAAAACGTGAGGGGATCATGAGGAGATTTTAGTTTTTATCTTGGAACCGGTGTACCACGCGCAAGAGAACAAAAACTTCCACAGATCACAAATGAAAATCAAGCTAATTTGTAAAAGATACAAGATAAAAGCAAATTTTTCAAGAAAGAAGATAGTTTTTTATTATTTTTTTTAGAAATGAAACACTAAATAAAGTGCTAATTGTTTTGTGTTACTTAATCTTTATGGATAAATCATAAGCGATGAAGAACTGACTGGCACCGTCTTACATCCCAGATTAGTGTCAAACATGAGTTAGGTTTTAGTATGAATGAGTGTTTGAACTATGCTTAAAAATTTAGGAGCATTGTACAGTGGGCGACTAGATACATCTTCTTCTCTTTTTTTTAAGATGTCAGTATCGATCGACACGTGTTTAACGCTAAGCCGTAGTTGTGTCAATAAAAACGAAACAAATGTCAAAGTTGTGAAATAAAATCGGATTATTGATACTTTTAAACGATAAAACTTGTAACAAGATCGTATCTAAAGATTTTTCCATTTATTTTTGAATAATTACTTATGTAAATTATGCTTGTCTGGAATAGATGGGTCTTTGAGACTGATTTTTTGGGGAAACAATGGTAATTTGAGTTTATCGGACCGGCCAGCATGAGTTCACATTTTTTTTCGTATTCTTTTTGGTTTTAAAACGAAGCAGAGATGCCGGTTTGAAGCCTTCTTCTTCATGGACTAGACAGAAAGATAAGGGGGTGTGACGCACTTATTAGATCCATTGTGCCTTCCCCTAAGCCAAAGTTATTCTTGGAAAAGATTAAATTATAAACCTAGAACTGATTTAGTGTATCTCTGGCTTGTGGTCTAGAGTCTGTCTCACTTCGTTGGGGAAGGCACAAGCTTTGTTGTTTTCTAAATTTAGTTCTATTTTGTATTCTTTGAGTCAAGATTATTCTTAAGCTGTTTTCAGGTTTAAACATTTAATATTCAGTTTTAGGAGTTAGTTCTTTCGGCTTCTACTTCTCTCCATAAACGTATGTATAGCCTGTTTCCGATTGAGACAACAATTTCTAGACAGTTTTTCAAAAGAAGAGAAATGCAATGGTAACTAATTCCATTTAAAAGTATCCTTGTACTTGTTAGTTGTCGAGGGTGAGATATGTACTCTTTACATAGTCCTCGGTTGAGCCCGTTGAAATTCCTCTCGAACGACTGTTGGAGAAAGTTTTGTGTGAAGTGGGGGGAAGCTTAAAATAATAAATTAGAACACTAATTCTGGTTTAATCAATAAATTATCAATTTGCAATTATTTTAGATCGAAAACAATTCCTTGGAGTCTGTATTTGGGTGTTCAATTTTTAGAATACTCGCATAGGCTATAAATAATAATGCAATTAAAGTGGACCACATTCATTTGGCTGCACCTAATTAAATTGTGTGAATTTGATTTGGAAATGTTGCCAAATTACGAGATGGAAATATTTTCAATTTTCAGACTTTCTAACAACAGAATTATAGCGAATGGTATAAAATTAGGGACAAATTGGAGCATTCAATTAGCTTTTACGTTAATAGATTTGTTTAATTTAGCATTCAAATACAGAAATTACAATCTTGTTAGTTGCAATCTCAAATAATAATGTTTTTCCACTGCAAGTCTACCTTTATACAAATCAGCACGGTCTTCTTAAAAGTAGGTCTACAACTACTAACTTAATGAAATTCGTATCAAGTAGGTATTCTGTGCGCACTGGAGAGGGGCAAAGAAGTTGATGTACTTGCGAACGACTTTGATAAGGTTTCGACAATATTTTGCATAAAATCACCCTCCTTAAATCCACCCCCTCCAGGTTAACCTAAATAGGCTTCCAACTTGGTGCCAAAAGAACTTTTTCTGGTTCAATGTTGATAGATGTCTCGAAAATGCTTTCTTCCCGATTCACCTCACTTTACTAATTGATTTGTGATTTGGGTAGAACTACAATTTTCGTTCCGAATTGAGGCTATGCAACATAGGTTCATCTATTTTGCCTTACCCCGTCTTCCTTAGCCGGTCATAACTTTATTCCCTTTCTGGCCCGCCTTAAATTGGCGAACGGTCGCTTGAATCACGTTATCAAGTTGCCGACATACTCTTTATTCATGATCTTAAGCTGGAAATGTCGATTGCTCCACGCTGCTTCAACCGATCTGCCTTAACACCAACCTGCATAACTTAAGGCCTATGCCCCTTGCATGTCTCAATTTTCACTGGCAATCCTAATTATATTTTATGTCCACTGCGGTAGAACTATACTTGTCCTTTACAAAGTTTCCTTTCCCTCTTCTCATTTAGAGTTTACTCGCTCAGAAAATCTGGGTTCTGGTCCCCGAAAACCTATCGTCGTCGTAATAAAGCCCTTGATCTGTTGTCTCGTCCATAGCTGACTACACGATATCTTAAGTCGAATTCAAAAATAACATTCAAGTTCACTCTATGGAAAGGACGGACTTACGCCTATCGAAATACCCAGTATCGATCTTCACCGACAGCTCCAAGATGGAATGCGGCGTTGGAGCAGGCGTCTCCTCAGTGGAACTGAACGTATCCAAATCGTACAGCCCTCCAGACTCTTCGAGTGTTTTCCAAGATACTAAGCCTCAGCTCCATTACCAATAACAACATACCAATCCTTATTGACAGCCAGGCTCCCATCAAAGTACTCCACTCACTGACTTCGTTCGCTTAATTAGTAGAACAGTGCAAGGAAATTATTACGCACTCTCCACTGGGTCCCCGGTTACAGTAACATAAAGGGGAATGAGAGAGCCGACGCGCTAGCCAGATGTGACTCATCCTTTGATTACTCCCTTGCTGTGTCAGTCTGCTCCCCAATGGGATTCATCAAGAGTTGAATTTTTTTACACTTTTTCTCTATTGCCAACTCTAGGTGGAACAGTCAAGAAGCCTGTGCCATGCCCGCCTGCAGGATAAACAGGACGAATGATGTAATCAACAGAACTCGCACCGAGACAGCAAGAATTGCAGCAATTAGCACGGACAACTGGCTCACACGCTGCCAAATTAGGCATTCCGTTCAACACCCACTGCCGTAGTTGCAACAACTCACACGAAAAGGAAACCCTATTCCACTTTCTCCGTAACTGCCCGGCATCCGTGACAACCAGGCATCGCACACTTGGCAAACCCTTTTTCAAGGAATTATCAGAGATTTCTGACATAAAATTCTGCAACTTTTTTCACTTTCTGAACTCCACAGGATGGATTTGAAACTACACTCTTAGGCAGATCCATCAACATCCAGGTCACGTGAGTTGTGGTACCAAAAAAGCATATCCGCGCTACTTGTATTTCTGGTAGGACCATAAATAGAATTGCCTCTCGACTTTTGCTTGCATCCAGATGAAAGGCAAGTTCAATCAGTGGGTTGCCACAAAAGACGACACTCATTGATACCCGACTATATTTAAGCCATCCGTGTACAGCTTTCAAACCCTTGAGACATCTGTCGTTCAAGTATCTCTCGTTGAAAACGTTGCATATTACCCTGACACATTTCGACACAACCGATACAAAAAGTAAGTGAAAATATTCGCTGGCATAAAATAAGCTTCCTTTAAGCTTGTTACAAAAAGAGAACCACACACAAGCGTTTCTAATACATTCAAGGTTATGATTAACGATGTCACTCATACCTTACAATGGCTCAAATCTTTTTACATAACCTTAATTCAATACACCAAAGATCATCAGAAACCTGTCTATGGACAACCGGCGCGCGTTTCCAATTCGATTTCAAAACTGGGGGTCTTTCATTAACACAATGACTCAAATGAAAGTGATTACTAAATGACAATAATCACAAAGACACATGTCACTTCGTTTGACAGATACAAGTTCCACTCAATGTATACCCATCTAATGCTTTTGTTATTATAACGATTTAATTGTCTGATTAAAACGCCCATCACACTTAACATTGAACTAAATTCGAAAGACAAACTCTACAAATCAATCGTCTATATTTGACACAGTCATTGTTTGCCGGTTAGTTTGGTTTTATTTTGAACAGAAGCTAAACATTACGTAACCACCACCACGGTGAGTAAGTGCTAATTTCAGTTAAAATAAAATAATTCTCACATTTAAATTGAAATTGAAAAAAGGAAAAAGTAAAAATTTTAATCGCTTAAATTGAATATCAATAAAACTTGGCAGAGAAGTTGATGTGAAGTTTTATTTTTTGCATTTAATAGGTGAACGTACCTTAACCACAAGTTTGATTGATTAAACCAACCGCATTGGGCTGAAAGCCAAAATTGGTGACACGAGTTAGAACTCGTTAACTAACAACAAATTGTGGCCATGGATACACTGTTGTTGAAAAGTTATCGTTCGAAAATCAATTTGGAAATCTTGAAAAAGTTTTTCTCAGTTAAAACTGTGCATATGCCACCTAGATTCTAGAAAGTTGTTCTTTTGCGACCTAGATGTCGGCACACTTTGTTTTTACATAAGAAAGTCCCGATCTTTATAGACCCTGGCCCTGTGAGGCGGAAAGTCATCAGAAGTACATGGTCGATGAAATTTTAAAGAGACTGATAACGCTATCTTTCAAGCCTGACCAAGTTACAAAAACTAACATCAACAGTGCAAGGCAGCTTCATATACGTGGAACTCCATTATATAGGAAGTATAGCAGAGTTAAGCTTTCAATCTTATAAGGACAAGTCCACTTCGCAAAATCGAAAAAAGTTGAAACAAGTTAGAAATGACTACAATGACAACATTGGATGTGGAAAATTCCCCTCTACGCTTCCAGATTGGGCCTTGCCTTTCGCAGTCGAATAATTCATGGAACACTCGTACTGTCGAAAGACCATGAACAGATGTTAACATTCACAAATCCGCTGATGCTAACCCATTTTTCTGATGGAGTCTTCAACGGTGGTAAAACAACTGCGTAAGCTTTTTTATCGTCTTCTGGTCTCCGCCCGAGTAGATGGATAATTGCATAAGTCCACCCCGACCTTAAGAAATGCTACCGACCCATTGCATGTCTCGTATTGCGAAAACTCCTTAATGGCCAATAATGGTGTAAGCTGTAAGTTACAACAGGTCTACTGGTGATTATGATGGAATTCCTCGCCGAAAATTAGGACCAATCTCTCCACCGTTCTAGTAAAAGCAGGATTGTTGCGTTTGATATTTCATAAAGGAATTCGGACATAGTCTAGATGCTTAACACGATTAGCGCCACGTGTCCACCGGTAGTACATTTTTGTACCCAAAGGGCAACAACGCAAAACAACGATGGCGTTGAACGTGTTAAGTAAGATGCTGCTCTGTATATGAATGTGCACGTCAGGCTGTCTAACTATCCTCCATTCGATGAATTGAATTTTATTCTCATAAAAATTTGCATAGAAATGGAATCTAGACTAAGAATCCACTGACTTTTGTTCGACTTCTTCAACTTCGACCAAAGATCCTTGCTCGAAACAGAAGAGCACGAGATGGAATTCAGCGTGATCCAAGTTGCCATGCTACCCGAATACGAGACTTTAACACAAACTTCTCAATAGTTGTCCAATTAAGGGAGGACTGGAAGGAACACAAACCTCAACCGCCATTATTCGACTGTGTCTTGTATACTGGTTCTCAAAATTGTGGAGAATCACCTCGTGTCAACTAACATTTATCCATGTTCCAGGCAGAGGTCTTACCCCTAAATCACTACGGACGAATCTATAGCACATCTAACATCTAGTCGGAAACAATGTTCATCTTCTCAGACAGTCAAGCTGTGGTTAGAAGCAATCTGGTCATCCTTCGATGTATTCCAGCCCATAGCGGATTTGTTAGAAATTAAAAACGTGAGTTACTGGCAAAAAGAAGGCGCACTTACACCGTTCATTGGATCTGAAACCTTCTGTGGACTCAGCAAATATATTTGAAAAAGTGATGTCTTTGCTGAAATTGCTTGACAGAACACACAAGGATAAGCTTCTATTCCCTGAACCACCACTAAAAAATGTGAACTTTCTTGTTAACCTAGATTAGAACAATTCCAGAGTCCTAACTGGAATAATCAGCCTTTTAAAAAATACATCTACACTGAATAAACCTTTCATCAGATTCACTCTGTCGAGTATGTCTTGAAAAGTAAGAAACCTCTCGCTACTATCCACCCAGAGAAGACACGAGGCTTCCTGACAACTCAATAAAACTGTCAAAATGACATGTTCACGACTCTTTTCATTATGACTGATTTATTTTCTGCCATTTGATTCGGTACTATCCTACGTTATCTATTAAAAAATGTATAAACGTGGTTGTATCTTTTTTGTGAAAACATTGAAAATGGTTCTTGTGTCCCCAGAATAGCGTAACACTGTCATATATCGCACGTCACAATATAAATTCGACTAGAAAAGTTTCCTGGGATCGAAAAAAAAAACGGAAATACTAAGATTATCGTATTCAACCGGACTGGATTAGTTCTTTGGGCTTACGAGTATTTTGCTAAACAAATTAGCATAACTTCTGCTAAAAATATATGAAGACTGGTCTGTGATTTATTTTCTTTAAGAAGTTCCAACAAGATTCTGGCTTTTATGACCTTTACTGTGTTTAACCAAAATAGGATAGATTTCCAATTTTTAAATTAATTTCTTTTGGAATTTCCGTATTTTTTTTCCTATTGTGCTTCGAAGACATAAAATAAACCAATGACCACAACTGCAGTTTTATTTAACAAAAAAAAAAAAAAAACGGTATTTCCAATACAAAATGTTATACTGGTCATGGGAACGCACGTGTGTATGTTTGACATTTCAAAGTTAAAAAAATAATAATTATAAATTGTAGCGAAATAATTTTCCATTGAAAAAGAAAATTAAAAATAAAACAATTGAATAAAAATATCATTCATCATACAAAATCAATAAGTAAGCCACTTAATATTAATAAATTAAACAAAATTTAGTTGCAGAATAATAGATTAAATTAACAAATACATAAATACATATAAATGAACTTATAATTATTTATTGATTGAAACATAATTTAGTTTAGTTTTTGTTTTAATAAGCCATGTCACAGATAAAGAAATAAACATTTAAATTTTAATTTTATTTAACTATTTTAGGAAGTCTTAAATGGAGCTATTTAAATCCGGCTTTAAGTTGCTTAAAGTTTAACACTGGAAGCTAGGTCGAGCATTCTTCCATTCGCACGAACTGAACTATTTCGACCAGAAAATCCGAGCTCGAATGAGATTTCTAAAACAACAGCATATTCTTCGCAAGCAAAGCATTTCGATTAAATGTCAATTTTGTCGGGCTTTGTTTGACATTCTACAGTGGAATCTCTCTGGAAGAGTCTAAGGATTGTCGGTGCTTTCCTGTCTGACCTTAATGTACAGGAGACAGTGGAAAACAGAATGACACCATTTCTAAAACTAAACTCGCCACATAATATATCCATTTATTAGGTGGAATTGGTCGCATCCATAACTTATTGCCTAGTCGGTCGTTGATATGGAGCAGCCGATGAAAAAATATATCCTCGACTACAAGTTGAAGTGATCTTTTAAAAAGAAAATTTAGAATCAAAGCAAAGAAATGTTGCATTAGCCCAAAGGAGGCTTACTTTCTGCTTAGATACATTTGGGTATCACACTGAAGGTTCCAGGTTCAACTTCCGATGTCAATCAACTGCTAAAAAAGCTGACGTCAACTCTACTGCAAAGGCATTACACTGACAGTAGGGTGATCATATCTGATAAAGACATCGTTATGTTCGAAATAAATACTGTGAATTATAAGCAATGCCAATAATTCTCCCGTCATTCTGGACACCGACCTCGAAGCAAAAGACTGAAACCTAATACAACCTGAGTTTCCACATTACTACACCAACACTAGCGTTGTGCATCACACATCAGTTTTTCAATAACTCACGTCCATAACAGCTTACTCAAGTTGAGGGCTGCCTGTGAAATTCTTATTGTCAGTCCTATCGCCTTGATTTAGTTTCTTAGGACCACAACTTATATTCGATCAGGTCCAGTTCCCTTTTGCAATCTAAATTTTCAAGGATAAGACGAATTGCAAAACAAATTGCAAAAATCGAATCCATCTACTCGGACTGACTAATGATAAATCTTTCACCGTATCATTGCAGACAAACAAGACCCTTAAATCAAATCTCAAACCCTAAGTTAAACTTTTTTTTACAAAAAAACCCAACAAAACAAGTTGCGGCCTACAATGCAGGCAAACCAGGCCCCGGCTTATGAATGAAACTCAACTAATGATGTCGATTACTGTGCCCATAAATCATCTGCTAATTTGGGAGCGTGGCCGTAAACAATTATACACACGTATCTGACATGGATTTAGCTATTTCAGCCAAATCTGTTGGTCACTTAAGTACCTTTCTTGATACACACTCCCATGGAACCGTGTCTCATTTGCAACACGTGTTCCGGCGCGGCCGATTGCCATTATTGGGCCTGGTTTTGTTATTTAATTTGCTACGGCTTTTGTTTTCATTTCGTGTTTCGTTTTGCTTCCGAAACGGTGCGGTGTGGCTGCCTTAACCTCATCAATATTCATATTGATTTTAAAATTGAAATTTTTTTTTTATATTAAAACGTGTTTTTTTTACGGTAATTGATTTATGTATCTAAAAGAACACCGTCATCGTGGACGATAGGTGTTAGGTGCTTGAGATATGAAAATTTGTTTTATTTTAATTGAGTTGTACTCTTGGCTAATAGAATTTGTAATAAGATCTGCAAATTGATATTGAGCAGTTAGACTGTTGTACCGCAACATGAGTCAAGGTTTGCGTTGTGGTGTTTTCCTCTATAATCAATCAAATAGCTGGTTGAACATTCGGAAGCATGTGGATGGGAAAGTGTGTATGCTTTGGTGAATTTTAAGGTCTCGTTACTGACAGAAGACAATGTTCACTGTGACGGAAGAGAATTGAAAACGCAAGACGATGATCGATGCCTGCATCTTTACCTCAGTTAAGTGATATGAAAAAGATAATAGAATCCTTGTTATAATACGATTGAATGTCGAAAACATCTATATGCCTGTACGTGATGATAGAGTAGGGATGTGCGCAGCGCACCTTGTCAAAGTGTCATTCAATATGAAGTTCTTCGTGCATTCATTACTGAATTTTGTAGGTAGATACATATTTGGTATTCCTTGCAGGTTTTACTTGACTGAAACAAAATTAGCTTTATGCAAGACATCAGTCACAGTTTAGTTCCACCCTTATTCATGTTTGCGAACTCATCTGTTCCGTTTTTCTTGATACCAATCGATATAAAAGCACCACATTTCGTCAATCTTTTGTCAAAGATATTCAAAATAACTCTTCGAAAACTTCTCAACCATTTAAAAATCTATTAGCACCTCCTTGCAACTTTGTTTGGTCTTAAATTTTTAATTTTTAGAACAAAGCCTCAGACCATATTGCAGCCGATTTCACACATCAAACACGCGAATGAAATTTCTTGTTTATATAAACTTCACCACCCTAATTGAAGGCACACGGGCCTTAAGATTGATTCTAACTAATTCCCCTCTATTCCTTTGCTTTTGTCTTCCCCTGAATTTGTTCATCAGCTAGAGTGCATTTGCATAATTAATTCGTTCTAAAGATTATTTAAACAAACATGTTGTTTATTAATTTGTTTCCATTCCTTTGGTGACGCTTGTATTCGAAAATCAAATTAAAAAAATTTCGTGCAAAAAATAAGTTCTAAGTTAAATATAAAAAAACTTTCTAAGACCGATTCATAAAAAACTTTTGGTAATTTATGCAGATAACACGCTTTTTACACGTCTAACCAGTTGCTAACTGGTACAAAATGTTTGTTAAATATACTCTCGGATCAGATATCTCGAAGATATGAGTGCCAATATATAAATCTTGGGGGACAATGGTTTTAGTTAAAAGAAGAACTTTTGTTTTGGTACAAGTCGTTGGTTTTGGGTTAACGGATCTTTTAGTTAGGTTTAAAAAGCGCCCGAAGGTCACTCGCTCTTTATCGTGTTTTCTAGATCGAAGTCCCAATTTGAATAGCTATGCATGTCCACAAAACATGTTGCATGTTCTCATCTGGACTGGATTTTGTGATACAATCTTTGATTAATTGCCGATAGTCACACTTAAAATGTCATCAACTATTGACAAGTAGCTACAATCAAGATCTCGAGCCACACGCTTAAACATATATGCAAAGGATCCTGACTTAGACTACTTGTATGAAAAATTGTCTTGACATCTGCTTATAGAGTTGAATAATATTTTGGCGATAAATTTGAAAAAAAAAAAAAAAAAAAAACCTGCCAACTTTATTCTCACGCACGATTTATGTATCTTATTTATGCTATCTGTGTCACCACCTGGGTTGTGAATCGGTTATTTAAATAGAAATGAACATCAGGCACTTCCTAAGTGGACAAGACTGTAAATGGATACTAGTATTGAACCGATGAAAATAAAATATGAGAAAAAAAAAACTCGATTTGGACTCTCCAAAAACGAGATACTGGTCTAGGAACTGATTTCCCATGGAACGATTTGGCTGGCTTCCATTAGAAAACACTTGACAGGACACACTTTTTTATAAAATTTGTCATGAGTAATCGATTGCGGTGAAGAGCTATTAGTTTCAAGGTCCCATCCAAGCCTCCTTTTATCAAGCAGAAATTTAATGATTTATTAAACGGAACTAGACCATTTCTATGTCGGGGCCTTTTCCAGAGCTGTGGATTTAATCTGACCAAATTATTCAAATATGAAAGTGGAGCATGCACCAAATCGTCAACTAAGCTTGGATATATGGTATTGTTAGTCTAAATACCCAATTAAAACAATCGCGGTCTTACATCTTGTAAAAAGTAACAATATCCTCGGCAGCAAACTATCCATTGCCAAACTAATCTTTCCATCAAAGCTGCCCTTGAGTTCAAGATTCAATTTGGAAACACCTCTTCAGATTTCAACAGGATGTGCTCTCAATGCGAAAGTTAAGTCAAAAAATATCTGCAAGCATCTCGGGAGGCTCTCCCAGCGTAAAAAATTCGTCTCTTCTAAGAGAAGTAAATAAAAAATGCAGTCTTGAGGCAGGTAGTGCATAGGCCTGTCTCCATTTTCAATAAATCAATTGAGCTCCTACGATACTCGATTTAGAAATTCTTTGGAAGGTGTTTTGCAACTTTAATCTTTCAACATTGAACTTCCTCTCGGTGATGCTTCTTGTTACTACGTCGTGCTACAACTTAAAAGTCTTCCTCGTCGATGTTGGAACCTCGGAACATTGATACATTAGTAGTCTGAAGGAGTGTCTTACATTAATTGAAAAAAATCAAATTGGTAAGTGCTCAGATAGTCAGGTGACTGC
Organism: Criorhina ranunculi; assembly: GCA_951813785.1. NCBI lineage: Eukaryota > Metazoa > Arthropoda > Insecta > Diptera > Syrphidae > Criorhina > Criorhina ranunculi. The sequence goes on from OX638381.1 coordinate 23,232,090, forward strand.
CCACATTGACTTATATATGTATTTTGAGATGCGAAAACCTTGTACTATGAACTACCTTGCTTCGTTCCATTGCAAAGCTGACCAGTCTAAGTCAAATGGCGCATGTGGTGTATATATTTTAAGATGTAATGACCTTGTCCTATGAACTTCCTTGCCTCACCCCATTGCAAAGTTGACTAGTCTAAGTTAAATGGAGCAGATGGTGTCGTGCAGGCTGTGCTTACCTATAGTCTTGCTAACCTTGTATCGCAGGCATTGCTAATATGCTTTTTCAAGTAGTTCATGGAAAAAAAAGTCGTTGGCCCTATTGTCTTTTTACGTGAGTACAAATAAAGATAATATTGTGGAGTTTACCTTTCAAGCGGATCGTCATAAATCGCTCATTTGACCGCAAAACCGCTTCCAAATAATCGTTGTTGTAAACCACGATAGTGGTGTCTATAGCAGACACCGCACGCCACTGTTCGGCGAATGTCCGGTACACTGCACTTCCTGGATAGCGGTTATACCTTCTTAGTAGCCGTTAAGGATCTGCGCCAGACGATCGGCTGCGTATGATCAGATAGTCAGGTGCGAACATTCCAAGTCTATAAATCATTGTCTTTTATACATTTACTAAGATCGCCAGCATAAAATTCACTCCATTTATTCAAGGCTTCTAATCACTCCATAGTCGGTAAATGAAACTGGACACGTCCTTACTTAGTCCCCTACTTTCTGAGAAGAGAACTCAGGTGTCTCAACTTATTGGCCGCATGAGCCAAACGCTTGCCAATAAGTCGTCTTCTGACTTATCTAGGGAGCACTACGTAGAATTGAGGATGCTTTTTTGCCCTTAGACTACTAATTTCATCATGCCGGTTGCATTCTTTGCAATCTCACATTTCGCATTATCGCAAACCATATTTTCAGGGGTTAGTGGCTCTCAACGTATTCTCGTCAGTGTCTCCCTTCCGTCGAAGAAGCGAATTATTCGTACCTAATGTGCGGTTTGGATTTAATTTCATGACCGTTGATTGTTTTAATCCTTTTCCTACTCGTTATGAACACGACCTCTGTTTTGTGATATGCCGACGTGAGCCACAGTCAGACGACACTTCCGGTGCCGCATACGGTGTTGTATAGTAGCAATCAGTGCCTGAAGTCACGATTTTGTTGTTTTTAAATGCTTCTAGGCACAGTTGGCACAATTGAAACCAGTTGAAACGTGTTTTAGAGCTTTCTACTACTATTTCCACTACTTTTTTTACATCATCTATCGTTGAGTGTAACTTCCTAAAACCGTATTGCTGTTCCGAAAGTCCTCTCGCTTCTTCTGGCGCGACATCAAGTCTATTACAACCGTTCTTGCTTAAATACTTCTGTGTTAATGCACTTTGCAAAAAACTTTACTTAAAATTTAAATTTATGCCAATGGGTCATTCGGTTGGATTTACTTCTGAATGCAATCCACATGTGTTGCGGTCGCACGTGCGTACTTACAGTAGGGATTGACAAAGCCTCTACCACCGAAAGCTAAATTCACACACCTATATTAGCCTAAAACACAAAAACGCCGCAAGCATAATAAAATCACCTGCCTGTCTGTTTTTTTTTTTCTTTTTTTTATTCTGTGATTGAATAATCTACAATTTAACATTGAAAATCGAAATGTGTATTATCGACTGGAAAAAACGAAAAAACCGAAAATAAAAAAATAAAAAATTAATGATTGCCATACATCTATGCCAAACGCAAAAGCATGCGCTTCAGCTATCCGCTCGGTACGCTGTCTGCATATCGAATTGAGATACAAAAATCCGCATAACTTGACTGGCCGCATGACCCACCATGTCTAGATTCATAAATTCTTATCAACGATTAATTTGATTCACCGATGCGTGCAGTTCAGTTTGTATCTGCAACCCGTATACAGCTATTGAGATACATTCTTTATGCACGATGCCCGATGATTGGAGCAGTCCATTCGATGAGCAATGGCCTCTACTTGACCGATTTCCAGACCTATGTTGCCGCCCCAGCTCCACCACCCCTGCCACTGCCATTTTGTCCGCCTCGAGAATATGGTGTAAGACCTTTTGTTTGATTTATCGCGCTTGTTTAGTTTTTGTTTTGCGTTGTGTTTTGTCCCTAAGAAGCACCCAATACTGTTCGCTTAAAATTCTGTGAATACGATTAACTTCGATGAGGTGACGACGACGGTAGGTGAATTCTCCAACTTCGACTGAAAGGAAGGTTTGCGTTGAGAAATGAATTTTTTTTTTCTTTTTTTTTTCAATAAATAATCGCTGTTCAATGGTGTTCGCAATTGTTGACAGACGTTGTTGGCTGATGGAAGTTTACTTAACCATTGAAGAACCATATTTTAATGTATGCGTAAATAACTTCGAAGTAGTGATGGACTGTACGCAGGAACGCTAGAAAGAAAGAGATGAAGGAGATTGTTAAAATGTTACAGCAAGGACCTTGGGCGGAAGATTTTGTAAGAGAATTGATTTAATATTCATGGGGCATTTCATTATGCGTTCGCAGGGTCAGGGAGGAAGCGTGAACGAAGGACACCCAAGTAGTCGATGATGAAAAGTTTTGAAATTTGACGGATGATTTGGTTTTCTAAGTGGGGTTGTCATGAATGCGATGACCTATTAAATTGAAAGAAAAGTGCTTATGGGAGAGATACCCTTTTTGTAGTTGTTACTAAGAGTAGGTATGAGGATTTGCAGACCTGTTTCTGATACCTGCATTTTTACATGTCTGCATAGGAGCTCCTATTTTGAACTCTACATATTCGTTGACCGCTGAGTACCGACACGACATGGATACTACATTTCAGCCGCTTTGAACGTTCGTTGGCGGCAGATGTAAAGTAAACTCACCTTACTTGAGCAAGTGATGATATTTGAATTTCATTGGAAAGTAGGTATACAAAATGTTGCATAACGTCTGCACAGACATACGGTATAATCTAACTAATAACCCATTGGATCAAGGCCTTGAACTCGGGAATTATTTAAAACTTGCTGGCTTAAGATTCCACTTAAACCACCCAAAAAAAGTAGATCAACATTAACTGCAACAATCTTTTTGGACCTGGAAATTACAGCGGTTTGTAAAAAATTCGCTGTATGGAGCTTCTCAAATTTTAGTGTTTCAGGTTCTTAATGACTGCAGCGATTTTTTCTCTTGATCGGACGCGACGAACAAGCGCACGCGTTACTTGTCCAAGCACTTCTCTTAAACAAAATATCTTTTGCATCGACGCGATCTGATCTTTAATTTTTCCTTTATGCGAACACAAGGCTTCTTTTTCCTTGTTTTTGTGAAAAGAAAGAATACTGTGTGGCTCTGAAGGACTAAACCCTTTCTATCTTCAAGCAATCTGCAGCTACTTCTTGCGTTACTACAGGGTGGAACTACTTTTCTTAGCTTCTAAGGGTCTTGAATCTGCTATAGGCTAGCCGTTCACATTACCGTAACGATGTTTTCCGGTGTGAATTCGTTTAGCTCAATTTCTAGTTTTTATGTATCTGCAAGTCATTTGCACTCGGAGCGACTACGAGAATGGCTGCTTTTGACACTGTACGGTAGGAGTTCGCCTCCTGGAGAGATCCTCTTGGCTGTACTGTTGAGATTTGTTTTCTATAGTTTTCTCTTGCGCATCAGCCCAGTTTACAGTTTGTCTTATTGATATTTGTAGCTCTTTCGGGCGAAAAACTTGATCTGTATCTGTATCAATCTTGAGCGGTTATTATCTACAAACCTTTACCTCAGAGATGTTGATATTCTGCTTTCTAGTCAACAGAACTACCTACATATCTCTGCCTGTTGCTAGGCTACGTCATTCAGAATTGGACGCATGACATGACGTATTTAAGCCGTCTTCGATGTCTTGTGATTACTTGCACGATATCATCTGCTTAACCAACAAGATACATATTTATGGGCATCTGCGTTCGGAGGATTTCATCGTAGAAAATATTCCGCAAGTTGTATCTTGGAATTGAGCCCTACGCAGCACCAGCGAAAATTTCCGTTCTACGAGTTTCTTCTATGGTATCATGGTCTTTGAAGCAAGCACCGAAAATGTTTTCTAATGTCATACTGTTTACACACTCACCTGGCATAAGACTACCTTATAATCTAATCCCCGGCGATCGCTGTTAACATCGTGACGAGGATCCTCCTATTTGTGTCTTTTACACATGTTGATCATTTGACTATCAACTGCTAGGTTGAGATGGGTAATGAAAAGTTCTGATCAAACCTTATCGTCGTATGGTCAGTCCATGGCTTAAATCTACCAAGATACTAGTAAAAACAAGTAAGTACAAGTGAGTCTCGCAACTCAGTTACAATTCGCAAATGTTTCTTTTCGTCTCGTTGGTTGATCGGGTTTGAAAACTTTTTGAGAACGTTTTTTTTTTTATTGCTGGAGATTCTTGTATTCTTTTGACATATATAGTACACGACCTGCTGCAAAAGATTTGACATTTTGTCGCATCTCCATGCAATTATGCTTAAATTTATTCAAGTCAGTTTAAAACATCCCCGATTATCCTTAGCAGACACTCAATTTTAGTCCTTTCTCAACGCATTTATAATTTTAACTACCTTTTCACTTCTAATGTAAACATTTTTTAAAAGCATTTTAAATGGAAACACATTCTTCTGATTGAATAATCTTTGCATGCAAAATAAAGAAACAAAAACGAATGTTGAACGCTCAAAGTTTGAATAATTTCGAGTAACCTTTTGAAGGATAATTTGTTCGTTGTTCGTTGTTCGGAGGACTTATTAGCATATTACTCGCATGAAACAGTAACGTATGTAATTGAAATTCCACCCCGTGACACCATCCAACCCAAAAGTCAATTCCTAAGAAAGTAAGATGCAAAAAAAAAAACAATTTGAATTATTTATGACTGCATAAAGAGATTTTTAACAGTGACGAGGAAAACTCATTGAAAGGAATTGTATCAACGAGGACGGGGGGAAATAATGCACGCTTTTGATTTTCACTCGAAGACAAATGTTAATGTGAACTTCAAATTGAATGATTTTTGGTGTTGGAATGAATAATATTCACACTTGTGGATGAAGGAAGGATTTCTCCTTTGAATTTATCACTTGTTGAGTGATAGAGCCTTGAGCTGGTTTCAGATGAGACCAGGATGTGTGAATCGTTTTGAATTGTTAATTTAATTTGGTTGAAAAACTAAAGTGTTTACATCTGAAAGCATTGTATTAAAATCATAGCACTTCAAAACAAGATTTCCTTCTCATTTGTCAATCCGAGCATTCCGAGCAATTACCCTCCAACTACAATCCAATCAATCAACAAAACTCTAGAGCGTGTATCATCGAAAAGATACATTTCTTTCTTCGTTATATCAATTGATTTTCCAGTTGATTGATCGCTCAATACATTGTTTATCTTGTCCCGGAAAACAAAGGAAAAAAGAGAAAGAAACGTCTCAAAATAAATATGTCTGCTGGTCAAAATAAAGGATTCGATACCATTATCATTTGTAGAATTTGACATTTTTTTGTTTGAGCAATATAGTTCAATTCTTTTTGGGTCAACAAGTGATCCGAACATTCTTTGAGCATCAATTTAAACTAAGTGATTTACATCTGTTAATAAATGGTTGAAATAAATTGTAAATTTGAATGTCCCTTCCTTCCTTAATAGTATAAGCTTAACTTCCTCCGACCGAGCAAAATATTTCGGTGTTATTTTGGATACGAAACTAAGCTGGAAACCCAACATTCAAGGAAGAGTTAGGAAAGCTACAGTAGCACTTTTCTCATGCAAAAAGGCTATCGGAAACTAATGGGGTCCGAGGTTGACCTGGACCTCAACCAACAAGCATCACTGGTCAGCTCGATCTTCAGCTAGCTGCTCCCAGTTTTGCACACTTCATTGGTTGACTCTTCGGGTCGGAGTGCTGGTGTACATCCGTTCTACATAGCCCTGTCATCTTAGTCGTATTAGTCGCTGAACAGCCCATACAGTTCGTCGTTGTATGTTCTCATTCACGCCCCCAAAGGATTTTTCTCTCAAAATATTAAACAACAAAACATTATTGTCAAAGTCCATGCACGCCATACATCAGGACTTGGACTCTTATATAGAGTTACTTTGGTTGTTATCGTTCGTCTTAAAGCAACCTCACAGCGGTCAAGTTAAGATTTTGGCCACATCTCCATTATGAATAATTTCAGAATACCCCCAGAAAACATAGACTACACCACACCCGAAGTAAATTTTAACAAAAAAAACTTCCAAGTTACCATTCCCAGGTCATTCTGGGAGGATGAATTTCCAGAAGATAAAACAATTAACCTCTACACCGATACCAATCAAAAAGTAAAATTAGGGTAGGCGAGAGTGATTTTTCTGATAGCCTTAATCGTAGCCTCTCTTTCCTTCTACCAAATGATTGTAGCGCCTTCCAGGCTAAAGAAAAATGTGTCTTTTCGGACAGTCAAGCAGCGACCAAGTGCTTCCCTAAGTTCAATTTTAGCTCTATATCGCCGATCCTCCACAGAGATGGTGGTATAGTTCAATATTCACGTTCATCGAGTACCGCGGCAAAGGGACATTGCAAGGAATGGTAAAGCTGACGAGCTCGCTTTTATTTTCGTCTCATCGAAATTGTACGAATCGACCTTATGTTCATTGTGGTTCACACAGATCCCAAAGGGCACAATTCTGACACTATTTGTGTCATACAACAGTTGAATAATTTTGTTTTATTTAACGTGTTCATTACGTCAAATATCATTCCACCAAATACCGTCAGCCAATGAGATCCAATATTCATATCAATTGTCCATGTCTAGTTGTGTATAGGTTGAAATCAATGTGCTTGTCCGTTTATTAATCAACCGAAAGCGCCGCCTTAAGCTTTATGTTTCCATTATTAACGAGGGTAATTAACTTGCATTCTAATGGCTGCACAAAAGCGCCGATCGTTTTGCATCAAGTGCCACTTTATGCATTAGAGAGCCCAAGGCGTCTCGTCTTTGCTCTGTGTTTACACGTTAAGTATTATTCACACAGGTAATACGTTGTTAACTTCATATCATAGATAATAAATGGATTGAACAGTGCCCATGGAACCCCATAACCATTTGAAAAAATGAAATCAATTAACCTTTTACGGAGCTCGCTTTCAATAGAATCCTCTTTTGAGAAGTGGTTTTGATAAACACGTATTTTACAATGCAACGCATCTTAACTCTTCAATGAGGCATCCAAGGAACAGTGGGAGTTGTTTAAGTGTCTGTCGTTCGAATTACCGCAGAATATATTATAATTAATGTAAGTGGTTGCAAGTTGCAATTCAAAAAGTACTAATAAGCGATTACAGCTTGTTAAATAGGCAATATTAGTTATCAAGAAACTCTCTAGTTTTCTAGGATGGCGGTTCTCATTGAACTTTAACTGGTTGCAATCAAAACAATGATCTTCGGTCAACAACACGGAACGGTGGGTTAACAACTTTTCCCTTGAATATAACATTTTTGACAAAAATTCCGCATGTTAAAAATTGATAACGTAACGAAAAGTGAAACGCCCATACATGTCAATCAGTGCTTCAGTGACAAGTGGAGAAGAGATGAATATTAATTGCCGCATTTCTTACAAAGTAAAAAACAGCATCAGAGTGTTTCATTTTTCGTTACGCTCAAAGTTATATGTTGCTATGTCCAACCAAATTTTTTTTAGTTTGTTTCACTTTTCGTCTCGCTCCTTAATCAACAAATTTCACTTCAAAAAATTATGCGTGTAACACAGTATTCATCTCTAAAGCGCAATTTCTTTATGGTCGCTAGAAATGCCTCCGCTCTTCGCCTTACATCACAAGCATAACGACCTCCGACACTCGGAGCGTTACGTGTTATGAGTAGACGGCAGACAGTACAGAAAGCGTGCGACGATTAAGAGAATAAAGAAATGTTTAGTGGAAGGGCTGTGTATGGAGGAAAAAAGAACAAAACAGGGAGGATGACTTATACAATAAATAAGGTGAGTGTCTAGCCCCTTAGATCGCTGCTCACGTTAACAATTTACGTAGGAGCCTGGACGAAAAAACCGCTGGTTATAACCAAGCGAATAAAGAAAGGACTCTCGGATGGTCCCACAGGTCAATATCATATAAGCTTTCTAGGCCCTCGAAAAAGTAACTGCCAAGGGTCCACATTCTTCTATTAGCTAGGCAGGACATGCGCAAAGCAGATTTTTCTCCTAAAAAGTATTATGTCTTAAACAAGGGTAGGATATTGGAAGACTCTGAAGTGTAAAACGAAGTACAACAAGGTTATATTTTTATCACTATTATTATACCTAGTAGGTAGTTGTCAGTCATGTTTTTCATACAGCCTTAACGAAGAATCCCATTCACTGTACTATGGCGTATTAAATATTGTTACGCTTGCTACCACATAATCAGAAAAATGGGCCGCTGTAAGCAAACTTGCAACAGAACAGTTCTAGCACAACCATGAACTTTGAGAGTACGTTGAACAGAGCCGAAACGCGTTGTAGAACTTTAAATTATTATTTTGATGCCATATGCCTTTACGAAGCGATTAGGTTTTCATGCTGTAAGCACTGTAGTTATCGCGATAGCCCAAACATAATCTATTATTATTTAAAGTCTAATTTATAATTAAAAGCTGTTTAACCAGAGCAACAAACATAATCTATTGAATTGGTTTGATGTATCGCTTCACAACGTTAAGCCAACTTGGAGATAGTTCCCTTTCATTGCATTATCGAGTGGCGTGGGACGCCTTGGAAAATGATATCCAGGAAGCTTTCATTTCAGTCGTCCTAGGTCAAGGTTTAGTAGCTGTCGAATAGGAAATTGCTGCTTTGTCCATAGAGGACCTAAAATCGTTTTGGAAATGCCTTGAGAATTGTTTAATGTCAAGACATTTTAGTTTTAACACCGGAACAACTTTGTAAATTTTTGGGGCTAGTAGCTCGCTCTCAATTCCCATTCGTAGGACCTTCTTTCACGACATATATGTTTATGTAAATGTGCCGATCTAACCTATAAAATATTGTAAGTTAAAAATGATACCTTTTAGTCCAATGGCATCTACATGAGAACGTTCACATTGTCAAAGGTTTAATGGTAATAATGATACCACTAATTTAAGTAGAAACCCTCCCGGAAAGAATCACTTCCGTCTTAATACTCATTTTATACTTATTTGTGGTAAATTACCTAATTTGTCCCAAATTCTATTTTTGTATTTTTAATCATAAGTAAGTCATCATCAACAAAAGCTTTCTCTTTAAAGATTCATATACACTTCAAGCCTTTTTATAAATTGCCATCCATTAAGTAAAATAAAAGACCCTTGATAAAACTTGTATTATGTAAGAAAACATCCGTTTGCGGTTCTTTGTTGAACGCTATATCAAGTTTTCTTGGAATTTTCATTGAAAAACAAAGTGTCCAAGTGAATTGCTATCATTTATATTCCAAAGGTGTGGTGGTCAACTTCACCAAAGGTGGTGACAAATAATCATCTGCTCTCGAATCATTGTAATAATGCATCACTTCCGTGTGAAGAACAATGAAATGGAAATTTATATTTTATTTTTTGTAATTTTATGATTCTACGCATTCGATTTGTTATGAGTCATGAACTAGCTTATTTGGAACAAAGTGAGGGCAGGCAGCAGGAATTAATGGGAGTCTTGGCGAATTTTAACACGTGTCATTTTTCAAATTGCGACTTATGAATTTGCCACTGAGGATTAAGTTAAGTTGGAGTTGCGTAGCTGCAAGACCTTGACTTTGCAAAGTGTTTTTCAGCGTAAAATGGTAAGAACAGAGTTTAAATCCAATCGGCGCGATGGTCATGGAAGATCATCTTAGATCAGGTACTAAGTGAAAATGGACCTTAACACACTTTCGTGTAAAATTCGCGGCACTTAGCCTCTGATTGAGCTGTCTAAAGAGATTGTGACCAAAAAGCGGTTAAGAGTAGCTTAGATATGGTCTATGAACCTAGGATTCATTGAGATTCTTGGAGGCTAAGATTAGGTTAAGTTATGTTGAAGTGTATTATGGAAAGATTCCCCTTACCTACTCGCTAAACCAATTCGAGCTTCTAATGAAGTGCAGGGTGATGCTGAAATCTCTGTTTATTAGATCGCCTAAGTCGTTGTAGTAGAACTATCCTTAATGAAGGTCTCTTTTTGGGGAGAGCTAGCCAGCTAGGGAATAGTGTCCCCCTCTTCTTCGTCCATGCAGCTTATACAAAAATCGTTTGAATGTACTCCAAGCCTTGTTGCATTCTTGTCTATTAGGCAGTGTCCCGTGCTGACACGTACTAAAAGTATTTGACTCAATAAATTTGAAGTGTCGAATATCTGATCTTGCTGATGTCCCCAACTGAAAAGATTTAATCTTTAGACCTAGAGATCTTCCCCCATCAGTCAAACACGGAAATCTTCTGAAAAACTGAGAATGAATGCAAGTCCTATCACATGTCATATGCGTTGCTTTGCTTATGATCACGCATTCATCATTGAAACTCATTAACACATCGTTGGCGTCGAAAAAAAAATAAAAATTGCAAACAGTAAACCTTTTGACAAATTGAATTCCAAAACACTATTAATATTCCCAAATCAATTAAAAGCCATTCACTCACACCAGCACTCGTCGTGTCGTCCGCCAGGCACAACCGGTCTACAGTAGGCTGCACTAATAGAAAAACTAAATTTACACAAACCTCCGATAAAAAACCGACACTTGTCCATGATTAACTAATAAAACGTCCAATCAATTGGAACCTCATCAATACCCACATACTATAGGTGTACATTACACTAGTGGTCTGTCTCGTTGAGCATAATTTATTACCGACAAGCGACAACCAGTGTACCGTGACAGTCATCGCTTCACACTTGATCCGATCTCGAGCTTCTGGAAAATATATAACGTCACGATGAAAATTGGACAACTGTTTGCGTGTGCTCAAATCTAAAATTAATATCTCTTCCAGTTTAATTAAATCATGTAATAAATTTGTCACATCAACTATCGCTTGAGGTATCCAATATGTCGTCAAGTTCGTCTCTTGTTGTGCTGCATGCAATGACTTGGATACCTCTTGAGTGCATACAGCAGTATGAGAAGATTCAGTGCACAGTGGGGCCTTTTCACTTATAAGTGGATGAACAAAATCATCTGCAATTCACACCTACTGCAGTTTTGTCTTCAAATAAAATCTAGACAAAACTCGATGTTTTTTGTCATCCACATTCCTTTTAACAACAGTTAATCTTTCAAAGATACCATTGTTTGAATTGATAACCACTTGTTAGCATCACTGTTTAATCAATTCACACGATACAATCAAATTTATGACCGATTCAGAATAGATTTGAGTTTTTCACATCAATGACTGTAGTACCGTGTTGACTATGTGCAGTCCGAAGATGCAAATGCAAATTTTTATTGAATTATGATGGCACAGATACTTCCTGGGTTTGGATTTCAAGACCCAAACAGGCAGTAATTAACCCAGCACCTGTATAACATTCATTTAGACATACTACATTTGACAAACACTGATTTATGGTCAGTATCAGCTTGGTGGCAATCACCATGACACATGGTAATCGAACGGACTTTAGAAGATGAAGTATTGATCGTTATTGTAAAATTAATCTACACGTAGAGGGTCAATGTGAATCTATTAAGATACACCAATAGTAGTCATAGTATGCTGCACCTTTATAATGTTCTAGCTTGTAACTGCAACATGATTATTATCACACTTAAGACGTTTACATTTAATAACAATTGGAAAGAGCAGTGCGTAGATTAACTTTTAAACTGAACACATATCAATTACAATTGAATAAAGATTTTAATTTAATTGCACTCAGTGTGACGGCATTGGAATTAGTTTTTGTTTGTGACACCATCATCAATCAATTCAATTTATTACAAACTGTAGTCTGGCGGAAAAGGTCAGACAAACAATCCGACTTTCGGAAGAATATTAGAAATGTATCTTTCGTAGAAGATACACGCCGTCATTGTCATATGCAGATTGGACGCTGAAAGTTTCACATTGATTGAATTGCAGTTTTGTTAGGAAAGCTGAGGAATATTATTCGGAGTGGGTGCTAAATTAAAAGAAATTAATGACGACACAAATGGAATTATTATAGCAATCGATCATATTTGTTAGTATTATTGGAAAGATTCTTAAAGTTCCTAGAAAGTTGTTTACAAATGGTACTAAGCAACTCTTTAGACCAATAATGCTAGCACTATGAAACCAGATTGATCAGCTGGTAGTCAGAAGTACCCTCTTGGGAAATTATAACAATCTGAAGGGCGTAGGTTAAACTCTGCACAAACAATCATAATCCGAAAGTGACCGAAAATGATACCCTGTTCTTCGGTACCCTTTCCCTTTATAGTTTCACCCATCTCCTATGCAACACTTGTATGGTGGGATAAACTTAAGCAAAACGGTGCAAAAGGCTCTTCAAAAAATTCACTGTGGTGAAGACACATTTATTATAGGTACTATGGGCATCTACCCAACTGCAGGCTTCGAAGACCTTCTTGACCTTACTTCCCTAATCAAGAGAGTCATGAGGTCAGCCCCGACTTAGGGGATACATCAAAGAATGCATTTTATCTGTAAGACAGCGATTAAAACTCTGAGCTAATATCTTTTCGACTGAAAGCCTCTCTTTTGTGGCCAGTCCACCAGCCAGCTTCTTCCATGGCCATGGATCACAATCTATTCCAGTTGTAGGAACATTTGCTGAGCAGTACTTTTCTGAGCTTTGCCAGGTAGGTTAAAGGCCCCCAAAAGCCCATAAGAAAATAATAAAACATTTTTTTTTTGTTTTATATATTTATTTATTTATTTTATTTCAATTAGTTGTAATACTCATTTATTTGTTTTAGATGATCCCTACAATTTTATTTCATTTTTTTGCTTTTCTTAATAATTCTTAAATTAACTTAATTAATTCATTTGAAATACATAACTGTTGTTGCTTTTAAAAAATAAATTATAACGCTGAACTCTAAGCAAAGGAAAATTGTTCTTGTTGTATGTTTTTTGTTAAATGTAATTCTTTTTGTCTTTTATAATATAATTCTTGTATATGACTACTACTAAAATTAGATTAGAATATTTCATTTATCTTATTTATTCTTTGTCTTATAAGTAATAGCGATATCAGTACAAATAAGTTTTTTTTTTTTTATTAATATTTTTCTTAGATGTATACTGTATTACCTACAACTGTTCTACATTAATAATTGTTATTTGCACATAATATATTGAAATACACAAACATATTTGCCTGATATATATCCTTTTTTACTAGTTTTTATTTTATAATATATATATTTACTATTTTGTATCCACCTTGAAGAAATAAAATATAAAATAAAAAATAAGCAGAGGGAGACGTTTTTGAAAAAATAAAAGAATATTGTTATTTCTGTTGGTATATGTATATAATATAACTTTATGCCATCTTTGTTTTGTTTTTTACTTCAACGTGGAATTCAATTAATATTAAATTACTTGTAGAGACTGTCAAATTATGTAGTTTTGACAGTTTTTTTTTTTTGAAATAAAACAATATCACATTGAAATAATGTTCGTTTTTTTTTATTTGTTTGTTTGTTTTTTTTTTTTTATAAAGTGTATAATTTAAAATCTACTATCATATTGTTTGAGAACAATTATTCTTGTTTTTTTTATATATACTTCAATATTAAAATTTAAACAATTTCTTTGTAGAAATAAGTAAAACTTAACATGAATATATATTTTTATATATTTATCTATTGATTTGTTTTTAATGGAACACATGCAATCATTGTTTATGTAATATTTAAAAAATATTTCATTATATATATATGTATATATACTGTAACTACAAACAATAAAAGCAAAGTAATACATTTGTTTTTCCATTTAATAATAAACTTATTTATTTATTTTTAATTTCTTATATATTGTAGAGGCCATTTAATGATATGTATTGATATTATTATACATTAAAACCATACAACATTTTTTTCTTCTATAGTTATGCCTTAGATGACGTTGTTTTTTTTTTCAAACTTGCTTGTTTGTTTTTTGTTTTAATTAAGATAATTATTTCTTTCGTTTTTTTTTTATTATCAGATGTCATAGCTGATACTTGTTTTATAATTAAAGATTATAATTTTTGTTTAAGCTTATATACAAAGTGTTTCTTATTGTACGAGTAGAAAATAGGAAAACAAAATGCATAAAATATAAATTTGAGGTTAAAGTGTGGCGAATATTTTAAAGCTATTGGGAACAGTATTTATTTAAGATGGTAAGGACAAAGTTATTTCGATTGCCGAATAGTAAATGGCCGACTTTGTTTGGAGAATAACTTATAGTGTAAGAAAACCAATCGCCATTCATCGAAAATAAAGTAGATTACAAAAATTAGGTAAACATTTTGTACGTTGCTGTTATGAAGAGTCTAAGGTTCTTGAAACATTGTTCTTTTGCAAAAATGTACCCGGAAACAAGCAGGCCGATAATCTGGTAGGGAAATACCCGACTAACAGCAGATGAAATGTACTAAGCTCCTGTATAACCACTTCATAATTTTCAAAACTCTATAACAAACAAATGAAAGTTCAAATTGACCAGAGAATCTTTTCTGCCTAAGTTGGCATGTTTAAGGGCATTTTTCATGGAAAATCTTATCCTATTCGTTTGGTCACGCAAAGCGTTTTTATGAGCACTTCTCTGCACTTTTATCAACTAGCCTAACTGAAGTAAAGGTTAAAGAAATCTTACTTCATTATCCGGAATAAATTGCAAAACCGAACTGAAGCTCCACAAGGTGATAAGCCGTCTCCATTAATTATTATAGAGTTATTAAGTTGGCACCTTTAAAAACTAAATTCCACTTTTTACTTATGGTAACGAGCTAGGTTAGGTAAGGTTGAAGTAGCTGCCAACTGTTGCCAGCACACTTAGTCCTCTGATAGGTCCATTGTGATACCACATGGATCTGGAGAGATTTCCGACTTGTTGAACCAATTAGAGCTTCTGATGTTTCTAACATCTGTGTTTATCAAATCGCCTAAGTCGTTGAAGTAGAATTCCCTTAGGTGGAGTCTTCTTTTGCGGGAGAGAGCTGGACAAATCCAGAAAAGGTGGGGAATGGTTTCTTCATCCATGCAGTTTCTTCATACAAATTTTAAATGTACGCCAAGCCTTATTGCATGCTTTTCCATTGGACAGTGTCCCGTGATGACACTATTTCGGTTCTGATTATGGACTATGGTAATGGAGTAAAGTGAAGCTCCAATACAAGAAATGTTTCATTTAGACACAGCAGCACAAAAGATGTGTTCCCAGGATGTACAAACCAAACGTATGTGTTCCCTTTGCAAATCTTTCCAAACCATTGTGTTTCTGTTTACTATGACCAGAAAGGCTAAACGCTATTTACTGCGTGACAAACATTGTTGTAGCTTTGAAGATGAAAGCCTGCTTAACTTGACGGTTTAAGTTAAGTCTACGACTGCTTACTATTGATGAAATATCATATGAAAATAATCTTTCCTGATCGCTCCAATCTGAACACTGCGCATTTAGGGATTTAGTAAGGAAATCTTTAAGGATATCAAGGAAATCTACCCCCTCCTATGTTTTATATTTTCCAAATGGAATTCGCTGGCCGGGCACTTAAAGACCTTGCAAGACCCACCCCCAAAACTTATCAGACATGACTTTGACGGACTTGAGGAAACAGGAAACTGTTTTAACTATTCACCACACATGAAAAAAAGTTAAAATTAAACATTTTG
Organism: Criorhina ranunculi; assembly: GCA_951813785.1. Classification (NCBI taxonomy): domain Eukaryota; kingdom Metazoa; phylum Arthropoda; class Insecta; order Diptera; family Syrphidae; genus Criorhina; species Criorhina ranunculi. The sequence continues at coordinate 23,247,971 of OX638381.1, forward strand.
TGCAATATAACTAAAGGATATAGATAAATAAAAAAAAAGTTAATATAAAGATGTAGGAAACGATTTCAGCTTCACAACTGGAAACTTTCGATTTCACTTCATTGTCGTAGTAGTAGTTATAGAAGTAGTAGTAGTAGTAATATGTTTTTTTTTAAATAAAACAGCTTACAATTTAATTTGTCATTTTGGTTTCTGTTTTGTTGACAATACAGTGATCTGTAAATATACATTTAATTAATAACATTTAATTCTCTGTTACAAAACACATATTTTAATATAAATTTATATATTTATTACCATTTGTTTAATCTTACATAAACTCAGAAAGCAAATATGTACCTACACATATAAATATGTATTGATAAACTATTTATACACATATAAGCAGTGTGATTTATTTTTTGTGTACATACATGTATATATTTTCTTTTAATAATAAACCTAATATTACAAATTGTCCCTAAAATCATCTCGCGAATTATTTAGCTAGCTGCATGCTGTTAAACTTCGATTGCTGCGAAACACATTTTCTATAATTATTATTTTTTGAGTTATTTTTTAAACATATTGTATATTTTATTTATTTTTTTCTTGTAAAGCACTTTCACATAAAAAATGTTAAATAGGTTTTTTTTTTCTACGTTGTTCGTATGTCTTTGTTTTTGTTTGAAAATTAAAAGGAAAATTGAAATAAGATTAAGGATATTGATAAAAATAGGAAGAACAAGAGTGGATATTTAAACAATCACATTGGCTATAGAAAAGAAAACATTTAAAATGAAAAATAAAATTATAGAAGAAAATAGATAATTTATTTGTTTTATATCCTAACATATGTATACATATATTTATAAGCGTTTTGTTTATACATTCAATGGATTTAGGTTTTCTCTTACTAAACATTTGTATATAGGGTAGGGTATAGTTTTTTTAAACACTATTTCAACTTTTTTTTTTATCTAATATTTAGTACAATACAGTTTTTCACTATTTATTTTCAATTTATTAAGACTTATTTTTATCTTACATCATTTTAAATACAAAAAACTTGTTTTTTTTTTGTTAATGATTTTACTTTAATTAAATTGAAGTACCTTAAAATCGGTACATTAGAATATAGGGATTCATGATTTTTATTATTAAAACTTTGTTTTTAGCATTCTTAATTAAAGAAAGAAAAAAAAACAAAGAAACATACTGTGGGATAGTATAAAAAAGGCAAAAATTTATTATTTTCTTATTGGAAGAAAATATAATATTCATTTATTTTTTGAAAGAATTTATATTAAAGTATCATGCGAGGTATGAAAAAACAAATAGATATAGAAATAAATCGCTTCAGATTTGGTCCATAAAAAACGAAAATTAAACATACATATAAACAAAAAAAAAACTTTATAATTTGGGTATAAAGTATATTTGAAAGAAATATTTGTCATTTATCATTCCATTAAAGATACAAGTTTCTTAAATTTTGTTTTCTTTGTATAAAAATATAAATTGATATATGTATATATTTATATATGAATATACACCATTATACCATATATTTATATATATATTCATTTTATTTATTTAGCAATAGATTGCTGTTTTTATATATTTACTTTTGTCATTATGAATGTTTTGTTTTTTTAAAGTTACCACTTTCAAGTATGAAAGCTGTTGTATATATTATATATTTATTTATTAAAAAATATAAAAGGAAAGGCCGTTTTTATTAATTGCATGAGTGCGCGTACATATATATATAATTTCTTTTTCTTTTTTTTTTTTTGTTCAAATTGTAATTCTTATACCAATTGTCTTGTTCTAAAAGCTGTTCTGGAAACTACATTAAATCTTATATAGTATCATTAATTTTTATTCTCATATGTATGTGGTTGACTTTTATTTTTATTTTTTTACTTTTAAAGCGAACATCGCTCATATTTATATGTGAATAACTATATGTTTCACTAAGTTTAAAACTCTAGGTGTTTTCATATATATAGTATATATGTATATATTTTGTCTATAACTAATTTTCTTCTCTTAAATATTTGTTCCATTTTTAAATAATAATGGTATATAATAATATTGATATGCATTTATACACATATACATATATGTATATATATATTTAATTTTTTATTTTTTCAGTTTTTTTCTTTTCACTTTAACTTATATGCCACTTGTTTGCGTTTTTATTTATGAAAACATATACATAGCTACATTGATACCCATATATTGACATTTTGTTTTTTCATTTAAAATAATATATGTATATAATATTAATATGATATATATATATTGATATGTTAGTTTTATTTTATATATATGTATGTTTTTTTTGGGAATTTTTTTTATTAGTCGTTATTTTACTTCTTTTTATTAGACACAAATTTAATAATTATTTTCATTTTACCATAAGAATAGGTTACAGTTGTGAAGGTGTATATGCATTTTCGTATATATGAGTGTTTTTTTTTTTATGGAATTTAACTATTTAAGTGATTTTATTCCAATTTTGTTTCTTTTTTTTATAAATTCAATTCGTGCTACAAGAGTGGGGGATACATTCCAAATACCTACTGTTTTCTGACTAATGACTCATCCCACATAACTACAAAAATTATGAATTACAAGGGAAATATGCAAAGAAATATAGAATAGTTTGGAGATGTAAAACAAATAAAATAAATGTTAATATAGAGTAAATATAGAGGACATTCAGTGAATTCATAAAAATATTCAAAGCTCACAATGAAAAAGTAGCTGAAGTCAGAGACGATGTTAAATTGATTCATTTTGGCGTCTTCTCAAATTGATATGTCAATCAAACAGTGAAGGTAGATTGAATCAGAACAGTACAGAGATGGCACCTAAAGTGCCCCCAAACCACTAAAATGGACAAATGGACTTCACATGACTAAGACGATAGCGTGTGAGGCATCTAGGGGAAATTAGGGGTTGTCTGTAAGAATTTTTGTAATGATCAACCCTTTGGACTAGTTAAATGCACTTAAACCAAGACAGGGTGTCTGGGGACAGATTTAGGATTTTTAATTTAAATATTTTAGCAACAGTTCAATGATGCCGTGGGAGGGGGATTTCGCTTGGTTGATCAATCAAATGGATTGTTTAGTCGCGATGACGCAATGGATGAGTGAACAACCGGCGTTCGTAATCGAAGCATATTGCAATACCAACTGCTGCAAATTGTAACTGCTCGTCGAAAATGTTCTCCTCGGCACAATATTGGACGTTTACATAATGCGGGTAAAAAGGTTCCATGCTACATCTTCGGCTATAAACAACCTTACTTCAAGGACTGACGAAAATTTAGAGGTAGTCGCAAGCAGCCAAGCTACGAGAAACCCATCAACCAATCAGTGCGCAAGAGAACATGTAATCTACGACTTCTACGATAGTTCATGTAATTTTAATAATAGATCTCGAATTTCAGCCCTTTAATATTCAATTGGTGCACGCGCTGAAGGAAAATGATTAAGAACTTTTGCGAAACCAGTTTCGGTATATTTATTGCAGCGCATAGCCCGCGGAGTATTATCGTGTGGCTCCAGGAATGTATACGACTCAAGAGAAGAGTTGAATCTGTCACCGAACACCCTGTACATGCGAAAGTATCAGAGTATTCTGACTCACATAAGTTCGAAAAGTACTAAAATTCTTTCATTTCACTGTAAATCCTCTTAAATTTAAGAAAAAAATATTAACAAAACCAGATTTAAAAAACAACGTGATTATAAAAAAAAATTTAAAAACAGTTTTATTAATAATTTAAAATAAAATTGTTCAATTCAAAGAATTGTAGAAATAAAAATAATTACAATGACAATCAATTTTTGACATGGCAGAAACAGAAAATAAAAGAAATTCTTATTACACACAACAAAACTTTAAAAAAAGAGGATAACTATGAGTTTGATTGACGCAGAAAGATAGTAAATAAACAATTAAAACACATATGTATTAGTAATAATTTTTAAATCATAAATAGCGACTGAAAATGTATTTTTATTATTTTTGGCCAGATGTTCACCGTAGCTACTATCACAATATTTATTTCTTTTATTTTTGTTATAAGAATTTAATTTTATTTTTGATGGGATTACAAATGTTTGTAAAAAGTATACAGTGTGGCTAAAAAGTCATAAAATCATTGGATTAAAGCAAAAGCATCTTTATGAAAATAAATAAATTCAAATACAAGATTGTGTCTATATCCTAATTCCAAATCCATAGATAGAAGTATCTGACTAATGCGGCTGGAATTTGAGCTGAAAAGCTCCAGCGGTCTAAAAGAGAGATGACGCCTCTAATACATTCATGAAAACCTTGTAGCCGGACTTATGTAATGACTTCTACAAAGATCTGGGAGATGAGAGGGCCGAAAGCTTTACACGGTCGACGTCTTTGAAGTCATCACTCTTTTATGTTCATGGATAGGCAAAGACACCGAACCTCATGTATCTTTGCTACTGACAAGGAATAATAGCTTGAAAAGTTCTATAAATAAAAAGGTTTAAACAAGTTTGTCTATGTCTATTGAATTAAGAAAAAAAAATTGCAAAAGGATCTAGGTATGAAGGTTTCCTTAAAAAATGTATTTAGTGACTTTTTAACCACCCTGTAATAGACTTTTGAGGAGCGAAAGCGCACACAATTTATTTTTGTTTATTTTTATAGTTTTTTTTTTGTCTACCAAACGAATGGAAATAAATTTCCAAATTTTCCAAAAATAGAAAACAGCTTAAGAAATATCATTTGTTCCAAAATGATCCAATTCAATTTTTTGTTCGTCCTTCCTAAGGATCTGTATAAAAAATGTTATTCTATATAAGGTTTTTTTTTTTAATATATTGATTGCATTTTCATTGGGGTTACAAAATTGATTAAAATTTTTTTTTTGTTTTTCTGTGTAAGATTGATGATATTTTATTCGTCGATCATTCAAAAACCAATTTTTTTGTTTGTTATGTTTTTTAATTTATTTACTAAAATCCCAAATATAAATTTCTTTATTTTTTTTTTATATATTTAACCTTTTTATCATTAAAAATGTATAAAATGAAAAAAAGTTGGTAATGCACTTGCGAAATATTCTTCAGTTTTTAAATATAATATTTTACGTCTTTAGAAAGAGTGGAAAGCTACTGTGAAGATAAGAATTAAGGCTATGATTTTGATTTTTACACGTTACAAAAATAAAGAAAGGATTTTTATTCTATAATTTGAAGAAGAATCAGTGGACCATGGGCAAATCAAAGATCAGAACAGTGTGATCTGCAAGTTCAATCAGTGAAAACAGAAGATCATTTGGTCAGGAACTGAACATATGTATTTTGTAAAAAATTTTGAAATGAGTTCATTAACTGAAGAGTTACAGACTCATGGATGTTTGTGTGAGTAATTAGGGGGAAGATCATGGTTCTCTTCTTCAAAGGATACGTACTTAAATAAAAGATGAATGATCTGGAAACCGAAAAAAGAAACATGATCTTTTCAACTTCAATTGATCCAAACAAAATTTCAGTGGACCATGTACAAATCAATTTGATCTTTCACAGCAGATCTTCAGTATCGATACGAAGGAAAAGAACCAATTTTCTACAGATTTCATGATTCAAGATGAATCTATAGAGGCGGTCATAATCAACTAGAACTTCAACCACTATTTTGGATTTAAATCAAATCGAGTTTTTAGACGGAAACTGGATGCATGAAGTCCTCAAATCCACAATGCCCAAATAACAAATCGGTAATCTTCAGAATATAGGCGAAGGATGTCTGATGACAAACGTACTCCCACATACCGTTTGATCTGTAATCCAGTGACAGATCTACGAAAATGATCTTATGACCCAAGTTTGAAAATTAGGATTATGTCGGAATTAAAGATCCCTAAGTAATTAAGTAGAACAAAACAGTTCACAGTTGGAAGAATTAGAATCGAGTTTCAAATTACGTTTAATAAATGACAGATCAGTGATCTACATCGCATACGCACGTTAAAGACGTCTTCTGATATTGAAGTCCAATGACGGAGGATAGAAGAAGTGTTAATAAATAACTCGTGCTCCACAGATAAATGACATAAGTGCCTACAGTCTTCAAAATACCGCTCAGTGGAAGCTATGAAAAGATCAACGATCTGCATTACACAGGCCTACTTGTAATGGTAGCACTATTCAAGATTGGACTTCTCCAGTTCTTAGACTAGAAACAATTATAGAACAGAAATATGAACGTATAAATAGTTGCCCGACGTGCGATCCAAAGGCAAACGCGAAGGCTCATAACCTCATAAGGACGATATGTAGATATATGTATGATCAGGATGACAAATGGTTTGAAGATCAAAACAAGACAATAGAAAGTTTAAATGTGAAGGAATTTCAAAATTTAAGGACCCTAGGCCACTGTTTATCATCAAACACATACATTTTATCATCCGTGGAGGCTTCGGATTATGTACGTGTTGTTGAATAAGCAGTGAGCTATGATCCAACATTATTTTAGGGCATATTTAGGTAACTCCACGTAGCATCCACGAGGACATAAATATATTATTATTTGTATTATTTTTAATTTATAATTTTTATTTTTCATTTGAATTCCCAAATGGAATTATTCAGCGTTTGGCTTTCTCCATCAAAAACGGGTTCGAGGAAAAGGCATCTAAAAATTGAGATTCTCCAAGCAATAAAAAAATTTTTATTTTTTTCTAATTTTCATTATTATTTACTTTTACCTAAAAAATATTATGATTTGTTTTACTCCAAAATTAAGAAAATAACGAAAAGAATTAGTAAAAGCATGTAGTGTGGATTTTGGACCTTTTGAAAAGAAAAGGTCCATCGTAATGAGTACCTACTAGGTTTTACAAATTTTCTTTTTCTTTTTCGTAAAAATTACATTGTTAATTTCTAAATATGACAGGGTGTCGTGTGTTGCTTGCTAATTTTTATTTTTTTTTTTTGTTTTTACACATTTTTTTATACTTAAAATGAATGAAGTTTTTTTTTTAAATGTTCTATGATATGTTTCAATTAAATTTCATTTTAGTTTCCTTAGCAATATATACTTTTAGTTTTATTTTTATTTTTATTTTTATTGTGTTTTTGGGAGGATGTGATCTGTTGTGATCAGTGATCTTTTTTTTTTTTAAATATTTCTTCTAAATGATTTTTGTTTTTTTCTTTCACAACTTTTACATAAAAAAAATAAACAACTGTTCACAACTTTTGCATTAAAAACAACTATTTTGTTAATGAAACATTAAATTGAAAACAATAAATTTTGTGGCTTTAAGTTTTAGTTATTATAATTTGTTTTTTTTTATAACTTTTTTGTTTTATTTGTTTTGTGTGTGTTTGTTTTTTAATAATTATTGTAATGTCTTTTTGCTTTTTCTAATTATAAGAACTAATAATACTTGTTAATATAAGCGTATTTATTATGATCCCGATATTTGGTAGCATTTTTCCTGATGACGATGATATCCTGTTGAATTGTTCGTTTTCATTACACGTACCCGCTGAAAGAGAAAGAAGTTGGTTAAAGAAGTAGTTAACAAATTAAGCTTATAATAATATTTTTGAAGGCGAATGGTTGGCATGATGATATTTGCGACCCTGATAAAATGATCGTGACACTTGGTTTTTGTGTGTTTGACTTCTGGTGTTAGTTTGATATAATTCAAGTTTAAAAACCATTTTAGAATGGTGATCTTGTTAGAAAAGGTCTGGGAAAATGAATACCAATTGCTCCTGGGAATCAGGAAACACGTAGAAATACTGAATCACTTCATGTAAGAAGATATAAACAACATGGAAAAGAAAGAATATCCTAGCCAAATAATAATTATATTCATACATATTCTTTTTACAATTACCTCGATCTGAAGGCGCTTTGACTACCCTCAAACTATACCATGAATTATAGGAATTAGAAAAGGGACGAGGGAAATACCGATGCACATTGGTTTTAAATGCCTGCGGGTTGGAGTGATGAGGAAAGACAGAGCTTTAGGTAGGACTCAAGAAAGAATTTTTGATATTTCATAGAACAAACGAAAGTAGGCTAGGGGTAAATTGATAAACATTCAAAACATGACTCGAACTTTTTTAGAAGACCATTTACAATATTTGGAAAGAACTAACTCAAGGCTTGCCAAAATGGACGAAGTTTGTACATACTAGATATCTCAATAGAAAATAAGAAGTATTAGGTCTTATAAATATGATAGTACCCTTGCAGAGCCATTCTTAGTATGCCCATAACACCGACAGGCATCTGCACAGGAGAAAAGTTTGCAATGATTTGTGAAAGCGGTTGACATACATATTTGTGTTCCACTTCTGGTAACCAAAATATATTTAAAAACATCCAGAGTCAACAGGTTTTCATTTTGTATCACCTTGCATCAACCACTAAAGACTAAACTGGAACCTTATTAAGTGTGATCTTCGTTGAAAAACTTATAAAGACTATGTTTCAACCAGAAAGAACGATTGGAATTCCACGATTTTTTTGCTGTCCAGAGTCCATTAGTGCAGTAACCGAATTGCGAAGAGTCTTGGAATCTCTATTCATCACAACCGAATTGAAAGAAGAACTCCAGCCAACAGATCATGCATAGTGTCGTGCATTTGCCAATTGAGCGTTGCAAAATCAAAATAAGTACCAAAACCGAAACTACAACTATTTCCATGACAATGTTGCTTGTAAGCTGTAATCGTTTGAGGTAATTTTTCAATCTAGAAAAACGAAAAGAAGTTTAAGACGACATGACATCACCTTCCCAAAACTCATGACAATCAATTTGTTTCTGGATGGAAAATGTCATCTAATCCTCATCCTGTCGATCCTAATTTTATAAGGAGAAGAAGAGTATAATGATGGTTTTTCTGAGCCACAAAAGATATCAATTAAAGATAAAACTAAAACCCAAGCTATTTGGGGAGGCTTTTTCGTAAAGAACTAAGTCCACTTCGAACTACAGCACCAGCTTCATAAATAAGTACAGCAAATGCTTAATTCACTCTGATTGCTCCAAAATGTTAAATAGAATGAAGATAAAATTGTCTATGCATGTGGAAATTTCCTGGACCTCTAGAGAAAAAGCTAATTTCAACAAGCAAACATTTTGACGATGCCTTCCAAAAGAAATGTTTGAAGACCGCAACGAGAAATTAGAGGATTGAAACTTAAAGGATAAGTTAAACTTCGTTCAAAATACTGCTAACGTTGACCTTAGAATTTGATGGCAAGTAATAGAAAATCAAGGCACGTTGAAGGTGGCTGTAGCTAAAAGGTGAAATAGAGACAAAATAACCTTAGGAAGCATTCTAATTCCACATTTTTGAAGGTGTAGGCAAGTTTCAAAGGTACATTGAAGAATAACACAATGTAGATCCCAAAATGAATATTTAAACACATAATTTATTTCTTGAACACGAAATGATACCCACATGTCCTACTTTTAATTTCAAATTATGTATCTTTAAAAGAATGTATGAGGAAATTTGTAATTTAGAAATGAATTAGCATATATTTAAGAAGCTTGTCGGACTACCCATTTATCTAGAAATAAAATCACCAAATGAGTGTACCTGCTTATTGTTACATGAAAATATATATCATGTAGTGACATACATTCTTAAACAAATTTGCAATCTTATGTATTTTCCTATTCTCTAGGTGTTATCTCTTTTTTTCTATTTTAAGGACAATGCAATAGTGTACAAGCAAATGAAAACATAAGTAGCATGCAAAGTGTGCGTAGCATTCGGTTACTCACCTTTTATTTTATCTAAGATTCTCAAAAGGCTAATTTTCAAAAAGAAACCAAATAACACCGTGTTTCCTTTTCACATTCGACTGGATGTTGCCTATTTAACTCACTTTGCCAGCCCCGAATGCAAATGGAAATTCATAACGTCTGTTATTGTTTTTCTTGTTGAAAATAATTTATTCTTCTTCGGATTTTTTTTTTTCTTTGTTACTTTTTTTATTTGATTTTGCTTTTCAATTTCAAGTGCATCACACAAAACTAAACACAGATACAAGTATATAGATTAGATTATTTTAACTTAAGGTTTTTTTTTTTTAAGTTAATGTTTTGTAAATTGTCGCGAACCGAACAATGTACGGATTTTATTTGTAATTTTTCAAGAAGTTATAACATATTATATTCGATTGGTTATTTTGTAACAGAAAAATTAATAAATTAAATAAAGTGAGCGTGCATTAAGTGGTGTAAAACAATTTAATCCTAATTCAAAATTTACACTAACAATATTAAGACAAAGCACGATCTTTTCCAAAATCGACGTAACGAAGGGATGTCAATAAAGGGAGAGGTAGATGTGCATAAAGTCAGACGAGACCTCCCTGTGGTCTTACTCATATTGGGGCTTGGAAAGGAAAACGAGAAATACTAAATCATTGGTGTTATTCAAGAAGACGAAGAAAATGATGAGTTGCGCGCAGATTTTCACAAAGCAAACATAAGCCTGGCTTCACACCTCGTTGACCATTTTTTCGTCGCTTCAACTTCAAACTTTGCAATCATGCCTACTCACAGAAAAATACTCTAAGTACACCTGGAACATCTTCAGACAGAAAACGTTTTTACAGAGGCCTCTCCAGTATTTTCGCTGGACCACTGAAATCGCCGAAAGCACCATATGGCTCAAAGGCATTTGAGAGTTTGACACAATGTACCCAAAAATGTATGCCTATGACATCGCTGTTTCCCTTCTTCAATGGATTCAAACTACCTTTACTAACCCTGAATCCTACTTTTGGACTCACACATACGTATTTGTGTGCGACAGCTCAAAGAGAGCTGGGCCCAGTTTCTCGCAACCATTCATGTTGCGGGTGTTGTATTTTTCGCATGAATAGAAAGGACCTAAAGTTTTATTGCCGACACCAAACGGTGGATTGAGAAGCTTTTTCATGACAGACTAAACTCTTGCAGGTTTGTCATTCTTGCGAAGAGGTGATGCCGCGAAGAAACATTTGGTAGTACTTAAGCTCGAACCTGTGTCTTCTCGCTCAGCCGTCCAAGACACTAACCACTAAGCCACGATCACCACTTTTGGACTTACTGTCAGATAAAAGGATTCATCATAAATAGTACAACACAAATATGGAACTATTTCCATAGCTCCTCATCAGCATTTAAAACCAATGTGCATCGGTAGCTCCTTCGTGTCTCCTTTTATTTCTCTACATTTCGTCTGCAAGAATGTGTCTATCACTTAAAACAAAGCACCCCAACATTGACAGCTAGAACTTATGTAGATCACCAACCTTTGTATTGAATTTAAGCATCACGATTGTGTGCTGGTAAAAATCCGATAGAGGCTAACCCTGTAAATCCATTCTTACTGAACTTTGGGCTGACAACTGAAATCAGAACTCTAAATTTGACTAAGGATATTCATTATCTTTACGTCAATAGTTTTGTCAGAATGAAAGGCAAGATGCTCAGATTCAAAATAACCATTAACGCCGTACTACAAATCAAAGACCATTAGCAAATCTAGAGACCGAAGACGATGGAAGAAGACGGCATTACGCATGGACTCTTTTAAAGTGATTCCTTGAAATGAAGAAAAAACGATATGATTAAACGATAAGAACTTTTGACTCTCTCTGTCTTTCAGCCAAAGAAAGATTATATTCGGTGACTTACTAAGCATACGCTTGGTTAAAAGTAACTAAAGTGCAACTTTGATGAATCCAGAAACAAAGCCATTCATCAACAATTGCAACTTAATAACTAGCTTGCATGAAATAACCTCAAAGAATGATTTACATTCATCCCTTCTTAAAACATTTTTTTTTACTCATACACGGAATCCTAATAATATTTCCATGACTAATTAAATACAATCCCTTCACTGTTTAATATTCAATAACCAACAATTAAATCTTTAATTTCATCAACCTTGTTGTGGAAAGTTTTTTTATTCCAAAAGGAACACAAATACTAACAAAATGTTTATTGAAAATTTGCATATTATCTAATCAAACATAGGTGCTTAGCTAATTTTCAGATATATTCGTCAATTGAAGATATAATTTAAAAAATTAACAAACAAAAAAAAAAACAAATCCTTTAATATTCATAATAAATCTCGCAAAAAAGTATCTAACTCTTGCTTAGATACAGCAATGGCAAAAAGAAACTGAAAAAAAAAACACGATACATAAAACTTGTTTTCCTTTCAGCCAAAGTTAGCAACAAGAACCTAACAGCGCCGAACTGTCTGCCGAAATATTTGTATCTAATTTGAAATCCACGAAAATGTTGCTTGTTTTTTTGTTTTAGAACAGGTAAAACAAATGGTTAAAAACCACTACGATCACATCAACTTTACCAGATTACACTAGAGTAAGAGGTTAATGATATGTGAGATTGGCTTAAAAAAGTCACAAAATAAAATAAATTTTTAAATTTCGATTAAAACAGATTAAAAAAGTTTTATTACTTCGGAGAAAAGCTATAAATTGTCAGGTGCCTGTTTGTCTGAAATTATTGTACCGATGATATGAATCAGGATCAATTAACTTGGGTGGTCGGTCTATATTGGCCAGTTTGTCTAATTGTAAGTGACGTACTTGATAAAAATTGTGTAAGGTCGGCATGGGAAACGGTATCTTTACTAAGTGTGTCTGTTTGTAGTAACCTGTCGAATTTTGATGTGGCTTTTACCTACCTGTAGTCTATTCTTTAAAGAAAGTTTTCATATATAAATATGAGTACAAAACTTGAAGGAAATCGTTAATATAAGAAAGAAAAAAAAAGTAAACACTTCTAAGTTACATAACATAATTTGAATGTTTGTAGCTCATCCAGTTCCAGAACCTGTTTCAATTTTCCGGTGTAAATATTTTTACATAACAAAAAACCGCACATGTCCACTTGCTAACCACAAACCTTCTTATTTTTTTTTTTCAATCCATACGTCGATCATAATAGGGATCATGCATACGCAATTAATTATTAAACAGTTCTATCGCTCTAAGCACAACATCCATCGGTAGGTCAAAAATCTTTTAAAATTTTATAAATATTAATGAAACACGAATAGATACGCATAATGAAGCATCAACCCAATTAGTTTCACCGTCGAAAAGATATTGCAACACGTGTTCCGGACCCCACACTCCTCAAGTCAAACTTTTTTTTTTAGTTAAAGTTGACGACCAGATGTCTGGTTTATCTTTAAGCATTTTGCGGTTTTCTTTACGTCTATTCCTTAACTCGACTTGGCTCTCTAACTCTTTCAAGTAGTTTTATTTTTACTATTTAATCAGATAATCGAATTAATTTATCTTTTCTATTGACTAATCAGGACAGTTGAAGCGGAATTAATTCCCTTAAAGCCACTGCCATGGAATCGATGGTTAACCTCTTGGATTGATTTCTTATGAAACAATTTACATTAATTCACAAGAAGAAGATTAAAACAAAAGGAACCCTGTGATGAATATCACTAATTTGTAATGACACACTCACAGTTTCAGATTAATATGGGAAAGAGAAAGATTTTAGGATTTTTTTTTTGGCATAAAATTCGATTGAATAAATTACCGAAAACAAATCGTTTTACAAATATAAATAAAAAAAAGCTGAGTCAGTTAAAACTGAATTCGAAGGTATACAAGCTTAGTTGGATATTTAACGCGGGCGATATGTCTTAAGAGGATTGGATATGTGAACACAGATATGGGTTAAGACAAAAAGCCGAGAGATTATACGAAAGTAAGCTTGTAAGTCTTACAAGCGAGAGATACAATAATTAATATTCTGTTGATCAGGGCATTTATAACGCAATGGGGGATGTGTAAGCTTAAAACAAGGCAAAGACCTTTCGAAGTTACCTACCATTTGTAAGGTTTGTGTCTCGGAAAAGAAAAATTCTCCTTTCTGTTGAAGAATCACATTTCCAATACTGACTTTTGCAAAAAGAATAGATCTAGTAGAAGAAGCACCCTTTTCTGTTTACAAAACCTGAATGAAAATTGGGTTTTCAACTCTTTATTTACGCGTAACTTTTTTGTTTGTTATTAGCGTCCCCTAAGGGGTTCTGACTACGGAGATATCGATGCGTATTGGTTTTAAACACTGAGGTATGTGAATCATTCCACATTCATGTTCCATGGAATCCCATGGAATCCCCGCATTTGACAGTGCATCCGAAAGCGTAAACTGACGAGCAAAAAGTGACACATATTGCAGATGAAGTGTTGAAGTGGCGGAATGTAACTGACTAATCCGCTGGAGCAATTTTTGTAGAAAAAACGATAAAAGAGTGAGCGACGGGAAACATTTCTTCGGTGTTCAAGGAAGCCTATAGACTTTGCAATGTCCCTGTCACCTATCATCCTTTTGAATTGTATCTAAAATTAGCAAGACAGTTTTTGATCTACCAAACCAGATGTAAGCATTGTTCTCGAACTTTGGGTGAATGAACTCCTTATAGACCGAAGTCAGATCAGAAGAGGTAAAGTTTTGTTTGCCACGTTTAAAGGAAACCTAAATATTTATGTAATAGTTTTAACGAAGGTTGTCGTAGACATACGAACTGAGATTTCCTTGCGACCGAGGCGATCCAGAGACCATTCATGGAAATGGTTCGAGATTTAGGTTTCGCTTAGGTGACAGAAGACAGCAATGAGTTTTAGACGGAGAGTACTGTCATCAGCGAAGGAATGGAGATCACTTATAAAAATGGGAGAAAATGGTCGGAGCCTTGGGGAATACCAGCATTTATACAATGAATTGCAGACTGTGAATCGAAAGATTGACCCATTTTTCCCTAAATCCCACCATCTCTTGATCCAATGCAAAGCAACTTATAACAGAATCCTTCAAGTTGTAGACGCCATTGAAAGCCTTATTTCCATGAATTTCATTAGGCTTGGTCTTACAAACCAAAACTGGTTCGATCACAATGCCCAAGTAAGAATGAAACACGGCTTTGTTTTCTTTAGAACAAATCCACTAACGTAGGTTATTCCTCTCAATGCCCAGTCTAATTTATTCAAGCCTAATTTAACCGTATTCTGTCGGCCAACATTATCTCCAACACAGTTATGTGAATGGACGCCCTAGTTAATATTCCTATGACGGTTGTGGTTTTAATTCTTAAACCCCTGACGAGGCTATAGATATTAAAATTTAATTCATAAATAATGTGCATATTTGAAAATTTAAAACAAATGGCCCTTCACTCGAAATTGGGGGGTCCATGTGGCGTTATGGCAATTTAATATTTTCCGCCGTGGGAATAATACCCCAAAACACTGTATCGATACCTAGCCGGTTCCGGCAATTATCAAAAAGTTAACGCTTGTGTTTAAATTAAGGAGTGTCGTTTCCGCCAACCGAACTAATTTTGTCGCTTTAACCAAACAAAAAAATTCAATTTTATTGAATGAAAAACCACACGCAAATGACTGGCTTTTGTAAAAATATCTGTATATCTTTCGGATACTTTTCATTCATGTATGGTAATACATTTGAGCCGCGCGGGTATCAATTGAGAGCTAATAAAGATAAATGGATTCAAAGGAATATCTATGTGAACACAGGCACACATGACTTTAATGGAATTGTTCGGAATTGTTTATGAAAATTGTAAGTGGCTATACAGCACGGGAGACGACGACGTGTATTAGCATATTTAAATGTTTCGACTAAAAAAGATCAATGAAACGCGTAAATACGACAGAATGGTGCTAAAAAATTCTTATCCAACTAAGTTAATATTTACATCCGACCAAGTGGACAAATAATAGAGAAAGAGTACGACACTTCGGAAAAAACTAAACCAGTGACGGCAATTGGATGTTTATTTGCAGAAATTTTAGCCAAGATTCCAGGTAAACTTGTCGTCATTTAAGTTGAATTTTACAGATCGAAGTGCAGGAGTATAAACAAATTCGCAGACAAAAACAATGAATTCTGGCGTCATTCGACAGATCTGATGAATGACACGATAGACGATACGCAAGCGAGTCGGTAGTGGTCAATTTGAATGATAGAATGAGGGAACGTCATCATTTAAATATATTTAAGAGATTGCTCGTGCTGATCAGTCACAAATCACAATGCGATGTGGGATTTTTTGACACTTGCGCCTAAATGAATTGTGAAACGTAGGTAGTTTGTCATTAGGCGTTTTATCCACGAAAAATTTTGTATAGAAGATGAGCCCATTTATTGTCCGAGACAAGAAAACTCTCTTCGGCAGACATGTCATTCAAATTGTCATAACGTTGCTGAGCATGCTGACTCAGGTTCGAATCCCATTTGCTGGTCATCATTTTGCTTTGCAATCTTCTTTGTCAAACTGATGACAACACTGTCTGCTATGCTTGAGGAAAGGGCGACGATACTACGGAACACTTCCTTTGTGATTGTCTTGCCTTTGCTGTATTCATCACATAAACCCCGAAAATCTTCTGCCTGGTAACCTAAGCTCCTTATCCCTGAACCTCTTGCATTGTGTACATAAAATCAAATCTCAAAATCTGTCCCAAAATTGAACACGAAAGAAAATCTGTAAACAATTTTCAAACTTTTCCGCATAAAAGATTGTCGTACAGGTTAAGTTGCAAATAAAAGAACCGATTGGCAACGGAATTAAGAGACCTATGTTGGATTTGGAACCACAAAAAATACTTCTGTTATCTGTTTCAATTTTGAATGTAAATTCGAGGCAGGAGTTTGAAATAAAAATGTTCAAATGTCAATTTTAGCGTAATACGTATTTATTGGCTTGTCAACCAAATTGATCGTGCGAAATAGATTTGGGCGTATGCTCTTTAAAAAAAAAAAATAAGATCTACGGCCTTGTAAAATCGTAGAGATAACAATGCGGTTAATACATAAGTAACAAATCACAATAGCTTTGCTAAATTTGTCCTTTACTGTACCCACTCACTAGATTAACATAAAAAAAATCTGCATGCGCTGCAGTCATCTTTTCAATTTCATCCAAAAAAAAACGTTTTGTTTTCATAAAAAAAGAAATCAACATCGAACCAGAAGAGATGCTAAAGAGTTTTAAATATGTTTGATCTTGAAACGGTACATTCATAAATGTTGACAACTAACAACTGATAGTTGACAATTAAAAACCAGTGATAGGCTATATTAGTTTAGGTTGAAGTGGCTGGCCGCTACCAGGTGAAGCCAGCACATTGAGTAATACCATACGGATCTTGGAGAGATTCGCCAATTGGAGCTTCTGATGAAGCGTAGGAAGTTTCTGACATCTGTGTTTATCAGATCACCTGGATCGTTATAATTATAGTAGAAGGCTTCTTAGTGAAGTTTTCTTTTGCGAAAGAGAGCTGGACAAGTACAAAGTTCCCCCTTCTTCTTCGTCCATACAGCTTTATTTGAGTATACGCCAAGCCTTGTTGAATTCTTGCCTATTAGACCGTGTCCATGATGACACCTATTGTAGTACTGATACGCATTCTGTTTCAGATCCAGCTTTGGCCAAATCTGTTTGTAGCCAGACACGTTGCGCTATTTGTCCACTTCGTTAATTTTTGATCCATTGGTGTAGAAGTGAATCGACTGGGGGTGGCCATGGTGTAGTGGTTGCATCATCGCTTGTCTCCCTGAATCCCGATGTAAAAAAAAAAAAAAGGATCAACCGCGAAAAAAGCTGACGTCAACTCTACTGTATAGGCATAACACTGGCAGTAGGGTGGCCATATGGCTTGAAAGAGTTGATCGTACTAATGAAATCAGGATCTTCAAAAGAAATGCTGTGAATTATAAGCAATGACAACAGTACCAATAATTCTCCCCAGTCATTCTGGACACCACCCTCGGAGCAAAAAGACTGAAACCTAATACCACCTGAGTTTCAAAATCACTACACCAACACTAGCGCTGTGTGAATAGCATCATAAGAAATGCCTCCGCCTTCCAAAAGAAAATGGAAGGGATGATAACTAGGAAGTTTTTCTTAAAATTTAGCTTGGGATTGGTATAGTATATGCTTTCTGTTGAAATTTTCAAATTATTCAAAATGGAGTCGTGGCTAACACACTATTGAACCACTATTAGATTGCTTTAAGGTGAACGGCTGCACAAGCGAAAAACCTTAAGGGATGTCAGATGAAACAGAATGTCCAGTGCTGCAAAGTGTGTCATACAAAATGATCCGATTGTGCACAAACACGCTGATCGTCTACAACCATTCCTACTACTACTGCTTTTGGAACGGTACTGCACTCACGACTACGAAAGGTTAATATAGCTTTCATCGTAGTTTAAATCATCATTTATATATCACTAATGCATGATTATAAGGGTCATTGTGTAATATTTTGGCAAACCAGGGGCCAAATCGTCTCTTCCGTGATCGTATAACTCGTCACGTAAAAACGAGCATTAAAACGTAGAAATGATCATTTTGTGTATAATAATGCTCGTTTTTACGTGACGAGTTATACGATCATCGAAGAGGCGATTTGGCCCCAGTTATGTAGTAGCCCAGTTGAAGTGGTGAAAACGGTGGTCAAGTCCAAAAACTTACCGTACGATATTACATATTTTTTAACGAAAAAGTTTGCTTTTCATTTTCTTAAATATCTTTTTTCATTATTACATTGAATAAGAAAACCAGCAATAATATTGGAAACACAATATGATTACAAATTTAGACAAAAACAAGAGTGTCTTCGACATGTTCTCTTTTCATTTATGTTAACAATAAACAATGAACGTGCATAGTATATAATTTCGAAAAAGAATTTACAAAAATTGTAATAGATTAAAAGATAGAAATAGTTTTTTTTTCATTTTTAATGCATGCGCAAATTATTGTAACTTAAACAGCTTGCAGAGCCAATAAATTTTATTAATAAAACTGTAACTGTGTCGTACCTCTCCACTCAGGTTCTTCAACGATTTGTCTTACTACAACATTAAGTGGGGACTTCAACCAAAGATGACTTTTTAAACGTACGCAGCAGTAGTAATTCTTATCTACGGATCATGCTAGCCTGCACTAAGCAAAGAATGCTTACTAAACTCAAAAGGGTAAAAAAAAAAACAAAGAAAACCCTAAGATCGACTTTTGTCGAATCCCCTTACCTAGCTTTTGCACCTCTACCGCTCGACCTACACATTAAGTACGTCTTACTGCTTAGAGCAATTAGACTCAAAGAACCCGAGTGCTGGACTGCCAATCTCTACGAGGACGGTGACATCAGAGATTCATTATCAAACCAGATGGTTGCATAACAAATTGGCTAAACATCATGAAAAATGTCCATTCAGGCTAGACGAGTATCTCATGAATGGAATCTCAGCATCGTTTGGCCGATCCAAAAGAATGAAAACCCCCTCAATTGCACCAGCTGCATCAGTCTCCTCAGCCTTGCGTCCAAGCCATGTTGCGTGAATGCCTTAATTTTACGCCGAAAAAGTTCCCAGTCGTCCACATTCTATACTTACCTTTTCTTCATCGATTTTAAAGCCGCCTCTGACCACATTTATAGAGACGAGCTTTATAGATCCATGGTAAGTTTTGACATCCCTGACAAGCTCATCCGTCTATATAGGATGACGATGGAGAATGCCCGCTGCTCAATCAAGGTCGGTATGACGACTTTTTCTCTTGCGAGAAAACACCAAAGGCACAATTTTTTTAAATTTCGTATAAGTTTTTGTGTGCTCCGATATTATTGACAGAACCCAGCGGAAAACGAGGGTAAGCACTTGCAGACACCCTAAATCGACTCGAATCGAATAGAACGTCACGAAGGAAAGCTATAAGGGACCCTAGCTCTACTGTCACTACTGACAACGAAGTCTCATCAGAAATTAAACAAAAAATAACTTTTGCCAATCACTGTTTCCATGAGTTGAAGAATATATTGAGCAGTCATATCCTGAAAAAAATAAAGAAAAACACAGTGTAAGACCTAATCTTCCCAGTCCTATTATAGGACGCATGGACTTTATCGAGGGCGAATAAACGTATCCTTTCCTTGGTCATTCCGTCGGCAAAGTGTTTGAATAATCTTATGTACATGTACCACCCTTAATAACACGATGACTTTATATTTTTACAACCGTCTCCCTGTCTAATACTTTGCATTATTATGCATGCAATGTGCTTTATAAGTTAATAACTGTGCAATCAAACAAAATCTGTGCAATTTTAAAATTCATTTTGTTTAGAAAAAAAACATCAATATAAGTATTGAGAATTATATTTACCTGCCCAACTTCGGACTTTCGGCAGATAATCATTCCAGAACGCACATCTGGAAGCCATAGGTCCACGTCCTAGTTTTTCTACTTTCTTATTGTTTTCTTCTTCGGCACCAAAGATGTAGTAAACCGGATCTTCCTTGCTGTAATTGGGCCAGTCTTCGCCATCTATTGATGGATTTCTGTAGAAAGAAACCAAACGAATCATGTGGTTGATATATATACTTAGTTGAGCTTCTTTTCGGAGTAATACAAAAGCTCGCTCAGTATGAGAATTTTTATAACACTTTCCATGGTTTTAGTATGAACTAAACTTTGAATAGAAATATTTCAAAAAAGCTTTACTTTTCGAATATTGGAAACAATTTTCAGTTGAAAATTTGAAAAATCCTCACCCCTACCCATTGTTCACGGGTATTTCTTGAATTTTTTTTTTTTAAAAACATAAAAAAAAGCACATTCACACAAACATGACTGGTATCAGGTATTTGAAAAGGAGGCCGTAGCATCTTATATCTTATTCATCAAGGCTGACCCAATGAGCGCAATGCCACAAGGGTTGTTGGTTGATGACGACGACAACCAAATATTCATATAAACTCGGCCCGTTGGTGTACTTCAGAGTAACAACAATGAGTTGCTGACCTGGAAGCCCAAGAATACAAAATGAATGCATTAAGGTTGGTGGTTCTTTTTTTCTTTCTTTCAGTAATGGACATTGAGTGTGAGTATAGTGACCACCATTGGGGAAGTTCTGAGGCCAAGCGCATTTATAAGCAGTCCACTCGGTCTCTGTGACTGCAGTTAATTAATAATGTATCACAATTGATTTTTCGATTAAAAGCGTTTAGGTGTAATTATTTGCGAATTTTATTGGCGTCACGTATGTGTGTCAAGTAAGTTATTTATGTAGAGTACGCAGGTCCGGTGTGGAGGGAAGTCAATTTAGGTTTTAAGACTTTCTCTTGAACTTGTCTGGTGGGAGGGTACTTAAATAAGATATTTAGGTGATACGTTGGACAGTTTGCAATAAAAGAACAAGAGTTTGCAATTAAATAGAAAGTTTAATGTTGCAGAGTTTTTAAGAGGAGTGTTCTAGACAGAGGATTGGTCAGACTATAGGCAATTCAAAGAGTGGGTTATTGTCCACTAAAACTCAACAAAAAGGCAGTGGTCCTTGTGAACTAAAAATTTTCATCAGATGTTGAGTATGTTATACAGGATGGACTCAGCCATTCTGCTATCGAAATAAAGCGTCCGAATAAGTTCGATACGTCAGATCTAGGCGATGCCTTTAGCTCGGTTTTGCTGAACAATATCTGATTTTTGACTTCCAAAGCTAAGTTTGCGCGACTTGTAGTTGAGAGACCAGTAGCTAGTGTTGTGGGTGTGGAAAACAAATAGAAATATTTGATACGACTTAAGATGTCACAACTATTTATGTTGCACGTCTTATGTTTTTTGCACGAATGGAAGCGACTTAGTGTTTTTATTACCGACGAATTGAGACGCTTTTTCATTACAAATTATACTTTCGAAGGTTTGCCATTACAATTGTAGTAAAAGGAGGTTCAAAGCTACACTGGTTTTGCTCGTGAATCGAAACGAAAAGAAAATATCGAGTACTCCAATGCATTCCACTAGATTTGCAAGTATTCCTCGAATAGACTGACGGGCAGAAAGCTCATTTATAAGAGACGTTCTAGAAAGATGAAAGTTTGAACTGTTAACTACCGATTAAGTTCTTTCGAGTCCCATTTGCATTTACGAACTCTGAATTGAATCCTGCTTCCTGCTTGAAGAACCTTGGAACTCATTCATAACTTTTTAAGAGTAATGAAATGCATCACAACACATAGCTAAATGAAAAAATGAAAAGGAACATCTGCCAATTTAGTTTCCGAAAGATAAAGCAGTAAAGGTGGCTAAGAATATAGGAAACCATCTACCTTAGTCTGCAGCCTCATACCAAGTTAGTTGAGCAGAAGGAATCTCTTCAGCGCATATTTTTAATTTTTCTTTGTAATTGATCGCCTCTTTATCTCCTCATAGTACAGTGAACCCTTGGGAAGAAAAGCTAAAGAGCTTCACACTTCTAAACTAAAATAAAAGCCAATGTAAACTAAAACTTTGTAATAAATTTTTGAGTGCAGCTCTGAACTCCAGCTCTTTGAAGTGAAGCATCAATGGTTAGACAGGGTTTCTTACCAACAGAATGGTAGTGAATGAGCGATTTATTGGCAAAACTTAATCAAAAGAAAGACGAACTAGAACAGAGTCTAGTCAGCAGGTGCGACTACAATCTTAAAATTAGGAAGCCAGTAGTGACTGGATTTAGTCCTTCAAAGACTTTAAGACTTAGAAAGGACTAAAGTGAGTGTAGAATTGGGACAAACTAATAAGAACGTCGTACGTGGCTGCCAAGCTTTCAGTTAAGATAAGAGACAATCTTTGATAATCATCGATACAATTTGGACTTATATGCAAGGACACATTGTCTCTAATAATTATGGGAGCTATCACCTATACTAGACTCTTATTTATTCTTGTAAATACTGCCTTGCCAAGGGTAATGCTAAAGATTGAAAGACCAAATCAAAGACAGCATAGAACGATTAAGCAGCAAAATATAAGAATCCGGAATCTAAAGATTCTTAAAAGCACATAAGCGGCTTGGTAAGTTCACAACTTACATTATTTTCATCACATAATCTGTTAAAGTCTGCCACAAAGTGTCTTTCTGCCTCAATTGCTACGAAGGATGTTGTTCAACTCTGTCTACAGTCAGGCTTACGCCTTTTAGAATCAATGTTGTTACAGTCCGTTTAAGCCATCAAAAATTGAGCTAATTTTTTGAGAAAAGGGCTATAAGTAGAAAATCTCTTGATCAAAGTGTGTTAATTGAAGACTGCCGTTGTCAACTTTTTGCAAAATGATGGTGTTTCCAGACTAGTTCTTATTCAATTTTATCTCTCAATAAAGGACCCACAATTTAAATTCAATTCCAATGAAATAATATCTTTTCTATTCTCAAATTTTTATGTTCATCTATCATTCCAACACTTACCCGCTTTTGGCAAATTCAATGACTGAATTCAGCATTCGTCTTCCGAGATCTCTTTCCACCTGTCTATATTGAAGTGATTGATTTAATGGCTGACCAAAGAAGTACTCAATCTCATCACCGTGCAGCACACCCATCCATTCGCCCCACAATGAAGTGCTGGTTCTCTGAAACAAAAAACAAAAAATCAACAAAAATCCAAATCAAAGAACTCACAGACACTCGTACATATACAGGAAGTCAACAATTTCCAAGGACACAAAACTAACACACAATATTTCAGTTTCAATATTTCCACCTTATTGCCACTGTCCTTCTGTCATTTGGGGGGAGGGGAGTAGAAGAAGGAACACAATTTGAAAATCAACAGTAAACACAGTAACGAACATTTTTGGAAAACTTTTGTAAACCCTCCTAGTCTGTACTCTGTCGAAGACATACCTATCTTCATGTAGCACAGAGTGTTTGTGTAAAACAGTCACAAGTGACGTGTATGCTTAGTTGGCGGCAGGATATGAAGGTATGAAGGGAATAACGATAATCAATTAACTTGAATGTAGGATGAAGGTTGGATTCGAATAGGTAAATTGTAGATGACTGCTCGGTGATGGGTCGTTTGATTGTAGATCTATTGTTACATGGATTTCCACTTAACACATTCTGTCGGGTCGATCCTTATTGTTTGCCATTGACTTCCACCAGACATTTGGTATGGGAAAGGAGCGATGAAAGCAAACAAACCTAATGAAGGTAAAATTCCACAAAATTTTTCAATATTCTTCGGTTGATTTAATGACAAATGGGATTCAGACTTTAAGTCTTAGTCTGCTTGTCGTCTATGACACACGCGAATTGATTTGCTGTATAGTCATAATGCTCTCTAAGTGCTATAAGTGTGTTAATTTAATATCTGATACGGAGGATAGTTTATCGTGTGATGTATGTGGCTTAAACACACACCTTAATTGTTCTTTTATTCATAAAAATGACGTTGAAGTTATTAAGTCAAATGCTAATATTTTCTTTAAATGTGATAATTGCATAAATAGTCCCCTGCTAACTTGCATTCAAAAAATGAGTGACCTTTCTAGTTTTTTGCAAAAGAACATCAATGATATTAAAACGATCGGTTCTTCATTTGATTTTGCGAAACCTAAAAGTTTATCATCGATAGCTAATCTTCCCGCTTTGAATACCAGTCGAGACATTCGCAATACTACTCGTGTCCAAAGAAAATCAAAGTTCGTTGAACCTTCAAAGCACGTGTCCGCTGATCGTCGTGCTGCTACTTCTTCCTCTCCTCTTGTTCGTCTTTCCGCTAAGCCTAACAAGTGCACTCCGACTAGCTCTCGTTCTAACGTCGGTGCATTAAAATCAAACGGGAAAGAGAGAAAGAAATCTTCGTCATCTCCGAATCTCACTGCTGTCGCCGACGACCCATCATCGCTTACTGCAACTAGGTCTTCGGCAGACAAAATAACTGTCAACCTCGCTCTGGGTTCCCCGGCGCCAACAACTACTGTTCCTACTGCTGATATGAGGAATTATGTAAAGGGGAATTCCTCTGACGTCATAATTAACAAAGACAACGTTATTCTTCGTGAGGGTGCTGAGTCATTGGTTGCTGTTGCTGCTTCTGTTGTTGATGTTGCTTATGCTGAGAATTCTTTGCTCTTCAAATTAACTAAGCTTGTCGAATCTGAGTATAAGTTTAAATTTGTCAACTTTAAAATTGGAGTTCCTGTCGAATTCTCAAAAAAGGTTTATGTAGACTCTTTCTGGCCAAATGGTGTCAAGATAAGACCTTTTGTTTTCAAAGCCAAAAATGAGTCCGAGAAGTCAAAAAACGTATCGGGAACGGCGGCGGACTGAGACAGGTAGAAACCGTTTTGCCGTCGTGTAAAGATACTCTGCAGATTTATTTCCACAATGCCAGTGGTATCAGAACAAAAGTTGCCAGCTTGTTTAACAATTCTTGTCATCTGCACTACGATGTCATCATCATAGTTGAAACTTGGCTGTATCCTAAAATATCAGATCAAGAAATATTTGATGAGCGTCTTTATGATGTTTTTCGATCTGACCGATGCAAAGTAGCTGCTGATCGTGGAGGTGGAATCATCATTGCAGTCCGCACTACCCTTGGCGGAAAAAAACTAAACCTACCAGTCTCAGATGTGGAACAAGTTGGATTCTCTATCAGCATAAACGCTCTTAACAAGGATCGTATGTATTTTGTTGTTAGTTATGTCCCCCCCAATAGTAAACTCGATTGTTATGAAAAGCACATGAATAATATTGAATTTGTTAATAACTTATGTTCTACTGCAGATAAGCTTTGTGTATTAGGTGACTTTAATCTAACTGGTATTAATTGGATTTGGTCTGAATTTGATAAAATGCTTATTGCTAATAATATTAAACACGCTCATGAGTATTATTTTATAGATTTTATTCACTCGCTTAATTTAAATCAAATTAATTCAATCCAAAATTATTTTTTAAAGATATTAGATTTAATTTTTGTTTGTCGTGATGAACTTAAAGCTACTGTTACTCTAGTTCCATTTTCTTTATTAAATGAGTCTATAAACCATAAAGAACTACTAATGGAAATTGAAATGTATACTTATTTAAATCCCAATGTTATACACGATAAATATCGTTTTAACTTCTTGAAAACCAATTTTTTTGAACTTAATAATTTTTTAAATAACATTGATTGGTTTAATGAAATATTTATCTTGAATTTAGATTGCATGTACAAACGCTTTGTTGAAATACTATGCGATGGCTTTGCTAGATTTGTTCCAATCTCCAAGAACAGGGTTTTATCCAAGCCTCCTTGGTATAATAAACAATTAATTCATTTAAAGAATTTAAAAAATAAAGCTAATAAGATGTTCAAGAAATTTAACACACAAAACCATTATGAGATCTTTAGCAAATTGCGCAAAGATTTCATATGGCTTAGTAAATTTCTTCACAAAGGTTACATCATGTCTATTGAATGCAATATTAAACAGAATAGTAAATCGTTCTGGCAATTTATTAATTCTAAACGAAAATCAGTTGGAATTCCAAATTCCATGCTTTACAAAAACGTGGAATCGTCTAATGTTGAATCAACCCTAGACCTCTTCGCTACCTTCTTTGAATCTGTTTACTCAAATCATAATTTGATTCCTAATGTACGAAGAACTATCAGTAGTTGTGTAAACATTGGTTCACTACAACTAAGCTTTGAAGAAGTACTCCTGGCTCTTCAGTCTCTTCAGCCAAATCCTAATTGGGGTGCTGATGGTATACCTGCCATAATACTAAAATATTGTAGTAGCTCTCTTTGTACTCCTTTGTTGAACATCTTCAACCGTTCTCTATCCGAAGGAAATTTCTTAGATGTATGGAAAGTGTCATTTCTTGTGCCTATCCATAAGTCTGGTTCAAAAAATAATGTTGAGAATTATCGAGGTATTTGTAAACTCTCAGCGATTCCCAAACTTTTTGAAAATATCGTGAAAAATAGACTTGAGTTTTTGACGAAGGAATGTTTATCTGAAGCTCAGCATGGGTTCGTATCTGGTCGCTCCACTGTTACGAACTTGGCTTCTTTTTCTTCGTATGCAATTAATGTGTTGGAGACAAAAAGTCAGGTCGACGCCATATATACCGACTTTAGTAAAGCCTTTGACTCAGTTCAACATTCAATTCTTCTCGAGAAACTAGAATGTTTTGGGTTTCATTCTGAAATTCTTCGCTGGATTTCATCTTTTCTCATTGGTCGCACTCAACGAGTAAAAATTGGAGCTTCGCTTTCAAAAACGATTAAGTGTACTTCCGGCGTACCGCAAGGGAGTCACTTAGGCCCATTACTTTTCATTATTTTTATTAATGATATTGTTTCTGTAGTCAAAAATAGTCAATGTTTATTGTATGCGGATGACTTAAAACTTTTTTCAGCTATTAAATGCGTAGAAGATTGTTATTTAATCCAATCCGATCTAAACCGTTTAACTGAATGGTGCAGCGCCAATGGCTTAACACTTAACATAAATAAGTGCAATGTGATTTCTTTCACCAGAAGTTCGTCTTCTATCGAGTTTTATTACTCAATTAATTCAACTCGCTTGACCAGAGTACATAAAATCAAAGACTTAGGTGTTCTGCTGGACCCTTCATTTTCTTTTAAAGCCCATATTGAATATATGGTAGCAAAAGCTAATTCAGTCGTTGGATTTATAATGCGAAACGGAAAGGACTTTAGCGATCCATTTGCCTTATTGTCACTTTTCACTGGGTTAGTTCGATCTCTTCTTGAATATGCGGATGTCATTTGGAATTCTGCATATTCTACCTATTCCGATCGACTTGAAAAGGTTCAGAGGCGCTTTACAAAATATATTTTTTATAAAATGCATTGGGTCCCTTCTCCAAATTACAAAGCAAGATGTCAACTCCTTGGAATTAAATCACTGAAATCCCGACGACAGATTCATGATGTAATGTTTGTGAGAGACTTACTATGCTACCATATAAGATGCCCTACTCTGCTCTCGATGGTACCCATATATGCTCCATCTAGATCCTTAAGAATAAGGCATCTTCTCTTTCGGCAAAGTCATAGAACGAATTACGGTCAAAATGAACCCATATCCAGAGTCATACTAGCTTTCAACAGTGTTTATAGCCACATAGATGTATCTTTATCTAGAAATAATTTTAAATCCAAACTATTGTATATATTTATATTCTAAAAAACAAATTTGTAACGTCTGTTAGCTATATAATAATGCTTGTAGATGAATAAATAAATAAATAAATAAATAAATAAATTTGTTTACATTGGGATAATTCTGATTGAAAGTGGGACGTTACCATTGACAGTCGTTTTCGTTGAAAAGTTTGTTCATGTGTTCGAAAACCGATGTGACTTCTTCAATGCTGTATCCTTGTGGAAGGTTCAATGACGGAAGGTTTTTTGAACGGTGATTTGTCAATTTAACTTGTCGACACCCCTAAACACCATTAAACCAAAATCAACTTCAGTTCAAATGACCTACTAGTCTTTCTAAAGGAAGCTAAATATTGGTGTTAAGAAAAGGCTCCAAACTTTGTGCAGAACCACTTAGACCCAGAGACTTCAAATCCAAGTCAGGCCAGATCTACAGCGACGAAAGACTAGAAAAGTACTGACACTATTCCATTTCCTGTTTGTCATTCTCCTGACGTCAGTATAAAGACGGAACTTTATCCATTCTATCGAAACAAAAAGTTTTCTTTAGAGGGGTTCAGACCCACTCCTCCGTTTACCAACTCATCTTCTCTGCAATTGCTTGCAACGTCCTACTTATTTGCATTGACGATATATGAACAAGAAAATTAAACCACGAAGTAAACGAGCTGTACAACGTCATCAAAAAAATACTTGTGCAACGATTAAGGTGCCTAGGACACTGATGCTTTAGCCCTTCGACTCCACCTCTTAAAGACTATGCAAAAGAGGACGATCTCATCTTTGCTGATGTGCACAGGTGGAGGTTAATCTCAAACAAATCGGTGTATGCAACTGGAGACAGCTAGCTAGAGACCGGACTGACTTGAAGGGCTCGTTTGTTGACACCCTAGTACACCTCGAACTGTAGCACCACCTAAGTATCTAAGCAAGTTAGTGAAACATGTACAACAGAAACTTCGATTGATAGAAAGAGAGGGCAGAGAGCAGCCAGCTACCATTGGATTTAAGGTGAATTTAGCTGTTAGTCAGCTTAAGCTGTCTCTACAAAAGGAATCAGGACCAGAAAAGGGGAATCCAGTGAATAACAAGCAGAGTTTTCATGACAATCTTGAGAACTAGCTAGTTATAACTGAACAAAACGCATTTAGAGCATGGTATGATATGTGAGCGTGGCCGGGTTTTTCTTCACTAAGGCCTCAGTCGGACCTGCTGTGTTTCCCTCTTTTTCTGGAACAATAGGAATAAGTCAGATAGAGCTGACAAAAGTGAGCTGACGGGCCCGTGTTTTCGCTTCTTTAATACATAAAGTGCTTCAGATATAGAATTCGTATAGACTCTGGGATTTTCTGTCGCGTTCTTGCTAAGACTATTCAGTGACGTAAGAAGTGTTCAAGCTCCTCTTCTTCTTCTTCGCGATTTCTACCAATCGTTACGTCGGGTGAGCTCCAGTGCAAGGTGTCCTGTAATTAGTCCTACCATCAGCCTTAGTTGCTCTCTGCTTATACCAAGAACCTTTTTGAGTACACTTTTGAGTTAGTAGTGGCCTATATTTTTGAAACCTTGTAACAATGCTTATTAAATACAAATGTCTATGCAGTGGAACTTCCATTTGAATTTGTGAATCTGTACATATACAAAAGGCTTGACAAAAGAAGGTCTAAGGCCCAAATTAAGCCGAGAATCCGTCCAAAATTTTTTTTAAAGAAACCTCCTCACTCCGACAAAGCCTTTATTGAATCAAAATGTCAAATACATTCCATAATTCGTACAAATTCCCAAGCAAATTCATCTGTAATCCGAATTACCGCATTGTCCAGGACACACTCAGCTAAAATCGAATTCCAACCATTTCCAACAAAGCTTCCAATTGTCTAACTGCACCTAAACCACTGTCGGACTTCATTAAAACCCGCCCTGCCACACTTTTCCAATTGACATAGCATGCACACATAATATCCCACAAGGAGTACTTCCCTCTACAACACCCAATCTGTGTGTTTGTGTAACACAACTCATTGGATCCATTTGAGCTGCTGCCCAACCATATACACCGTTATGGGTATGTTCACATGTCACACATTTGCATGACAAATCAAAGGATGTCCCACAGAATGTGTTAACAGAGTGTGAGAAAACTTTACCAGTTTGTCCTTGCAATTTGTCCGGTTTGTGTCAATCAGACGGGACTGCTGTGTGCCATTGTGTTCCGTGTGAATAGATACGATTTGAGTTTCTGTTAATAATTAAGGATCTGCGGTTACCAGCGGGATTGTGTGGCAAAAATATTAAATGAACCAATTAATGGCACCTTTGACCGCAGCAACATTTATGTTACCATCCTGTGGGTGGTTAGGGCTAGTAAGTGTGCGTTTGATGGTGTGTGTCTGATTAATATCAAAAGCTTAAGTGAAAGGCAATTACTTCGAAATGAGTGAATACATTAAGTGTCATAAGCCATAAGGCACGAACTCTGAGCGAGAGGTGTTGCGCGGGGGGGAGCTACCCGATGCATTCTCGTATATTGAAGGGGGTTAGTTTTTTTTTTTTTTTTTTTCTTTGTTTCCTGACCGTGTACAGTCAAGTGTGTGTTCGTTGAGATTATATCGAATGATAATAATTAATTGATGACCATTATGAAGCTAGTCAATGCAGATCGTAATTTAAGATTTAGTTTATTATCGAATACGTTAATTAACTCAGCGATGAATTAGGCGATTAAGTCGCTTGATCAGTTAACGGATTACGATGTCAGCAAAGTGTTACGTTAACCTTAAAGAACACGTTATATAACACGTTCTTTCAAAAAGAATCCAGGAAGTCTCGAATAATCGATACCCGAACGTGATAAAAACACCTTCAAACGTAGCTTGGATATTTGTGGGCAGTAGCATCAATCAAATTTAAATTTCTCAATCCCAAAGTATCTGTCTTAAAGAGCATAAGAGTTCTCTACGATAAAAAAATGTTTACAAGTCGGAAGTTCAATTCCTTCTTTTCGTCTTCAATTTGGTGCCGTAAGCAGAACTTGCCTCGTAGCGGCAAGAAGAAGAAGCAATACCACAAAAGCACTTCTTGGATAAAGAAGGCTTGTAGCAACACTTTATGTGAAGACATTGGAGAATCTCCAGGTATAATGGCGGTGACCTGCAGAGTTTGATATATGAGTAAAACGACGAAAGACTGTTTGGGACCAAGGAGCACGAAGGTTCATATTGCATTATATGAACCTTGTCTCAAGGAATAACTTATCTACAACTAAGCTTCTCCATAGGCTAACAAATTAGAACGTAACCTCTAAAAAAGAGAAACCCTATGCATAGTACATAAGTAGAAGACTTAACCTACGCTGGATGTTTATCATAAGTTGTTTTGGGAGAAGAAAACAAAGTTAAGCGCGACGAACAAAAACGTCAAGAAAGTGCAATGATACGAGTGTCACAAGGAAAGCCATGGAACTGCATGAAGCATAATTCGGGCCGTGCACCTTAGCGCACAATAGACTTATATATATAGGTCGCAGTACATACCAATTTTAGGCAGACGTTCATTCTATCGGAATCCAACTTACTTGAACAGAAACAACGGCGGACAAAACGTTGCAATGGTATGGCAGCCAAACTGCAATAAGAGCCTTAAACTCCTACGAAATCGGTGCCAAATCAACCAATATGAGTAGTCAACAAATGCTCGCACTAACCAAGCGTGATGCTAAGCTTCTTACAGACTTTCTCATTAGATATTGCTAACGTAATCACCATCTCAACAATTTAGGCATACGTCCCTCGGCTTGCTGAGCATATTTTGTTTGAACGTCAAGCCATAGACAAAAGCGTTGCTCCATTTCCCCTGCCATAGTCATCCATTTATCCACAAGCACGATCCAGAGATTCCTTGTAGCTTTCCCAAGTAACAGGAGAACTTTGCTTGAAACAGAAGATCTTCAAAGTCGCAGTGCGTTTCTGTTTTACGTCAATAGAGGTAAAAGTCCCACAGAGAGCCTAATTGCGGTATTCCAGAGAAGAATGCCTTGCGGTTAAGTCCAAGAAGATAGCAATTCCATTCGATTCCATTCCAAAAACAAAGCTCTTAAGCTTCTTTTGTAAGAGCAAGCTACATATTCCAACAGACTTTCCTACAAATTTTCCTACACATGACAGTAGCCGTGTTTTTTTGAGAATTATACTCACTTCAGTCAAAAAAACGATTTATACTCAGTAGCAGCCGCACCAACCAATTGGTTTGCGGCTCGATTTCTTTTTCTTCATTTGACAGTTTGTAAATGTCAAAACCGAGGAAAAGCAACAAATACGATCGGCTAAGAGCTAATTTATGAGACTTTTCGCGCTCTGGTGGTCAACTTATGTACATCCTCACTTGCTGCTACTGGGAAAGTTATCGCCACTTGGTGTGTTGTTGTTGCTTTGTGTGTAAAATTTTACTGCGCTGGGTATACAGCCCTCAAAAAACACGGCTAGTGTGCACTGTCATAGGACCTACAAGATAGAAAAGAAGTGAACAAGGTGATGTCTTTGAACAGAGATCGTGGAGCCTGGATGTTTTGCTTGAGCTGATCAAGAACAGTCCAAGGCAAAATTTCGTTCGACAGACTCTCTAAATCTTCTATAAAGGGACTGCACTCATCGTGTGGAAGCACATCTTATGAAAATCCTTCAACCAAAATAGATACCACTCAACAATTGCACATACAAACTCACACATACAAATCCCCTCAGTCTGCATCCATCCAATTATCATTTATTTTTGAGACAATCCTCCACTAGTATATGAGATCCAACTCTTAAAACATTATCCGGCAGCGTAATTATACACTCATATCCTTAATGTGTTGATTAAGAAATTCTCAGCCTATTCTTGAAGCTTTGCCTTCCGGCACTATGACGTCACATGGATTTCATGACTGTCACACACATAGCAAACTCCTGCCATACACTACACACATAGCTGAAACAATAAATTTTCTTTTTGTCTACACGGCTGCTTAGCTCCTACAGACTGCGCCTTCAATTTCGAGGCACCAAAGCAAGAGAGAACTGAGAAGGATGTTCACACTTCACAGTCGTAATCCTTGCCGAAACGTTTTAATTAAAGCACAAAAACTTCCTTCGTCGTCGTTGTGTCCTCGTTATCACATGTCGACTGTCGTTGAATATGCATATACACACTGTGGATGTGTGTGTGGGTTTTAGTTTGGGACTTCTTATTCACGGCTCTCAGATGCGAGTCATAAATTTTCGGATCATTTCGGAATAATAAATGGTTGAGTTGGTTTTGGGATGAGGTAAAGGGATACGATTTCAGGCCGAAAGAAGGATTCCTTTAATTTATTCAGGATCGGGGCAATATCCTGACATTATTTGGTTTGGTCTCGATTGTGTATGTCAGGGTATGTGGTGGACTTCCTCGTCCTTTAAGATATTAATGTTGTTTTGGTGTGGGTTATTCAATTTATAGAGGAGTGTGACTATTTTGTTAAACGGCGATTAGTAGTTCCGTTGAAATTATGTCCTTAACAGGGAATTGACAGTCATGAAAGGCTTCCCATTGCCATTGGCAAGTGGATGTAGAATAAATTAAACGGACGTGTGGATAGAACTGTCGAAGCTTTGCAATTTTGACAAAAAAAAAGGTGTTACCTATGAGCGACAAATGTCATGCCCACCAACATGAGTGAATCAAAATAGATCCTTCATTGAAATCAATAACCCACAATTTGCTTATGGATACTCTAAACATGTTAATCTGACCTTCAAAAGGCAATACAACATCATTGGCCACTCCATTCAATGTCAATCACCGACATTATGGACAGGAAAGTACTGTTTTGGAAGGTTAATTGAGGAAGACATATGTATGTATATGACTATGAAGACTAGCTACGATACTGGATTCAAGAAGCCTGGTATGGTTCAAAGACTAAACAAAAATGGAATCTGGAGCTGACGTCTTTAAATCTAAAACTCCAGGCTGAAATCAATTGCATTGAGATAGGTAGTTATCTTTTCGAGTCAGTCAGACGTCTCTTTCATTGAAGTTTTATTCAATCAAGAACTGCTCTGATATCTTACAATCAATTTCCAAATATCACAAGATCAGACTTGGTTGGGTGCCTGGTCACCAAGAAATTTACGACAACGAGTCAACGAATGGGAGCGCCAGCTTCGCCTTACTCGTTCGCTAAAACCTAAACAAGAAATGCATAAGGAAGTTATTGGGCTTCCTCTCCGGCCATTGCAACCTGAGATACAATCTCAACTAGATAAATCTGTGTTCAGAAAGAAAGATCAAGTTTTATCTGAAAGAGGAGGAAGGCTCCAAATATATTTTCTATGAATGTCCTTCTGTATGCTGGCTAGGGTTTAGCGAGAAAAACTTTCGTCAGCAGGAGTCAGAAACTTCCCTCAAGTTAGGTAAAGTTATATGGGTGGCTGCACTTAAGTACAGCCTCACTCGGATCTCAACAGATCCATTGTGTTCCCTGATGTAGTGTGGGTACCTAAAATAAATGATTATATTATCAGCTAGCAGTCCACCCGCGGCTTCGCACGCGTTAAAAATCTTTAAATGACGATAACTTATTCTTCCGACATCCGAAAATAAAGTCTATATGCTGCTCCAAATTATGTCCTATCCACCTGTGAAAACTACATGAAAATCCGTTAAGTAGATTCGGAGATGTGCGCGAACAAACAAACAGACAGACAGAAACGAATTCTAAAAATCGCTCATTTGTGTTCTATTACTCTTCTTTAGTCACTCCCTTTCTTTTTTATTACTTTTTCTTCAATGCACAGAGACACCGAGTCCTACTGTTTTATTATATGTTTCGATTGATTGGCCTCCCTGACCCATCCCGAGCTCCGAAAGAATTATAGAATGGCTCTTGGTGGCTTGTCCAAAAATTCGCCCATATCATTAAAGAAAAATTTTTCCGACGGTTGTCTTCCTGTTTCTGCTAAAACTTGGGCATTCGCAAAGGAGGTGGAATGTGTCCTCCTCCGCGTTTATGTCGCTACATCCTCTTCATAGATCTATTGTGATCGAACACATTTTTTTTTAGGTTGGCCGCTAGCAGGTTTTGACCAGTCATAATACCTATGAATAGTGAGTGATAGGTGACTTCTGTTGACTGTGATGATTCCTTTTGTTTTTCTTCTATTAAGTTCTGTCCAGAGCATTCTTGAGGTGCGGCATGTTGTAAGTGAAGTCTATCTCTCGTTCGCGATTTTCTGGAATTTCGCTGTATTACTGGACTTTATAAATTCTAGTGGAGGTAGGATTAAGTTATCAGCCATTGTCAGATACAAATAAGAACCCATTCTTGCTATCTCGTCCGCCTTTTCATTTCCATGGATGCCCATCTATATCCCGGTATCCAAATGAGTGTGACGTTGTGATTAGTGCTGAGTGCCTTGAGCTCGTCATGGCAGCGTTTCACGATTTTGAATCTGATCGTTGTGGATGTGATGGCTGCTTGACTATCTATGTATATGTTGATGTATCTTCTTGGGAGTGCCTGTTGAGATAGTTCTCGCGAGGGTTCGGCGAATGCTAGAACTTCAGCCTGGAACACGTTGCTGTGGTTTGGTTCCGGTGATTACACCCTTGATACAATAAAGCTTTTTTTTTTTATAATTCACTAACGCTAAAGGGGTTATGAATACCCTTATAGTGCTATTCACATAGTGAGTGTTGGTGTAGTGATTTTGAAACTCAGGTGGTATTAGGTTTCAGTTTTTTGCTCCGAGGGTGGTGTCCAGAATGGCTTGGGGAGAATTCCTGTAACTGTTGCCATTGCTTATAATTCACAGTATTTCTTTCGAACATCCCGATATCATTAGTACGGTCAGCACTTACAAGCCATATGACCACCCTACTGCCAGTGTTATGCCTATGCAGTAGAGTTGACGTCAGCTTTTTTCCGCAGTTGATCGACTTTTTTTTTTTTTACATCGGGATTCGAACCTGGAACCTTCAGCGTGACAAGCGATGATGCAACCACTACACCATGGCCACCCTTAATGCTCAAATCATGAAGCATGAAATCACGAAGCCATTTTATCTTTCGATCACCTTTTATAAGCTTTTACAACTGCTGGTTATGACAATTATACCGCCGCCGGCGAAGACTATTTTCGTCAGCTCAAAAGTTGGAATGTCCACTTTAACACTCCCTAACGACAGTACCAGCAACTTCGATTGCAGAAAGGATCATCTTTTAAAAAAATGCATCCAAAGCTTTGTATTCTATCTAATTTTCAATCTCGACTACAAGATCCCAAAAAAAATGTACGCAGCGGCAGCCCCCTGTCCTCGCTTCTCACAACCTTTCGTGTTCTTCGTCATACATTTTTTCGTCCGAATACCTAACCGAAACCTACAAATCTTATTAACGAATCCAAATATCGATTTAAGAAGCTCCTCACTTATGCTCCTGATTTGCCATTGCACGTCGAGAGATGGTGTCTTGAAAAAACTTCTTCGCATTCTATCCTTAATCACTACGTTCAGTCGTTCAATAATCACTTGAATCACGGCGACCTTACGTTACTCAGGCATTTTGCTTGTCCAACCGACATTTAAAAAACAAAACGTCCAGTCTAATTCAGTCCATGTATTGTAAAATATGTATGAACTTGCTAATCGTTTTTCTTTTTATAGAAAACATGCAAGTACCGACCAAATGGCAAACTTCTTAAAGTTTTCCACAAAAGCATTAAGCAACTGCAACACCCCATATATATATTTGCCATAAGAACTGTACCTACCTTCCTCAATCGTTCAAGTCAAGTGAACTAATTTCTTTGCACTAATTACGACCTGTGGTAACTTTACAATCAATAACGACCATCCACGCACACATGCAGACTTGCCCTTGAAACTATCCACTAAGCTATATACACCCTCTAACAACAGATGTGAGCAAAAGCGAATTCCGCCCCTCGGCTTTCCTTAACCTTTCATCGGATCTAGGTCAAACGCATTAAAGCAATTTTAGTTTTGATTTCGAACATTACACGACTCAATACAGTTTTTAAGTGACTGAGTGTGTGTGTCATACGATTGATAGGTTCCAAGTTAAGGGCCTTTGATTTGAAGGGTTTTTGGGGTGGTGTAGTTGTAGTGCAACTGGTACCCGATTCAATGTAAATCGATCGATTGGTCGGCCCTTTAGGGTTGGGTATGTAATTAATAATATAATTCAAACACACATTACTGACACGCACGTTGATCTTCAATTATTAACTCGTAACCACAACTGAGAGCACCACAATGGGTGGGATAGTAATTGCAGTCACAGGCCGTGGGAATCCGAGGACCTGGGAGACATACAGAAATAATCGAATGACGTAGCATGTGCCATTTTGCACATATGGGGGACTCGGTCGTCATCTCTCTTTTAACTTTCAAAGATTTTACCTCACATTACAGCCCACATCTTCGTAAATAATTCGAAACGAGACTCGAGCAATCAATGACTTTTAGTTTTCCAAAAATACATCTCACTATGTCCTCCCACCCTCCTCTTCCTCCTTCGAAATAAAGTAATTTCAAGTTTCGCAAATAACTATCAAAGACAACAACAATAGCAAATAGCAAAACAACATAAATAAATGATTAACGGAATGAGAAACAAAATAGTGTTGCGGATGAGGGGCATACTAAGGACAAAGGACAAAAACGGATGTATGGCCGACAGTACAACATCATGTGCTGTGCATTTGTATATGAAACCTCCCTTTTAAATAATTAATCACAACATGACTGGGTATGTGTGTTGTACTATATCCTTCGAGGAAAAGATAGAAACTTTCTTCCTTCGGATGGGCTTGTGAGTATATATATAGCATAAGCCAAAGGTCGCTGCAGAGGAGGACATAAAATGATGAATACACATGAATGAAGAGGCGCGAGAACATTTTGTGTGCCAGTGATGGGTATATTTCGAATGTCCAGGGAAAACCTTTATGTCTTACCCAGCTGCCCTCACTGTTATCATAAGGAGTTGCAGAAAGAATGAATAAAATATCAGGCAAATACAGTGAACTGCATTGATGTAGAAAAGGGCATAGTGCACGTGAACCAGACCTGGCAAAGGACACTCAGTTGAAAAACAATTAGAACAATATTTAATGGTAAAAATAACTCACGTGTGTGAAATAGTAATAGTGCACTGAGGCACCTCGCTCGGCTAATGCTTGGGCATACTCATTTGTGGGGCATGTAAAGAAGTGATCTCCAACGGCTCGGCCGATTTGATGTTGATTCTGGAATCCTTGATTACCGCCATCCCAACTGGTATACTGTAAAATAAAAACAAAAATCTTTATTAGAATTAGGTACAGTAATGATTTGGAATAACAAAAATTGATGAAACTTCGACCGCTTCCTTTGAACCCATTGGGCGTGATCCCTTAGGAAATTTACTATCCTGTGGCATCTACTATGTACGTATTCAAATAAAGAAGACAGGAGCCCCTGTCGAATTATAACGAATTTGTAAATATCTTAACACCAAAACAACATTCATCTTTCCCATAACTAGAAACTATCGTGATATTGACTCTCAGCCTATAAATTTTCACTCAACTAGGCTACTTCCTTACTTTCTTATGATGGCTCTACAGTTCGGGGTGTACCCGGGCCTCAACCAACATGAGTCTTTTGCCAACTTGTTCTTCAGCTAACTGCCCACAGGTTCGAACGCCACTTGCGCGCATCACCTCAGTTATATTATTTCTCTACTGCGCCCTGCCTCCGGGGTGGATTCGAAAACCCTACTAATCATAACGCTAGTGCTCTCTTTACAAATCACAGCCATCGTTGTCTTTGTATCTAGAATTTTCTTTATGGGCCGAAGGCAACCTCATTCATTTCTGATAAAGCTGATGTCTCTGTGCCTGAGGCTCAAAGAAAAAGTGGTCGGCAAAAGTTATTCTACGTTTGATATTGGCCGTTGTGTCGTTGCCTTAGTTAAAAGTGGAGCGACATGAATGGTTGTGAGAAGCTAGACCTTAGCCCTCTATGTGCCATCACTTAAGTGACGACAAGCCGAATGAAAACATCTGAGCTTAGTCGAAGATGGAATATGGTCTTCGTGTAACGTTTACACATAAATACTATGAGAGTACTGACTGGACTCACTTTTTATTTATCGTTTACTCTGACGACGTTCGAAAAGTCTCAAGTACTTCGAAGTTATGGGCTAGTTAACACAAACACTATCTCCTCTCGCACGGGATTGAAAAAAGGAACACTTTAGGGCATGTCCTTGCAAAAGGTCCAAGCACTTCTTAAAAAAATTATTCTTGTAAACTGTTTCAAAGCCTCGTTAAAGTTAACAGTTGCTCCACAATGTATACCCAACCTTCCTTCTTGCTCTCAACACAAGCTGTATCAATAAAAACAACATTCACATCCACAAAAAACAACATCCTTGAATAACATTGACAAACAAATTGACTTCCAATAGCAACAGAGACGAATAATTAAATCCTTACATCTGTTTCCATCAAACCCTTAAAACCCTCACCCTATCGTACCGATAAAAGCTACTCCTGATAAACGACATCATGATAAAAAATCAAATGAAAGCAAGCATCCTCATTAATAACGGTCAATTTAGAGCATTCAAAAGGACCATTATGACTCTATTGGAGTTCCTTAATTAGTTTATTCCCAGCAGCGCAACTGATGTTGCACACCAACAGAGGGGAGCACCACATCCAACAACACTTCCTCCGACAGTGAGGTAGAGCAAAATATCAAAACGGGTCTTGCGAAGGGTCAGTGGCAGGAGAAAATCGATTACATTGTTACCATGGTACTGCTGCTGTTTTTGTTTTTGTTGCTACTGCTGCTGCTAGTGGTTGTGATATGTAATAGACATATCTGCATGTGGTCCTTGGTTTAACACGGACGTCATACCAGTTGTGTTGTATGCACTTTGCCGCATTCTCCTATCTCGTTGCCATTGCTGAGCTATGGCACATAAAATAGGAGCAGCAGCAAAATTGATGGCCCTGTGATTGGCCATGAGAGGCTCAAAAAATGTACATAAACGTGCCTTGCAGGCTATAAATAGTGTTATCATTGAAAGAGTTGGCCCCATTGCACCAATTTTGTTACTCATACGCCATACACATTCATTTATAAAAATGAAAAAAATGCATCCTTGTATCCTTCTCTTTGTAGAGCTCCTTTTATGGCAAATTGGATTTGTCTATGCAATAGTTGTCTGATGACGTAACTAAATTAATAATAAAACGAAGAGTTGCAGGTGAAATACACTTTTGACACGAAATGTCATACAAGTCCTATGCAACGAGACAGGAATATAAATGTATTTCCTTTTGAATACAGAAATAGAAATTCAATTAAATGACACTAATTGCCATGAATAGTGGGAATAAAGGAATAAGGGAACAAGGGATAGCGGAAATGGAAGCCTAGAGATAAAAATAAATTTTCTATTTCAGGCACATTCTACACCGTAAGCCTATTATATGAATGTTTGTGAAAGCTGCAACCTATGGGGAGGGGAACACCATTAGAAAGGATT
The DNA here is from genome assembly GCA_951813785.1 of Criorhina ranunculi. NCBI lineage: Eukaryota > Metazoa > Arthropoda > Insecta > Diptera > Syrphidae > Criorhina > Criorhina ranunculi. The sequence goes on from OX638381.1 coordinate 23,288,625, forward strand.
TTTAAGAACTCCACGATGATATCTACGGAACCTGTTTGGAGTATGAACTCTACTTGGACTTCAACCAAAAGAATAACACTTAAGCAGGGTCATCGAAAGAAGAAGTCTCACTCAAATGCTTTAGGCAAACGAAGAGCCTTCGTTTTGGATTTTAAGTCAGCGATAAGCTGCTTGACCTTTCTTGTTCAATCTCTGGATGTAATTTCGACCGAGTGACCTTTGGAGCTCGGAAACGGTGTTCTCAGAAACGATTCTAGATTTTTTTCGGAACGTTATCAAATTTTCCCTACGGATGAACAAAAATGTTTCATCCAAGCGAAGACTAATGCTATCGGAAGGAGTAAAGCATGTGTAGGTTAAATCCCTGCTTAGTCCTGTAAGCCTTCCAAAGTTTTGTTTGAGTCCAAAACCAATAGAACAATGGGAAGGGGGGATATATTCGATAAGCCTATCAAACAACTTTTAGAGTATTATGTTACACGACCTGAATCTAGAAGGTTGACGTATGTTCTCGTTGAGGACTTCCACTTACAATAAGATTCTATGATTGCAGACAAATTACACCCAAAGTCCCGGAATTCATGCTGTCCAAAAACATTAACAGCGACTTTCTTAAGCGACAAAAATCTTTAAGGCTGGCTAACTCATGTAGGGCGAGGGAATATTAAGAAGTTTCCGATTCCATTCCGAGACAAAGCGTAATTGGCGTGCTTAACTTGAAACAACTGACTCATAACTTTAAATAAAGAAGCCTTTGTACCCATCAGTTTCAGTTCAGCTAGAAAGCGACAAAGGTAACAAGACTCCAAATATCTCTCATCCTGTTTTTAACTCATCATCATGAGTGTAGTGCACATTTCTAATGACAGAAGACTAGCTATCCAAATACCTCTCAAATGATCTACCACTTACCTGAAAAATGATCGCCTCCCTTTCCTGTTCGGTGACTTTACTGAAGATCGTATTCATTATCTCCAAATATTTATCCCGCGGTAAGTTTGTCGCCTCATCCTTGTCAAAGTAATCGATGAAGTCATACAACAGGAAATACGTTCCTGAAACAGAAAAAAAAAACACAAACACATAAACTTTTTGACAAATATCGATTAAACGGACTTAAACGAGAGTACTCATGTAAATTATTAAACATGTGTACCAACAGCCCAATTAAGCAATAAAAAGTCATCCGCATAGCATATCCTGCCCCCTTATTTTAATTTACTTCGATCCCATAGCCATACAAATATCTAGGTTAATTGATATGCCCTCTGATCAACCTCACCAGTACCATGCTGGCTTGGCAACAAATTAAAGAAAAATCCCTCTGTCCAAGGACACGCACATTTGGGTGTGTAACCAAAAATCGCAACCCAATTTAAAGAGGAACAATGTTGTGTCTTTCAATTTTTTTGCGTGTGTCCTTCGGCACACATTAGTAGTTTCTAGGCCAGTCTACTCGATACCGATACTAATACAAAACAAAAAGTCAGATACACCCAAGCACTTACGCATATAAGTATCTATGTGTATATGTATGTACCTAACCCAAACAGCAAAGCATAAGGACGATCCAACGACCTCGTGCTCGCATCGTAAAAGTAATCATCCACCTGAGAGTGTAAGCCCCTTAAAGGACTAAGGAGTATCACAAAACTTTGCAAACATATCGTGTGTATGCGTATGTGTTTGAGTGTGTTTGGTATCCTGACAGGAGCCATTGTGCGAAATACGATTGAAATGCGAAAGTTCGATTCGTGACTGAAATAACTAAATCAAGTCATTAAAAGAGTTGAGCTTAACTTTCGTGGCCCCTATCATAATCTACTCGTGTATATCATTCAATAAATTATCTAATACACGTAAAGATACAACTGGATGGGCAAGTCGGGGGTGTTTTCGCCACAAAACGTAACCCGATACACCGTGACAGCCTTGTGGTGCACACATTTTTTCATTTGAGAATTTAGACGGGACGCGGGTATTGGGAAATCGTTTGGGATAGGTTTTCACGGCCTAGTGGTAGTTGGTGGTGGTTGAGTGGTGGATTATGCGTGTTTTGGTAACCCTCTGACCCGGTCTCTAGATAAACGATGACATTAATATGCTTCAGACAGATTTCCTAATAAGAACAACCTACAAAAACCAAATGTATGTATACAGGTCCCTAGAAGGCGGTTGATTTTCGTAAAAGGATTCATTTTTCAGGTATCATATCGATGATTTTTGCAGGCTTTTAGCAGTTGTGCACATAGGCTGCTAACGAGTCCATTTAGACGCCGAATATGGACGGAACTGGCTTTTCGTGAAAACTGAAGTCTTTTCCGGCATTTATGAGATTGCTAAGATTTTATTCTGTTGCTTTACATAGCTGTGCAGCTTTATTACATTCCTCTCTTATCCAAACATGTCATTCTCGATAAAAAACGAAAACGTATGTGTCTCATGACCTAAGGTGGCAGCCTTGAAATTTTCTGCATTCTTCTTAGCTTTGAAGCATCGAAAAAGCTTGAAAACCATGATGAGATGTGGTTTTAAAATGCTACCTAATGACAACCTTAACCCTTAACCCTCTAGAATTGGCCTTTAATGAGTGTATCCTATCCGGACATTTCATTCCAGGAAAACTTGGCAACAAGCTGCAAGCATTATACGCGTTTTGACGTTAATTCCCGTGGTATACAAAGACAACTTAATTTATACCCGCGTAAAGATCAAATGCCTTGTCTGGAATGGCTTCTAAACTATGGCACTTCCTTTCCTTCCTGAAACAATTTCCACCATTTCCTCCGTTGTCGTCGTCGCACGGAATCAATGTCAACCGCATTTCAACGCCAGTTCAACAGAAAAGGAAAGAAAAAAAAAAGGAAATTTCGTTGTTGCTCCCTCTATTCCCTCTGCTCTGTACCCAAATCGGCTCCAGATGAGCTCGAATACCCGGGAGGAGTTGCTTGTTACCTGACTACAGAGCGAACCGTCTACAAGCATAAAATGTGCAAAACGAACTTCGCTGCTTTGTAACCTACCTTCGTGGCCTCGTTCGTTTCTTTGTTGCCGTGCGAATGTCATCATCACAAAGCACAGGAGCAAGAGGGGGTGGTTTTTTTTCTTTTCTGTTTTTGCTTTTTCTACAGTATCACAGTTGGAGAGCTTTTTTTTCTTCAGGGCTCCCAACGTTGGCAGGACTCAAAATCGTATCCTCCCGACACAGCACGTGTACTCCCAGTCAAAGGACGAAAATGAAAACGAAAATGCGTAAATTTTTTGTTTTCCCTCGTTTCGTTTTGTTTTTTTTTTTTTTTTTTTTTTATTCTGTAGTAAAACGCACACAGACACAACAAACTCGGCACGATAGGGATCACACTACATGCGTCCTCCAGGTATCTGTGTGAGGATTTTGCGAATCTCTCATAAAATGTGAACATAAAAAGAAGCAACGGAAAATGTTGGTAGTTTTCCTTTTGTGTGTTTCAGTTTGATAACGCTTAAGAGGGTGAACGTGGTGGTGGTGGAGTACCTACGTTACATTAAATACTGCTGACAAAAATGAAGTGTGGAATATGCTCTCCTACGCCCCAGGAGGAGGATACAAAGGACGGTGCCCGAGATGAAGGCTTTGGATATGCGTAGAATTGAAATTAAAATGTTTGTCAGTACCTTGCGATGGCGTTAAAATATGTAAATTTCTGCGTCGGTTTTGTTTGTTTAGGACTTTGACAGTCTTCTCCTGGGCTGATTTTTTTGATGATTGGATGGAAATTGTTATCGACAGGAGAGTTCGTTGTCCTTGTGTATTTTTTTTTAGAGAGAATTTATTATTTTAGTGTTGACTTTAAGACTACGGCTTGTAGCGGTGAGATAAGGTTGATATGGATGTAATAGGCCTTAGGCGTGTTCTTTTATGTTTGGTTGGTAGTGTGGAAAGCTATTATGAAGGACATGTGCATGGACGATAAGGATACGTTTGAATAAAGGACCAAGGGGAAAGGGAAGTCAGAGTGATGGGATACAAAAGTGATTTCCGTTAATTTTCTTCAACTCTATGGACGCGCATAAAAGCAAACTTCACTTCGCTGCTTTCAACCCAAAAATGAATAAACTAAACATTGCTTCCCGATGAAGAAACAGGAAATGATTGGTATCAGAGATGCCATGCTGGCATCAAATGATTTTTAGGTAAGACGAAATCCAAAATCTATTTATCTTTCTGTCTGTTTGTCCGCTTACAACTCAAGAACCACTGAACCTAATTTCATCCCGTTCCTTTCTATTTCTAGATTTATAACTTGTATTGGTTAAAGGCTATTTAACAATCAGGCAAACAGTAAGAAATGATTTGCGAAGTTGGTATTTAACTGGAGCAAGTAGGAGCATACATACATATGTATGTGATTTCATTGGTTAGAAATCAATTTTTCAGAGCTTATTTGTTCTTGGCGGGTTTAGGTCAGTTCCTTGTTGCAGCTGACACATCCTCTGATCAGAAGTAGAGTGAGAAAAGTGAACAAAAGAGACAACCAATCAAACTGAACTATAGAGCGAACTTCAAATGCGTATGTAAAGGTTAAAGGGATGAATCTCCTCCACGAAGGCTTCGAAGTACGGAAGACTGAAATATCAGGAAAATTGAATTTCTTGAGCCGGTCGAGCACGTGTACAGTGTTCAAATACTTACTTTTTGTTTTTCAGCACACATCTTACAAAGCCTCGAGTCAGAATAGATGTTTTTGTGCAGTTGTATGGATCATGACTATCAGCAAACCAAGCAAAATAGGTCTTCTTAGGAAATATTTCTGAGCGTCGAACACGTCCTTGTTTTGTATCACAGCATTTTTAAGATCCGAACGAAAGAACGATCAAATTGATTTCAGATCGATTTCTTTAAGGAGTTTCTATCTACTGTGATACGTTTTCCCTACTTATTCCAAGGATACCGCATAACTGGTAGAATCATCGATCTCAGTAAAGCCCTCAAAAAGAGATACAACATATACTACAACTGTACAAGTACTGCCTTCAAGCTTACGAATGGGAACCTGAAAAACAAATCATCCAAAGGACGATTTGATAGATATGTACGATAATCTTTTTTTTTTCTTTTTCTTATACACACACATGTTTAAATTTCTAGCCTTGGCACGCCTTTGTGAGAATGTCACCATCCCATCGTGCCACTTTTGAATATAGCCTCCGAAAGGATATTGTCATGTTACGACATTTTTATGCGCGCCTTTCATATTGAAATATGATTGTTTTATATTACTCGGTGAAGGACTACATCCATATATGATGTACACATACACATATAACTCCATTCATCTTACCTCCTTGGGATGTTTTGTAAGCTTCATACTTTTTTTTTACTCTTTTTTTTCACCCCTATCGGCGAAAGCGAAAAATATGGAACCTACCTACCTCTATGGGAGGCCAGCGAAAAAAAAAAAAAAAAAAAAACTTTATTCAAATTGAATGGTAGAAGGGAAAAAGGGGGTTCCTACTTAAGTGCTTTTCACACGTTAACCCACACAGAACTTGTGGTAACGATCCACAGTTTAAGGCAGCTCAGCAGTTGGTAGCTCCCGAGCATATACTCTGTGAATATACACAAAGAAAGCTGAAATATATTCAACAACATGCCGCAGGAATGATCCTTTAATGTGCATATTGTACTTATGTAAATTTCACATCAACACCCAAGCGTCGAGAGGACTATCACAGTGAAGGTTAATTTTATTTAAGGATAAGAACACAGCGTTTAAACTGACATTATAATTAAATAAAGAGTAGAGAAATTAAGCTTAATCATACTTAGATGGACCGTAATGGAGCATGAATGGAATTAAAATCTACCAAGTATTCAAAAACGCTAATTACATAAACACTTATTGTGCTTAAAAACTGTCTCAGTGTTGGTAATCCTTGAAAAATTGCCTGCTTTTCTATTTCTTCAACTTTTTGTAAAATGTCATTTTTATTGACAGATATTTCACGCTTCTCATGTCCTTAAACTCAAAATTCATTTAAAACTTTGATATCAGTGAATGTTGAACGCATTCATTTGATCGCAACGAATCGAACGCACCCATCAAACAGCTGTCAAAGTCACTTGCTGAAATTATTTGGCATACATTTGCAATTTTTTCTTACAGGGATGTCGGAAGATGGCAGCCATGTTGTGACGTTAAGCAAATGTTAAAAATGTTTAATATAAGGAGCAGTCCCTTATAAGTCGTAGAACTGATTCTACATCAAGGCTTTATTTCCCAATATCACGCCTACAAACTCCATTTAGGAAGAAAGAACCAAGTGTGATGGGCAGCACTATTTGTAACGAAAAATAAGAAAATATGCCGTATTAAGTAATGAGGTCTGAACTTATAGCTTGAGAGATCAAATCTTTATAAACTGACTCAGGCTTATCAAATTTTACGGCGGAATTTTCCATTACAATTTCCCACTTGGTACACATAGTGGTTTAGTAGCTTCCTTTGATCAATTTGACCACGTCGCGAATGGTATGAAGTAGGTTCTATGAATATACCGCTCTTGAGTGATGATCAACAAAATGTTGAACCACACTTGAGGTGGTTATACTCAAGCTCCGAAGAAACAAAACTGTTTACGTGGATAAATCAGTTGCTTATCTATTTACAATGACGGGAGATGGGCTAAAACCGAGGGTACCCCACACCACTATTCACTTACTTCATCATCCTCCTCAACATTTTGCACAGCATTGTTTGTCAGCAATCTGATTCGTCATAATCTTTGTGGTTTGAGTCCAGGAAAACTAATCATAGACCAATGAATGTGTCCGATCTGAGATTAAATCCAAAACATTCCCATTCTCTTTAAAGTTTTCTTTGGAAGCCGCATATGATAGGGCTCCTTAAACTGAGCGTGCTAAACAGTGTCATATATGACAAGGGAAAACACATGCTACTACTTACATGAAGATCGATGAAATCCTCACCGAGACTTTCATATCAGAAGCAGTTGGAATAAAGCCTCAAAAAATTGTAAACTTTTAAGATCATGCAGACCGCGGTCCTCTTTAAACCTGTGTTTAATTTTAGAAGAGCATATCAAGCTAGTAGTAGTGAAAACGAAAATTAGTTTTGTAGTGAATAAGAAATGTATGTCAATAGAAGACGACTACAAGGAGTTAAAATTTAAATTTTGAAAAAAACTAAGGTAATCGAATCAGACAACAGAACTCCGGTTCAAAGAATACTTGCACTCACTCCAGATGGACGGTGTTATGAAGGAAGACCGACAAGTTGAAGACAAATATCAACTTGCAACTCGATGCTGTAGTCCATCCGTCCAACCAGAGTCCCAAAGTTGTTTGCCTCGATGACTCACAAATAACAAGTGGATATAGTTTCATGTCACCTTTCATGTTTATGACTTGGAATTCTTTCGATTTAATTGCTTTTGCAGCGTGCATCGCTTAACATGATTCGAACTTAAATTATGTGTATCCCAAAACGAAAAGGAAAGCCATTTCCAGTTCTTATTAAATTTCCGACCATCAGTGAGTTCTGTATTATCGTTGCCAAAAGAAATATTTTTTTCTTTTTCACTCCTCGAACCGAGAGCACTTGGACGTTCATTCATGCAACAAATTGCCCACAAAATTCTTATGCACGTACAGTGCCACAGAGAACAAGTATCTTAAAAGTTGGCGGTTCTCCAAAGTTTAGCAATTTTTCGTTTTCCTTCGATTTTTATCGCTCAAGAACTCTTGAGTACGACTACTATCGCCGGGCTCTACTTACACATCAAAATAAATAAAAAGCACAAAGGCTCCTTAAAGTCGTTGACTTTTTATGACGCCATAGTCAGAGAGTCTCCAACCAAATCGAAACTACAAAAACTTCTCCTCACTGTTGTTATTACCTCCCGTCGTCATCCCTGCCATTAGTTCGCCTGACATCGTTAATTCAATGCCACACACCGCACCATGCAGTAATTACTAGTCTGAAATTAATTTCTCGTTTTTAATTTTCTCGTTGAGCATTAAATCAAAAAAAAAAATAAGAAATCACCATCAGTTCACCTGTTTCATTTCGTGTCCTGAGGGCGTCGCCATACTACTCTGCGTGGATCCGCACAAACCATGAAAGCAATTAAAATGCACTGTGCACATTGGCAGCGAGTATATTTTGTTTATAATCAACCCGGCAAAAATCAATATTTTTTTCAAAGTAAAAGTGTTATTAAATTGCAAGAGAAATTTCCCAGACCATTTGTTGTTAATGACCACAGTCGAGGGAAATTTAATATTTAAAAATGTTAAGCACGTGGCCTGCAGCCAGAAGTGAAGTGGATCATAAATTTGATTCATAGTCCGCGACACACTTGCACGTATTTAAATCTCAATCAGCTCAGTTCTGTAATTGATGTTGGCCACCATCAATCTTCCTTGTCTTGTAGTCTACAAAGATGATTCCGAATACAAGCCCATAATAGAAATTAGATAGAAGTGTCCAAATAAGTTAGCAACATTTGTTAAACATCCAAACTACAATCCTGTCATCCTTTGGTCGGAGTCCTGTATTGTTTTTCAAGCCTCTACAACTCAGAGCCTCTACGGTTCTGTTTGTCTGTCATATTTGCTTGAAGCGACCTACTCGTCTGCCAGATTGAGTAAGGGAAAATTGCTCTAAGACAGTGCGACAATGAATGACCATATCTTGGAAACACTCCCTCGGTCTGTTTTACCAGGGAATCAAAAACGAACATCGAGCTTTGACCTGTGCAACTGTAAAACTTAACACAAAGCCTTCTTTAAACCTAAAAATTCAACAATCTATTAAGTGACAAACAAAGCAAAATAAATATTTGTTCCTCTAGATAGGTTGGCTTCCTTTGAAACCTGGAACTTGTGCATGACAAAAATTACCATAAATGTCAAGTCCCGGCGCAAAAGATCGTATAAGTGTCCCTTCCATCGGTCGCAGAACCAACTTATAACAAAACTGGCAGAACTAGGAGAACAACACAAACTGTCTTTTATTCTCAGATCCTCGTGTTAAGAAGCACTCACTGCCAACATTCTTACTCGAATAATAAACATAACAGCTGCAATAATTATAGTAGTGACAGCTTACAGTGCTATGGTACACCGTTTTGGACATCAAAATCCGCTGACCACTCTGCACTATGCAAGACTTAACGATTTGCAGCCTTACATGTAACCATAGTCAAAGTTTTCAGTCAATTAGAGATTCAGGGATTCGAAACAGCACAGGGACTCGTCAGATGTATTCCATGCTTTATATATCAAAAGATTTTTAGAATTGAAATCTTTGTTTGAAGCATAGCTCGATGCAAGAGAATCCCAAGAGGAAACCTGCCACATCAAAAGTTGACCTCAGGAGTAACCGAATCGTTAGACGTCACGTAATTTCGTCTCCATATTCCCTAATCGTACCCTCCTTTGTGAGCTTCTTCCATTTCGCCTGTACATTATTATTTCAACTGCTATATCATCAAGCCCTACTGATTCATACTCCTTAAAAGGACTAGTACGTGTTCGAAAATTTGTTTCCTCAAATTAGTCACTCAAATGTGGAAATATTTCTCGGTGGACCAGCCAAAATGATATGTCGAATTCGCTTTAGAAACTTATTGTCAAGCACATTGACAAACATAAGTCAAGCCATGAAATCGGCGAAACTACAAACGAAATGGTCAGAAGAGAGATCAATACTAGGCCAGGCTAAGAAGCTACAAGCAAAGAGCTGAGAACCAATCGTCCGGGGTTTCGATGGTTAACGCACATAAAGAGGCATATATCTCTAATAATAATAGGACTAGTGAGACCAGGCTTAAACTACAAAGGTTCATCATTCTATCTCGAAGTTAAGCGCTCATTATTGGTCCTCAACTGGTAAAAACTCACTTCCAGGCAGGAAGTGACTATATCTACCCCTTTGACTTCGATTGGTTAGAAAATCTATTTATAATCTCTATTTCTATTGGAAAAGAAAAAAAATTGAAATAACAATGTGGCCACTTTAAAAGGCACGCTATCCTATTTTTACCGAAGACAGCTGCGCTAAGTATATCACTTGAAACTTTAAGTAAGACAGCCCTAACTCCAAGCGATTCGATACATTTTGTTTTTCAGTATACGGAAGCATAGACTTTCAATATGAATACTCGTTCAGTTCAAATAGAAGTGCGTGTAGATACATCCATACACACTTTATTTATATTTTATAGTTTGATTTGTCATTCTGTTGCATTATGCTGCGCAAGTGGAAAAGGGAATTCCTTGTTTAAGTTCGATTTCTTCAAATTTCATTCATATGAGCTATGTGTCATTAGGAATGCGATCCAGAGCCGACATATGACTGCTTGATTTCATAAGCAACGCAGAAGCACCAGCGTCGCAGTTAAATCCCGTAAAACATGCCCAGCATACCTGTTTGTTTAAATTGACGTACATATACGTATACCAGCACTGAAGAAGGCATGTCTTCAGAGAAGACCCCCCAAAGCAATACCTTCCTTCACCGTTTTAGGTATGACAATCCTTTTCTACGCAGCTCTTTCGGTCCCGAATCGTTTCAGTCCTGCTTATGTTACACTCTAACCAAGCCACTGCACCCCTGGCCTTTATTCGAAAGAAAAGAAAATCTTCTGCTATATCCTCGTGCCACACTCATATTGTCATTTGTAAAAGTTTTAAATTTTCAGCACTCTTTTTTTTTTTTTTTTTTTGCGAAACTCCAGGTGTGCAACGGGACAACGGGACCTCCATCAAAAGGACCGGCAAACTAATGGAATCGTCGAAATCGAATTCCTTTGCCAGGAGAATTCATTATGTTCATTTATATGACATTTATTATGCCAAAATGTCTAAAATCCCGTTGTTGTATTACCTCGTAAAATATTCAAACAAGCACACATACATTTTTAACCAAGTCGATAGCATGGATATCCTTCAAATGGTGTCACACACGAGGATTCGGTAGGCAGACAACAAAATACTAAGAGCCGACCCAAACCCAAAGGCCCTATGGCGAATGGTGCTGAGTCGCACAGTAGGATAGGCCCGGGACCATAACACACATAGATACACAAGCAACAACAACAACAAAAAAAGAAGAAAAAAACGCTTTGAATGATACTTTTTCTTCTTTTCTTCTTTTTTTTTGCCATTTCATGTGAGTATTACGTATAAGGATAAAAAATTAATCAAATACACTCATCCATATAAGCAAATACTTAAGTCTACATGTGTACCAGTGGAACCAGGTGTGCGCGTTGATATAAATCCATAATAGGATGAGTAAAGCAGTGAAGGTTGGTACTTGTACTTTTATCAAGAAAAGAAAAAAAATAATCCACCTTCCCAAGTATCCAACAGAATAGATACACATGTATAGGTACATAAAATTCGGAAACGATCCTTTCATCAAGGATTCTAACAGTTGTGTATTAGGATATCCCAAGTGCGAGGAAATATGTAATTGCAAAACAACTCGTGATGGCCGAACTGTCAACTAAGAACAGCGCCTCTAGGTGAAATAAGAACGTAAAATGTCACTCAAATAGAAAAATGCAACCCCTTATGACATCCTGAATTCATGTGACAGAGAAGTTTCATTTGAATCCAAGTCCAAGTCCAACCAAAAGTAAGATTCAAGTCACGAGAGGATACAGAAAAACTTTTGAAACAGTTTGTCCACCGAGATCTGTTGACAAAAATCTTAGCAGTGCCAATAATTGGAACATTTATTCGAGTTTTGACATAACATATTAGAACTCTTGCATGTAGATGGCGCTTACAATGAAACCGATTGATTGATGACAGAATGGTTGATGTAAACACAATTTTGGGATATACAATGTAGAAGAAATACTTAGCAGGAAGACAGTACAATAGGCCATCTGGTCGTTCGCATTATACCAACCAACGGTGCCAGAACCTAATGTCATTTCAAACTATGCAACAAGGAACTCCGAATAATTGTTGAATGCGACTTTAAGAGATATTAAAACTTGCTCTTAAGCTTGATTAAGTACTATCATACCCATGGAACAAGGCAATATGACGTTTAAGGATTTGAGACTCATAAACCCCCCATAGACCCTTCTCTAAACACTAAAGAGACTTGGGGGAGTAGCTTTGCATGACGAGATATGCAATTGAGGATCCAGTGAATGTTTTGGAACCGAACTCCAAACATAATAGCAAGTCCCAGCCTGACTTGTGCTAGTGTATACTTTCATTTAAAGACACTTTTTATTGTAAACAGGTATGTTGGCCATGTTTCACTACATAGATTGTGACTGACAGGAAGGAGAAGAAAGGGGCTGAATCACCTTTATAAGACACCAGACTTGACCACATTTTGCATGGAGGAATGTACGAGGTTACATGTTGCAAGAAAAATCGAGACATAAGAAAGCTAAACATTTTTAATTAAAGATTCTCTCTACCCTACAGTCAATTAAGGCCTCAACCATGAAAAAGTTTCTGTTCAGATTAGATTTGTAGCCTGGAAGGTAATGTTAGCCAGGTCTCTTCGTCTTAGCTGGAAGCTTGCAACGATCCTAGGCCATCGTTATACGATAAATCTCCCGTACAGAGTTAGAATGATCACTGCTCTTGATGGCTTCGTAAAAACAAACAGAATAAACGTTTCCGTGTTACTCAAGACCTCAAGCTTGGTAGATGGCTAACGCTTAAGGAGTTTCCAAGTTAATTTGAGACCCTAACCTCTGCTCTCTTCTTCCTTTAGCAGATGAATGCAGTTTTGAATGTCTACACCTGAGCCAAGGGGTCTCCAATCAAAGGGAAAGTGTTAACCAATCGAATGACAGCTCCAGTTTCAGATTATTTCTGTCGAAGTCTTGCCCTAATCCTGCCTCAGTAGTACAGAACGAAACAAAGTAAATAAATGGTCTCTACCAATGACCTGTCAAATTCCTACCCTTCCTATTCAATTCTTAAGCTGGAGATGGAAGCTTGACGTTGAAGATATGTATATAACTTTTATTTTTCACAACGGCCCCTAAATGGACAACCATCATACTGTCAAAATTGGTTCACCTATATCACTGCAACTTGTATCTCCTCCTACTCTAATCTACAAGGCCTTTTTGCCACAAAAAAACATTTTTCACTGGCAACACCAAAACTAGGACTACAAACAAAACCCTTGAAGCGGCAACATCTTCTGGCGCTTTCCTGTCGTGCACACACTCGCAGAGGAAAAAAAAGAACACATCAGCAGGTAGGGAACGTTTGCACGTAGTACCTTCGTGCCAGGTGCTTTATGTAACAAAAGTCCGTATGTAACACCGGACGTGTATGCACGTGGCACTTCGATGCCTCTACTCTATCCCTCGCGTAATCTCTCTCTCGTCAGACTCGCCTTCGTTCCTCTTTCGCGGCTATCTGTGTTTTTCTCTCTCTCTCTCTGTTTGTATTGTGATGGGAAAAAGCACAGGACGAAAGCTCTTTTCAAAGTGTACCCGGACACATACACCTATAGTACACCGGCTGAGAACAAACACAGAGGACACACCAAAGGAAACACAGGATATCTGTAATAAAGCAAATATAATCTAATATTGTAAAGTGTGTGCGGTGTGTGTGAAGGGGGTGACGGCGCACACGACCTGGTCCTAAAAAATACGGTCTACAGTGCTGCTGGTGAAGCTTTGTTGTTGTTGTTGTTGTTTTTTTTTTCTCCTTGCCGTTTGCTTTTTTTTTTCTTCTTCGTTCCTTTTGTTGTTGTTTTGTAATGTGATACCCGCATAGACACATGCTACTATGCTGCTAGGATCCCCTCCTTGCGTTATGGTTGGGTTGGTGGCACCACAGCAGCACCCATCACTCGCCCGTGTGCTGAGAGTTCAAGGTCATTTACTATTTACAACAGATTTTTGTTGGTGTATTGCTCCCAGTCGGACATTTTGCCTTGCATCCGTTAATTTATACATTCTAGGGTGTATTTGTTGTTGTTGTTATTTTATTGTTGTTGCTAATGGTGCTCCTGCTGTTGGGTTGATGTTGCAGGATTATGGTGTGGTAGTCATCGTTGTCGTCGTCGTCATCGTCATCACAGTAGCCACCGTACACATGCCACAATTTGGAGAGAAGCTCTATTGTGTGTATCTCTCCCTCTGGCTCTCGAATTGGGAAACAGCTGGTTAAGGGATTTCGAAAATGCTCATTAATTTCATGTCGTGCGAACGCTTCTAATGAATACCATGGTACGAGAGACCGGGAATTTAGCACGCCGGCTTGTGTTGTTTTTTTTTTTTTTTTTTTGTAAGAATTTGAGTTGGAGCTCAACGAAAAAGTATTGGACATGGTTATGGTTAGCATGGTTATGTTGGAATGCTGTATTGGCTACATAACTTGTGGAAGGGTTGAATTTAATATGGTTAAGTTGAATTTTACAAGAAGTCTATAAGGCTTTACATAATTCCTTTTAAAAACAACTTCTCGTGAGCTGACTTGGTATGGTGCAGTAAGATTAAGTTTACGTTTGATCTTAAGACTCCTGATGTCATGTTAGCTAACTCACCAAGAAAGTTTCCTGCTATATTCTAAGACTGTACTAGACACTAGGCAGCGTTGGAGTACATGATAATGTCGCCCCTTGAAGAACCAGAACCCTTCTACAGGATGGGTACTCAGAGGTTCTTCAGTTTCTAACTAAACTGAGAACAAGGAAAAGGCACTTTCGTTATTAAACCCACGTCAGAAATAGAGGGATCTCCTGAAACGTTTTAAGGTAAGAGAATTTAGCTGGGTCTAAGGAATGACCCTCGCATTCGGTCATACTTTACCCAGTTTGGCGATATCTATTTAGCATTGAGCAGTAAATCTGTTATCAAATCAAGTATTCTCTTCCACACGGACCTAATGCCAACTTGAATTATTTTCATCTTCCTCAAAAGCCGCTAGATGGCTCTTTAATTCTTTGGAAAAATTGGGCATAGTGCTGAAATTGGATCAGATGAGACTGAAAGAGTCATCCTATCCTGTTATCATTTGGAGATTAAGTCCCTACTTAACTAGTTTCAATATAGAACATCAGAGTCATTCTATGACTCTAGCTTCTTAATCTTTTGGAAAACTTCAAAAGCGATCACAATATCGGAATGTTTCCGAACACCAGCCTCCAAAGTGCCTTAAACTGCATTTAAGTGCATTCAACTCAAGTCTAGAAAGAAAATGGCTCCATGGATTTCGGGATCCATTATTCCAGTTGGATATCTTAGGTTTCAACTGAAATTTGCAAACGAAATAAATTGGAAGATTCCTTTTGAAGTGTCTTCTGAAGAGCCTCTGCAGTGTTAACGTTCATGATCCTTCAAATGCTCACAACTTTCGAATTCTAGAAAGTTTCTTGCGAATTAGAGTGAAAGTGGAACTTGTATTCCCGCGGAAACCACTTTAAAACAATGCTACTAAGTGCTCGTACTTGTTCCTTACATTTCACGCACACGCCTCCGTTATCACATTGAGTGATGGATAGGCATGCATGTCATATAATCTTTTATCATAACTAATGTCAGGTGGCTTCGAAGATATTAACTACCAAAGGATACGGCATCGACAACGAATAAGGGAAGACATTGTACTCGTATGATCACATAATGGCTTTTGTTGTTTTGCCCTTGTAGTGGGTTCACTCAGGATGCATAAATAAGCACTCAATGAGCAAAATAGTAAAAACTCGCCATATGTGTGCGTTCGTATACGGCGGGCGGGTGAACACAGGGAAGGAGGTTTAAAGCCCTCGAGGAAAAACAGAAAATCCACTTTTGGGATGCAGATACTCTGGGCCATCATTGTGTTGACTTGCACCATCCTCAGCATTTGCATGTTCTGCAAACACAAGTTGCACTTACATGCATATGTGTGTGTAGATGTACTGTATTGACGATGGCAGAAGTTTAAGTTATTTGCCACAGCCATTCCTGCTGCCGTTGTTGTCTCTCAATTGTAATGACTTCCTTCCGTTGTGGGTAACTGTCTTGGCAACCCATATTGTTAGTAGTTGCCGTCTGATGCAGAAAGAGGATTTTTGTTTACCATCTCCTTTCGTCCTGCATTTCGGTTAAACAATTTTGTTTCATCCCTACTGAACGAGTATAATGGCACAAGTTACAGAAGAATGTACATAAGCTGATTTACTGTAACGGAAAGGACTGGCAAAAAAGGGATTTAGAACAATAAAACGGCTTTAAATACGCAGCGTACTCCTCCTTCTGTTATCTTGCTGCTGTTTACTGCTGCACGACCACGAATGCAAACTACGGGCTACATTTCAAATTGAGCTCATTTAAGTTACAAGTTTTCGTCGCAATGCAGAATGACTTTCATTTGAGATCGTATCCTTTCCTCGTTTAAAGAAGTTGTTACGAGTAATGTCCTCGAGTTATCAGATAATGAATGTTTATAATTCAATTTAAACAGAAAGGAAATAGTTTTAGAAAACAAAGGATAGTAGTAGTCAAGGGAATTTTTCATGAAATTTATTGCAACTGAGGATTAATTTACTCAAGGGCGAACACTCAACCCCAAAAGTTGCACTTGGCATACACACAGAATTATGAAATGATTCCAGCAAATCTGGGTCAGCAAAGTTACTGCCCGAACAACAATTCCTAGGTTCTCATCCTTTGTACAACGTCAGTCTCTTAATTAATGACAGAACTACACATGAGTATCCCTTTCTTCGTGAAGAAAATAAAAACTTATCAACAGCAACCGATCGCTTTTAATTTGCTTGGATATGGACTTCCATTTTTTTTTTTTTGTAGTTGGCAAACATTTTAATTGGTAAAGTTTTAATTGGACAGCTATTGCAACTCACCCTCGTCCCGGACATTGCCCATCATGATATCGTATCCTTCCAAGTTTGCTGTTTTAAGCAATGTCATCGGATCGGCTGGCAGAAATGCTCCGTCCACAGTTGGTGCCGAGGGAAAACTCAGAATGCCCGAGTAGGAGTTCCATTGTTGGACAGAAATGGTCTTAGCATCAACCGACCTCATGCAGGCCATCACAGTCAGAGGGGACTCCTGTATAGAAAGAAAAAACGACAGAAAAGTTGAAAGAAAACTCGTTGGTGTACATCGAAATTGCCAGACTTACCGCTAACATGGACACATTGCAATTGCAATCGTTAATTAACGCCTTGCCAATTTCGACGGCTTTCTCAGAAGTCATATGACTCCATGGTGCATTCATTGTACCCGATTGCATCATGCCGCGTTTGACAATTCCCTTTGTTACCGGTGACATTAGTTGGGCATTCACTGAACTCGATCCAGCCGATTCACCAAACAGCGTCAACCACTCTGGATTACCTCCAAACGCTTTGGCATTGTCCTTAAGCCAGCGAATGGCAAGTGCTTGATCCCAGAGACCAACATTACCAGGTGCCTCCTCCTCATAGCCAGGCATTTCCGGGGCCAAATGTAAGAAGCCGAATGCACCAACTCGATACTGAAATGATGCCACAATCACATTGCCAACGGCAGACATAATGTCGGCATTGTAAATGTCAAGGGTGGCCGAACCGGTCATGAAACCACCGCCATATATCCAGATGAGCATGGGTAGACCGCTGGAATTTTGATGGTTTTGGTTGTGTTCATCGGGTTTGCCCGCATGCTGAAAAGGGATTTTAAAAGTTATTTTTATGTTTTACGATATTTTACATGAGTGTGTGGCGAAATATTAAAGGTCGTGGAAGGTCATTAACTGATTAAATGTCAAAATGCGACATTTGACGAAGTCACCCCCATATGTCAATCGATATGTAAACAAAGGACCACGATGCCTTAAAGGTAAGAGTTGTCGGGACACTGTGTTCACTGATTAAAAGTAATCGGTGCTTGCTTTCGCTCTTGCATGGCGATGGCTGACTCTAAACCTTTTTTTCTTTTTTTGCTATGATACTTGGCAAAGGAAGCACATTTTCGCGGAATGATATGAACTTGGTTGAGGAAGTATTGATGGGGTTTGTCGAACTGCGGTGCGAAATGGTGAAATCAATTTGGAAGAGATCGATAGGGATAAATAGGCCGCGGTGTCTGAAATAGAGTCGCTTAAAGGATCAGAAGAGTGCATTACGTACTACCCAATGCTTTAAACGATATTTCCGAGCTCAAGACAGCAAATTTAAAGATTCTGGAAAAGCCTTTTATATACTTGATTTCAAAGCCAAATGTGAGCCTTGCAAGACGATAAATAAATTCAGAAAAGCACTATCATCTGTCGAACTTTTGTGTCGGTCAATGTCGGCACTATAACATATTTTCAATGATACATTGTAGAAGCTTTCCCATCGTTTGAAGCTAAAGCAAAAAGGTTTGTTTTGAGGTAGGTTACGTGTGGCAGCGTGATGTAAGGCGCCACCTCATGGGATTCTGAGCGGAAGTGAAGGGAACTAATTGGTTTTCTAGTGTGTCGTATCCTCTTCTACGTTTATGTCGAGATAGATCCTGCGAGGTCGGTCGTATTTAGTCCTATTCCTTTTCGATGGGCCGCCACTTGGTTGTGGCCTCTGATGATGTTAAATATAAGTGCTAAGATTAATTGTGCTTCACTTTTCATCGGCAAGTTTCCACAAGTCTAACCACATGTCTCGTTTTAGTACAGTTCTTGCCAGTTCATCAGCCTTTTCGTTGCCATCGATGTCTCTATTCCCAACAGAATGAGACTTTGTGCTTTGAGCTTGTGATGAGACGGCTTTTATTACGGCTTAGCTATCGATATATGTACACTTCTCTCGACTGTGGAAATCTGTACTGCATTGGCATACAACTGACAGTTAGGTGTTCATAGGGCTTCAAGTGTTGATCGTACTAAGTAGTGATAATGACGTCAGAAAATTCGAAAGAAATTCTGTGAATTATAAGCAATGACAACAATACCAATAATTCTCCCCAGTTATTCTGGACACCACCCTTTGACCAAAGACTGATAACTAGTACTACATGAGTTTCCAAAACTTAGTTCGACTACGGCGACTAAGCAAGCTTCTTTTCCTTTGTACATTTCATTTAGTAGTAGACAATCAATGTAATAAATAGAGAACATATTTACCTCACCACCATTAGCACCTCGTCCATGACGCAACCGTGCTTTTGCTGGTGCCCACACATTTATATATAAGCAATCCTCAGATACATTTGTATTTGGATTCCATATTTCTTCACCGGAAAATCCAGGAAAGTACTCATATCTGTAAAATAAAGAAAAAATAAGAATTTTTTAAAAAAACTACAATTTAGCGTGCACTTTTCGCAAAAAACTCGTCAAATTTAAAAGATTCCTTGAAAAGGAAAACGGCTTCAATATGAAGTTGTAAACGGCATCCATCTGTTCATATTCTAATGTGAGAAATACTCTAAAACTTAATCCACCAGAGACAGACAGAACGTCACAGTAGATCGTTTAATAGAGCTCCGATAAGTACTGACCTGACCCAAAGGAACGCCACAGTAGAAAAAGTCTTTACCTCAGGTGGGTCTTGCAGGAGTCTTTATTTAATTGTTTAAGGAGTGTGTTGGTTGCGGAAGATTTTCTAAAGCTCAGGTCTGCTTTGGTAACACCTTTTGAAGAAGAAACTTCACAAACTATTGCAGCCTCTTGACTGCAATGTCATTGCTACTTAAGAGGTGACACGTACACTGAAAATCACAATAACAGAAAGACTCGCAACCTAATATGTAAATGTAAGAAGCTGGTAATGGAGAGCCAAAGCAAATTCATAAGCAACGGTCAAAAATTCACCACCCACTTAAAAGAGTCCTCTACTCCTACAAATTCTTGTCGAAATTGGCGCACATTAATTAAGGATGACCTTAACTAATTCCAAATGAGTAATTAAACAGTCAGCCGGAGGAAACTAAACTTCTTAAAACGATGCCTATACCCAAAGTGTGGTCGCGACATAAAACCGACTGAAAAGAAACTTTTCTTTAAAATTTTCCCTTAGTCCTTATCAACTTTCAACCAAAGTTTTCTTGTTTCCCCGCAGAGTACACATGCATAGCATACTACCCCAGGCAGTCATACCGTGCAATTAACTTTGCTATTCCAAGGCAACCCTACGTGGATACGTTTCATATTTATCTTTATAATTATAAACATAAATACGTATAATCATCCGAAACTACTTGTACACCCGGTCGTCCTCCAGAGTATGCCATCCTCAGATCTAACACAAATTTATGGTTTCCCTACATCTGTTTATTTATTTGTATCCTTGAGTATGTTTTCTATTTATCCTCGATATGACGTCACCACTGCAGCATTCCACTCACCTGTTTTCATGAACCACAAATCTCCTTATTTCTTTCGGTTGTATAAATTAAAAAACACAACGAGGGCACACAGAAAAATTAAAAGTTATGAAATCCTTAAGGCGACCGCATGTAGTCGCAACTGCTGTTTCCAACGGTGCGCCATTTCAACTACAGCACACCACTATAAAAGGATGCGGTTTAGTGAGCTTCCTTGTCGTCGATGATAGAAGAAGGGGAGCAACTACAACCATATGCAGTGCAGTACTCGTATCGTACAATAGTCGAAGGAGAGCAACAGTGGCACCAGCACACGGGAAGGATTGAGGACGAAGGAAAGGAATTAAAGTGGGTCTGCCGGTTGCTTTTTGAAGACAACTCCCGGTCTTCATCTGCATTTTCCGAGCACCGAGCAATGTGGTTGCGATTTGCAAATGGAAACCATGTCACTAAAGTGATTTACCATGCCCCTATCACCGTCACAGTTGCCGTACAGCTCCCGAGGGTACTTGGATCCATGGGCGCGAACCCCCTAGCCCATCGTGCGGCCCGTGCACTCTTAAAGTATCAACGTGATTATCTTAATTAAAAGAAATACGAGGACGAGGTATGGCATAGCGTTCTTCGTGGCTCTACTTGATGTGGTGTGTGTTTTGGGGTGCGGGTTGTGGTAGCCTTCTAAAGTCAAACCGCTTTGCGAGAATGAATTTTGGTCTTCGGTACATATAATCCATCCTTGGTGTGGTAATTATGAGATGACTTTGGTTATGTGACGGCATAGCGTGGCTGTGTGTCAGTGAAACTTATTGAATTGGGGCGCAGCTAAAGGTCAAAATATGACGAGAGATTAGTGCCGAGAGTGTGCATTTGTGTATGTGTGGGGTGTGTGTATCTTAAGCATTTACCGAAGCGATTCCCTGAAGTGGTCCGAAACACTTTTACTCCATTTAATTGCTAAAAAAAAGGCTGGAGCACTGGAAATATTTTTTTCTTTTGTCACGTTAGTTATTTTAGAAAGAATTAATTTCATTATTAATTGATGTATTCGACGGAATTGTCAATGGATAAAGCACAGCGACAAGTACAATAGTCAGGTGGGATATGAAATTATGATTAATTTATCTGTTGAGAAAGACAAGGACGTGAATGATTGAATTAATAACCGTATACACACGGTTTTTTATGAGACTCATTGCCATAGCATTGTCAAGTACTCAATGTCCACGCTGTGAAAGTTAGGTACATCTTAACTTTAGAATGGGGTTTTTTGCCAACTGTCAATGGTATAAAAAGGCCGTCCTTCGACAGCGACACCACGTCAACCCACATGGTGGTATGACGAAAAATGAAAGAACTGATAGTCTTCCTAGAGTAGGATCAGAGACTTAATTTGTAGGTTGACAGTTGGCCGTACCGGCAAAAATGCGACTGCTGGCATGAGTTTAATACCTTAAGGCAGAATCGAGAGTAGAACTAGGTGCCTTTAAAGGCAATCTTCTGATGCAACTTCAACCTTCGAAAAAACTAACTAACTTACGATTCTTGATTTTGTCGATGTTTTGTATTATGGTTAAGGTATCTACGCTTGTAAAACTCGAAAGCTCTAAGTAAGATTGAGACAAACTGGTGATGGCGCCAGATAATAAGTGGATTGGAATTTTTCCGCAAAAATTAACCCAAAAGACTACTCCTCTCTCTCATGTCCAAAAAAGTTTGAAGTTTTAGACGACAGGAACTCTTGATAGTTTGCTTAAAGCACATTAGCAGGGATCGATACATTGGAAAGCCAAATATTTACAGTCCAGATGGTATAGAAATGAGGCCTTCTTGCAACGTCATGTTGTACGTGGACCTAACATTTTTGTAGCTTACTCCAAACAGCGCGGCGGATTGAGAAGCATTTTCATGGCAACTTATGCTCTCGAAAGGTTTTTTTTTTATTGCCTGCAGACAAATGTTGGTCACACTCTATCAGATATCAGGTATCCGTCTGAGAAACGAATTACAAAGATAAGGCTCTCTGCAGAT
This sequence comes from Criorhina ranunculi, assembly GCA_951813785.1. Classification (NCBI taxonomy): domain Eukaryota; kingdom Metazoa; phylum Arthropoda; class Insecta; order Diptera; family Syrphidae; genus Criorhina; species Criorhina ranunculi. The sequence continues at coordinate 23,310,951 of OX638381.1, forward strand.
AGTAGGAAACATGAACATGTCAAGGCGCCTATCTCATTTGTAAAACACATGCTCTGTCAAAAACAGACCTAGATGACAGCCTCTTAACAATTGTAATAATACTAGGCTTACCTATTTGACCTTAAAGATCGAAAGCGAATACCTATAGCATCAGAGGAAACTGTGCTTAGTCCTATTTCTTTAGATAAGACTACTAAGTGAGGCGGGCACTAGTCCCTTATCACTGCGGCCACAGGTGGACCCATTGTGATACCTATTTCTTTAGATCTGAAGCATAAGAGTGAGATAGCAAATTTCAGAAAAAAGCAAGTATACGCCATCGAATTTGACTTTTCACAGGAATTGCCTAGATTTCACTAGAGAAACACAGGAGTCGGCATGTTCTGCGCCACTCTAGGAATTACCCCTATTGGAGTACGGAAACGATCTAAGAAAGCAAAACAACCGGATGCATCATTATTCTTTCGACTTCGTCAATCAAAAAAGTTCTCAAGCCCCTCGATTTTACTTATCTAACAACCCTTCATAGCTGTAAAATGTCTCAACAATCTAGTATCCAGCAGTGGACTTTTTAACCTGTTAAAAGGTATAAATACTTGGTTTAAAAAACATAGGCTCTAGAATGTCTTTTTGAAAATGTAGCGTTTCCTCTTAACCAATTCCCAGGGCTTAAGACACTTCCTTTAAGCTGCTATGACACCTTAACTAGACTATAAGTACAAAAAAAATCAAAACATTTCTTCTTACCGTTCTTGAACACATGTTGCTGACAATCGTGTGGCATCCAACACTCCATGCCAGGGCTCTGCTGGTACAGGTTTTCGAAATCTCAGATCATCTACGGGTGACTTAGCGTAGGGTATACCCGTATAAACGTGCACTTCCCGTCCCTGCACCGTTATCGAACGACCGCGCACCGGACCACTGGTAGTCTGAACCACCAGCCGATCAATAACACCATTTACCGAACAAATTCGAAGTAACAGTACCAGTAACACCGCCGCAAAAGTACTGCTCGTAAGCAGGCTACTCTTCGTCGCCATTACGACGGATTCTCGCATACTAACGACACTTCTAACCAACAAAAAAAAAAACTGAGCAAATAAAACTGCACTTGCTTTAAAAAACAAAAAAATCGTCCCAACACCGGAGCACGACGATAACGACGACAGCGACGACTAGGACGACAATACACCTGTGCAAATGAACACTTGCCCTGTGCCCTGGCCCACACTGAACGGCCGGGTTTTTGGGTCAATTTGCTTTCACTAATCTCGACTATTTACAGTTTTCTATTCGCTACTACTACCACTACACAATTTCATATGTTTCCAGACTCCCGGACAAAACGAATGAATGCGAATGAAGTGTACTTTCCGTTTGGCACTCTAGCTGTGACGAGGCACTGCTGCTTTAGACATCCGCTCACACTGGCTAATAGGTAGCTGAACATCCATGTAACGTTTACTGCTGAATTGTTGGTTGTTGCTCTGCACTGCAGGTCCTCCGGCAAATTGGGCTCTGTGGTTGAATGTGCGTCTGTATGTATTCGGATTCGTGTGTAAGGATGTGTGGAAAATGTTAATTACTTCCGGTTGTTTTAAAATAAAAAAAGGACACACACAAGGAAGATAAATTCCGTGGTCCTACATCCTAAAATTTGTTGAACATGGAAGGCAAATGAATCCTTATATCCTGGTTGCTTGGCTTCGTCTGGTACCCAATTTCGTCCTGCAGCTGAGAATTGGTCTGAAAAAAAAAAAAACGAAAAAAAAGAGAAACGAGGTGAGTATGTTTCAAAATAAAAAATACAAATGGGTAAACATCAATTTAAGTCACGGAAACATTGTTTTCAAGTAAAGTTTGCACACCCATTTACATTTTACTTCACATTTAGAACGTGGAAATGTCCTTTTCGATTATTTTTCATATTTGATTAACGGTCATGCGAAGCAATTACTTTGGCCTCTTTAAAAGAACGACAAAACAAATAAAAAAAAAAAATTCTGCTTCTTTGTAGAACAAGGACCTTGGGCAAGCAGCAACAAAAGAAAAGGTCATCATAAATTGCTGGCCAACCTCTGACATTAGTGGGTCCTTTGGAATGATTTACGAGATGGTCGGGGAAAATTCCACTCTTTTTTTTTGCCTAGGCCTAGATGATGCAAGTGGTTGGAGAGACTAATTATTTATTATCCTGTTTGTGAGTAAGCTTGTTGGATGGTGGTGGTTGGTGTGAACTCCACCTGCTGAGCACCTACAATTTTATAACAAGTTATACAAGGATATTGCTAAGCAGATCACGTACAGGCAGAAATGACAGGAGAGACAGCAGACCGATAAAGAGCGCATAAATCCACATCAAACTGCATAGGTTAAACTGAACCTAAAGATCTCCTGAATCTAGCACAATCAAGAGCAAACTGAAGTACGTTGAGCTTGTCAACATCTCTGGTTCTGGCTTAATTGACTTTCAGGTTTCCAGCAAAAAAAAGTCATCGACCAAACGAATCTTTTACTTTTTAAAGAAGTCAATCATGAATGTTAAACTCCAGCAACTGTTATTGAAAAGTCTTCTCGAGAAACCTTTGAAATTAAATTTGCATCCTGCCTTCTCGGTGTTAAGATTGTTTTCGAAAGAATTTTTCATCAATACCTAGCAGTATTCCCTCTCTATTTTGGACATCTACTGTCTACTGACTTTCTGAGTCACGTCAGAGAAGTTCCAAGGATTTCCACTCCCCGAAATGCATTCAATTTTGTGCATTCGCATGACCCCTCTGTGCAACATCCGTTCAATTCATGTGCGTACTGTTTAAAATTCGACCCGCAAAAGTTGTTAAATTTAAATGCGTTGTCTGCCAGATGACAGAAGTTCATGTCTTCCGCACTTGTGCGACCTATTGTTCGATGGATACGTGTTGGCGTGTTCACACCACAACCGGTCACAGCGCAGCCATTCAAAATTATTCTCACAGCTCAATTTCTAGAGGGTGATTGACTATTGTTACTTCCGGACTGGATGCTCAGATTCATTCAATGCACGGCCACTTAAATCTAGTGACGATGCTGAAACAAACCGTAGGTCGACCCCATGAGAATGCCCCCACCCAGATTGTGGTCATCAACAATCGTTGCACACACATAGAAAAAGAAATAGTGATCTCATCACTGTAGTAGGTGATGATGGTGGTGGATCAGTTGAGGTGTCAGGGTAGGTATACACAAAACAACAAATCCACTCCTCGGCAACACACCATCGATTAGGGTGAGGATGGACATGGTGTTGAAACGAATCTGCGCAACGAAAATCAATGGCCAACGCATGGAAATCATTACGCTTCTGCCAACATCATGGACGGGTTATTGTGAGTTCTGTCAGTCGTTGGTCGTAGCTGTTCCTCTTCTTTGCTTTCGCCTTCGTTTTCGCATTCACAGGACGGCGGAGAGTACAAGAGATTTAGCAATAATCAAAGTAGTATTAGGGTAGTATTAGGGGTGCCCATAGTGTAGGGGAGCTCATTTGTTATGCATAAGACATTTCCACAGGGCTGAGGAAACATCAGCAGTAACAGTAGCAGCAGCAGAGGTGCTGGACGCAGAGCAAGGGTAGATTTCCATTTGGCGAATACAAATTTTTGTATGCACGTGTTTGCGCGTTGGAGCTCCCCGCCTCTCGTGGTCGTAATCTCAAATTGAACAGAGCACGCAGAGATTTGGTTTTTTTTTTTTCATGAAAATAATTTCGAGTTGGTTTTGGTGTTCCTCTTTGAAGTGATTCAACAGTGGATTTGTGTTTGTTTCAACCGAAAGTTTATTAAAAGTTGACGTTTCGTATAGATTGCTTGGACATTGCTTTAGTTTGGAGTCGAATTTAATAAAGGATTTATGAAATTAAAGATTATGCTTGCGTGTTTGCTTTTAGTTCAGAGTAATGCGAGTAAGAAGTGCTTACTTCCGTAGTTTGAGGTCCGCCTATTCGTCGTCGTCTTCGGAATTCCGCAAGGAGATTAAGATCTTCCTTCGTTATTCCTAACTCACCAGCACTGATTTCCAACATTTCCTGTTCAACAACAACCGTCAGGAGGGATAATTATTACGCAAGGTAATCGAAACTCAGGTGTGAGTTTTATCAAATGTGGAAACATGCTCATCAAACTTTGGAAAGTGGAGCCAGGCATGCTGAGAAACTATCGTGTGATATCGTGTGATATTTGATTTTGTTTGCATTGACAAGCTTCTAAGGAGGAGATGAACGAAGATGAACTATACGAACTATACAGCGATGAGGCCATAATCAAAAAATGCACTAATGAGAGGGCTAAGACATATAGAATGAATGGGCACGAACGCTTGGTTTGGCGGGTTTTTCGAATCAAACCCGGACGGACATAGCAGTAGATGACGACTTCGCCTTACAAGCAGAAAGTGAACTCAAATTCATACCTTTAGGCAGTTAGCCAAGAACCGGGCAAGCTAAACAAACTTGTTGGTTGAGGCTCAGGTTCACCCCGAACTGTAGCGCAGTTTAAACGAGAGTTTATTATACCAAGCAGCCGATTTACAAGACTCTTTTGGTTTCAACTTTCCTCCATAAGCCCGACTCTCTTGAGCCGCCTTCGTTAAACTCAAAAACAAACTTAAATTTTTCAGCTCATTACATCTGACCTACAGGACATATCCGTGGACCAAACCAAATAAATTTTCATCTCAAATTGACTGCCTGTCGTCCTTCTTCGTCAAACAAGCGAATAAAATGCTTTGACCTCCAAACAAAGAAATAGAAATCCTTTTCGCATTAATTCTTTACATACACACGTACACTCCTCCAATGCATATGCCAGTGTCTGTGTGCATTTGAGCAATTGAAATAATTTTTCTTTTCTCCAATCGAACGAACAAAAGGACTCTATTGAGAATCCTGGAATCCTGCCATTTGATTTGTATACCAAAGGTTTGCCTGTAAAAAAAAAAAAAACCGTGGACAAAGCCTCAGACGTAAGACAAATATACATATACAGAAACCAAGAAAAAACCAAAATAAGAAAGGAATTCGAAGACGACTAGGAGAAAGAGGCGATGGCAGGCTATGCTATAAATTCTCTATTTTGGGTGTCGCTCACCAGTGATGGTGTAAGTGTTCCTTCGTTCGGGATTAAAGAATAAGAAACAAAGTGCCACTTGAGTTGTGTGTTTCTTTTTTTTTTTTTTTTTTTTTTGTTGCTACAACTCGGTTTGTCTTGTTGTTGTTGCGCCTGTATATTTTTGTTTCTAAACACAAAGCTCTAGTGAAATATTTACCGAGGTCAGCTTCATTAAAATGTTATAAAACTTTTATTTGCTCTTCAACAATGACACCTACAGCAAATAGAAATGAGAACTTGAAATGGAATCCACATTGGTCACAAGGTAGTTGTTGTATGTGTTTTTTGTATGTGTGTGTGTGTTTGTTGTGTACCCTGTCTAAGTGAATTTTTGTTCCTAAAGCCGTTGTAGATATTTGAAGAAGCATTTCGAGTGTTTTATTTGGATTGGGTTTTCTTTTTGGCCAGTTGAGGAATTGTTATTTGTATTGCAAATCGTTTTAAAGTGCTTCGATGGTTTTATTGCTATTTAAGCCCCGACCACTTAAGGCTAACAATGGGCATGAGGGGTTAGGTGGAAACAAAAAAAGAATTTAAGCAGACAATGTTATTCTTTGTGGTAGAGAGGAGACGTTTAGATACATATTTTCGAAATCACTACAAACAGTTTGAAGATAAGATCACAGATGTGATGAGAATAATCGAAGCACAGAGAAGAGAATCTCAAAAGGTGAGGCCATAACCTTTCCAGACAAAGTAAAGTCTGAAATGAACTAGCAATTCTTCATGAGTATGCTCAAACATTGCTGATCAAATTTACTGTAAATTAATCAGGACACACATCCTACACAAAACTTAATTAAGTCCGATTCTTCAGTCGAAATGTGATATTATTCTCCTTTCGTAACTACAACTTCAGCTAAATCAATGCTTTTAACCGCCACTATTGTTGTCAGTGAAAGATAGAATCATTGTGCAGCCATTTTTCTTAATCTGAGATGGGAAGACCTGTTTTTCCAGCGACGAAGCTTAAACTACCTTGACATCCTTTTGCATTCTAGGCAAAAATGTCCAACATACCCAATTTAATCGATCTGGGCCAAAGTACTTTAAACCTAAACTGAAACATCTTCCGCTCATCAGGATTGTTGAAGCAATGTGATGACCATCGACCAGAAGTTTCTTTCTTTCCCCACCACAGCTGTAAATCTCTTCACGAATTAACTGACTTAATCTCAAGAAACTAAGAAGAGCGAGACTACGTATTGGGTACCACCTTATAGCTCACATTAAGAAAAAGTCTCATACTGTTGTGAGAAAACTAACACGCGTTTCAACTTCGAATGGAATAGACGAACGAACCTTGTCATATCAAGTCGAACCCATAAGACAAGTCTTACGTAAAGTGATCTCAAGAAGGTTTGCCACAATTATAACGATTACCATTGAAAAGCATGCAGTCAAAGTCGTTTGTATCTAGCCATGACAGTGAGAACAGGGGAACTGATATGAATCCATGGGATGGATTTGATAAACTTTGACTACATAAAGGGTCTTCCAATAGGGACTTCCGAACTTTGGCAGTTGATAGCGGCCATATTGCTGAAGCTACATCTGTCAAATTGGCTGTCATTTATTCAGTCTGTTTTGCCAAATCACCATGGATGGATATAGCGTTCAACAACACGTGCAAAAAATAAAATTGTTTTATCAAAATGGGTGTTCTGTTCGGGCAACGTTCCGCGGACTTCACCCATTTTACGGTCGCCAATAATCGCAGTGCGGTGGATAAATTTGAGTCCACTGGTTCAGTAAACGATCAATCAACACCCGTACGTCGACGAAACGCAAGATCTACCGAAAACATCGCCGCTGTCCGTGAGAGTGTGCAGGAGAATCCGAGGCAGTCGATTTCGCGTCGCATGGGTACGTCAACAAACAAACTAATTGAATCTGGGACGATACCAATGAGATCCAAGAGCGTCCAATGCATCCCGAAAAAGTCACTGTTTGGTGTTGATTTTGGGTTGGCGGCGTCATCGATCCTTATTTCATTGAGAATGCCGTTGGCCAGGCCATCACCGCCAACGGCGAGCGCTATTGGTGGATGATTACCAACTTCTTTTGACCTGAATTGGATGATATGGACACCAACGACATGTGGTTTCAACAGGACGGCACTACGTGCCACACAGCTCACGCCACATTGAAAATTCTGCACGAGCGATTCGAGGGCATGGTTATCTCACGTGGAGATGATGTAAACTGGCCACCGAGATCGTGCGATTTGACCCCGTTAGACTTTTTCTTGTGGAGTTTTCTGAAGTCGCAGGTCTATGCGAAAAAGCCACAAACCACAGCGGCCCTCAAAGCCAACATAACCCATGCCATCGGTCAAATTCAGCCTGATTCGCCAGAGCCATGGAAAATTGGACATTTCGTATGCGCGCCACCCAGAGAAGCCGCGGTGGGCATTTAAACGATGTTATATTCCATACATAATGGCATCGATAGGCCTTTCAAACGAATAAAAAATGTCGATGATATCTCACATACACTTTGTTTTATTCAAATTTAAAGATAGGAAGCGCTTAATGAAAGACCCTTTACTTTGCTTTCGATTTTGTCAAGAAGTTTCGAATTTTCTCTGAGTAGATATCTATGGAGCCTTCAAAGTATATAAAAAGACAAGCTTATGCAACGTTTTGGTTATTAAAAGGTAGCTAGTATCCACTTACTATTTCAGTTAATTTATCTAAGTTTGAAATGTGAACACATAGAAAACTTTAAGGATGAATATGTTGATGAGAAAATAAATTAAGAAGTTATGCATTGAAATCGACTTAATTGAAATGAATAAAATCCGTCACGCAAGATGACAGCACCTGCGTTGCATTACTAATAGTTCTTAAGTCCACCACGAACGACCACCCCTTTAAGTTAGTTTCAATTCCATTGTCATTCTGCTTCGTAAAACTACTCTCAAAACGGATTGTACCATCAATTGCTTTAAAATTCCTCTTCTGCTTCGAAATGTAACTCTGTACTTAAAATTGCATCAATCCCAATTGGACAACTGCCCAACAACTATCCCACAATAGAATGACTCCTCATCTTTGACTTGCTGTCTGTTAATTTCTTGAATTATTCATGTGAAATCCCCAAAAGCAGAGTCCTTGAGCACATCCCTGTGTTGTACACAAACAAACGAAATCTACCTCGCTCTTTCGCAATGAGAATCAGCATAAATCTCATTTAACCTGAATTTGTCATCCGAGTTTTGAAAAATGTTTGAGATAAACCAACCAAAACCATGCACCACAACACAACACATCAACATCTGTACAGCGACGAACAAATGTTTTCAAATGCAATTTCCCCGGCAGGTTGGTGCTCCTCTGCTCGATGATTTCCGCAGGAAACAATTTCTCTTATATGGAACTGGGTAGTGTGCAAGTATACAGACCTCTTCGCTCTTGGCTGCATGCAGCAGGGTGACTCTGAAATCAAATTAACGTAATTGCAGCCGCTTCTTTGGTAATGCGATGCAAGACAATGTGTCGCGCAGCTAGCGAAACGATTTTCTTGTTATCTCTGTCAATTTTCTTAATTAGTTTTGCATCAATTACTTATGCAGTGATACTTTAGCAATTAAGAAAATCTCTACACTGATACAATGCTGCTGTGCTGCTTGTAGCACCCGGATGAGAGTCATTGTTGGAGAATGCTGATGTTTCGATTGGAACGCCTACTTACTGAGTGGATTTGATGAGATTATTGACAATGATGTCGAATGTGTTTGACGGTGGAGAATGTCCAATTAGACGGCTTAATTGAAAATGCTCAGATTAGTAAGGCCACTTACACTACTTGAATTGTGTTATAAGACAGCAATTATTTACAAGATTGATATTGCAGACAGGAAGGTATACGAGGGCATCCAACAATCAATAAAGACATACATAACTGCTCGACTACACCACAGCTCATTCGACAAGATACCCTTAAGAAACGTCAATCGAATGTTTACTTTATTTCAAATACAGTTCGGGGATGGCAAACCCAATCAGATCCAACCACCTCCAGATTCAAACATCAAGTCTGTCAAGAAATGGCATGTTAGGATGCTTTTGCACATCTCCAAACGCTGTCCTATCGCCATTTCGTTGAAGCACGGCATAGCCTTCATCATGTTTCGAGGAGACATTTACTAATTTAGCGCTTCTTCTGACCTCATCTGGTATACGGATGGATCTAAAATGAAACAGGATCAAGATCCGGAGTTTTCAGAAAAGCCTTGGTAAACACTCGTCCGCAATCAAAGCCGAGGTCTTTGCACATTAATCAGTGCGTTAAACTCAATGTATTATCCCAAGGAAACAACTAGCTGCCATTTGCCCGAAGAAGTCTTTGACTTCCTGACATGTCGTCTGGAGAGTAAAAACCCATCTAGCACTTATAAGAGGAATCGCAATAGGTTTCGCAGGAAAAACCGCAGTACCAAGGGCTGTAAACAACTCTTCCGAAAACATAATTATCATCATACCAAGTATCCTTCGAGAACCGTGGGGTTAGGACGTTCAGATGAACTCACCATTATTCTCAATCCTTCGCTTCTTCATCAGAAGGAATCTTATTCAAGCATCTCATTTACCTAATGGCTTTGCACTCATTGCACGTTTTGGAACTCGGTTTAGAGCACACGCATTATGAAACGCATTAAGTTTCTCGTGTATTCTGAACTTTTTCACTCTATCCTTGCAAGTTATTCTTATTTCAGCTGTTTTGTCCACAATCTTATCCTTGCGTCTACTATTCAAATTTCATAACCTTAGATGAGAATGGAAATAAATACCAAATTAAGGACCGATAACATAGCTTTGACATTAAACACGACCAAGCTCTCTTGAAATAAGTAGATCCAGCCTGACTTTCGATTTATTTACGTTTACCTTCATTTCAGCGTTATCACAGATGGCTTGAACCCTTTCGAGTGCACAGGGTACCATTAATCCCATACTCTTGCAAAAAACACTCCTCAATTTATCTCGAGGGACCCGATTGCAAATCCATAATCTAGTTGTAGATAGGTTTGGCATACTCCTAGGCCGACTTAAACACGAAGAGCTGTTGCAAACCTGTCCTTCTGCCAGGACAAAAGTCATATTGCTCTTTCAAGACATATTGGTACTACACGCGAACCTTATATCAGACTTGTAAAAGATTATCTCTTTGGCGTTGGCTTGTGAATTTCAATTGTCGTAGAAGCACTGTAACAGCTCTCCTCCGTTTCCCTCATACGATTCACAACTGTCAAAGTATCACTTTTAAAATCCATCATCAAAATTGTTTAAAACTCGGTCACACCCCATTTATGAAATTGAAAGTTCTGTTTCCCCTCTCTTTAGTCCTTGGATTTGGTCCAAAAAACACTTTTTCAAATTACACGTTGTAAATCCATATATTGGAATAGATTCATCGTCCTTCCGCCCACACTTGTACACGTTATCCGTTTCGCTTAACGGATGTGGACTTGAAACCAAAAATTTGGATATTGTCCCAAAAATAAAGGATAGAGCAAGAAGGACAATCAAGTATGTTTCTCATTAGAAGCTTCTATATTTTTATTTTTAGTCCTGAATACTGGAGAGTTTCATTTAAAAGGACGTAACATTGAATGCAGAATGTGGTTACAATTTATTTCTATTTTTAGACAGCAAAAATATTTTTTTCAAACTTTTTTTTGTTTGTGAATCGAATTCGAATGGAAGGAGAAATGCAATCAAAAGTAAAATGTTGGCAAGGACTTAATGAACATTTTAATGGAAGGCACTATAAAATGGAATAAGAACTATGGGGATGAAGGAATAAATAATCGGGGAACAGTTAATGAGTTAAAACAGTGCAAATAAACGATGAAGTTACTCAAGTCAAGCCACAAATTTATGCGACCTAGAAAATATTTTGTCATCAAAATGTCAACTCCGTCAAAATGTCAAATGTCAGGACGAAAACTGTGCGGCTAAATTGTTTTATTTTGAATTTACTGTCGATAAATTTCAAGTGTAAGTCTTGTTGATCCTTAAAACTTTAAGAATCAAGCAAACCAGGAGGCAAGTTTTGAGGTTGAATACATCTTACTCGGCACTAGGAGAGAAGACCGCAGGGAACGCCGCGAAATTGACAACCGCAGAGCGAGTTTCAAGCCAGTCGAAGTATTATTCTTCTCTGTGGCTCCCAATTATGGATGATAGTAAACCTTCTTAGGAACAGCAGTGTGTTTGCTCTACATGCATGTCCTAGTCTCTTTTAGATACTGTACACGTGAGATTGAAATGGATCTCACTCTTGTACCTTCCAAATGATTTCTTGTAGCCTTTAGACCATCAGATTTGTTAAGCTTACATTTATTATCCTCTATGTTGTCTGCACAGATTGCACAACTGCATTTTTTTAACCATGTCTTAAGTTAGTATAGTTGACAAAGTACGCCATCAAATAATGGTTCATCAATGTTTGCTCTTTGAAACCTTCAAGGTAGTGTCGTGCAAGCTATACTTCCAACTTTAGCACACAAATTTCCAAGAACGATTTCAACTTTCCAGCTCCATCAATGCTTGTAGATCTTGTTTTTGGGTAGGTTTACGCTGAAATGGTTGAATTTGACCTTAAGGACATTGAGCCAAAAACTTACAATTTGTTGCCTAAGTCTACCTTTAACAACATATCTCCATCAGAAAGTTCTTATTGTACCAGTCCCAGTGAAAGAAATCGCAAGTTGTGGTTTTTTTATGCCCGGTCCACATCTGTTTTGTAGCAACTGAGGATGTACGCCTATGACTTGGATGCAATTATGCCACGGACACGAAGTGTATTGGAACTCTAGGAGCTGAGTCTTGGGAAAAGCAAATTCCGAAGCAGTCATTACAGTGACAGTTATAAGATATGTATATAGCGACTAACTAAAATTGTCTTCAATTGTAGTGCTAGTTTTACTTAGACATTTCTCTGTTGACCTCCTTTATCTGCCTCCTCAATTTATTGTAATTCCCCAAAAGCAATATCCTGCTCAAGTTAAACGAAGAAACTAAAAAACCACTTTAATGTTACCCTAAGCTCTAATGTGTATTTAACCCATTAGCGTGTTACAACTAGCGTTTTTGTGCAAAAATTACATGCCACTACCGCATCCAAGTAAAAGAAAACACCGGCATTGCAATTTCATGTCATGGAAACCTTCAAAATACCCATTAAGCCAATAGTTCGTCCCAGGCCCCGTGGTTGCCACGCCTCGTAAAAAAGTAAACAAATAAAATAAATTTTCTCTAGCAAGCGACAGGATAAGGTAGTTTATTCCTTATACCATTTGACCTTGAAACATCTCATTGAATATTCAATCACACCGTAAACAAACAAAACGGAAAGCAAATCACTCAACTTAACTCTGTTTATTGTTCATAAAGAAACGCTTCATACTTTTCACATTAATCAAAACGAAACTCGAAAATTACACACCAAAAAAAAAATAACTGACAACGAAGGTCAATTGCACCTTTGTCAACAGAGCCTTGATATCGGTTATCTAATTAAATACTATTGATCCCCAAACGAACACAATAGATATAACTGATTCTCAATTGTTGGTCCGCACAACTCGTCTATGCGCTTTGTTATCACAGAGCGCCAGGACGAACAACAGACACAAAGGCAAAAGGAAAATAATATTTACTTTCGGGGTGACATGGTCACAGCTTGTTCAAGGAATTACACTAATGAAAATAATTTCAAATTTTATTGCCACTTGACCTTTCCCGATCTGCCATTACATCGCTCGCGCACACACAGCCCAAGTGACATTTGTCAACATACCAAACTTGTATTGTATACCTATCTCCAGGACAAAAAAACAGCAATGGATTATAGAGGCCCTTAAATACACACCTATACAGAAGAATCTATTTAGGTCAGCATTCATATTACAAAAGATCCATCCGCCTGTTCATATTACTTCATCACATCCTTTACTGATACAATGACTAACTATGGCGACACATCGAAAGAGGACTCCAACAATCAGGATACTACCTCATCGCTCGTCCAAAGGGGGTGTGAGAAGTGAGTTAACACATTTGTGTGCTGCTACTCTGTGTGGTATTAGTTCCAAACCAAATTTGAACTTTCAACTTTGGCAATAAATTTGGCGGCGCCGACCTTGAAAGGGGCAATTTGAAGCGGAAATCAATACCAAAACCTATATACTCATACAAACAAAACCCCACACATACACATACACACATTTAAGCCAATGCAACGTGGTGGCATGACGAGAAAGAAGAATAATAAGAAAGGGTACTTTGTGATGATGGCAGTGAGGGAGGAATGTGGATACATATTTTCCTTCTATCCTTTCGTCACTTTTAGTTGGAATCCTTTAACAGGATTTCATCAAGACACACTTACCATGAATATTTTATACTTTCGATTACAACAACCAAGAAGATGAAACGAATGAACGGAATTTCGTAATCTTATAATCTTGGTTATGTAAGACATAAAATTAAGCCTTTTCTCAAGCCATTAATGAACTGTAAAGTCGTCTTTTGAAAGACGACTCATCAAGGAAAGAACAAATAAACCTTGGAAACATATCCATTTAAGTGAAGACAAATAGATGCGGAAACTATAACCAATCCATCACTATCTAGACACATGGGCAAGTTAGAAGGATTCCAATAAACTTATAAAACTTATTTAGTAGCCTCACAGGACAGTACGCAATAGGAGTTCAAGTAGAACTACTTGGGCTACCCTACAAAGAGTATTGTAGCAGCTGCAGGGATAAAGGGGAAATGGAATTCGGACGACACCTGCTATACGACTGGCCACCAGAAGATTAAAGATTGAGGATGGTAGTAACTTCTTTTGTGGACTGCAAGATCATAAAATCGCTAATTTCAGGAAATTTCTGAGATTCTTATCCATTTCTAGGTGGTTCCCAAATAAGCTGTTTTCTTAAGACTCCCTGTCAAAATAGGTCTCAAGACTGGGGAGGACATTTGCAAACTAACGGCAATCGTCCGTGCTTAGGCTGAAGAAATTCCTTTTCGGTCTTTCTAAGACCATGGACCTGTACATTTTAAATAAATATTCAAAAAGGATCCCTACTTCCGGATTTGGTCTGATCTTGTTGTGAGTGCACAATTATTGAAGAACATCAAGGACGTTCGTAAAGTAGGAAAGTGCTAAAAGTCGTAAATTCTGAAAAAGTTTGAATGATCCAAACCTTAAGCATTCTTGCGTTCTTATTTCTGCATACACCTCGATAGCATGAATCTCAAATTTGGGGACTGTTTTGGGTCTAAAGACCTCGATGCCATTGTTCTTTGTATGTTTCCAATAGAAGGCTACCATTTGCCCAAACACCATCTGTGATCTTAATGACAAATGTTTTACCAAAGCAGACTCTGGATTGTATGACGAACTTTTAAGTTGAATCTCTTTTACGTTTGTCGATTCTTCTTTTACACTTCTAAATCTTACAAGCTGCCCAAGTTGTTATATAATCTCGCACCTCTTCGGCAACGACGAAGTGTCGACTTTCATATATGGAGTGAGTCTGAAAATAAATACCGACAAAACAGCCTTACAGCCTTGAGGCGCTTATTACGAGACCATCAAACTTCACTTTGTTCCTCAAGAAGCCCATTACTGTCAGCATCAAGGGCAGGGTTTGAGTTATCTGAATCACTCCCTCCGCAGGTAAACAAAGTATTGTCTCAGGTTCAACGCAGAACCTTCTTGTCAGTTCTTCAGCTGCTTCTTTCCCCAATAACCTCTTGAAGTGAGACGAAGTAGTTGATGATTTTTGTTACGTCTTTCACCATGAACATTTTCTTGAAAAGCACTACTCTAGTTAGGGAGATTGGATGAGTTTAAGAACATACTTCTTTCTTTTATATCCGCTTTGTCTGAAAACAAATGTAGAATGACATGGAAAAAGCTCAAAAAGAGCGAACAGTGTGTATAAAGATTTCCATCTAGGTAGAAAGAGTTAAAGCTAGCCGAGTCGTAGAGTGCACTCTGCTGCAAATTTAACTACCTAAATATCTTGACAAGCAAAGACGTTGAAAGGCTGTACTTTATTGAGAGTTCAAACTGATTCTGCAAGTTGAGCTTCAAGTCTAAACTAACAAACCTAACAAAGCTTGATACATATATCGACACGAGCCTATAACATTTCACTGCAATCAAAGACTGACGTCTCACTTTAGAAATCTGATACCTCATGTCAAGGTTACTCATCATCGACTCGACATATTTGTATCGCCCCAAAAACAACTTAAAAAGGAACTCCAACACAAAATTAAATTTAACATCCTACCGCTACCACGTGTCCTAAAAAAAAAAAGTTCACGTACAAATTGCTAAGAAAATAATTAATTCCACCTCCTTCCTGGACAAGGGGATGTGTAATGCCAGTGCTGCCACTAGCTATGCACACAGCAATTAAGGAAGTTTTACCACTCAAGCCACCAGCGCGGCGGCGGTGGCATTAACACAGTTGATTCTTCATTAAGATCTGAGTTGTGATAAATAGCGTCACGAAATGTTTTTCCTTCGATATTTATTTTTTTTTTTCTTTCCTTTCCCGTTTACTCCTTTTAACTCATTTTTCTAAAAAAAAAATTTTAAATTCCTTTTTTGCAAACAATTCGTCACCTGATTTTAGACGACACCATTTTGCTTGACACTTTAATGGGTTATTTGGACGACTTATTTTTATTGATTTTATAATTCGCTAACATGCTACGAGTATTTGACATAAATCACCTCGGTGCGCATTACTTCTGTCAGTGTCATTCAAAGTGGGGGTAACTAACTACTCGTTTTTGTAGATAAACGTCAAAATTAATAGATGTCAAAATTAGATTGCGTTATTTGTCACATACATACCTACATACTCGTAGTATTATAAACCCCTTTCTAAATTTTGTGACGCAATTAATTTGGCATTTTGAAAATAGGAAACTTTGAAGCTCAACTCACAGCGCGATCTTGAAATGAATTAAAATGAGATGGGGAGGCAGGCAAAAAAAAAACACAAAAAAAAACATAATGAATACTGACAGCTTGAAAAGTTACATGTAGCAGGGAACTTTATTGTTATTTCATGGCTTTTTAATTACGTACTCGTACCTACCTATACACATGCACATACAACATATGTATAAGTGAAATCATGACATTTTGTCTGCTTTTCACCAGATAACAAATCTAATTTGTTATTTTTATCTTTGTTTGTGCGAATTAGATGGTATTTTGTTTAGAATAATGTCCTTGGCGGAGGAACTTAGGACTCCCAAACAAAAGAATGCGTTTCCAACAATAGGCAATTGTTATAAAACTGTTGGAGATGTTTACTTTTGTTACTTTTGTTTTAGTCTCCCTCTTGGGAGAGAAAAAGATTCATTTGTTTTGTATCAAGGATTTAGTACATGTCTGAGTTATCTTATCCTTCAACAGAAAAAAAAACAACATGAAAAAATTGACAAATGGACTAAGAGAAAAGTATAAGAGGGTAAAAGTTTAAGAGGCCCTTTTTAAAGGTATGTATATCTACGAGTTAAAGGTCGCTCCTCTATTAAGACTTAACAAAGTTGAGGAATGGAAAATTGTTTAACTAGACCTTGTCGAAGGAATAAAGCACGGGGGATGAAGTATATGTAAACATTTCGAAATTCTAAACGTTTTATGAATACTGTCAGCATCTTTCGAATTTTTAAAGGATTTCGGTATCCATTTTTTCTTCTTTAAATCAAAGGAGATTTCAAAAACATGAATAAAGATGATTTTATACACAACTAGTTTCATTAAAGCTCACCATGCACAAATATCCGACCGTGGTAAGGTTTTTCACTTCACCTTTGACTTGATGTTTATTAAATTTTCCTTTGTCTATCTTTTTATTAAATCTTTAAAGTATCCCACTCGCATAGATACAAATTTAATATTTTCACTTTTCACCAAGCCACCACCACTGACTATACTGATTTCAAGGATAAATTCCACTCACACACTTGGTAAGAATGAAAATCTAGAGATTTCTGTAACGAAACAATACACACTACTCCCAAGGAGTTTTGTACGTGTTTAACCCTTTTTTTTCTCTTTTTTTTTTTGGTCTTAGAATGATTCTCTTTGACTCAAAGGTAACCAGAAATAACAAAAACAACAACAAAATCACAATGATCGGCAACAAGCGATGCGGTTGAAAAGAAAATCAAAACAAAACTTTTTTAATGACTGAATGAGAAGCGCATTAACCTTCTGGCAATCATGTTCAGCTTCTTTTATGTTTTGCCATAGACAGGTACTCTTGTTGGCTTGACTCCTTCTCTTTGAATTGTTGAATCTGTTAGGATGGATGTATCTACTACATGCTCGTATGTATCTGTATGAATATGGCATGATGTTTGCTGCGAATGACTGGGAAAGTGAAAAGAATTTCAACAATTCTTTGTCAAGAGGCAGTGCTGGATTTACAGTCCACCAGGATGTCAGGCGAATTTCGTATTTAGAAACAGAAGTCTACATCTTCCGTACCTTGCTTCAGAGTTGGTAAATATTGCAACAACAATTGATCACATAGACCCCTGAAATAGTTTGAGAGGCTTGTAAACAAAAACCCCACTCCATCCTTAACCATGGTTTGAGTGTATTTCATTAAGAGCCATCAAGAAACCAGTCAGTGTCAGTGCCGCCTTAAGACATAATCCAAGTTGAGCCAAGGGCAAATCCGCCACTGACAAGTGATGCAGTATCTACTCATTGTATGTGCTATGTTTGGTTCACAAGTTATCTTCTTTATTGTTTTTTCTCTTATACATATAAATTAAAGATATTTACACTTTGCAAAACCAGAATTGATGTTTATTTCTATTTAATGAGTTTTTAAATTACTTTGACGGATTTAATTGCAGTAGATGTGCAACAAAATGTCAAGTCACTGACATTGTAATTCTTTTTAATTTCATTTTTATTTGCAAAGGTCAAGATTTTTAGTAATTTCTTTTTATATATGATAGGTGCACGCTAAATGGTTTATGACTAACCCTTAAACTAGAGCACAGGCATTTGCATTAATTCATTTAATTTTCTCTTGAAATATGACAACGAAATAAGATTTTTAAAAAGCGAAGGTACTTCCAAGTGAGAATGAATTTGGCAGCACTAATCCACCAATGACTTGAATGAAATTTCAGCGGTCATCACTTCCGTTCTCGTCTACAACTTTCGAAGAGCTATGTTCACAGAGCCTTTATAAATATTCGGATCACCTTCATTCCTAAATTTATGAAAACTTACCTTTCCAGATCCAAAGGCTACTTATGTACCTGTCGGCCGTCTTGTTAAAAGCTGTGGAACGTGTTTTAGATTTGTATTTGACAAGGATGTTTTCATAATTGTATCGCGAACATTTTGTACATGTTAAGAGCTATATGCTAATTTAAGTAGGTACTTTGTAAGGAAATAATTGGATCAGATGTCGAGGACTGTCGAGGAACCCCTTTGAGACCGAAGTAATCCTGTTTACCAGGAAAAAGTATATCACCGAATTAAAACGGACATAATGTCAGAATTGGCAGGGTGTCTGGGCATAGTTATGGACTGCTAATTAAGTTGATAGGCATTTACGCATGTAAAAGAGCATTCGCTAAAGACGTGCGTGAATGTGGCACAATGGACATACAAGGCAATTGTCCGACCCATTTTAACAAACGATTCTACGGTTTGGTACAAAACTTTGGAAAACAGGTGCCATTCTCGGTTAGGTTAGGTTGGAGTGGAAGGCTGCAAATTGCAACCCCATTTGGACCAGATAAGGTCCTTTGTGATACCACTTGGAACAGTACTTCAACCAGAAGTACTACCCCAAACCAGCCGAAGTTTGCTATGAAGAGCTGGAGGCTGTCTATGCTGATGCCAGCCAGTTCATTTAGCTTGTGAAAGAAGCTGACTCCTAGATTTGCCCATCCTCGAGCTGATAGGGCTGGACATGTGCGGAAAAGGTGGAGAATAGTTTCCTCCTCTTTCTCGTCAACGCAGCTTCTGTGTGGAGGAGAAGCTTTAACAACAAACTTTTGATCAAAACCCTTCTACCAGATTAAAGATCACGATACTAAGATGAGAAGCAGAAACCGAAAGAGCTAAACTCTCACGAGAATACTTTACACAGAATTAAATCAAGAATTTGGTTCAGTTTTGGCAAAATCCCTGTGGAACTCTAAAATGGGGATGTGGAGTAATCCGTCTTCTCTAGGGAGCACTCACACTCTAAACATATGTTCACATATATATTCATTTCAAAAGCCATCTCTTTTTACCTATTCAATGAAGTTCATATGAAAAACAGAGCAAATATCATACAAGCCCCTTGATTCCTCATTCCAAAAAACTATCTGAAATTTCCATACTTTTTTGAATATCCATTCATGAATAAATTTTAGTAAAACTTTCAATTAAATTCGATGCATAATAAATATCGAAACAAAAACACCCTTACAAAAACAAAAAAAAGCCCCAAAAAACAAAATTCATCCCCAAAGTTGGCACAAACTTCTTGTAAACGTTGCCAATACTCATATAAAGCGTTTCATTTTTTGAAAAACTCTTCAGTTTTGCAATATTGCAGTTTTCGAGTGAATTAAGTGGGATTCCTACAGAGTTTCCATTATTGCATGGTCGTTAAATTTGTTTTTCTTTCAGTTTGTTTTCATTTTTCTGTTCAAGGATACACCATATTCCTATAACTGACACAAGTTGTCCTGCTAAAAATTAAAAAAAAAAAAGAAGAAAAACTGCAAACGTAACCATGTTACAAGGATAAACACTCCCTTATCCCTCGCTCCAGGATAAATTGCAAACAATTTTACTTACGTGCTTACATATGGACACATACCTTTACTCTCACAAATGAAGGTTGAACCGACTAAAAACGCCACAAAAGTATGGGTGGGGAGGAAAACAAAATATAAATAAATAAATAAAATACAATGAAAATGAAAATGATTCTCAAGGTTACACTCTTCCTGGAAAGCTTTTCATTTTATTCTACTGCTTCTGCTTGTTCTTGTGTTGCCTTCTCAATTCCTATTTCTTTTGCTTCTCTGTTTTCCGAATCAATCTTCCCCTACGGATCCTACAATACGACAACGAGCCAGCACAGCAGAGATTTGTTTAGAGCGAGCGAGCGAGGTAGAAAATGTACACTTTGATGCACACCAATACAAAAGCATTATCGTCATCAAAATCAGGAGCAGCAGCTGTGACAACAACAACAACCAGAACAACAACAACCAGAACAACAACAACCACACCACGACATCAACCATCCAACCACCACCACCATCGAGATACTCGTTCCTTGTCCTCATCCTCGTCCTCGTCCTCGCACTCATCCTCATCATTCTCATTGCCGTCGTCGTCCTTTCGTCAGGATTTAGTTCTTCTTGTAACCCCGTGTTTATGATGATAAGGCAGCGCGATTCAGCGGAACGGGTAGACGAAAGAATATCTCTTGGGTCAGACGATCGCGCAGGTGGGGCGGTGTATTTATCTTTCATATTTGCTCGATAGTGGCTGATTGTAGATGGTACTACCTACTGCCATCGTCTTTGAGGGTAGGTACTCCATACCTACACAGTTATAAACTTTATATAGGCTCCCTACAGGAGTATAAAATCGATTTCAGATTAATTTTTGTTCTGCGAGTGTATCTACAAGGAGGGTTTTTTGTGCGCGCGTATTGTATTTGGTAATGTGTGTGGATTCGTAGAGAGGGAGTGTCAGTCGCATTTAGAGTCATTCGGCGAAAAAAAATGAAATAAAAATTGAAAATGTGTAGAAAATTGTTTTTTTTTTTTTTTTTTTTGACTGCTAAATGTAAATTGTATCTATGGACGTTGTTATAAGTTTTATGTTGACATGTAGATGGAACAATTCTGAACATGAACTACATATTTTTGAATAAGCGATACAAGTGCGACGTAACCTGAATTTCTACAAGAGCACCGAAGTGGGAATACATAAATGAACAGTGCGACTAATCTGAAGTTCCCTCTACATAGCTCAGGTTTTTAAGTAACAGATCACTTACAACTGGCTCCGAATTGACGGGACGGAAAATATTTTCAAAAGTCCAACGAACGACTGGATGAATTGAAAGAATTTGACATAAGAGCATGAGTTAGATTAAATTTATTAAGGACCCACTCCTCGAACGTTCCTTCTCTTCAAGGTCACGAAAACGCTGATAAATCAATATATTTTGAAATATCTCGATTTCAAAAAAAAAAATTCATATCAATGAAAGACGGAACGGTTTTGGTTTCAAGAGGCTCAAGAGGTTTGTTGGTATTTTCATTTCCCATAGCATGTGCTAAGAAATATATAGATATCAGAAGAACAAATTGTCCCCAAAAAGGAAATAGGTGAACTGCCTAAGATAAGACTATACAAGGTCCAACGATCAGCTTGTATCTGCATAAGCAGAGCACTTCTTACTAACACCTCTGCAGCACAGGGCATTTTGTTTCATCTAACACCCCACAAAATCTTTGGCAGGCAAACAGTAGCTAGTTCAGCTGTTCGCTCTAAAACAATTTCACCAAAGTCCAGGAGTCCACGCCTTAGATTTCCTCTTCAGGAAACACAGACTTCACCGCTCCCATCCATTTCATTCTGGAAGGAAGATATACTTCTAAAAGATAAGTCGATCCAATTTTACACCAACGACATGGATCAAAGACTAGTGATGGGGTAGATATCCGCATCTTTTCGGACTGCAGCAATCAAGTCCTTGAAATCATTTTTCGTAAACTCAATTCAATAGTAGCTCTAGATTGCCGATCGCCTTTCACCTTTGTGGGGTGCCGAGGCATAGAGACATTTTAGTGAATTGTAAGGCTGGCGAACTCCCGAGTAATGGAACACCTATACACATTCCACAAAAAAAAAGTGCACGTCGGACCGAGGGTCGTCTTTCTTGTTCAGTGTAGGCTGGGGCAGTTGCATAGGAAGTGAGTTGTGTTCTCTTCCACATCTGTGTTCCCACAGCCTCTGCATAAGTCGTCTGTGCTTAAACGCATTCTTCTAAGGTGAACCACAACTCGGCAGTAGGTTGTGGCCTGCGATAATCCCTACAAAGCGTCTTAAGTTTGATCTGTTTTTATTTGTTGATGTTTGTCCACAGTTTCCTGGACAATGCGGCATGTCTCGTCAGCTTCTCCTTGGAATTTAAGTGCTATGCAAGATTTGACGAGTGCTAGGGGGACCATTACTGATGATAGACCAGTGATAGATCCGGTTCCGAGCTAACACATCTGCCATTTCATTCCCGTGGATACCTTTGTGTCCTGCAACCCAAAAAAGTGTTATGTTGTTGTTCGTCATGACAACGTTTTACAAGGTCTGACTTTGCTACTATAGATGAATAGCGGCTTGACTGCCTATGATAATGTCAATGGTTTTCCTAGAGACTAGCTTTGTTGATAGTTCACGGGCTGCCTCGACGATGGCTAGAAGTTCCGATTGGAACAAACAGTTTTTTTTTAAACGGTTTTTGACCCGTCTCTGAAAATCTAAATTTTCGTCGGGTTGATGACTCTTCTGCTGGCCCACTCGGCTCTTAAGGGGATGATTGTTCTTATGCTAAAGAATCTCTCTAAGATCTATGTGGTATCACAATGGACCAATAAGTGTGCTGGCTTTAGCTGGCAGCCACATAACAATCCCATGCAAATGTGTTCCGACAGATTGCAACCGAAGGAAATATAAGAACTGAATGCGTCCACTCATGTCATGTCAATACTCTCGGTGCATTTGTATAAAAAGTTGGACTGTGACATTATTCATTTGTTTTTTTTTTTTTTTACATATATTTTTCTAGTAACAAAATATCATGTTTATCTAACAATCGAACAGCCGCCATTAAAAGTGACATAAACAATCTATTGAAGCGATCACCTTTCAAAATGACATACACACGAATATGTGCCTTATCGCGTACCGCTTTCATAAATATTTTTGTTAAGTTTTTTTATATTTGTTTTTTTTTTGTTTGTTTCATCTTTGTTGTTATATTGTTATTTTCTTTACAAATGCCACTTAAATCAAATAAAATTGCGACAATGATTACCCTTAGGTTAGTTGTTCATTTAAGTTTCATTTTTGAGTGTGTACCCGTATATGATGGTAAACAAAAAACAAAGTACGTATTACGTACAATTTTGTTTCATCAAATTAGAATGAATTCATGGCAAAGACTGTCATGACAAATTACGTCAAGCACATAATCTGTCAAAATAGTTTATGAAATAGAGGAAACCATTGACGTAAAACAAAAATAATCATAGTTGATAAAAGAAAGATTTAGTGGTAACGTAATGTCCGGTGTGGATTTAAGAACAAACTAATTGTACATAGTAATACATTTATTTATTGATTCAAAATATCCTTTTGAATTTCATGGATTGTATGCTTTGTTTTGATTGGCGAACATTGTTCGCTGAAGCTAGGTATGTTGATGATTGACATCTGTCAAAAATAAATAAAAGGCAGAGTATTACGTTTACGTTGTGTTACGAGCTAAAAACCTCAAGCCTGCCTCAAGCTCTTCACAGCAGCAATGAACAAGCTTCGATTTTACCTCTTCGGCAGAAATAGAATTTATTTCAGCCTGCCTGTCAATAAAAAAGGTTATATCATCACGGATTACTGGGCGGAAGATGATACTGCCAGAACCTCCGCCTGGAAGACACTGCTGTCGGTCTGGAAGCCTGATGGATATTTAGAGGTTAAGGGGTCCAAATTAATCTCATGTGCCTACTCCATCCATCAGCGTACACGGAGTTGGATCTGGCTATTACTGCCTCGTTGGTTTACAATTCCATTCTACTTAGAGAATGGTCTAAGTAGGGTGTTATGTCATCTGTACTTGGGTTAGGTTAGGTTGAAGTGGCTGCCAGCTGTTGTCAGCACATTTAGATCAGTGATAGGTCCATTGTGATACCACATGAATCTAGAGAGACCTCCTTATCTACTTGTTGAACCAATTGGAGCTTCTGATGAAGCGAAGGAGGTTTCTGAAATCTGTATTTATCAGGTCGCCTAAGTCATTATAGTAGATCTCTCCTAGGTGTGGAGGCTTCTTTTGCGGGAGAGTATTAGGTGGGGAATGGTTTTCTTCTCTTCTTCGTCCACGCAGCTTCTATAAAAATCGTATGAATCTACGCCAGGCCTTGCTGCATGCTTGCCTATTAGATAGTGTCCCGTGATGACACCTATTACGGATCTAATATGCGATCTGCTAAGGGAAATTAATTCTAGAGCTTTTCAGATCCAGCCGCGGCCAAATCTGCTTTGCCGCTAGACACGTTGTACCACGTTGTGATTACTTCATTGTCAATGGATTTTTCTTAAGATTTGAGTTTGTCCAGTTAGACCTGGCATCCTGTCTTCTGGTTGGTATATTCTGAGTGCATTTTTAGCTGCAGACTCTTGTATAAAGAGGTCCAGCGGGAGAAGGTTGAGAGTGATCTCATGCCCCGCTGTTAATGTGATGATGTCGTATCTTAAGGGGCCCGATCCAAAGAATCGATTCTCTCTGTCACGTTGACGTTTGCCACTGAAAGCTCGATTAGATACACGCTTTCTTTTGGAAAGGTGGTGGAATTTTGAGTGTCCATTCTTCAAAGCGACGATGTAATCATAGAGTCAACTCTCTCCAGCATCGATATCACTGCATTTCTCGACGTATCGTATAGAGAATGGATTCTATGGGTGTCAAATCTGAGAACATAATGTGCATAGTTTTACTGACGATTTTGGAAAATTGCATTTTTTCTGATTGTATTTTGATTTCTGCCGTAACACATCACTTCTACGTTCTACCTTAAGAGTGTAGAAAATTCAGTTCCAAAACTTTCACTGAACAGAGTAATTAAATACAAACCAAAACAGTTTCGAAAAGACAACTTTCTCATTGAAAACGAAAGCCTGATCTTTTCTGCTTTGAACTGTTTGGAGCAGCCTCATTAAATAAAGTTTGACAACCCTTCGCAAAAAGTTCTTGACACCATCTGCACATATTCTCGGTAATTGCTATAGATAATAGATAGACTTTGTGTCTTATATATTAGTCATACTTTTGTACAGAGGGTTGACAATGGAATCCTTTAAAACTTAAAAGGATGCTCATTGTTCGAAATCTTAATTGATGTCGGGACAAATTTTAGCTTTATTTTCAACTCATTCGCTTTTCAAAAGTGTCTCCACCACACACACACACATATACATATGTTTACTTTACAAAATAGATTCAACAGGTTTCTCTCTAGCAATAACGTCAAAATCAGCACCAACCCGACCCACTGCTGGTCCTCGTATGAGGTATCGCACAAATTTCGTAAATGGAACTCCTCCAAGTGGGTGTTGAGGAAAAATAAGGGAGCAAAGGACTTTTTGTCAAGATAATTTGCATACATTGTCCGTTCATCAGGGTACAACATACACACATACTCGTTCGAACATACATTTTAGAAGCATACTCTTTGTGTGTGACGTAGTTACTTAGATGAGAGCGCAATGCGACAAGCGAGGGATGATGCGTGTCTGAAACCGTTTTGCATGAATAAATTTAAATTGAAGTTAATTTAGTCAGGCGATTACTTTATATGCGGAGTTCTCTTGCGTTCTCTACACTCAACCAACCATCCGCGCTTTCGTGACATTTAGTTCGGTCTCCTTTGTGAGCACGATGATGGGTGAAATTGAGTTATTCAACATAATGCAGATTAATAAAATAATAATTGCAGAATTGAGAAGAAATTAAAAGTCTACTTTGATTCAATTGAAATTTGCATTTATTGAGTGTGTCATCGTCGCTTTGTTGATTTGTGATGTGAGGGTAAACGCTGCGCTGTGCGGTGTCTCGGTGAAAATCTTTGAAAAATGACGACCATGGTAAATTATGGTGTTAATTAGCGAGTATAATGGAAGGTGAAGATGAAAAGCTTCAAGAAATTTTCTTTACGAAGAGACAAATTCAGTTTAGAAATCATGCAGACAAGACATGCACGAGTACGAGTATGTTTCTTTTAAATAAATTAGTATGAAAGTGGAATAGTAATGAGTTGGCATTATGAATAGATATGGTGTTGGTATTTGGCATCACTTAAAGAATGTAAATGTAAACTCTATCTGTCAAATAGTTCCTTGTAATCAAAGAAACTCATTCACTTAGACAAACTAGGAAAGTCCAAAGATCAACCTGTCATTGCATAAATGAAGTACTCAAGACGATGTTGCATTGGACATCTTTGTTTGACATGCTCGATATTTTTAGGCAACTATTGCAGGCATAAGACTCAAAGTCATCTCAAAATGGTCTGGAATCCAAAGTGGACACTCCACGATTTTGAACAGTCATTCCAATACCGAAAACATAAATTACACCCTACAACTTCGATAAAAAGTTACAGATCACCACC
This sequence comes from Criorhina ranunculi, assembly GCA_951813785.1. Taxonomy (NCBI): domain Eukaryota; kingdom Metazoa; phylum Arthropoda; class Insecta; order Diptera; family Syrphidae; genus Criorhina; species Criorhina ranunculi. The sequence goes on from OX638381.1 coordinate 23,337,583, forward strand.
CGTCATAGATTACTTCCGGATGATCACATTACCTTGAGGAAGAAGCCAATATTCTTCTACATGGATGGCACCCAGACCAAAGACTGTTAGGGAAGTTGTTTTTTTTCTACACTTCAACTGCCAAGAATCCTTGACTTGACTAAAGGATTTTAGCATATTTACGGACAGCCGAGCAGCCCTAAAGTCGTTAGAGTCCGTTTTGTTAAACTCAAAAGAAGCTCTAAATTTCCGCTCATCTTTTGAAGAAATGGCACCTTAACTAGATACCAGGGCATAGAGACATAACTGTAAGATTGATGAACTCGCCGGGCAAGGTACTACAACGCACATCGCTATACAATCTGATTAAGCTGGATACAATCAGAAGGATAAATCTAAGATGATCCAATCATACCACGTGCCAAACTGCCAGATAGGTTTGGCACAAGCTGTATTTGAAACGCTCTTATAAGCTTGATGTAGCCTAGCAGACTGAAAATGGTAAACAAAACAACAAGGCCGCCTTTAAAATAGATATAAAATATAGAAATAGAAGGTAGAAAATAAACATTGGACCAGAATCATTCAGCGGGCTGGGATCGCATATAATTCGAGAGGAACTACAGAGGAATACAAAAGGAAAAAGTTAATAATGAAAAGATCTCAAAAGACAGGTGAAGAAATGCAAGGTCTGCTTAGGCGTTAATAAAAATCAGCTTCGCATCCTAACTGACTTTCTAATTCGTTCGTGTAGACTCAAAGAACATTTCAAGGAATTGAGTGTAGAAAGGAATGAAAGCTGTAGATACCAAGGAGACTCCACTACATTTTCTTAATAATTTTTGGAGCAATGATCGAAAGAAGACAGCTTTCAAAAACTCAACATTCGTGTTTTGATCCTAATTAGAGACTGCGATCCCTCAAATAAGAATATATAACTGAAAAAGGTGCCTTAGATCGAGAATCTTAAGGCCCTGTGTACAAACTATGGACGGAACGATGCGGAACGACGATGGTCTAATAATTCAAGAGTTTAGTTTAACAAATTACACTTTATTGCGTCAAATTTTTAAGCTCTGTATTAAGAAGGAATCTTAAAAGGATTGGAAGACCAAATTGAAATTTACTTATCCTCGTACCTTAATCATCAACCTCATCGCCAATCCAAGTCTTTTCTTTGTTGTCATTTTAATTGTACACCCTTATCGTATAACAAGGATGTTATCTTGAATCCTAACAAGGTGTTCACTTGAAAAGCATAGTTTTAGAACATAATGACGACTACGTGAATCTATAAGAAGAAGATATTACCTCTTAAGTGTGAGACTTTATCTGTATATCCATGACGATGTATTCGTTGATTTAAATCGCGATGTTGTGTACCCAAAATAAAAGCGCTTACCACGTAGAGTGTACCTTGTTTTCCAGACAAGAGAATGCACTCCAGATGTCACCTCTCGTTTCGAAGAAAATGCAGTCGAAACATTGTCATTTCTTGAATCTCACATAAAAGCAAATTCATTAAATGAAAGTTAGGTTAGGTCAGGTGGCTGCTCCCTATAAGCAAGAGCACACTTAGGCCAGTTTGTAGGCTCATTATGAAACCACGTATAATACCGAATAAACGGCATTAGGAACCTTGTCAAGAAACTGTGGGTAACCTTACATTACAGACCACTTCGTGTACCACACCCTTTAGACCCACAGGCAAAGCTCTTTATTTTAAATATAGAGTTTGGCTAGATAACTTAGGTCTTCGTAGAAATATTCTCCTAGAGTTTGTGTTCTTAGTCTTGAAATGGCAAGGCAAGTGCAACGAAGGTGAGTGGCCGATTCTTTCTCTTCCTCGACTCTACAGCTTCTGCAGAAAAAGTTGATAATACTTTCCCAACTTTTATTTTTTAAGTTGAATTCACTACCACAAGTCTATATTTGTCCTTGAAAACATCCTTCATAAATTTATCTTCGTTTGACAGTTCAATTTAAACGTAATTATTGATTGCAATGTTTTCTCTTTGTACTTTGTGCCTGTCAAATGCGTTTACTTGTCAACCGCTGCAACTTTCTCCATATATTTGGACAGGCTCTATGTGCCAGTCCTTAGTGTCCAGTACGCATAACGAATTTTATATTAAAATTTCAGTGTCAATACTTGACAGCGCAGTACAAATGATCTTTCAGTTAATATGTCACGTGAGTAAAAGTTCTGACATTGGTTTGTAGAAGTCTTCCAAGAGACTTCACTTTTCACCCCGTCAATCTATCTATTAAAGAACCTTATAAAGCACACGGCTTTGTTCTGAGTTCGACCAATGGACGTGTGTAAAGATAATGCAATAATCCAGAGTTCTGTCCGATTGATGGAAGTGTCAATTTATATTATTAAGTCGTTAAACTTTGATATTGATGGACATTTTTGAAATTCGAAACGAAGAACAGAAAGCTCGTAAATGTTTTCACCACGAACTTATATAAATGAAAGACGTGAGGATAATGGCGCGGAACTAGGATATGTACCATTTAACTACCGGTACTGAACTGTACCAAAACTATTAGATAACGTCAACGTTAATGGATGTTTATGAAATGATAGAAGATTTATGCCATTTAGAGATCAGAAAAGAGTTCAAGTTTATGCAATAAAATTCCTTCGTTCAGTACATGTTTCCGGATCCATCAACTCAACTTGCATCGATTTTAATTCTCCCCACAGTATTGCTTTATCAATGACGCTTAATAGCAATTTAATATTTTTTTTTATAAACAATTTTTTCGTCATAATCTTTTGTTATCTTTATTTTTTTCGATTCTATTTTTGAATTAATAATAATTGAAAATTGATATAATGAAAACAGAAAGACAGAAAAACAACAACAGAATGTAGAGAAACTCACTAATTCATGGAACTTTGAACGGCGCTAGCCATTGTAATTGCTAGACTTGTGTTTTTTTAAAGAAACTGCCACCGGAACGAATTATACAGAAATCATTGATTTAAATTAAAGTTGCTTAACGTGTTCTTATCTGTTCGTTTACGTAAAGATGTTTTTAAATGCATACATTAAGCTATAATTGGATAGAGTTTTGTGATGGAAGTTCACACTAACTTTATTATCACTATCATAGTGTGAAAGGTATTCATGTTTTTATTAATTATTTGTAAACAACAAGGGGCTTTTGAGGTTATACAAAACTCACAAGTCTGTGACACTACTAGCTTTCGCTGACAAGATTGACATCATAAGCAGAACGCAGCGAGCTATCACGAATGTAGCATTTGCGAGTTTTGAAGTTGAAGCAAGCAGAATGGATTTAACGCAGTAGAGGCCGACCTCGCCTATAGTGGCACGCACAAATAGAAGAGAACTTAAACCAACTTGGAGTGCGTCACAGGAGAAACAAAAGACCAGGCTAACTGGAGAGGATTGTTGGTTGACGCCAAGGTTCAGCCCGACCAGTAACGCCAACTAGGTAAGTAAGTTAGTAACCTAATAAACACCTACTATGCACGGCGAAAGTCAAAGCAACAGTTTAAGTTGTTAATCTCTGTCACAAAAGGCAGCTGTTTTCACAGAATGTGACAAACTGGCGACAAATAACTACAGAGCCACGGCGACCACACTTGTAGATACACTCTAAATCCTCTTTTCTTGAATTCTCTTGGAACATACTCCAAGTCGACTTGAATTGATTTCAATGTTCCGTACAATTTTGAACTAAAGAGATTCGACTGTATTAGAACGAAGCTAGAAACGATAGATTTCCTTAAAAAGACAGAAAATCTGTATCCGTCATGGCAGGAATAATCTTTTGACATAATGCTGAACAAAAACTTAAGCCGACTAAAAATAACCTCTGTAGAGCTGCTACGATGAGGAAGTAAACGAGAATGCATCCAGCTTTATCCTTCATAGTGCAGACTTTTAACAATTTCTTGTCTGTCGAGGTGTTAGAACACCACACTGGAGCACTCAGACACAAAAACAAGTCCATTGTCCTACCAGCAGGTACAACCCCTTTACTGTGTTCCCTTCGTCTTTCTAAGAAAATCGAGTGAGAGCTTCAGTGACAGCAGCAACAGCACTCATCACATCAGCCCTTAAAATCTGCCACCTGATACGAGCAAAAGCAAGACATTCACATAGGAAGTGTTCCGCAGTGTCGTCAGCCTCTCCACAAGCGTCACAGATAATGGAGTCACAACCTAACACGTTAAGATGTTTGGCAAAGTAGAAGTGTCCCGTAATAAAGCCAATAAGTTGTCTGCAGTCTTTTCTGCTGAAACATAACAAGAACTTCTTACAGATATCGGGAATGATCTGTTTAGTCTGCCTGCATCTTGGAGAGTCATGTTACCTACAATTGTGTTTGCTAGAAACCCAACCACCGATAGAAGCCTTAACCCTAATCAAATAAAGCTCATTACTAAGCTAGTTTCTTTGCAAATCTAAAAATGACTTGCTCTCATTAGATTATCGAGACAAAAATTTAATTAATATTCTGAGTAAGCGTAGACCAAACACATTATCTGATAATACGTGCTTAAGAATCCAAAGTCTTATCAGTATCGTCTAACAAATTAAAAAGTATAGATATCAGCTTGGAAGCAAATACAAAATTTAATCGAAATTCGATAACATTCCAATTACGGAAGTTGAAATACCCGACAATGTCAATTGATTTTGTAAAAAAAAAATTCATTTTCGAACTACGATTACCTTAGGCCAAATTCCAAAATGTAATGCTGAAAAATTTCCAACAGCTTTATTATTTTGGGTTTCACTAAGCGACCACATCACCCCTGGTTTCATAAAGAGTCTCGACGAGCACATGCGACACAGTAAGAAGCATACAAAGCAGCACTTCAAAGAAAAACGTAAGATTCTTGGAAAATCCATGAGCCAAAGAAAACAAAGTGGCACCAGCTTCCCCGAAAATGGAAAATGAAGCATGAAAAGCCTGCGGTAGAATCAATTAAGAGGTGTTACTGCACAAGCAAAAGTTTCACCAAAGGGGAACAGGAGTAAGACTGCAAGACTCGTACAGAATCCTGTAGAAACCATTTCGTCGAAATAAAGACTACTGTGTAGACTTACGGTCGACTTTTCCTGTGCACAGGACTGGGGTCGAATTACGGCATCCGTGATCGAGTAACTCGTCACGAAAAAACGAGCATTATTACGTCGGAATGATCGTTTATACGTAATAATGTTCATTTTTTCTTGACGAGTTACTCGATCACGGATGCCGTAATTCGACCCTTGGTTTTCGCCAGACTCTGAGCCGAAGTCGTCGTCGTATTTTCACGGAAAACTCCAAGTAATGGTGCTAGAGTCATACATGCATCTGTCTTTTATGCAATCCTTATCACTGCGAACTTTATTGGTTTTTAACAAGTGGAGGGGACGGAGAATCTGCGCTCTTAAAGTTAGTTTTGGTCAATCCTTCTACTGTCCAAAATAATTCGAGAATGCAGTTTCAAATCGGTTAGAAGACTGAATCTGCTATCGACTGGACATGAAGACACAACGAAGTTACCGGAAATGAGATCTCCGATGAGCTTTCTATTCAATGTTAAGAAGAGAACTTCTCCAGCCCTGAATCTACGCTTACGACTTCGATTGATGGTTGGGTTTCCAGCAATGGTTGGTATGACTTTGCAGGATGCAGGTAGACAAAACGGATACTCCCCAAAGTATGTAAGAGGTCCGCGGCATTCTTTCTGTCTCACAGCTGAAAAGACAGAAGACAACTTATTAGCGCTATAATAGGGCTTTTGAAGAATGTCTTTGCGATTACCCTTCAGTCTTCGACGCTTGTAAAGCAGCCGACGATACTGCGGAACAATTTCTATGTGAGTATCCTTTGTTCGTATCTGGTGGCAAATTTTTTGGGGTGATGTCGTAAATAATGGTTGCCTAAGCTCCTTATCATTCAAGCTCTTATTTGCCTTTCTCCGAAATACGAAGAAGATTCAGTAAAAGAATTGTACATGCTAGTGCTATGCAATGGGCCTGTTTTTGATATCTGAGTGCTCTTTCGTGGAGTTTCCTCAATATCTGGCATAAAACTTGTCCTCTTTTAAGTTTAACGATCTACCGCTCTTAACGGAAAAAAAAGAAGATTAGTGTCACATTGCTATGCATTGCTAAGTAGGTTCCTATATTTTGCTTTATGCAGTATACAGACAAACATTTGTACATATGTACAGCACCATCTGATTTTTAACGCACCCCTGTCTTCATTAGTAAAAATTTCAATTTAAAAAATAAAAATAAAATACAAATCTGGACACTTTTTTCAACTAGCAGAGCGACTGAGACAGCCATGGAGATAGTTAGACAGTCCTAAAGCCATAAAATATAGAAACTACTCAAATTGTATAACAACGCAACACAAAAAACATAAATCTTAATAATAATATGATTATTGTCATCACTATCATTGGACGAATAGACCAACTATGATAGTGTGTTAGTCCATTCGATATATAGGAACACCCCTTCCGAATGAATTTTCAACACCAAATCACAAGCACCCCGTCACATGAGCATTGCCACTTAACAAGCAGCCCACCAATTTGTAAAAAAAAAAAACCGTACATGAACCCCAGAGTACTAAAATAAAAAAAAAAAACCAGAACCTCACAAATTGAATGCACAATCACTAGAGCGAGGGGTGCGAAACATTGGATTTGGACTCCCCCTAACAACACAGAGAACAAGAGTCTGGAATGAAATGATAAAAAAATATGCATCCACTGGGAAACAACATCATTTCGGATGCATTTGCATATCTGTACCAAAAAAAAAAAAAAAACAGATCCACCAAGTGGAATGCCACATAATAGAATAAATCAAGTGCGGTGCGAGTGTCGGTTAATTTCGCACAGAAAATCAAACTCACAGACATTACTCTGGATAAATCATCATCATAATAGTCGTCAATCTCCCATTCCCAGCCAACCTCTTCATCAAGCCCCATTGTTATTGCAACAACCGATGCACTTATTCCACCAGCGACAACGCAACATTAATTGAACAACAAAAAGAAGAATCTTTCACACAATAAAAAATAAATAAATAAATAAATCCATCCACAAGGACATTGGTACACAAACATTGTGTGCTGCTGCCAAAAACGATATATATTTTTTTTTTAAAGAAAAGATGAAGGAGCAATAACAACAACAGAAAAAGAGAAGAAAATTGATAAGGCAAAGTGGATGAAAATCCAGTCTCAAGTTTCTATCCATTCTTTCGTTTGTATACCAAACGAGTGAATAATAAGAATGGCACTTGTCTTCTTCATAAGGGCATAGTACCACTACCAATACTACGTATTCTGTGTACCATGCCATGCCATCATCATCATCATCATCGTCATTACCAATCCAGTTTGGCCGCAATTCCCAGGGATAATAGAGGTATCCACCATTGTACATACTCGTACAAAATACAAATGTATCCATCCGTTCGTCTGTCCAAGATATGGAAGTTTATTTGAGTATCTTTCTTCCAACAGGATACGAATGGAATAATAATACGTACTTCAAATTGCGGTAAAAACAAACTGGATAAGAAAATTATAAAACTACGTACACAATATACATATATATGTAGATACTAAAACTGTTATACTATCCGAGAAATGATACAACGACGGAGAAGAAGAAAAGAAAAAAAAAGAAAAGAAGAGAAACACTTACACAATTTTTGTTTTTTTGTTCCTTTGGCTCCTTTGGTTCTTTACTTTTTTAGGGGGTGGTTTGAGAAGGGGGATCCTTGCAGATGATGAGCGAAGAGAAATGTTATAATTTTCCTCTAAAATGCAACCGTATATGTACGTATCCTGTTTTTATTTTTACTTATCTCTTGTACACACCACACTTGGAATATTAATTCAAATTGAATATTGTTCGGCACACTTAATTGCATTCACTTTCACACTAGATATATTGGATATATTATACAAAAATCAATCGAAATATACACTTCGAAGATTGAACAGTACACTTTTCAAAATTAAATTAAAGATAGATAGATACTTTTCTTATTTTTTTTTTTTATAATTTTTCGTTTCCAAAGGCAAGAGATAGAAAAAAAATACGAACACCTTCAATGTGGATTTTGTGTTTTTGAATTTAAAAAAAAAACTTTTTCTTTACTTTTTTTGTTGTAAATTGTATTCCTTTCAACGATAACAGCTTATGACATACGAACAGAGAAGTAGGTCATAACACGGCGACGACTCTAACTAAACTGAGGTTTTCTCAGGGGGAGAAAAAGTAAAGTAATACATCTGTAAAGTGGCATACGTAAAATGTTCGAAAGTGGTATACAATTTCCACCAGCACCACCAGAGATACATAGGGGAGCATCAGGCATCTCCGGCGAAATGAAGCTTTTCACCCTGTGGATTGTGGTGTTTTTCTTTTTTTTTTACAAAACAATCTTCTGATTCTAATATGTTCATATAGTACGAAGGGGGTGGTACTGAAGAGCAGGTTTATAAAAGCTTGCAACCGACAGAAGAATATACAAACGTTAAAAAGCTAGTAATCGATGAAGAGAGATATGTACGCTTTGGTGAGCTTTTATCTATCAGCAGGATTTGTTTGGGGGGTGAGGTGTTATCAGCTGGAACTGAAACATATGGACAAGTTTGAAATTTTTCATGGAAATCAAGTTGTTACCCTATTATGGAGGAGGAGGCGCACCAGGTAGGGTATACCTGGAATGTTATGCGATTTGGTCGTCTGGAGATGAGCTGCCGAATCTTTGTTTCAAATAGAATGACGCACGTTAGATATTGTTCTGGCCACAGACAATCGGCGGCTGCACCTTACAAGCGACTACTTGGCTTAAAGTTATATATGTATCTCTTGGAATAACATGTATTTTATAAGGGGCAACGTGTCACTGCGGATGTTAACACACGTGCTATAAATGATCACATTGAACTATTATATGACAAGATTTGTTGTCACTGCTGTTTAAGAGTTCTATCACTGCTGTGTTAGGGCTGTAGATATCGGCTCAGTGGATATTTACAGTTTCCTGACCAGAATTCCTCTTCAATTGACGTCGGTTTTTGGTCTAGAAATAAATATCTTTATGAGAAATCATCCAAAGGGATTAAATCTGACGTTTTTATTTACTACCATATTTCACCTCCACTCAGACTTAGGCTTTGTGGAATAATGTTGAGGACTGTGGGAACAATCGCTCTATGTTGGAACCATGTCCAAGAGCTGGTTATGTGGCAAAAACTCTCTCAGTACTTTTGTGTATCCGAGTTGACCATAACCTCGTGCCGAATACCATCCTTGAAAGACCAATGACATCCTATGCTCAAAATATGCAAATAAACCAAATAGGTCACACTAGTGTCGCTAGATAAGCAAAGCTGGAAACAAAAACTCCATACCCTGACTTCGACCTAAACAGTCAAACACTCTTTTCATCAAGAGAAAGTTGGGACTAAAAAATGGTTATCAAAAACATCACAAAAACATCAGAAATGGAGGGATAAGATAGCTAGACATATGTATGTTTCGGTTGGAAATGTGACTGCAAATCGGTGAAAGGAGAATTAAAGAAATACTCACGTTGAACCGATCATACTTAGCACTAGGGATCAGCATCCTCGCAGGCCATTACTTGGAGGCTACGCATCTAAAATCATTGCGACTAAGTGCAACCATCTTCTGCATGGACTGCGGAAGTTTGTGTAGAAAGGGACATGACGCACTTTCTCTGCGGCTGCCTTAAAGAGGCTTTGAACCATGGGCACAACGAATGCGTTTAATTCAACAAACTGCAACCCTGCATCCTGAAAATGCTGGCATAGACGATAGGGAATGAGAATGATAGATAATAGAGAAGATAGAGAATAGAGGATAGAGAATGGCACAAACGATTATAATTGACTTGTGGAGCTCCACAAGGGTCAGAACTTGACCTCCTATACCTATAGACTTTTATAAACTAGGGCATTCTAAGATTGAGACAAAAATTATCGAGTAAGGTTACCCCTAATGCAATTTCTTACAGTCAAGAACCGGAAGATCCAACAGAGGAAATAAATGAGACAATACCTAAAAATATTGTAACAGGAAATGGAATGACATAGTAAGGGGATCCTGAAAGAACTCCAAACAATCGAAAGAATGAAAAGTAAAAGTAATTCAAACGAAATATATACTCGTAGGTAGGTACATAAAACAGCGAATGTTGAAATCCACCCCCGTGAAGTAATGCTCGACAGCAGTTATCAATACAAATAATCGTCGCCATCATTCTTAAATGTACAAGTAACAACCACTTGAAAGTCCAACAGGTTGTTGCTAAGGTCATACATAATCTTTGTTGTACCACAAGCTGATTTTAAGAAGTTAAGTCCTAAAAAGAAGTGGAGTTTTAAAACTTCGCAATCAGAACTAACATTCGTAGATCAAATAATTTCCTAAAGTAAATTGTAAAATGTCCTTTGCAGTGCAAAAGAATACAAAATTTTCAAAAGGATATGTCAAAATTCTTCCCGGGATAGTCTCTATATCTGTTGGTCTCCTAGATAGATAATGTTTTACCTCTTTCAGCTTTTAAGGGGGTGTATAACAGTTTTGTTCGATTAAAAACATATTTTTCTTTTCACTTCCGATTGAAATACACTCTTGAATGTTTACATATGTATGTAAATATGTATGAATACTGAGCTTTTTCTATATGTTCTTGATTATTGTTTTTTTTTTTTTTTTTTGTTTTGTTTACAAACATCTACTTGCAGATATACATAATCAAATGAAAGTTTACAAAGAACGTCAACCTTAAGCATTTAAAGAATAAAATAACATATATGATAAAAATTTATAAAAATGTTCCTTAGCAAGAATATGTACATTTCGCCGGTAAAACACTTTGTAGGAATGCATCAAGAGCAATTATTCATCCTCAAAGAAGCTTTTTTTTAGCAGCTGATTCGTAAAAGAACTTTACGGCTATATTACTTACGGATAGACGTGAGAACCAACTTTGTGTATAGGGTGATGGCAATTTGTTTTGAACTCCTTACCTTACATTAAACTTTTTAAAATCAAATCTTGAGCTATAAAAACACCGGCTTTATGGTGGATCAATCACCACCTGTGCGTCATCGTAACGATCGCTTAAACCAAGGCTGTCCAACCCGCAGCCCAAGGCAACTATCAATGCGGCCCGAAAATATTTAAAGTTACTGAAGCAAGTCCATTTTTCTGAGGAATGTTCTGTACGTTTTTTTTTCGCTCGTCAGCTATGGTAATATGGTAATACACTTGTGGCCAAAAACACCATGTCTTCTTCCAATGTGGCCCAGGGAAACAAAAGGGTTGGACACCCTTGGCTTAAACGAAAACATCGCTCCCGATCGCTCAAGTATGCATGAGAGCTCATATCTTTTAATTCGTTGACTTTCACCAAAACTGGGACTTTCACAGACTTCCATCTTGACAACTTTACCCAAAGTCCTATAATTCCACCTGTTACGCGCAAGCGTTAGCCGAACGACAATTTTCTGCTGATTAGACCCTTGAATATTTCGAAACTGATCCCCATTTTAGGTTTGTAGAGAAAAAAATCCGCACGAGACATAAAAGGGCCCATTGCATCCAGATCTACATTGGACTGTAACGCCATTGAAAATAATCTAAATAAATGAATGCCACAGTCAATGATTAGCTTAAAAATATTATTCTGTTAAGCTAATTTCAAGCTCAGACTAGATAAGAACCTAACACAGGAGGTAGAACAAAAATGTTTCGTGAACGTGTGAAGACCTAATCTTGTTGTTAATTTACAGTTAGAAGACCATGATGCACTGGACGTTATCACAGGTATTTTAACCGATACTTACTTTAATACTCTAGTAAGGGGGCATTGGAAAAGACTTAAAGAGTCATTAACAGAATACAAACAGAATCCTTAATCTAACAGCATGGACCTTTTGCCAAAAAGATTTACAATTCAGTTTCGATACGATGCCGTCCGGAATATCGAACACAACATGACTTTTATTCGATCGCCGACAGACATGACAAAATCACAATGCATTACATATTTACGAGTATAATGCGCCTTTTTAAGAAACTTGGGGCGTATACGTAATTTTATTTTATTCGTGTCTGTTATATTCCTATAAGACAATTTATAACAGTTACAATTATTTACGTTGGGAAACAATCTTTGTTACTTTCCAGTTCAGGAAATAGTTCGTGGCTAATCCGATGTTTTAATATAAATTTACTGTCTATGTCCAGTACAAGCAAGAAGATATGATTATTAGTCAAGTTAATTCGAGAAACTCTAAGAGAAATTTTAAAGGTAACTCTGCATGCAAAAAATATCCGATTATGCGTTTGCGTTGTCTTCTGAATGATAAACCGGTTTTGACTCACGATAATGTAAATCTTACACTTCATGCGGATATTATTCTCAAGAAGTTTATTTCAGCCTAAGCTTAAGAAGTATGGCTATGTATTGTAGAACTTAAGGAAACGTGTCTAGAGGTCGCTTTTGTTCCTAAGCTTTCAGTCCAGCCTTCTGCCAAAATAGTGTCTATTGACCATATCATCTCAATGACAATCTGGAATCGGGACGCTTTGGTAAAGGTTTCAAGTTGTGTTCCAAAAATTGTACCGAAAATTCGTTCAACAGCGTATTCATCAACTACTCAATGAGATGGTCACGTCAATGGTGCTTTCGTATTCGGCCTTATTTTTCTTTCTCGACGTCCTCCTTTTTTGTGCTTAAAACGATCTCCTTTGGCAACCATTTACCAACTTTACTAGTCTCTATTGCGCAGATGTAAACCAATCAGTACTTTTTATATGGTTTTCCTCGTCATACTCATATATACATATATATATTTTTTTTTTTATAATTCACAAACGCTAAAGGGGTTATGAATACCCTTATGATGCTTTTCACACAGCGCTAGTGTTGGTGTAGTGATTTGGAAACTCAGGTGGTGTTAGGTTTCAGTCTTTTTGCTCCGAGGGTGGTATCCAGAATGACTGGGGAGAATTATTGGTTCTGTTGCCATTGCTTATAATTTACAGTATTTCTTTCGAACATCCTGATGGCCATTAGTACGATCAACACTTTTAAGCCATTGCCTACCCTACTGCCAGTGTTATGCCTATACAGTAGAGTTGACGTCAGCTTTTTTCGCAATTGACCGACTTTTTTTTGTGACATCGGGATTCGAACCTAGAACCTTCAGTGTGACAAGCGATGATGCAACCACTACACCTCTTCTTATGCTTTTACAAATAAACTTTATTTAAACATAAATTTCATATTCATTTATTTAAATATACAAAAAATTAAAGAAAATAAAACATATAACATAACTTGCATTGCATTTCTTAACAAATTGTATTTTCTCTTTTTTCCTTTTACGAATTTATCTTTAAATGTTTTTATTATTTTCTTAACTGTATCAGGTGTATTTATCATCAGTTGTACCCTCTTACATCATTTTCTTCATCACTTGGACGAACAAATTAAATAATAAATTTATTGAAACCAACAAAAATAATCCTATAATCATTCTAGAACTCCTTCAACTTCAATGTTCTCCTATACAATTCCTAGTTTGTTAGCAAAAGTCTATTGCTAACATTCACATTTCTATAACACATTTATATAAGAAAAAAGAGAAAACATTCTTAGTAACAAAAATTTAAGATAAAAAATAAAAATAAAAACAGAAAAATTAAATCTAATATCAATTTGTCTTGCAGTGAATTATTACTTTTATTTCCTATGTACTGTTTAATTTATTTATCATTTCAACTTATTTTTTTGTTTATTCTCTAAATGTAGTTGTATTGCTTATGTATGGTTTGTGAAATGCATATTTACTTAGCTATACGTCGAAGCTTTGGGGTGGCAGCGACAACCAAATGAAAAGGATTACAAACTTTGATGTGGATATATTAAATTCCGTAATGGAGACTATTTCATTTGAAAATTATACTACATTATCATAAGCTCAGTCTTTTAAGATTCCATCAATGAAATCTGCATTGGTAGATAGCGGATACAAAAGTCCACAATATCAGCTGCCTCGGCTATAGGTGGCATCGAATTCAATATGGGCAGTAGAATTAGAAAAGCAAAAGCTGAGTTTGATCTACTGTTTAAAACCACGAAAAGGGATAATATTAGCTGTGACTGTTTCATTCAAATATCGAATCAGCATTCCTTTGAGCTCCACCTTAACCACCACAGATACCGCAGCTAGGTGCAGTACTTGGAAGTTGTCTAACATTGTTCTGCATAGACGTCGTTAGTCAACCATTTGAACATTTTCAGACAGAATCGTATGTCGAACATTAAATATATTGACTAAGCTGGTCAGGAAACAATAGACAAAGAAACTGCAAATGGATAGCTCTCACCTTATGAAGCGAAGAAAACTGTGTCACAAAACACGCAATGAAAGCAACAGAGACGAAGAGTGCAACGTCCTAGATGTTTAAGAATGGCTTGGTTAGAGGCTGAATAACTTCGAACACAGTGGTGAGCAAGGATGGTCAACGTTTTATGCCCCATGACGGGTGACTATCAAGTATTTAGTAAGGAGAGAAAAATGCGAGACAACTTCATTGTTTCGCGTGAAAGAAAACACTGTCTTAACCATTGCTCGACAAGATATGGATCTATTACTTGCCACTAACTTGAATCTGCAACTAATGATATTCTTGAGTCGACAATCTGAGATTCAAGCTCGAACCAGCTTAAAAAGTCATCCGACATTTAAGTGGTAAACCAAAGAGAATATTAGCAGATTAGTGTGATTTCTATGCGATAGCACGGCGTTCTCACTTCAGAAAATTTCAAAAGTACCTCCACTAAAGTTGATCAATTCCTTGAAAAAAAAATGGTTTTCTAATTCAAAGATAGGAATAGAAGAGAATTTATGTATCTCATCCGCCAGAAAAAGATTAGAGGTCACGTAAAGGACCATTGGTTTTGATCATAAATAGAATGAGACATTACCATTGCGCAAAGGAACAAGAACAGCCTGTTGAAATCACTGAACTATGTCTGCCCATAAAGCTCAGAGTGCTGGGTAGACATTTAAGAACAGCAGAGTGAAGGCTTAAGGAAAAATGGAAGATTTCTTATGTCACCGCCACCATGGATTACAGCTTGTGGCGTAAGAGTGTTAAATGAGGTGAAATGTATTGTTTTATATCGTTTTCTATTTTTTGTTGTTTTGTTTTTTTTCTTTTTTGGTTTACTTGAGCTCACAAATATCAGAGAGCGAGGCACAAATAATTTATCTATAAATATATAAATATGGTTCTATTGTATATTGTTGTTCTGTTTTAGTTGCATTCATATAATTTTATTTGTAATTGTAATTATTATTAATTTGTTACGTAACATGTTATAAAATGACTCAATTATTTATCACATTAATTCAAAATTCACCGAAAACATTCGCCGCATTATATTGTTATACGTATTCATAGTTGTGTTAGTTGTCGCTCTTTGTTCCTCCTCGTCTTCTTTTCCTCTTTTTTTTGTTTTCATCTATCTAATCACGTTTAACTTAAGGTACATTGCAAATACATACAATAAATGTTATCTTTCAAGTTGAGTTCCTGCAGCAACAAGAAAGGTTTTAACAAATTTAACGAGGACAACTCTTTCAGCCGACACAACTATAATATTGTTCGAGAGAACTTTGAACTCAACAAAAAAAAAAACTTGTACAAAAAATATTTAAAAATAAAAAAAAACTAACTTTAGTATTCATCAATGTAAAACAGTTGCTCAATTGTTTTACTTTATTTCTAAAATTGATTCATTTAACTTAAACGAGGAAATATTCATTGTTTGTAGGATAGGTTAGTTAAGAATACAATTTCTAGAAGTAGAAAAAAAAATTGATTTAAATAATGTGTGGCGGGATTTGTGTCTGAAATTGTACAGTGTTCTTGAGGGAGAGAAATAATGAATTTAAATTAGAATATAGGCTAAATGCTTTCTGCAAACATTATAATGTCAAATTTTTGAGTTTGAACTTGATGATTTTGTTGCATTTAGTTTCGCTTTGACTTTAAGTAGAAGTGCCTCGAACGAGTCTTCTTCTTTTGGTGGTGCAACCGGACGAGGTACAACGTACGATTGGTAGGTGTTAATTCCGGCATTGTCTGGAAAAAAAAAATTTAAATTAGGAGGCAACTAGGTATTCTAAGGTATGTAATTATCGTATAAAGTTATGAATGAGTTTACGGTGCCAATATCAAAGTTCGAGGTTATCAACTGTTCGGTTCTCTTGATCTTAGATTAGGTAAGGTGCATATATGGATACCCTTATTGACAGATGTCAACGGGTCGATAAAATAAGACTACTGTCAGGAGCTGTACTTTTTTTCAAGGACTAGTGCAGGGCAGTCACACAGTAGGTGTCGGATTGATTTTATATCTTCCTCATTGCTACAACTTTTGCAATTGTCGTTATAAGGCAGACCTAGCCGTGCTGTGTGGTTGCCTACCACTAAGCACTGTAGAATACCAGCAATTGTTCGAATTTCCATACGACTAAGCTATTTTTATCGAAGACTAGTCATAATCATCGAGCTATAACACATATGTCTGATTGACACCAGTTTTTATTCGCTCTCTTGATGGATTGTATTTATATTTCCCTGTAGAGTTTACTCAGTTCGTTGGAATCTTAGATTTGAACTAGTGATACTCTCGTATGACCTTATTGCATTGTAATTAAGCAAAAACAAGGAGGCTCAGAGTAGGATATTAATGTTATGTTCATCTGATGGTCGACTTTTGTTACATTGAGACTGTTTAACCACATTGGAGCTTCGCTTTCTATAACAATGCTGATGGTCAAGACAAATAAAAAATTGTATTTACCCAAATCTGCATAAGAGGCTCTGCAGAATGCTCGACGGCCTCCAAAACTAATATCATACATATTTATCGCTGCATCTTTCTGTCCGCTATCTATAACTCTGAATGCATCTTCAGACTTTTCGTAGGTAACAAAACCGTACTTCATTCTGTGGAAAATAAAAACGCAAAGTTATAAGAAAATAATGAAAACCTAGGAAGAGTGAAACGTACCCAGTATCCTTATAGTGAATAGTAATTTGTTTGATTGGACCATAGCCAATGAACTTCCTTCGAAGCATTTCTTTTGTTGTATCTTGCTCAATACGACCAACGTATACTATACGACGCTCTTCAACAGCTGCAACAAAAATAAAACCTCATTGGTAAATCCCACTGAGTGCTTGAAACACGAAAACACATACCTGGAGCAGAGACATTCCTATCAACATGTCTGCCGACATCACCGCGTCTTGACCTTGATCTCGATCTGGATGAGGATTTTGAACGAGATCTTGAGTTTCTATAAACTCTGTCAAATGATCTGCTTCTACTGCGGCGACCGCTGGACAGACTATGATCACGCGATTGACTAGAAGACGGACTGTAACGATGTCCTCTCTTCGGATAATCATCAGACTCTGAATATGAGGAACTTATAGAACTTCTATGACGGCGACTGCGTTTTCCTAAGGATCTGCTGCTGCTAGATCGACTACGAGCACGATACTCACGACATTCTTCATCGGACGAGTACGAATGCTGACGAGACCTATATTTTCTGCGACGCCCCTTTTTACTTCTATCACAGGTGCTGTCAACAATTTCAGCTGGCGGTGGAGGTAGTGCAGGAAATTCTGGCAACAAATCTGTCTGTGTTGACTGAGAGAACTTACGCTTTCGTATTCTATCCTTACGCAAGTGCATTATAACTTTATCCTCACCGTGCTCGGACATTGATGAAGACGAGCGTTGTGGAGCCTTAATTGACTCTGTGGGCAATGGAGCACTATTTTTCACCACCACATCCTGTATGCTGACAATGAGTGAGTTGCTCGATATCTTTACAGTGTCATCGGAGCGAACTTTCTGAAAGGAATTGCTTATGTTCGCCAGCAAAACGGATGACTTCAACAATGAGCGTGACATGTTCTTTCCAACTTTTGGCTGAACAGTGCTGTATCCGCCTGGTGGGATGGTTATGTCGGTATTGCAGCCTGTTGATACGATTATGATCTCCTCATAGTCTGAATTACTTATCACATGGCTTGCGCTTTTATCCCCGTCCTTGGTCTTGTAACAATCCTTGACAATGTCCTTCAGGGGGAGAATTTTCGTCACGCGTCCTACTTTCGAAGAAACAGTAGAATCGATAATTTTGATTTGTTGTGCCTTCTTTAATTCTTGCAAGCGCAGAACTTTATTCTTTGCCTCTGTGATTGGGTCAACAAAACGCTTACAGCCTTGGTTCTCTTTCAGACTCTTCACTATCGAGGTAACTTCCGTATTTTGTAGTGGCTTATTAATTTGGGCCTTTAGTTGAGGTCTTGTTACTATAGGTATGGTGGTTTGTACTGACGCTTCAGTTTTGGGCATTTTTGCCGTATCTACAGTTCGTATACTTTTGCTAATTGGAGGGAAAGCTGAAGGATTCTCACGCCGTTTCTTGTATTCTTCAATGTTCAATCTACGCTTTTGTGGGACAATTTGTTGCTGGCGTGCAGTTTCTACAACCACTTCTACCGGCTCTGTATGTTTGGATTCTTTCAGTTCAACCTTTATACTTATAGCTTCTTCCTTAAGGGGTTTTAAACACTTTTCATTGCTGTCCGGTTGTTTTTCCGTAGGTGGTACTGCCACTACTACCGCCATATGTGACTTTTCTTCTTTTATTTTTACATGTGGTGCCTCTTGTTTTATTATTAAGTTTTCTATTTTCTTATCTGGAGTTGGTATTCTACCTTGAACACCAGAGTTCTTTGCTTTTGCCTCAGCATTGTTGTTGTTATTTTGTTGAGACTTCAATTTTGAGTCTAATTTTGCAGACGGTTTTGATGGATTACGATGCATACTGATGTTTTTACCACGACCAATGCCAAATTTGCGCTTTAGGAAATCAGATTGACGTTTGTTTGGTATGACCGTAAAATTGCGTGTAAAATTTGGTTCCGTTGGTTTTACCTATCAATTAATATAAATAAAAAATTTTATTTCAACATATTTCTTTTAACGATTAAGGATTTGATATTATGCATAGATATGGGGATTCGCGCAGTTATCAACATTAACTTTCCCTGGAAGCACTCGAGGGAAAGAGGTAGAAAAGATTTGGTCACAAAAAACAGATTACCAACCATAATTATATAACAAAATCATAAACAATTAAACAACGACTTACCTCCTTCTTTTCACCCTTGTACTTCTTTGGACTCCACGAGGGATCACACTTCACATTATCCTTGTACTCGATATCATTTTCTTTGGTTAGGTCCCAGCACAACTCGTCACCAATATCATTTTCAATTGTTTCAACATCGACAATGACATCGGAATCAGAATCTGATTCGGATGCTTTTGAAGACACAACAACTTCACCCAAATCCACCCGACCACGTACTTTTCCAACCGATGAATGATTATCAAACACTTGATCATCTTGTGTTATGAACGCTGCCAAATCGAACGTGCTCGCATCTAATTGTATGCCAAAAGCATCTACATCTTCCACGTTCTTTCTCAACTCATTGGCATCTGAGTGAAGTGTAAAATCAAGAAAACCGTTTACCTGCAACAATCTTGATTCATTGTTCTGAACTGTATCGAACTGCACTTCATCTTCATTTGCATCACTGTCATCGTCGTAGTCACTCGAATGACTCTCATAATCACCAATCGAAGAACTATCAGTTCGACTGCGGAATGTAGATCTGCTATAACTTCTTACTTCGTCATATGCCACAACACCAGGTATTTCCCCAACACCGCCATCGTCCTTATCATCTTCATCATCTGTGGTTTCTAAAAACTCTGAATCATAATCGCCATTCGGATCGACAGAGACAATCTCTATCCCCTGCTGTGACGTGAGTTGTCTTTTGTTGACCATGCCAATCGTCTGTACATCTTCATAATCTCCATAGATTATCTACAGATAAAAATTAAAATTAAAAGATAAGATTTTGCTAGGATGTTTCACACAAGATGTGTGCCATCGAACTCATCTCATCATCGAGAAATAACAACGTACCGAATTTGTATTCGAATCGTGTTTACTCTCTAGAGAGTAATCTTCATCTTTTAATATTGAGCTGCTGTAGATATTTGTAGAGACCACCTCTGTTGGTGCAATTGGTAATATTCCATGTAGGGTCTCTGTCAATTGTAGCCCCAGTGTCCTGAAAGTAAGAAAAGTAAAATGATTTCTAAAATCTAGCATCCAGATTATTCAAATGTAACTTACTCGCTTCCACTAGACCAGAACTGGGTATCAGTGTCATATTTAACATAGTTTCCATCAAATGGGTCGTCATGGAAGATGTTCAAAAGCCTTGAATCCATTTTATGTAAATTTGTTTATTACGGTGCCTAAGAAATCATGAAATTGTTAGTACATAACTCCAAAAAAAAAGCAATGCTTCGGAAAATGAATAAGAAGCGAACACACAATTTTTAAAACCCACATAGAAAGAGGACGCATTGTCTTGACGTTATAAACAGGCATTTAATGCGCCTCTTTTCTGATGACTTTTTTGTCTAAATCGAGTCACGTACAATAAATCGAGAAAACAGATAAACTATTCTAGAAAGAATCAGATAATCATACAACAATCAAAATTTCTGTTGAAGCAGCGAAAACAGATACTGGTCTCAACATCGAATAAAGTAAGTTGTTAAATGTATGAGTCCGACTAACGGATTGGTCTACAGACCAATATGGAAGACAAAGGCAATCAGTTGCCCTGTTTCAATCCAGAAATAACCGCAAAGCAAAAGCCTAGTTTCTCTCACAAAATCAGTTTTCTTAACTTTAAGATTTTCCCTATTTTGTAAGCAACTGAAGGTGGTCGCGGTACTCAATTTTCGTTGTGTGCTTGGCATTTTGGAAAACACTGCCCTAGTCAGGAAGCTTAGATAGGGCAGAAATACTACATAAATGTGACTTAATAGTTGTTGGATATCAGAAACCATCCAAATCCATTGTGGAATTTAGGGGAAAGTGAGATTTACATAAGTGTAGCGATTTTTTTCAGGTCACCAAGAAAAGGTGTATTGCCAGATTACTGCTAAAGAAATGGACCAAAGTTATCCTTCTATTTTCACTCTTCTTCACTCAAGCTGTTAAGGGCTGAACCTTGCCCGATCAGCTCTATGGCCCGTTCTTAACCCTGGAGTGCTACTTGGGGTACACTTGTACCCCAGCCGCATTAAATTGCCGCCAATCGGTAGCAGATGGAGCTGCAAGCTTGAGCGTCTGAGTAGTTTCATGACTTGCTGCATTAGTTCGTATGTGATACTGACGGCGCACCGAGTGTTTGTCATTGTGCTGAAATTTGATATTGGGATACAGGCGTACCATAGCATAGTGTAGCATAATAAGTTTCGCAAATTAATGTAGCATTCCAGGGTTAAGGACGGCTTCAGCCAAGGGAATTTTCGAATCGAAAACCCCAGATTCGAGACAAGAAATATCGAATCGAAGTACCAAACTATCACGAATGCCATACCGCGGGATGGAAGAGAATGGGAGGCTACTGTCTCGTTGGAAAGAATAATTCATTTTTAAAAATGCATACTATATCAATTTGAAATATAAGCAAATCAGTCTGAAAAGTAACAATAAAATCTCTGAGGTCTGCTTAGTTCAATGGTTTCATATCAAGAATTTTACACCATCAGCATTCCAACACAATGTGAGCGGAAGTCAACAGAAATGCCTTGAAAAATAGCCTATCAACTGCCAATTGATGTAAACAACTCATAACAGAGAAAAATACAACCAGTTCGGCTAAATCGACCAGGTCATGCGATTGAATGGAATTCGAAAGAAAATCCAGATGGCGCAACATAAAATACATACATATGTATGTATGTACAAGTTACTTCGAATCCAATGTAGGAACAACTTTCGCGCAATTTGCGAATTTCAAATTTAAATTTATTTGTTTGTCCAAATTGTGCTTGTAGACATATTTTTTATTTACAACTGCCGATAACGTTGATGAACTTTTTCGGCCTGGAAATGATGACAAGTACCATAATACAAATTTTTGCATCGTGGAAATGGAAAATCGCAGTGTTCACGCTTTCCACGTGCATTCGAATTAGTCATCGAAAACGACAGTTAGGCTTGTGATTGAAGGGAAATTTTTAAAAACGAACACCTATTATCGAAAAAAAAACCTGATTTTCCACTTGAATTCCATAGAATTATCAACTTTTCGAAATCAGATCAAAACACTTTGAGTCAAGATAGGAAAGATAGCCACTGGCCATTACTAGCTTGGCTATAAGGGAATTCATCGTCACCATGACACGTATTCGAATGCATGGAACGAGAGTGGAATACCATACCCACCGACCAATCGAAATGACGTTGACAATGGCAACCACCGCATGGATGTCTGCCACCGCCACCATCTACCAATTTGTATCGATGGCGATTCTGTGACGATGATAGATCGAAGAAAGTCCCCTCGTTGCGGCGATACACCGATACCGCCCTTGATTTGTTTTACTGACAGGAACGGACGCCAAACAAACAAAATGTTTGCACTACGAAGGAAATGAAATCACATATTAAATATCCAACACAATACACATGGTTTTGCACACGCCTTTTTGCGGCATGTTGGCATGGCACTTTTTCTTTTCTTCGTATACAGACAAAGTTGATGAAAAACTTAACTCACCTTAGTGCCGTTTGAAAGCTGGTTTGTTGGGGAATCTGAAGGGATCCCTTTCTGCAACTATCCCAGTAGATATATTAGTTAATAAATGCACTAAAACAAACTGGAAACGTGTTAAGCATTTGTGCTTTAACCTCACATGTTGAGCGTCCGACGATGACGTTCACAAGCACAACCACGACGGCGAACCATGCAACCGGGATAGAGAAATTTTTTGATGCCACGATAAACAATGGGGTTTTTGGTGAATTGGCTAACTTTTAACTGCAAATTAATTTTGCGGATATACACTCCGAATTGAGAATATTTGCGGTTAATTTTTATCGAGTTTTCGCAACAAATATGCACAAATAAATTGCAGGCTTTTGAACTTCACGTGGGAAGATTTTTTGATTCAATTGACTTGACAATTGTGTGAGCGAACGCGAAGCTGAACAAACGGGAGAGAGCACCAGATGACCGCACACAAGCATGCAAAATTCTCCCCGTCACCGTCATTGCGTGTACAAATTTCCACTCATACCAGTGTTTAGCCAATGAAAAATTGAATCTCGTTGAATACTCACGTGAAAGCCTTGTCACAGGTGTAGTTGTGCATAGTCAGCTGTCAAGAGAAATGCCAAAAATCATAGCACGTGGAATATTGTGTGTTTTATGTTACCCGGCAAAACAATTGGCAGCAATGAGTCAGGGTTGTCAAAAAAGGTACGTTCGAACGACTATGCTGTACATATGATACTTCTTTTCTGAAGTAGATTTTTCATCTGAAAGTGAATTTGATAAAAATTCAAAAGGATTTGACGAGAACTGATGCCGCGAAAAAATATTTGGTCGTTTTGCTAAGACACAAAACCTTTCCCTTGTACAAATCACTGAACCATAGCGAGCTTCTCGAACATTTGATTTCTATAATTAAGGTTCGGTGTCCCATAGGTCTTGGGGCAGTTGGCTAAGACTCAAATACTGTCTTAGTTTTCGCTGGTGCGTAGAATTCAAGTTTCTTAATACTGCCTAGTCAATGTAGTTGACTTTCATCTTTGTTTTATGGTGTTCAAAGTTGAACTGTCGCCGTGGCTTAGAGTAGTGGTAAATGTGTTGGACTGCTAAGCGAGAGGACAGGTTCGAGCCTCAAAACAAGCTGACGTTTTTTCGCGACACCACATCTTCGCAGACATGACAAAGACTACACTCTGTCGTGAGAAAATTCTCAATCGTCCGTTCGAAGTCGGCAATAAAACAGTATGTCCTTTCCGTTCGTGCGAATAATAGAACATACACAACATGAATGGTTGCGAGAAACTAGGCCCTGGCTCTCTATGAGCTGTCGTGTCAAAGTTTCGAAGTTCATTCTTCTCCATTCGCCCTCGTCACACAGAACCTTATAATAAGAAGAAATGTTTTTCCCTCGAAGGAGTTCAATGCCTGTTCTGCTTTCTAACTCATTGTCTAGCACTCGAGGGTAAATACATATGTATATAATAGGACTGGTAAAATCTGCGTTCTGTAGAATGTAGCGTATCCATTTTAGTTTTAAATCGAAATATCTTGTTTACACCGAGCTGGGTGAACCCTTTTGCTACTTCAAACTTCTCAACAGTGACATTCTGCCCTGAGGAACTGATGCTGCTTTGTTTGTTGACTGCATACACTTGTTTGATCCTTCCTTCAAAGCAACTCGTTTCCCTTCATTCTCAAATGCCGTGAGCGTGGAACATTCTATGATGTCAATTTCGTCTGCATATCCCAGTAGTTGGACGAATTTGTGAAAAAAAAAGTGCCTTCCGTGTTGGTAAGCCGTCAAAACTGCTGTTTCTTTGTTCATTGGATTAGTCCTTGAGATGCCTCCGTGCCCTATTACTTACTCTATCCTTCAATTGTTTGCTAGATTTGCTCTTTCGAAGCGAAAAAGAAAAATATTTAAATGTAAAACACCAAAAACCATATGCTGTTCTTCATTTGTATATATTTTCAATATTCTGTCTATGTAAAAAAAAGAAAATTATTTTATATATAATATATCCTCCTGATATTTTTCTGTTTTTGTTTTTTTTCTTTTGTATGTTTTTTATATTGACAAATTATTTATGTATGTACTCTGTTTTGTGATCATTAAGTTACTTTCCTTTGTTTTGATATAAAGTATATTGATTAAATTTAAAAAAAAAAATAAAACTGTTCATTTAAATTGTATATTGATTTTTTTAATTTGTTTTCCTTAATTCTGTGTGGGAGCGATTTTATATATATATATATATATTTATATATATTTTTTAAATGTAAAGTGTTTTAATTATTATTTAAAAGTATTCAATTGTGTTTTTTTGTTTGCCAATAACATAACTAGTTTTGAAATAGGAAAGCATAGAATATTTTCTTGTTAAATATCGTTTTTTTTTTCAAAATATATTTCAGGCGACATTTCGGCATTGAACTAGTTGAGTTGTTTTTTTTTTTTTTTTAATAATTTATATGCAAGTTTTTTTTTACAAAATTTTTCTTTTTTTTTCTAAAAAAAAACATAAACACAAGTAAATTTGTTATATTAAATTCTGCTTTATATGCAAACATACATTTCTAATTACGAACTCATTTTGGGGGCAGTCCTCAATGTTTTTATTATTTTTGTTTTATTAAAATTAGCAGTGCATATTGACATAGAAAATAAAATATTTTATTTTAATAAATATTTATAAACAAGTGTGTTTTTTTCCTTAAGTTGTTTTTTTTTTCTTTATGTGTAATATAAGTATATGAATTATATATGTCCCGCAACGACTAAGGATTTTTTAAACAAATATTCATCCCTTTAGCACGTTTATTAAATTATTATTATTTGTTTTTTCCTCTTTTTTTTCTTTTTGTTGTTTACTCTTTCTCTAGTACTAAAAATATATATGTTTGATTATTTATTAAGTATGTGCTAAAAAAAAAAAATTAACGAAACAAAACACAAAAGAACATTCTAAGTTATAATTTTCTTTTTTGTTTTGTCAATAATAGTTTTTATAATGACGACATTGTTTTTCTTTAATTGATTTACAAACAAGTACCATTATTATTTGTTAAATTGTTTATAATATATATTAGAAGAAGACAAAAAAAAGAAAGTGTATACATGTACAAAAATTATTAACTACACCTTGCATTATAAGTTAAATTTATATTTTATTAATTTTATTTTTCTCATCTTTTTTTTTTAATCGAGGACTGCCAATTTAAAAAGGAAAAAAAATGAAAATGGTTTTCGATGTTAATCCAAGAACTACACAGGGTTAAATTTGAAAAAGTTTGAACCATTTTTTTTTTTTTAACTATAAACTGTGTTATCTATTCAACAAAAAAAACCAAAGGGCTTATTCAAAAGCATTGAGACAGACCAGCAATACATTTATGCTTGGTTTAAGTCTGAATGTACTTTTTGAATGACGCCTAATGTCTACATTTCAATTTAATATTTTTTTAAATTTCATCAAAACAACATTTTTCTTTTTTTTTGTTGGTTTATTCAATAGGCTAATAAATAAAAAAAAAAAAAAAAAAGAAAGCCGCGAGTACTTAGCAAACTACCTGCACCGATATATCGAGTATTTTCTACCAAACCCGTCGGCAATTGTTTTTTTTTTATGCAAAAAAGAAACAAAAATCATCATGATAAGAAAAAGGTTTTTTTTTTTTCTTTTACTTTTTATCAAGTATCACATAATAATAATAAAAACAAAAAATATAGTAGAACTAACATTGAATATTATTAATTTATGGTGACCTCTAGATAATATATATATTAAAAGATATAATGCGTAAATACACAATGAAAATATAATGGATAACCACCGGGCCACAATGGACAATTGGCAAACAGGTAAATTTTCTTTATGAATTTAACTCTCAATTAAAAAAGGACTAAATATATTTAAAATAAAAACAGATTATTACTTCTAAAAAGTTTCATACACGGCCTACTGTTGCATTGTCCTTTGTAGCCTCGTGGTAAGATTTATTAAACTTTTTTTTTTGTTTCATTTTCATTTGTTTTTATTATAATACCAGTGAAAATGTTTTTGTTTTTTTTTTATATAAATTTTATTCCGATCATCTATTTTTAATTTAAATATTTTTTTTTTTTATCTATAACTAAAGTTTTTGCTTGTACAACTATTTACAGAAACACCAACAAAAGAAAGTGAGAAACAGAAGAAAAAAATTATAAAAGGAGAACACAACGTGTTAAAAAAAAAAACATAAAAAAGAAAATTAATTGTTTTAAAAGTATTATTTTGCATTATTTGTAATAAGTATTTTTTAGTAAATTTTTTTTTTGATTTTTTTTTTTTTTTTTTAAAGAAAGAATAAACAAAGTAATGAAATTTGATTCCATTGGATTTGCGTTATTAAATTAAATATAAGCATTTAAAATAATTTTTTTTGTTTTGCTTGAAATCTGTAGTTAATTTATCTGACGTTTAGCTTGAGATATTAGCGCTAAGAGGGAATCTAATTTAAGATCTTTGAATCGAGCAAAGTGATTCATCATCGGCTGAATTGAATCGGATTCAATGGCAGCGCAGATGGTTTGATTTTGGATTGTTCGATTTAATGATGTAGCTACCGAGTCTAGAAATTGCCTCCAGGTCTCTTGATTTTCAGTGGTGAGCATTTCATCATTGCCTGTAAGGTAGATTTCTTCAGCTTGTAGAATAAGGCAAACCAGTGATGAAATGCCGAACTGTAAAATAAATTATTTGGATTAGTTGACATAGAACGGAACGATGAGATAAATGGAGTTTCAGTGGATTTCGACGAGAGACGCTTGCAAATGAATCCCCCTTCATTTAAGCTACCTAGTCTTGCCATATGCTCTGCTACAAAGTTTACAACGCTTATTGAGTCAAACAAATATTGGAAACATTACAATTGGTGTTAGCACGGAAGGCACTATCTTCAACAAATCTATCCAACCGATGGAATACAAAGACATCGCCATCATCAAAAAATTGGCCCAAAACTCCTAACCCGGAAGACGAAATACATGCTATACAAAACACAGATCCTGCCAGTTCTGTCGTACGGTGCCGAGTGCTGGACGTTAAATAGGAAATCAGAGCGGATATAAAGCATTTACGAGGGAAAAATTCTTCATCGATTATTTGGTCCCCTTACACGAGAAGAAATAATGGAGAGAAGATACAACCGCGAACTCTGTGAGTTGTTTTAAGATGTGGATGTAGTAAAAAAAGAAAAACAAAAACACGTCGTCGGTGTAGTTGGTAACCCTATGAGAGAACAAATTTAAAGAATTTATTTTACGCAGTGCCTCAGCTTGAGGAAATCGGAGGGTTTTGCGAACGCAAAATCCGAAATTTCTTAAAGAAAGCCAAGTAACTGACAACTGGCCTTGAATCCCAATCTCAGGCTGTTCGAAACAGTGCAGGATGCCTAGTCACCGAGACAGCATTTCATCAGTTGCTAAAGCCAGAACGGAGATCAAATCCTGTTTTGTAGTCTTTTGAGTTAAAAATTGTACGTCGAATAGGCCCTGTGTGCAAGAACTGTGAATAGGTAAGAAAACTTAACCGCAAACTCTATGAGCTTAATCAATATGTAAATCACACGGATTGAGTACAGCTCCAAACTAGAGAATCTTTTAGTTTCAGCCAATTTTGAAACGGCAAGAAATACCAAACCGGAAACTAGTGTTTATGCTCGGCGAGGACAGAAGATTGCCAAAAACGTAGTTTTTGGACAAAAGATAAACAAATTTCGAGTCGAGGCCATATTTGTACATATATATATATTTGCTTACCTTGCTAGAAAATAAGCTATTCGAAATTTTGTCACTCAACGGTATGGCGGATGACATCTTAAGCACAGTCTCAAAGTTCGCTGACTTGAGGTGTTTTTTAAATTCTGGGTAAAGTGCGAATAGAACACCTTCGGTGTCATCACGATCCTTCTTGAGGACATTTTGCAACGATGTTAATACGCTCATCCAGACGGTCCAGCGAATTGGATTATCGTCAATGTGCTTCATCAGGCGGCGAATGAGAGCCTACAAAAAAAAAAAAAAAACAAACAAACTCACTCATATCACCTTTGTAAGAAATTCAGATTGTTCTTACCTTTCCTTTACGAACATTCATCATGGCGACAACCTTGTCGTGTGTTAGGCCAGCAATTAATCGAGCTAAAAGCACATCTTTCGGTTCCAATTCATAAGCGAATTTATTTTTCAGAGCGGGATTTATTGCTGACTGAGGGGTGTCGGCTGATTTTTCATCGCCAGTTGACACTTTGTTCGCATTTTCCATCATTTCCAAAAGCAAAAGACGTTCAGTTTCTTTCTTTTTCTGTAAAAATAAAATAAATTAACGTGATGTAAAACCTAAACGTGCTGCAACTCACCTTCATTATGATGGTTGCAATAGCAGCTGGATTGTCTAAGTCCTCCAGTTTCAGAACAATCCTATAGAGCGTCTCGATGTGCAGCAAAACGTGACGCGACTTCCTTTGCGCTGACAATTCTATGTTCGTGCTTAGTTGTGGACTACCCTCGGGGCCCATAATATCCATGTCGATTATCTTTCTCGGAGCAGTTACACTGCCATACTGCAGCTTGCCCAGCGAATTCTCGAACTTCAACGGCGTGAACACATACTTCCGTTGCTGGTCTTGATCGTTCTTCGTCTCAGAATTTCTGCGTTCGCGATTGTTCTGCCCGTTACGGTTGTTTGTCCCGTTCTTATTGCCCAATGAGACGAGTATCAATTGCGCATGCCCCTTTGGCTGAGTGAGTGGATGATTCAATTGATTATCCTTGTGGGTCTTGCTCTGGCCTGAGTCACCGTTTAACTCAGCTTTGCGCTTCTTAAACACCGTGTAGTAGTAGTCGTCTATGTACGGGGTATCGGTGTTCAACTGTGTTAACTGAATGCTAATCAACCAGTGCTTGTCGCGAGTACTCATCAAATTGGCGTACTCGTCATACTCGTCGGGAAGATTGCCGTTTGAACGTAGCCCACTGCCACCTGAGTGATTGTGACCGGTGTTCTGGTGATGACTGTTGCTGCTGTTACCGCTGTGATTGTTGCTGTTAGTGCTATGTTTACGTTCTTGGCGGTTATGTTGCTGCTGCTGCTGCATATGCGGATTGCTACTCATGCTGGTGTTGGGTAAATTGTAACCGTGGCGGGTATTCAGCAATGGGTGATTCTGCTGGATCTCCTGAACCAAACGCTGGTTAAACATATTGTAGGCAGACGCTGATCCCACATTTGGGTTCATTAGACTCGGGTGCGGAGGCAATCGAGGTGGCACCAATGGTGGAACTACTGGACGCATCGCATTAAAGTTCGGATGCATTGCAAAGTTGTTCAAAGCAATTGGTAGATTGGGCATAGGGCGTGGTGGATAGTTAGGAATCTGATGCGGACCCGGTAAACCTGGTGGAAAGAGCGGAACAGCAGGATAGCCAGACGCCAAATGTCGATTGTGGGGATTTGGCGGTCCGCCTGGGTGCATGAGTGGATGTTGTTGCGGGAGGTTATTGAAGTTGGGGCGAGGACCATTAAAGCCTGGCGGAGGACCAGTTGCGTTTGGGAATTGAAACTTTAGCGCTGGCTGATGATGGTGTGGCTGTTGTTGTTGATGCTGTTGTGGGTGATGATTTACCTGATGCTGCTGTGCTTGTGGCTGCAGTGGTGGTGGTTGTTGGTGTTGTTGTTGTGATGACTGTGGATGTTGTGGTTGAGTGTGCGAAATTGTTGGTGTCTTCGGTTTAGGAGTTGATGCTATCATTTGAGAAGTATGATCAGCTTGGCGCTGTTGTTGCTGATGCTGTTTCTGTTGCCTGTGTTGTTGTTGTTGTGTTATAATGCTTCTTTCAATGTCTTCCAGAGTACAGATTTTCGGAGTATTCGCTTGATTCGGTTGCATCCCAAACGAAGGTCGTGGGACCTGTTGGATCGGAATTGGCTGGCTTGGTTTCACAATTGCTGGCGCTTGCTGTTGGGCACTGTTAAACGGTGCCGGAAAGTGTTCACGCAGAAAATCCTCGGGATTCGAATAAAGCAGGCTGTGTCTTTTGTCGTTGCTATTGCCCATTATGTTACCCGACGTCCGTGAACCTACAACAGGATTTGCCCAAACAAGCGGATCAAGATTAATGCCAGCATCGCTATCATCAAAAGCAATATCAACATCATCTAATTTCATTCCGGAAAGATTTATTTCCAGATCCGAATCCTCTTCGTTCTTATTGAGTTTTGAAGACCTTGTGTTGGGCACATCGGTCATACGAACCAGATTCTCGTGAACCTCTTCCCAGTCACCATTGATGGCCGAACCAAAAGTTTCGTCATTTAAGGCGTCGTATTCCTCTTCGGGAGGCTCGGCGATACGTCCTCCTCCATCATCGTCCAACTGGTTAAATAAAATTAAAAATATTGCATCAGCGACATTAAACATAATCACTATACTTTCAGGACGAATTGATGCGCATTCAAGTGAAAACTTTGATCGGCGGAAAAAGCGATAAAACAGTTTGTTTGATCAATGTCAATGAGCCAAAGTAAAGTTGCTCAACTTTTTGATCAATGTATCACTACAGCAAAGCAAACGAAAGACTTTACAATTTTGAAAATTTTAGAATAATTCTCACGAAACGAAATCAATTGTCATGCGCCAAAGTAAAGAAACTTTGAAGCCACCGTCTTAATGAAATTTGTCCTGGTATGAAACGAAGGCGTAGTACTCTTATGGATATCAGTCAAAAGCTGAACTGAGTTTGAAACTTTGAAGTCCAACCTTTCAGACATTATTAATGCAAAACCCATATACAAATAAAATACTTGAAGTGACAGCCTATAGAGTGCCAATCCCAGCTTTCATGTTGTGCGTTTGACGTCTGTGTGATGGTTAGTTCTGAATGTAAGGTTTGATATTAGAAATGTTCCCCGTCATCTTTCTTCTTCTCGACGATGATGGAGATCGTAGAAATGCGTCCAATTAAAAACGTATGTGCTTTGTAAACAGACCAGCACGTCAACTGTAGATAGGTTTTCAATTTCTACAGAAAACCACAGCTAAGAGGAAACATAAAGAAGACTTCTTCAAATAAAAATAAATAAATAAAACAAATGGCATAGATAAACATTAACCAGAATTGCGGGGGGGCATACAATACCCAATCAACACAGTTGACACTTGAATCGATGACTATCAGCACAATATAGCAACATTTTTTTTAGAAAAATCAGTAACTTGAGAAGTAAAACTAATGCAATGTAAGCTCTTCAAAGTACTGAGGACGTTGTAGAGACAGAACAGCTATTCATTAAACATCAGAAAGAAAATAAATGTGCAACGTGCGCTGAACTTACAAGTACCTATAAAGTGAGCTTTCCCTGGTGATGAAGCAGATAGTGTTAACAGATAGGCGTCTTCACTAAATTGGACCTGCCGGAGCAATAAAATGTCACCTCAAGCATGTGGACTACACTAACGATGTTTGCTTGCTTTCGCACATAACAATGGACCCCTACCAAATAGTTCACAGTAAGTCAAAAGAAAATGCTTAATTGAGTACTACCGACCTCTCAGGAGATTTGACGCTATAAACGCGAAAGAGGACCCGAAACACTTCCTATGCAACTAGGAAAACAGTCCTAAGCGTACACTTCTTTAGTGACACGAGATAACTGTCAACGATGCCACCAAAGGAAATTCTAAAATTGATGGATTCGAGTTGGTTTAAGGAAGTGAATCATTAGTGAACAGCTTACAGGTCTCCTTAATTCCTCATAGGAATCCTTGAAAATCACACGAGAAATGCAATGGATCTACGAAAATCAAAGAGATGCGACACGGTACATCAAACTAATCTAACCTAAAGCAATTAAAGTGAATATTAATCGTCAAAGTGAACGTTCTCAGTCTTTCAAATCCATACCCAGACGTAAGTAGGCATTATCGGGCAGTTTCTGCTTTATTTATACAGTCCAAAAACCTAAAAAAGTTACGCTATTGTCAGCTATGATTGTTTATAAATATGTACAAAGCGTTGTATGTAAATACCTATAGCAACAAACGTGGAGCAAAACTGCTGAATAAGACCATTGTGACTAAATTGTAAAGAGAAGAATCGCGCTGCAGTGCCCCAAATAGAGGGTAGTAACTTTTTTTCAACCCATCTACCTTGGGACGGATATGAGCATCCCACAAAGTTATTCATTCAAAAGCCTTTTTATATTCATTTTGGCAAAACAATGGTGTAGACGCGTGTACTTTATAAGGAGTGAATAAGCGCGACTTTTGTAGTTTTCAGAGAAAAATCTTTCGGATGATTTTCGATCCCGTCTTCACGACGGTGAGTTAAAAAATCATGATACGGGCTATTGGCGACATCGATCTATTCAAAAAAAAGTCCAAATACTAAAATTAAGATGGTTGAGACTTGTAGAGCAGTCGAACTCTTCAAATCTACCATCGAGGGACGGCGCAATAGAGGAATAACCCGTCTCAAGTAAAAGAAACCTGCAAAAATACAACCTAGCTAACGGTCAAGCTGCCAAGAGCTTGTTGGTTGAGACTCAGGTCAGCCCTAGACACTAAGCTTGTAAAAAGGCAGATGAAAAGAGTGCATCTAACTTGCTGTGCTCTAATGTTCGTTGTGCGTTAGAAATAAAGAATTCGCGTTATTAATTAGACCAAATTCTAATATTTAAGAGAGAATGAAGGCTTCCACTTTCTGCAACAGAAAATCCATACCTTGTTGATGAGCTTTGGAATTGGAAAGTGCGATTTTTAGCAATTATAGCCGTGCCCATTTTCCACTTCGAAATTTAGAAGAAATTACGATAAGCGGAGTGATGTTGGCCCATGCGCTTGCAAATAGATACATACAAATATTTGGCGTGAAAGCCCGTAGAGCACCAATGCCTAACTACTCGCAATCATTCATAACTACTGTGCATGATAAACTTTTTGCACGAATGGAACCATCCCACAGTTTTATTGCCGACTCCTAACGACAATTGGAGGAGCCCTTTATAAAAGATTAGGTATACTCTTTGGGGCTTTCTCATTGCCCGGCGAGAGGTGATGCCCCGAAAAACATTTGGGTGTTTTGCTGACTCGAACCTGTCACCACGCTTAACAGTCCAATGCATTAACCAAGACGCCGCGACGACCACGGCTCATATTCTTGGAAACGATTAAAAATTTAATGGTGAGTCCCCTCGCACTCGCTTCTTGATGTGTTATAACTGTTTTGTGAAGAACGAGTGAAAACTTTATAAAAAAAAGATTTTGGGATTCAACTCTAGTAAAAAAAAAAAAAACCTAATAAGAGCTGTTCGTATGTACATCACGACAATGATCAATTCCCAAATTAAATGTCGCAATTCCAGAAATAATATATGTAGACTTCCCCAAATCCCCCTTCCAATAGACAAAAAAAAAAAAAACGCACCATCAAGTCGATTAGCCAGCAAAGTGACACAATATCATATAGGTCGGTCTTATCAGTAATCTAAAGCCTACAACGCAGTTACAATTTAACGTAAATCAACAAATAAAACATTTTATGTCCATTTATACACCGCAAGTTGATTTGGAAAAGGGCGGCCACGGGAGATAATTATACTGTATGGAGCCGAATACGATGGCGCTTAACTTCATTTTTTTTTTTCTTTTTTTGTTTACATAAGAATGCCACATGGGTAGTAAGTACAAAAGAAGTTTATAGTGTTTTACAGCCTCAGTGGAATGTATGTACAATTATGTGGGGAAACTTTTGCCAAAAAAACAATGACGACACTCGTACACATTTTTGGGGGCACCATCAGCGCGACACCATCGACAAAGGGACGAGAAAGTGTTGGTGGAATTTGCCAAGGTATTTTTGTGTGCGAATTTCATCCAATTCTAGCACAATTTCGTGGGGAATTTTGAATGGACTACGTTGAGAATATATTTAACTTACCGGTGCTGAGGTATCAAATCCAAAAAACGAGTCTTCCATCGAGAAAATTTGTTTATTTCACATGAAAATGTCATGACTTGTCACACATTCACATATGTTGAAATCATGGCCGCCGACAACGTTCGAAAGTGATAGAACAGTGCTCGAAGAGGAGTGTGAATAGTGGGATATTTGTGATAAATGTCATTTGATGGTGGTACTGAGGTGGATAATGCATTGAAGTAGTAACATGAGCGCTAGATGAGTATAAATATTAAGTTTTATCAAAAATTCTATTAATTGAGGATACTTCCTTCAAAATTTCATAAAGTGCCAAATAAATGCAGTTAGTGCTTGATAAAAAAGACTTAAGACCAAAGAAAATGCAAATAAGAAAGGTGATACGCCCAACCAGGCATTCGGTGAAGTCATGGGATTTAGTATAGTACACTGAGTTAGTCAAACCTATGCTTACGTATGTCAATTTCGTGTAATCGCAGGATATAAGACAGGTCACTTGCCTTAATGCTGTTAAGAAGATACAAATACAAAGTTTAACAGAGGCAATAATAACTCTCACAACAGGGCTTAACCATCTCTTTCTGGAATGAATGGAGACCAGCGAGGCCCGAATAGCTTAAACTATTTCCTTAAATAGATGGATGGAGGAGTAGGCGTATGAGATCTTCATGACCTTGTCTTGTACAGTGTCACTTTCATTGTTCGAGAGAGGCCTTTGCTACTCAGTTGTCTTCTTAGCCGAAAGAAACAGCGATTGATATCGGTGTTACTGTCGTGGTCTGAATTAATAGCGGGGCTTAGGTAGACAAAATCATAGTTGTATCTGTCCGAGACGTCAATGTTGGGTGTTCTGCACGAACTTTTGAAAGATTGTGCTTCTGTTATTGGCGTTTGAGCTCTGCATAATTCTTTCAAAAACAAAGGATTTTACCGACCTTGATGGAGTATCACCGTTATAATACACAGATGGACGAACTCCAAGGCTGAACATTACTCTGTATTGTTTATCTCTTTAAATGCTGTCGTACGCGGTCTCAAAATCGAGTTTCCGAAACGAGAAAGAAACATTTATAGCTCGCTCTAAAATGTCCTCGCACATATAGTGCTTCATTAGAAAAAATGGAGAATAAAATTCCCATTTTTAATTTCCTATTTGCGAAACAAATAACCCATTATTGCGACTGTCATTTGCAGTCCGGTTTCCGACTTTCGAATTCGATAGTTTCAAATTGTTGACGTTTTTAGACAACCACACCAACCACATTGGTTGATTGGTCGCAGTTCTTTCAACTCTGTACTTCTGCTTCGTAAGCTTAAACAGAGTTGTGTGGATTCAATCATAGCCGTAGGTGTTAAGCGCCTCATAAGGGCGTAATTTGCTTAGTTGTTTTAAAAGCAAGTGTTAGCTATAGCTTAAGACAATTATCGCACCTCGGGCGTCGAAGAGTTTAGAACATCTTTCTTTCGCCGTAGATCCCAAGACATACTTACCCAAGATGACTCCAAAACCAGAGGGCACATACCTCGGCTTCGACTTAAGCACCCAAAAGGTAAGTTTAAATTAACCCTAGTATATGTACTTGAACGCAGATGTGTTCACCTTCAAATAGCCAATTAGTCATAAGCTATCACCAAATAAACTGACTTTCTTCGTCTCCCAAATGGATGAGGTTTCAATTTATTTAAGTTTTATGACCTAATTGGAGATGGAAATGAGAGAAATATCTCCGATGACAGAGACTGATTACCAAACTACCTTCATTGCTTGAAATTTGCAATTGAAATTGTATTCATTTCCATGTCACTGTTAACTTTCTTTCATGGATTGCACCTCTCGAAGGAGCTGAACCTTAATTATGCATGATTTTGCAAAAGTGTTGGTTTGCACTATCCCTTCTGAGCAGCTGTAGGACAAATATAGGTCGTTTGCCCACAATCAATGTTTCTGTTATCTGTTAGCTGACTCCTCAGTTAATTTATTATAATTATCTACATAACGTTTTAATGTTTTTTTCAATGCCATATAATTCAATCGTTTTTTTTTCGTTTTGCTTTGATAACATTTCATGGCTTATCATTTGATGAGCCTTCTATTCACTCCAAAGTGGTGTCATTGTTTACGTAAAATGTTTTCTAATAGAAAAGTTAAACAAGTTCTAAAGGAATAAACAAACGATAAGACACTTGCCATTTGAATTAAAGTTTTTCACGTTTCTTTGGTTTCCCCCTTGGGATCCATTAAGTTTGGGGTGCAGCCGAGTTTGTTTAATCGTTACAAATAAGGTGCGACTTACTCACGTCATCTGAAAATAAAACGTTGATTGGCTCTTCACCTTTTATTTTGGGTTGAATTTCATTTTGAGGGCAATTGTTTTAATTAATTAATTGCACGTTGCCTGAGAATTCTTTGGATTACCAACTCAATTTCAGAATATGAAACCTTAAATTAAACAGTAAACGTACACGGATACAAATTGAAGAAATTAATTCGTTCTGTAAAATGTGGGTGGATACCCTATTAGGCACAAGGTTTCAACTAAGTGATTGAGTAGCATCGAATGTTGTGTGGAGTTAACTTTCACCCCTTAGTTAGTCTTTTAGGCGATTACCCGACGTTGGCAATGTTCTCACGACTCGAATTAAATGTGTTTCTTCCCACAATTGTTCATAAAAACAATGAAAGACATTGAAAGTTGGAATTTAAGAGAAATATTCATGGGATTTGAGATGAATCGTGTTGGTGACATAAGCTTGTTGGGGGTTCATTAATCCTCTTTTGTCATCCATCGGGCCACAAGAACTCGGTTATCATGATGCGGTAGCGAATGCTATTCATGCAAAATTCATTTACGAAGTAATTATCGAAATATTACGGCCCAATCATTCTATTTTTCCAAAAACTGCATTAAACCAGTCGTCGAGGACGCCATGGTTTCTCATGGATCATTCATCGTTGAAGAATATTTTCTTCGCAAAATCTTCGTCCTCTTTTTGTATCTTAAGAACTCGCCTGACGAGCTGTCGGCGTTTAAAACGGTTTGCTAGCTTGAGTTGCAGCCTAAATTTGTATGCATTGAGTTTAAGGTTTTGCGTGGGAATTCGAGGCAGGGAGCTTTTTGAAAATGTTCGCGACTCTCAGCAACACTTCCATTTACTTATCACTGGACCATGCTAGTGTTTTACAAGCGAAAATACAGGCTGTGATGGAAACCAGCAACTTTGTAATCATATATCCTGTTTCCCGTTGTGGGTTTTAGGCTAAGACTAGCGCTTTCTTAACGTTTTTTGCTACTATTCGCCTTTTCATGGTTATACCGATGGAATTCCCGATTCGTATTTTAATTAGGCCAGAAAAACCTCGGAAGACGTAGGTTCACGAATGAACGGCTTAAACATTGGAGCATAACGTAAACTATGCTTTGCCGATTCGGCTGGCGATATCTAATTCGGTTTTAACATCTATTGAAATATTAGAAAATCCCCGACTCTCTCTACCGATTGTCCAGCAATGCACACTTGAGCCAATTATTGAAGATACACACTTCCAAAGCTGATTAGTTTTGTTTGCATAGTGTTTATCTTCAGCCTCACAACGTTAGCTGTCATTTGGTGGTCGTGGTGGTCCATTATTCAGATGAGATGTAAGAGTTCATCGAATTCGACAAACCCGCACAAAGTACCCTTATAAATGTGCGCCCTAGTTTTTAAATTGGCTTATACTGTGATCAGGTGTTTATTTGTTATTCCTCAAGCTTGAGAGATTGCTCACACTAACAATCTTTTTTTTTTCAGTTGAAAGCGGTTCAGTTAGCCGATAACTTGGAAGTTTTAGCCATGGCTGAAGTAAAATTCGATTCGGACTTGCCAGAATTTCGAACAACGGGTGGAGTCAACTCTGGACCAAATAAAGACGAGTAAATGATGATAAAAGCGGTTTCCTATTTCAATTTACAATTTGCTTTTGTAGATTTTACGTTCAACCTGCAATGTGGGTGAAAGCCATCGATATTGTCATGGATCGCTTAGTAGTCCAAGGTGCAGATTTCAGCTCGGTTTCTGCTCTTGGTGGTTCAGCCCAAGTATGTTAACTTAAAGACGTCTTTTGTAATGAAATTACATTTTTATAACATTGATTGCAGCAACATGGTTCCCTTTATTGGTCTCGACGTGGTCTCCAGTCCCTCAAAACTCTCGACCCCGACAAGTTTCTCCACGTACAAATCGACGATTCTGCCTTCGCTCTAACTCGCACACCCATCTGGATGGATGGATCCACTAAGAACCAGTGCATGGAAATGGAAGTAGCCATTGGTGGTCGAAATGAAATGGTTACCATAACTGGATCCAAATGCTATCCACGCTTCACTGGCCCGCAAATTCGTAAAGTCTACCAAACACGTACGCATGCGTATGAGGATGCTAGGCGAATCTCACTGGTGAGCAGCTTTCTGGCGTCGATATTCTTAGGTGATGTTGCACCTATCGATTATGCCGATGCTTCCGGAATGAATTTATTCGATATCAATGAAAAAATATGGTCAACTGCTTGTTTGAATGCATGTGCTCCTGACTTGGAGGAACGTCTAGGCATTCCAGTCAAGACATGCTCCATATTGGGCAATGTAGCTGAGTTCTTTGTACAGAGATTTGGTTTCCCATCAGAATGCAAAGTTGCTGCATTCACTGGAGATAATCCATCTGCCTTAAGTGGAATGCTGGTGGAAAAAGATTGGCTTGTTATGTCTTTGGGAACAAGCGACACTGTAATGATGGGATTGGAAGAGCCAACGAAGCTGGAGGAGGGACATGTTCTTTGTCATCCAACACTTACGAATGAATTTATGGGATTGTTGTGGTAAGTGGAAATAGATTTGATAATCATTTGTTTTTTTTTGGGTCTTAAAGTATGTTTTAGCTTCCGAAATGGGTCCTTGGTTCGAGATGTGACTAAACGTGTTGAGGCAAACGACAATTGGGACAACTTTACCGAGCTTCTAGACTCAACACCACGTGGCAACTATGGAAATATAGCCTTACACTTTCATTCGGTTGAAATAATTCCACATGCAAAGGGAATTCTTCGATGGAATAAGGCACACTCTGCTGGGTGTGTAGATGCTGCACAGGGCGCCGTAAAGTAAGAGTGATGAAAACAATCCCTTGCGATTTGAATTATTCAGGTTATGCTTCCTTATTTGAAGATTTGGATCGCCTCAGACTGAAATCCGTGCCTTAATAGAAGGACAAATGCTGCATCGTAGAGCAGTCGCTTCTGACATGGGTTTTCACTTTGGTTAGAGAACATAGATGAGGGAATCTTATCAGATCGTAATCGTATCTTTTACATTTCTCACTCTTTTCAGGAGAAAATACAAAAATAATAGCTACCGGTGGAGCCTCAGTCAATAAATCAATTTTACAAGTGATCTCTGATGTTTTCAATGCTCCTGTTTACATTCAGGTTTGTTTCATTTCAATTCATTTCGTTTCGTTATGAGTATGTCTTTATTTGAAATTGTAGAAAGACAGCGAAGCCGCTGTTCTTGGAGCTGCATACCGCGCAAAATATTCCCTCTATTTGGAGCAATTCAAGAGTGAAGAATCAGCCGATCAACTGAAACCGGAACACTATCACGATTATATAGTGCAATTCATACCAAATCATCTGCAAAGAATCTGTGATCCAAGCAAAGACAGCGAGGCAGTGTATACACCAATGTTGGAAAGATACCGAGAGATGGCCAGAATTTTAGAAAGCAATAGAAAGTAAACAAAAAAATAGTAAAGACATATCATTAGAGCAATAACGACATTCCCGCAATCGAAATTGGTTATGATTATGTGAAGGAAAACCCATTTTTAGATTAAGTTTCATGTTAACAACTCGCAATCTTTTGATATTCGGTAGTTTTTAGCTTCATATAAGGATCTTAAAGTGCAATTTTTACTGAGGAATCTGTGATTAAAAAGAAAAACAAAAAAATATTACTTCGCAAACTAATGGAGGAAGGAAGCAAAAACATGTGCACAGCATGCTGAATCTATTTTTTCTGCTATCTAAATTGTTTTTAATTTATTTTTAAGCAGAACTCGCATTTAGTCTTTAATTTTATTTGTTATGTAACAATTGTTATATTTTGATGAATATATACACTTTGTTCAATTTGCAACAGATGCTGATGTTTTTATAAATGCACAAGACAATTGGGAAGACTTTGTCAGCACTATATCTCGTTTTTTCTAACAATTTATTTCAAAATGAAACCGTCGTTTTCTATTTCGAAGTTAACTCCGATAATCAATTATTCCGGCAAGTGAACATCATAACAGGAAGCTATTGTCAAAGTTGGGTCGCGGTTGATATGGAAAATGGCTATAAGTCCAATTTCGCAGTAGATTTTCGATTCCAAATCGACATTGGGTCTGGTCGATTGATTTTACCTCAAATCAAAAGTTGGCCCTGATAAATCTCAGTATGCCAATCAGTGTGGCTTACACACTACATAGGCAAGTGAACATCATAACAGGAAGCTACTGTCAAAGTTGGGTCGCGGTTGATATGGAAAATGGCTATAAGTCCAATTTCGTAG
The DNA here is from genome assembly GCA_951813785.1 of Criorhina ranunculi. NCBI lineage: Eukaryota > Metazoa > Arthropoda > Insecta > Diptera > Syrphidae > Criorhina > Criorhina ranunculi. The sequence continues at coordinate 23,378,942 of OX638381.1, forward strand.
TAGATTTTCGATTCCAAATCGACATTGGGTCTGGTCGATTGATTTTACCTCAAATCAAAATTTGGCCCTGATAAATCTCAGTATGCCAATCGGTGTGGCTTACACACTACATAGGCTTTTTCTCGCCTATTTCTCTAAATAGTCTGTCCCATGTGCTGAAGTCAATGAATTTTGAGGTTTTGGGCAGTCAGAGAGCAAATGTTTGATGGTTTCTAGCTCATGTGCATTGTAAGAGCTTCGTCTATAGACTGGAAAATTGATTTCTAGTCTTCTAAGATATTTTTCGTCGTATAAGTTCTGTTTTGACCAAATTGTAGGAGGGCCATATTTTCCCGGTTTTGGCAGTTTGGTAAACTGATCTGCGAGTGTTATCCTTTACAGCACCCATCGGAATGTGGACTCTTCCTGCTTTGAATCTGTGAAGCGTTATCCCTAGCCTGGCTAGTCTCTTTTTGACAAACAATAAACCCAGAAGACCTTAAACTGACAGCCCAACCGGCGAGTTACCTTCTGCACTACCAATCTAGGAAATCAAACTGCCTTGGCTATCAATAGAGATAACTACATTTCGTTTGCCAGCATCTTCTTGGAAGAAGTACAAACATGCGACGCAACATACTTTTTAAATTGAATTCAAATTAATACTTCATCTGCCGTTATAGTTTACTGTATTTTAAAACACAATTTATGATCTACGAACTAACGGTATAGAAAATAATTTTAAGCTCCTTCAGATTTACTACTTCTTACGTCCACCACGTTCCTTGATTTGCAAGTAGACAGTTGTGCCATTGAGTAAATTGTAGAAGGCCATCGTGTTGCTGTCTTTAAAGAACATACCCTGCAACGAAAAGATAAGACATGTTTAAAATTCGCCCTTTCACTTTATCCTTTGTATAGTTTACCTCGTAGGAGATCTTTTGTTTAGCTGGCGGCATTCCAGTCTCATCTTGAATCTTCGACTTTAAGCTGGCTACCGTATCCGTTAGAGCCAAAGAAACTGCAATTGTTTGACCATTAAGCTTCCATTCAGACTTGTCAGTCATGTTTGGAATTTGAATTTGGATCGTAATGGGACTCTGTGAAGTTTGGTGACGTGCGTGTAAAGTATGAAAGAATAAATCCACAAAAAATGTAATTACCTTATGCATTGTTATAAATTGCGCTTCTGGAATGAGGTGGTCCTCGGAACGAAGTTTCTTATTTGGCGGCTCTTCTTCAACGGGAACAGGGATTGGTGGCATCATATTGCTTTGATCCATAACCGGGGGAGCTGGAGAGATTTGTTGAGCTCCTGGTTGCATTGATGGCATGTACCCAACCTGAAAGGGTGGTGCTGTGGGAGACGAGATACTTAACAAAACTGAGTTTGTCTATCAGAATTTGAACTTACGCATCATTGGAGGTGGACGCATTTGCATCATCATGACCGGAACGGGTGGGGGAATCGGTTGCATATTCGATTGTGCAGTAACTGGTTGGCCTGAGATCGATTTTGACTGCGAACTGACAGGAATCTGATTATGAGTTGGTGGCTGCGGAGGCGCCGATAGAATCGATTTGTTTGATGCTGGCTTGGGTCCAATTTTCTCCTTCTCCTCGTCAGGCAAGAGACCCTTCACCTTATGAATCTGATGAATTTGATCCTCCAAAGTGATATTGGCTCTGGCGGCTCTAGTTGCAGCCTCCACACTCGACGTGTGGCCGTCCCAAGTCACACGATCATCTTTCTTCGTCTCTTCCTCGCCTAATTTCTTACCGATTACGGTTTCCTCATCGCCAACACCGAAAATATCCGTACGTCTCTCGGCCAATTGCTTCAAACTGGCCTCAATAGCCGTGCCAGCTGCGTAGACAGTATCTTGATTGATTTTGTCCACCGTGTGCTTGTCACGTTGCTCCACCCAGCGTGGATCTAGCAAACCAATACGCATATGTTCAGCCACTTTGGATGCCGGAATACGTTCGCCAGTAATGGGCGAGATAAGAAACTCATCTGTCTGAGATGGTTTAACAGGCTTTTGATTCTGTTTCGGATCATATTTTTTAACCACAACTTTATCGTGAGTCGGAGGCAACATCGGAGTAACTGGTGGTTGCATTTTACTAATTGCCGATGGAGTATCTTCATCGCTAGATGCTTCATCCATATCTTGAACTTGTGTATTGTCTTTTTTCGATTGTGAAAATGCAGAAGCCGCTGATTTGTGATGTATTCCTGTACGATTCTCCATTTGAGAAAGCTTAACAGCAGGAGGAGCTTCATGACTATCGTCGTCATCTGATTCAATTTGCATTTCAATATCACCGTCGTCTTCCATTAAGCGCTCTTCCATAAGAACACGTGCACCGACTTCTTCGGGAGTCGTTGGCGGTGGGAAGTTACCCGTCTCGAAAGGTTGGTAATCGACCGTTTCGACGACAACAAAGTCATGCCAATCGATTTGAGCGTAAGCCACTAAGAGAAGGAAAGAAAATATTCGGAGGTTAATGACGACAATGCCACCCGTTATATACTTTTTACTTGACTGCTACATCAAGATTGATGGTAAATGTTGGCGAGCGAATGGAGTTAAAACTACAGCCATGTACAGCTGGATTACTAACGCTGTCGACTTTACGCTTTCATAAGTAGAATCAAGATAAAGGAACGACACATTATATTGAGAAGAAGAATGTTTCGCTTACCTCTTTCCTTTTCAATTTTCTCCTCCTCGCGACGCCTTTGAATTTCTTGATGTCTCTGCCAGTTGGCTCGGTACTTCACTTGATCTAGTACCAGATTCATGCTTACACGCGAGATAATACTTTCGGTTTTCAATTTCGCCATGAGGTCCTTTGGTGGAATCAAAATTTTCGTATACTGTTCCAGAAGTTTTGTGAAGTACTGAAACAACGAATGCTGGGGACGCAAAAAATCAAATTGATAGTTCCTCTGTTCACGGTTCATAAGATTAGTCAGAAATTGGCGACCATTTCTCGCTACAAATTGAGCGGTAAGCTTTACAATATCCCTGAAAAATAGAACCACAAATACAATGTGAAGTAACAGCTAATGTTCTACTTACAAATCCAAAGCAGAAATCGATGGCGGATCGGCAACAAACTCAAATTCTACTGGTGGTTCTTTAGGAATAAATTGCTGTTCAGCAACTTGCTTCAACAATTCCTGCTGCTTTTGCTGTGCAGCTGTTGTGACAGAGAGTTGCTTTAGTCCGGGAACCAAAGCTTGCCCTGAGTCTAAAAGGTATCAAATCATGTCAATTTAATTTTAAATAGTTCAATGCATGCTTACCTTTTCCTTCCCTAAATTCATTAACCTTATGCCGATAGTAGGCGTGGTAAGGATCCCCTGGACTTAAGAAATTAAACTTGGGATTTCCCAATTCATTTTGACGAATTCTCGCTTCGAATTCTGGTCCATTTCTGGCGACGAAACTTGCAGTTTTGTCAACGATATCTTTGTGCACATATTCATAGGAAAATTAACTTCGAAAATGAAGGAAAAGCATCTCTGAAAATAAAGAAAAATTGTTTTCGAAAAAAAAGGATACTTCTAACCTCCGGTGGAGGATAGATAATGCCGATAATTGGTCCGGAAAGAGTTTTTCCGGCTGGCTCTGGTTCCTCATCTTGTTTCGGCGGAACTTCTGCGTCTAACGAGGGCATTTTTGTTTTTAAATTACTTATTACAACGCTTTATTCGGGATAAAAAAAAACTTTTCGCTTGTAAAAAAAATTAACACAACACGAAACACGATCCAAAACGTTGTCGTTGGCGGCTGTCATTTGTGACAGCAGATGTCATTTATGTACGTGTTTGTGATAAACACTGAGTTCAGAGGGGACAATTTTGTTAATTTTGCCCCCCATTTTGTACTATTTTTTTTTGCAACAAATTTGTGTCTAAATTTCGGAATAGAGACGATTCCCTCAGGTTTTTTCCATTTTCAGGGAGCTCTTTCCAAGACTATGGGATAGGACTATGGATAGTCACGAAGTTAATACACTCGTTTGACTCTCAGCTACATTATCAGGCTATTAGTAAGTGCGGTAACAGCGAAATGTACTATTAGTAAGTGCTTTTAAGTAAGTATGGAACAGCAGGGGGTTCCCTCCCCACGATTGGCGGTGAAAAGTTGAGAAATTTCAGGTTTTGTCGTTTTCATGGAGCTCTTTCCAAGACTTTGGGATAGAACTACGGATAGTCACGAAGTTAATACACTCCTTTGACTCTCAGCTACACTATCGGGCTATTAGTAAGTGTGGTAACAGCGAAGTGTACTATTAGCAAGTACTTTTAGATTGGTAGGTGAGGTGGGCACTAGTCCCTTATCACTGCGGCCACAGGTGGGCCTATTGTGATAAAAGCAAGTGCTTTTAAGTAAGTATGGAACAGCAGGGGTCCCTCCCTCCTCGAAAAACTCCCGCCGTTCGACGGAGAAAGAAATCCGGAATTCTCTTGAGCATAAAAGTATGCTACAATATGATTTAGTAGTGATTTGTAAGTGAATTTAATTTTTTATTTGTTATTTATTTATTTGTCTGAATTTCTGAATTGGAATAATAATAATGGATATTCTATAATTTTCTATAGAATACATTTTTTAGAAAAATTGAAAAATATTACATACTCTTCGAAGTTACTGGTATTATTTTAGGACGAATCGTTATTCATAAAATTCATACAGAATTTCCTTTTTTGAACGATTTTTCTTTATAATCAACACAAAGTAGGGCACCTGGAGGATGGATTAGCGCAGAATAAGGTTGCCACGGGTTGGAAACTCAAGATATCAGTCAGATATCCTTCAAATAAATGCTAGTCAGGCCAGAAAGAAATTTCAGAGATATCCAAGCAGCAGGAACAGATGAAAGCAATTGGCTCTACTGTCGATAGACACAATTACATACGAGTACATATACACCACATATCAGGTATTACATACTTACAAGACCAGCTTCTTAAGATTACGAAACGAAGAGTTTGGAGGAAAAGAAAACCTTGCATAGAAAGGACCTTCGCGGACCTTACAGCTTAACGAAATCGAAGAGTGCCGCGATAGGCGGTCTCTATATAGACGAGCATAGCGAGAGGCACGTTCTTTTAAAAGTCCGTGCAATAGCTCGCAAAAGCCGACGATATTGACATAATCGGAAGAAAGCAGCATGACGATGAAAGCAAGACCAAGTACATACCTATATGCCAATCAACAAGAAGGGACACCGAGCATCGACGTATCGGACAGACGTTAACCGTCGACAGGTATCACTTTGAGGTACGATAGTTTGGAATTTTGTCAATCTTACTTACATATGATGGCAGAGTTTAGAGTGAACCAGAGCCTCAACCACCAACAAGCATCTTGGTCGATGAAAGCAAGACCAAGTACATACCTATATGCCAATCAACAAGAAGGGACACCGAGCATCGACGTATCGGACAGACGTTAACCGTCGACAGGTATCACTTTGAGGTACGATAGTTTGGAATTTTGTCAATCTTACTTACATATGATGGCAGAGTTTAGAGTGAACCAGAGCCTCAACCACCAACAAGCATCTCGAGTCATGATCCTTAGCCAGCTGTCTCTAGATGAGTACGTCGAGTTGTCTACTAAGGTCTAGATCAAACACAGAATAACTCTTGCCAATCGCTTTTTATCAGGGTTCATAAGGGCGACAGGCTATCAAAACCCTCTCTCGACTAACTAAAATGGCTCTGATTATCTCATACAGGGTGATGGGCTTTATTAACAATGTTGCCCTACATTATTTTGAGAGAAATATCTTCGTCTGCATAATATCGATAGTGAGTGGAGGAGGGGTTGCAACGACGAACTGTTTGTGCTGTTTAGCGACATCGATCGAATCAGAAGATCTACGAAACATCGATTAAGATGGCTGTGACATGGAGAATCTTCGAATCCACACCAGGGGAACGGTGCAGGAGATTAAGACCGTAACTCAGGTGGTGCATTTATTGGCATGTGCAAACAATTGTTGGATAAGTCCCATGTCCAGCCCTGATTGTAGTACAATCATGAATAAAAAAAATATTCATAATTGTACGTTTGAATATCAACACGGAAAAATTCCACTTTGTTTGATAGGATCCGCTGAAATCTTTCCATAAATTACTTTGTTTACACTTGAACAGCTTCAATTGAAAAAGTTCCGTGGAATCTTTTTAAGAACGTTATGGAACGTTTTCCCCAAACGTGCCTAAATTAACAACTTCAATTAAATAACAAACAAATTTGCAGTCAGAGCGCAATTAACAAGAAGAAGCTTGGTTTCGTTCCTACACTGGAACACACTTCGAATACGAAAGTATTTCAAACTGCGATTAAACGCTATCAGCTTTGAAATTTTTTTTTTATTTTCTTTATTGCCGATGCAGGCCACGTTTGACTCACGTCACAGTAATAATTTCCGACCCCATTGGTCAACGAATGATTGCTCGATTTTTTTTTCTCGCAGTATCTTGAGAAAAAGTATCTGTCTCTGCCAGGGTATCTGTGTGTGTATAAATAACTTGCGAATGCAGAAATTATCGTCAATGTTTTGTTTTGTCTATTTGTCATTTAAATTTCCAGTCGATCATCATCAAAGATCATCCACTTCTTAACCTATAAGGAGATTACATCTCAAACTGTTGGTTCTTCCCAGCGAACCGTAGTTGACTAGCTAGATTCATGTATCTAATAAAATCGTATACTGAACCTACGCACTCAGAGCTCAGTCAATCTATAAAAAAAAAAAAAGAAACAAATCTCCTCCGCTGTGGACTTGTGGAATATTTACATAAATTCATTGGAGCTGGAGATTCTCTCAGCGGTTAACCATCATATTGACCAGTACCCGTCGGACAGTTGTCGTAATCGGTGATCAAATAATGTCACACTAGCATACTAAGTGAAGTGGAAGATCGTTTTCTAAGTTTTCGATTTTCTTTTTTGTTTTTGTTTGAATTTGTTTCGCAATTACGTTGTGATCTTTGGTAGATGGTGTGAAATATTTTTCCAAAAAATAATTATACGACTAGCGATTTAGTGAAAAATGGCTAGAGATTGTGGAAAAATAGTGCTTAGTGCGGTGCTCGTGATAAATATTTTCTTTGGAACATGTGTTAGCGGATTGTTTGAGTTTAAATCAGGTGAAGTTTTTTATTGGAAATATTTGTTTTTTTTTCTATGTCTATGCCTTGTTGGAGTAATTAGTTTTTAAAGTTTTATTTTTATTTATCTGCCAGAGGCAGTCGGGTGTATTTTTATTTTAGCTGAAGAGGTCGACCTGACAGCTGTTTAGGTGTAAACAACAAATCACTTCTGTTTCTTAGCCACTGGAATCAGTCGAGGGCAAGAAACCACCTCTAGGGATGTCGTCACTTTATTTTCCGATGCGTATAGCATAAGTATATCCGTATGGAATAATAGTTGTCAGATTTATCAATTTTTTGCATGGAATACTTCAAACAACATTAACCGGTTCATTCGCACTGCAACCACATTAGCTATAATCCCAAATTTCCTTACGGTACTTCTTTGAAGTAATCTAACGTTTTTACTTATTTATTTACTTGTGATAGCTCTACAGTCCGGAGTGTACCTTTGACTTAATTAACAAGCGTCTCCATCCAACTTGATTTTCAACTAGCTGCCTCCAGTTTCGCATGAAAATTTGGTTAAAGTCCCTTCTCGCTTGCAAGTGCAAGCATAGCCGTGGTCTTTGCTGACAGCATGGCTTTTGTTTTACCCTCGTTGACGGTTAAACGTAAAACCCATCTAAGCTGCTTTCGTTTCAATACGCACAAGCGCCCATGTTACGTTAATCCACATCAAAAGATTCGAAAGCATTGACGGAACTTCAAAGCCCACGCGATCTTAATATCGATAGCGATACAGATGTGGTACAACTCGTCGTTGTATCTCCTCCTCCAGTCACTGTGTATGTAGATGGGCCATTTACTAGCCCCCAAATAAAATCCTGATTTTGTCGCCCGTCGTCATCTCCTTATCTTCAATACCAAAATGAGTGTTACTTTGTTTTGAGCTAGTTTCTTGAGGATACTCAGACAGTTCTGGACAAGCTTACACCAAAAGTAAAGTAAAGCGGACGTCTTGTCTGGTACATAGTACTATAGCATAGACTACAGATCAGTAACGAGGGACGCTATGTCTCTCTGGATGTTCGCAAATCTAATTTGTTGGAAACCAGTCTTCCATCAACAGACACACAGTTGATGTTAGGTTCGCTCATGGACCATCTGGACAAAGTCAGGTTGCACTGTGGATTCATTTATGAGAAAACTTGGTTGTGGAGGCTTTAATTTCCGACTAAACCACCAATTAATCAGGATGTTATAAAATTCCTCATTGTCAAGACTTCAGTTTCTTCGGTAGGGTCGTACGCTTATTTTGGGCAAACCACAGCCATGTAATCACTTCCTCGGCTTAGAGAGTTTTAAATTCTCAATTTGTTTGTAGCCTCTGTGACATTAAGGGATTACCTCAAGAATGTGCCAAGTCGAGAATGCAAAAAAAAAAAACATGCACATTTTAAACCAAGTGCGGTGCAATTTATAGATAACTTTAAATCTTGACCTTTGCTGTTTAAAAAACAAAACCGGGATTTACAAAGTTTATTTTGTTTTCCAATTTTTAATGAAAAAACTTTATACAAATATGTAAACAATATAATGAGATAAGTTTTCTACGAATTGTTATCGCATAAAGAATTGCACATGATTGCAATGAATTGGCATTATTGTAAGTGCGATTTATTATTGCTCTAAATGTGTGACTAATTTGATTTCTATTGTGATTTAATTATTCACATCTACATATGTTCACACAAAGGTTAGTCAACACAGTTCTCTGTAAAATAAGTAGTAAAAATTGTTCATTAAAATTATTCTAAAACAAAAAGTCGACCATAAAGTTGTTTAATTGTTTGAAATATTTGAAACTACCACGTTGTTTAGAAACAGTCAATATTTATTTGAAGAAATTTTACTAACGAGTACGTTCTGTGTAGGTAAATAGAATTAATTGTGTAACTGAGCTACATATGTATATCTGAATCTAAGATTTAAAGAAAGGGACCTTACTTCTTTTCAATTCGAGTATGAAACGTGATTCAAGTTCTTTTTCCCGATAGGTCGGAATGGAACAAGAATCTACCCCAATTAAATTACCAAGTATCGATCTTCACCGACGGCTCCAAGATGGAGTGTGGCGTTGGAGCAGGTGTCTTCTCAACGGAACTGAACGTATCCAAATCGTACCGCCTCCCAGACTCTTCCAGTGTCTTCCAGGTGGAGGTGCTCGCGATTAGAGAAGCCTGCAAGATACTTAGTCTTAGCCCTACTACCTCAAACAGCATAGGAATCTTTATTGATAGCCAGGCTGCTATCAAAACGCTCCACTCACTTACTTCGTCCTCTAAAATAGGTGAGCAGTGTAAGGAAACTTTAACGCAGGCAAGCGCTCGGTTCAATATCACTCTCCTCTGGGTTCCCGGCCATAGTAACATAGAGGGTAACGAGAGAGCCGACGCGCTAGCCAGATGTGGTTCTGCCCTGGATGTCTCCCTTGCGGAGTCAGTCTGCCCCCCCATGGGTCTCATCAAGGGCAACATTTTTCAACACTTTCTCGCTATTGCCAACTCTAGGTGGAGAAGTCTACGTACCTGTACCATATCGAGACAGATATGGCCCACCTATGATAAAAACAGAACGAATGACCTCATTAATAGGAACCGCATTGAGACTGCAAGAATCACAGCAATTAGCACGGGTCACTGGCCAATCGGCCCTCACGCTGCCAAGTTAGGCATCCCGTCCAACCCCCATTACCGTAGTTGCGGCAATTCTCACGAAATGGAAACCATATTTCACTTCCTCTGTGACTGCCCAGCACTAGCCAGAGCTAGGCAGCGCACACTCGGAACTATCCGAGATCTCCAACATCAAATTCTGTAACATCGTTAAATTTCTTAACTCCACAGGATGGATTTGAAAGACACACTCTTGGCCACGCCCATCTACATCCAGGTCACGTGAGTCGTGGTATCAAAACGGCGCATCCGCGCTACTTGTGTCTCTGGCAAGTTTCACCAGATTCAACCACTTCTACCTACCTACCTATGAAAAGCGTATTTGCCTTACTACAATCCACAAGCACTTGAAATCAATGTGAACCTTATTTTGTGGGTCTCCTATAGTTTTCCATTTTCCTTGGTCTGCGATGTGACTCGATATTATAAAAGAAAATGTTCAATCATTCTCCTTCAATTAATGAAGGAGGCTCTATTATTATATTAGGGAATACATACAGAGGAATCCCATCAACCTGTCTTGTAAAGAAATGCCTAATTTTCTAGACAAGCTTGCTCTCAACTCTCTTCGCTCCATCTCTGTCTAAAAGAAGATTGTTCCATCTAGTGGCCCCGTTTTTTTGATAACCTTAGCAACTTAGAAATATTGATGTCAGCTGTCCCCTAAGTAGTTCCCAATTACTAATAGATTCTATAGTATCACAATGGATTCTCCTTCACCCTTCTATCACCCTTACCTAAGCTAACCATAGCAAACATTAGACGTTCTCATAGACTAAGCCCAGCTTCTTTGTGAATCTAAGGGGCCACTAGGTCTTACAATGGGTGATTAAATCTCTCTTTACATTCTAATGGAATACCAGCTAAAGGCCTTGTCGATTTGTTGGTCCCATGTGCGAAGAAGACGAAATAAGAATAGGGCTGTACCTTATTGGACGTAGTCCGAAAAGCTAAGAAAACATTGGTTAATTGGCCCGGAACAACAAAACTCTGAAAGCATAATTTGTTACGTGTAGGTTCTTCATCCGTCCCGTTCTTTCACTGCCAAACCCGAGTATTCTCGGGTTTGAAGTTTTGCCTTTGTTACATACATTCAAACACTTGATGCTCGACTATTTTCGGGCCTGGCACCTAGAACAGATACTCCCGTTTCAATGCTAACCACGAGTATTCTCAGGATTGAATTTTTGCTACATTTTAAATCAAAAAAAAATTTGGGCCTTGGCAGCTATGGGTTTATATAAGCACCATGACAAGCTAGGCCTTGGAGATGATTTGGCTTAGTGAATGTCAAGATCTTTCGAAAAGACATCAACATTGACTTCCTCGACAGCTTTAGAGCTGTCGGTAAAAGTCTAAATAACTTAAGTTTTCAAGAATGTACCTTCCGCAAATAGTTGAGTAATATAATAATTTGCTTCTGCGTTCGTTTCCCGCTACGTAAGAGGACATGTAAATTTTAAAATTAATATGTTGAACAGGTTATTGTAGGAAAAATTTACATCTTCTTAAACATTTTTCCACCCATCTGAACTCGTTTACTGATTTATTCAATTCACACGTTTTCGCCACGTTCTTAAAGCATGTACTACCACCAATCTCTGAATCATCGGAGATCATCTTAACAATCTTTTGTGTTCCCTACGCGCTAGATACATTCACGTGTACATGCTTTATTGTGACTCATAATAATTGTATCATTTAACAAGCACAGCAGGCGTTCTCAATTTAAGTGTGGTCTTTGATTTGTTGATGAAATCTTTTATTTACAGACAACTCCACAAACCATTCTTAAGTGACTTTGAATTCTTTATTATCACGTCTCGTGACTTGATATATTTTTTTATTATTGTACAGTCGTGTCGATGATTAAGGTGATAGTAATTTATTTTCAAACAAATTAAACATTAAAGAAAAGTTCAACAAAGCAAACTTATACTTCTTATTGATCAGCATTAAATGAAAAATAAAATTTTGCTATCAAAACGAAAAAAAATACGACAGTTACAACTGTCAAAACAAATAATACAAATGCAGTTTAAACGCTTCCAAATAAGTCATTTGAAACAATCTCATTTGCGTCTAGTGTAAAGGAAATAATTAAATATGCAGTCAAACAAATTATGTACTTATGGCATGCTTAAGTAGCCACTACTGTTTATTTAATTTAAATTTTTTGGTTTTTTTTTACTTAACATTTTCAATTGAAATTGTTTTGTGAATGACTGTGGGTCTACAGGGGTAAGAAAGTTTTCATGGACACGGCTCCATTATAACTTATGAAGCAATTGAAGTGTTGCTTACAAACAAATTTAGGTAAATACTTAAAATTTCTATAGTGTAACGTGAAGCTGGGGTTCGAAGAAAGATTTCTGCGAATGATCTTTTATATACTAATATAAGAATATTTATTTACAATACAATTTAATTCAAACTTCACTGATGTTTAACACAAAAGTGACAACTATAGTTGTTTGATTTTAAGTCACGTGATATCAATGAAACTATTGACATTTACATAGAGATAGACAATCAGGCTTCTACTAAAGCCATTCCATCCAGAGTAGTAAGGTTAAAACTTGTTAAAGGTTGCTATGACGAGCTCAAAACACTCCCCGCGATTTAGAACATAACACTCTAGTGTATCCCGGGACACAATGGTATCCACGGGAACGAAAACGCGAATGAGCTAGGTAGGAAGGGATCAGAACAGAACCTGGCATTGTTCGATCACCTAGTACTGACCCGCTAGCACTCGTTAAATCCAAAATAGACTTCCAAAGACAAGAGATGGAGCGCACTCTCATGATGCCGTATCTTCAGAGAGCTCTGGACAAGAAACAAAAACAAGGCACATTCTTGCGCTAAGCATCAGATCAAACTTGACGCTCTTCATAGGGATTATCAAAGGCCACAACTTACGCGCGGCCCAACTAAAAGAATGCGTTCAAGAACAGACGCAGGAGAGAACACCCAGCCTTGGTATAACCAGAAAGATGACCCTTGGTGAATACTACTTTAACAACCAGGGCGATCTGTCTAAGAACGGGGGGCTGAACGACAAACAACCCACTAACACAACACAGATCCTTCTTTTTTGTCTTCTCTTTTAGACTGGACATTCCACGGTAAGGGGAACAGAGTAGATCCTTGTAGATCCGAGTGAAGATTGCATTTTATTGGAAGAAATCACTCTTTCAACCCGCATACTTTCAATGCGGTAATTGTTGCATATACCAGTGACTTGACTTATCCTCAAAGCAAATAATCCAAAGGGGTTAAGTCACATGACTGCTGATTTGATAGCAATCATTAACTGAATTGTGACACACTAAAAAAAAACAACACGAGCTCCACATTGTGAATAGTAGTGGGTTAAGCGAAGACTAAGCTCGTGATGCTAAGGAGGTCAACAAACACCAAACAAAAGAGAAAAAAGTTTTTATTGTAGCTGAGACTCCAACCTGAGTCACCATAAAGATTCATGCTTCTTCTGTTCTTGTTTTTTGACAGACTACAGTCACATATAGTAGTTGGAGCTCTCTTCCACATATAGACATTGCATTCGCGTTCATCCTGGTGACGTTTCTGGACCAGTTCTTGCCATCTACGTTATTCTTGTATCAACCTTATCTAGAGACTATGATTTAAAGACCTTTTTTTACTTTCTAGACTATTGAAAGAAAGAAAGGCAAGTGAAAGAAGCGGCTTTCTATCCTGCGAATCTCTGGTATTGTCTCAAGCTGCCTACCGTGCATTATGTAGACTTTTTAAGAGATCTGTCTGAATGAGGATAGTTTTCGACTAACTCTTGTGTACTTCTCAAGGCACTGTAAAAAAAAAAGAGTCTTATTGAGCTCAACAATCACACGAGAAGTGCTTTCAAAATGATATGTCTCTAGCACTTATTGAGTGTCAAGGCGGCGTGAGCTATCACAAGCAAGTATACAAGCTATGTGTTTGGTATCTTAATGCCACAAGAGAGCGGGAGATGGCAACCTCTGTCTTTCATAATAAGGATTTAATTACATTTTTAACCTCTACGTTTGGACGGTAAACGTCCTGTCATAAAAAGTTTAGCTCATCGAAAACTATTTATAAAAATTGTTTAACTATACAAATAAATTTATTTACTCATAAGTTCCATTTCTTTTACATTTCAGAGCCTTCCCAGCCTACAGCAGCGGAGTTGCTTGCACTGCGAACTATTTCAGATGATAAATTAAAACTTGCCGTTGAGATGGGAATAACCTCCTTCGATACAATGCAAGGGTAGGCACATGGCATTTTTTCCAAAGGTATTTAGTCTTATCAAGCTCAATTTATTCTTTAGTTTCGAGAATATTTTGTCTAATAGAGGAGTCTCTGTTCAAAATGGAACCATTTCCCATAAGCAATTACTCGATACTCTACCAAATAAAAAGGCTCAAGAGGCCGATAATATCGCAAGGAAAATTCTCAAAGCCAGTCTCTTCATCTATAATACCGAATGCATTCAAAAAAATATTAGTCCAGATGCATGTGCTGAGTTCCTTTCGATGAAAGAAATCTCCCCAAGCTCCAAGGATCTGCTGGGTGACTGCTCTACACTTTTATCCACCCGAAAAGATGGAAACCATGTGTACAGAAGGCTTTTACCGACTAACTATAAGGATGGAATCTATAAGGTAAGATGAATTGATGTGACTGTCTTGCTCCAAGTTAAAAACTTTTTTCCTTAGATGAATGACAAACTCACTTCACCCCGGGAGATCAGCAATTCCGCATTACATGGCAATGCTGCCAATAGCAACAAGGGAAATAGCAACGAGGACAGCAGTAAGAATTTAGCTATGGTCCAATGGGCTCAGTTTATAGAACATGATCTTAGCAAGCCGGTCGCATCTTCTTTTCGTAAGTTTTTTAAAGTTCTAAAAGACGGTTTTCAAAAAAGTGTTCTTAACAAATACAAATTTTAGAAAATGGTGAATCAATTGAATGCTGTGCAGAGGGTAACGTAGTTAATTCACCAAGAAACTTGCATCCAGAATGTGCACCTTTAATTGGAGTCAACCCCTTCAGCAAATATGGAGCACAAACTTGCTTGAATTATGTCCGTAGTGCGTTGTCAATTGAAAAATGTACTTTTGGGCCGGCACAGCAGGTGAGTTAGATTTACAGAAAAAGACTGCTTGGTAGAGATTTGCTTCATTTTGAGACAACTTGGACGACATTGGAAGATGAATAAGTCGGACTTTTATAAGATGACAAATTAGATGATAAAAGAGCTGGCCGCTGGCACAGGTTACTCAGACAGAAATTTCCTAGTTGTGAACGTCATTGACTACCGATACGTCACTCTACCAAGTTTGGTCAGAACCACATTATTGGTTGATGAAATGTGTGGTTCAATGAAGCATCCTTTCCTCTTGGGCTTAATCAAATCGCTGCGACGTTACAAAGTTTTTGTCAAACCGAGGAAGTTGGCTAGCTGAGTTGCGGTCATCAACCCGACCAAAACGGAGCTCATTAAGGGGTTTTCCCTACATGCCTTAAAAAGTACCACCAATTCATGAAACCTGTGACCCGGAACCCAAGTAAAGCAAACCTGTTTACGTTTGGAAAGTTTATTCTAACATTCTAGAACAATTTTCGTCGGAGTCTCAAGCCTCATCAGAGTAGCTATATACAGATTCAGATGCCAGTATTCCCAAGCGCTGGAGTACCCAAACACCAAACAGCTTCAGTACCGCTTGTATTGCTAGATCCATCTGTAAAGAAGAAGCTAATCTTGTGCTTTCCATTTGACTTTCTTGAGGAATCACCCTCCACATATCCTTCCGAAGAACGCACGGGGCCAATTGTGTCGATAGGCATCATGAATAGAGAGGATTGTGTTCAGACATGTTCCGAATAAATTGTGCCCCATGCCGAAAGTTAAGGCCTTTCCTTGCCAAACTTCGTCTTTCCTGAGTCGATACATCGCTTCATTGCCTCCTTCTGAACGGTTAAGTCCAGTGGTAGTAAATTAAACAAAAGGCAGACTTCTCGTTGTACTCTGTAGTACAGGCAGATTTGACCGTCGTCCTTGGCCACCATTCCAGACGTACGACTAAAGATAAGGCTAATGATCGGTGTGTACTGCAAACGCAACAAGCGACACCTTTTTAGGAAGCCCAAACATAAATAAACTTCTTTATCCGTTTTTTCTCTTCATTTTACAGTTAAATCAAGCCACTGGATATTTGGACTTATCACAGCTTTATGGTTTCACAAGAAAATCCCAACGTGCAATGAGAAGTTTTGTGGATGGTAAACTTAAGTCATCCGGTGAAGGACTATTACCACTTGCTGAAGGCGATAGGCGAAACTCTTTCTGTGTTATCAAACCTGAAATGAACGAAATTTGCTTCATGGCTGGTAATTAACGGTTTTTAACTAGCCCAAATTTTCTTCATTGTTAAATTTTAGGTGACACACGTGTCAACAGTAATCCCTATTCGATTATTTTGTACACCTTGTTTTTGCGATCTCACAATCAATTTGCTGAATCGGTTAAGACCCTTCACGAAGGTTGGAGTGATGAGGCTATCTTCAGAGAAGCAAAGAAATTAAACATACGAATGTATAGGGAAATTGTATTTAATGATTGGCTACCGGTGATGTTGGGTAAGAAAGTCGCTGGAAGTATAAACTCAGAACCGCTAGTGAGGAGTGATGCCACTGGAGACTATGAAGTCTCTAATGAGTTTGCCGTAGCTGCTATCCGATTTTACTTCTCGATGATGCCGAACATATTGCAGAGACTTCCAACGCCACTAAATAACGAAATCATTTCCGGAGATGACATGAGGTTGATGAAAAAGATTTCTATTGTAACGAAATAATTATCGAGGTTTTACTTTTCCAGGACGATGACACCACCGGCGTTGTTTAATCTTATTGAACAAATGTTCAGGTCAGAATCTTTGGATCGATCGGTTAAAGTTAGAGAGTTCTTGTCTTCTATGTTGAATCAAAGGGCATTGAAAATGGATGCAACATATGCAGGAAGTGTGAGTATTTTTTTTGAAAATATCAGTGGATTCATAGCATTGACTATCAGCCTTTGGTGCCCACTCTCGCTTAAGTTCAATTCGTCAAATATGCTTTCATCCTAGCAGGTTTGTGGAACTTTAGTATAACCATAGCTATTTTTGCTTCATCCACATCGGGTGTGGTTTCGATGGCTTTGTGGTTAGTGCGTTGGACTGCTAAACGAGGTACACAGATTCGAGATCAAACCCAACAAACGATCTTTTCGCAGCATCATCTCTTCACAGGAATGGTTGACTTGGATAGTCCAGGTCTTTGATTCGCAGTGTTAGGGGTATTTTTGATATGTCATACGATAATTGTGCAATGATTCTTCTTTACACGTTTCTAAAGGAATAAATCAGTCAAATCACTTGTGTATCCTGTAGATTGGAGAGTCATCTTTTTGATCAGAATTCACGCTTTTTAATTTTTGGTTTGTCGGGCGTTTAATGTTTGTAGCCTCTGTTCTTTTACAGCTAATTGAAGAGTTTACCAATTCCCGGGTACCCAGCCGCCTGAATCTCTTAGCTTTTGACATTCAACGTGGTCGGGATCACGGTCTTCAGGGATATGTTAAATATCTTGAACAATGTGAAGGACGTCCAATTACCACTTGGGAAGATTTACACCAATACATAGCTCCAGCGGTAAGTAGTATCACCAAACAAATTACGAATTACAATGCGAAATGTGAAACCTTGACAATTTGCAATTATTATTGCAATCAACATGCAATACGAACAAATTACCTTACATTCCGACACCAAACTTATTAGATTCTTATAACACTCACACTGATGACTGTCGAATTAATCGTAAATTTACCTTCCTTTTGCAGGAAATACTTAAATTAAAATCGGTGTACGAACGTGTGACCGATGTAGATCTAATTGTTGGCGGAATATCTGAAATACCTGCGAGCGGATCAACTGTTGGACCGACATTCACGTGTATTTTAGGTAAGTTTGGTTTTATTTTTATTTTTGTCTCGAACTCTTTTATGAGTTTGTTCAGCGGTCTTTTGGGTAATTAGGGCAATCCGTGGTCTTCTACATACGCAAATTGAATAACATTTCTATGATTTAAGCTCGACCAGTTGAGGTTTCATCATGCATGTCATTATTGCGTGTTTAAGTATCTGCTAGATACTACACATGTCACTATTCATAATTATGTGACATTGTGCTTTGCTGTTGTCGTCAGTTTCGTGTTGGAGTTGTCGAAAGGGGTTGTGGAGAAATCCCTGTCTTATGACAGCACTACAGTGGGAGTTGGATTTTATGAAGGAAGGTGGATGTCAAGTTTTCAGAGCAAATCCACACTGGAAGTACATTGATGTCACACGATAAGAGACTGATTAATGGACGTACATTAAGCATTGCACGTCACTGTCAGTTGACAATAAAGTTGAAATTTCTCAAGAATTGTCATGTGAGTTGAGTTTTGCAGTCTGATAAATTTGCCGGTACACATGTATGTACATAAGGTACGTGAACTTGTCTGACTTTTTGATGGAAAGCGAAAGTCAATTCAAACTAATTGCGGCTTTGGATGATCGTGTGTTTTAGCAAACTGAGAGAATCTTTTAGGATATGCTTGTATTTCCTGGGATTAATGGAGCGAGAGTTCATCGAGGTCAGATCTCGTTTAAATATTGTGACAAGCAGTACAGTTCGGACACATGTAAGGAGCAATGTCAATAGATTTTCTTTGAGAAAGTGAACCAGATCTCAGCATCAGACTGTTGATTAGGTTTGGGAGTCATCCGAACAAATTCGACTAAATTCTGACTTAAATCTCTGGATGTAAGAAAAGTTAACATTCCTGGTGCCATTATGCTAGACAACGTATCCGTAAGATATAAGTCGAAAAATAAGTGGATTGTGCTATTATTGAAACTTCAGTGTGAATTATTTTGAGATGTTTACTATCCGAGATCACTTAAGTTGTGACGCCTTTGAAAATTCCAAAGTTCCAAGAGAGTTCCAACCAATTTTTCACAAACCGAGCTGAGGTGGATGAGTAACTCTTGAACTACACTTGTGAAGACTCGAAATTATAACAGAACATTGGTTAATTGTCAAATTTGCAGATATCTTGTATACAATAGGGGATCAAGATATCCCTTTGCGCGAATTTCTATTGCGCAGTGTTCTGTGACTGTGAGGACACCTGGAACACGCTACAACTATTTGGAAAACGAAAACAAAGACTGAGACCAAGCCTATCAGGGAATACACCTACTTACTTCGTGCATCGTCTTATTTCCAAGAAATACACCTTCTTCCCAAAATGACCTGGAGGGGAATGGCAACTTGGATGTTGTGGACCGCTGTGAAATTGCTTGAAGGAAGTGCAAGACCTAGAACACTTCCTCTGTCACTGTACAGCCACTTCAAGACAGTGAGTACTGAGATATATGTGGAGATACCAGATTTAAGGCAAAAATTGTGATCGGTGACATCGCGGAGTTTGTCAAAAACACAGGAAGATGATCCCGACCACCAACCCAGCAAACAGCAGCAAACAAACAAACAAACTTTTTCCGACAGTCATCTGAGGGGAATTACCATGGGTCCAACCGTGGACACAGCAAAGAGTATTAGTCCAAGACCAAGTTTTCTTTTTTTATTGAAAGGTACTAAAACGGCCTTAAAGTGATTGATTGCTTGGTCGTTCCATAGTATGATTGGTCAAGAAAAAAATCCCCAATCCGCCGTTCGGAAGGTCCCTTCGATTCGTGTGAAAAATAAAACATGCACAAAAGGAATATAGTTGCGAGAAGCTAGGCCTAAATCAGGTTTTATAATTGTATACTACAGGTGAATGGATGTTAAATAATAGTAGTAAACCATTTTTTTTATTTTATTAATCGTTTCCCGTGTTTTTATTGTTGTCAGTTAATAACGTGTCAGTTGACCTTGATACTGTAAGACGACATTCAAATTTCTTCCTATAATTCAAAGCCCTCCTAATCTATCTACAACATTCCAGTCTCAGTAAAGAATGTATTGCAACTTCTATTAATGGCTATAGTGAACGTATACATTGCTGTTACAATTTTGAAATAATGTCGAATGGTATTTGAGACAAGTCAACGAATAAATGAATTACACTTTTCATTGTGGTCATAAATTTGTATTTAATTAAATGCGGTTTTATCATTTAATTACGAGCCCATGTACATATGTATAAATCTCTATTCGAATTGCATAATAACAGTTTAAGACAGTCATACCCCGTTAGCAATTTGAATTTATTTCTTACCAAGAGATATAAACGATAAAAAAAAGGCATTTTAAGTACCTACAGTGGATTTGTAATGATTTTTGTTTTTTTTTTTAAAGTGGAATTTTTGCTATTGTGTTATCAACAAGGTTATTTTTAATTTTATTTCAGGTGAACAATTTTCAAAAATACGTCAATGGCATTACAATCTGAATCCTGATCAACAAACTCATAAAAAAATTCTCTCAGCAGCAGAGTTTCTTTGTTTATATACAGGATTGACGGAGGTACCAAAGAATATTTTCCTAACACCCTCGAGCACGTAAGTGTTGATCTATAATATCTAGTACCATTGCAATTTGATAACGTTTTTTTTTCCACAGAAACTTCCTTATGCCATGTTCGGATTTGTTAAGGCCACCTAAGCTGAACAAAGTCTCTGTGCACTCTATTTAGATTAGTCGTAGATATAATATTTTGTTTACATGAAAAATTATGACGAATTAAGATTAAAAAAATTTATTACAAAACAAGATTTGATTCATTTGTAAATTCTTATTACAGAGCTGTCATTGCCGTCATTGTTTCATTAAATGACTGACGTAGGTACCTATAGCTGATGAGTCAAGACGCCATTAGCAGTGTCTAAGCGGACGCATAGTATAGGAAAATATTTTAAGTGTTTGCTTCATAGAACACGATTATACGGTTTTTGTACTTTACAGGCTTTTGCACTCATCAGTCGGTTCCAGTGGCAGGTGTATTAAGTGTAATGCCTAGACGTATGGTGAATTATAATATAATTTGTTTGTTCGAACAAAGTAGGTTAGTACGTTAATAATATTCACGTTATTACGTTACTGCATGCGATATCGCTATACAACTTTATTTTAAGATACATTAGAGTCTTCCGATTATTGAATAACACTACCGTCTTCGATTTGTACGAATTTTAATTTCTAATGAGGTGTTAGAAGTACACATGAAGCAGTTTATAATTAATGATTGCAAACAAGATCTTTAACTTTTTTTTGTATGGCTTGAGTTAATGGAGAGGAACCAGGGAAATGTTTTACATTCCTGTCAGGAAAATGTAATAAAATAGCAATCTTACGGAACGCACTCTGCTGGGTCTAGGGGCATAAAGACATCGATGACAATAAAAAGGCCTTCGAAATAGCAAAAAAAAGAGTCAAAACCTTGCCGATAAGAGATTAAGTACACTCCCATAGTGCCGCATATCAACGAGTAATCAGCCTCCTCTCAGGCCACAACTTACTGATGGCTTACTTACTTACTTAATGTGGCGCTACAGTCCAGGGTGGACCTGGGCCTCAACCAACAAGCATCTCCAGCCAGCTCGATCTTAAGCTTGCTGCCTCCAGTTTCGCACGCTAAGTTGGTTGAGGTCCCCTTCAACTTGCGTGCACCACCTGAGTCGCGGTCTTCCTCTACTGCCCTGTCCCTAGGGGGCGGATTTGAAGATTTTTCGGATCGGAGCATTGGTGTCCATCCGCTCTACATAACCCAGCCACCTCAGTCGTTGGACCTTCACTCTTCTGACTAAGTCGATGTCGCTGTACAGCCCGTACAGTTCGTCGTTGTATCTCCTCCTCCACTCACCGTCTATGCAGACGGGACCAAAAATCACCCGAAGAATTTTCCTCTCGAAGCAGCCAAGAGCACCCTCATCCACTTTTGATAAAGTCCATGCCTCTGCGCCGTAGAGCAAGACTGGGATTATTAAGGTCTTATATAGGGTCACTTTTGTTGTTCGAGAAAGGGCTTTGCTAGTCAATTGCTTTCTTAGCCCAAAGAAGCAGCGATTGGCAAGAGTTATTCTTCGTCTGATCTCAGCGCTGGTGGTGTTGTCTGAATTGATTGCGGAGCCTAGGTAGACAAAGTCCCTAACTACCTCAAAGTTATATCTGTCGAGAGAGATGTTCTGTCCGAGACGTCGGTGTTGATTGTCCTTTCTTGTTGACAGCATATACTTGGTCTTGCCCTCGTTTCCCGTTAAACCCATCTTTGATGGCTTGTCTTTAAAAAAAAGCGACTAAGCATAACCGATCTCTGTAGGGGCTTTGGCAACAAAGACTCATAAGACGACAGGATACACTTCCTCTGTGATTGCTCAAGCCTCAGCAGGAACCAGGAAAACAGTCCTAGGTACATTATTCTTTAGCTACCTGGACGAATTGTCAACCATGCCACTAAAGGCCGTTCTAAAATTCATATTGCTTTCGAGGTGGTTTAAGGAGGCGAGCAATATATTTATAAACATCATTGCTTTACTGGAACCACAAAGGATCCATGAAATCCAAGTGAGGTATCATTTTACATCATCCTATCACCCCTTTAACCTAACCTCTCGACAAGCCTCTTCAGGTTAAGATCATCTTCTTCTTGTGCATGTCAGCTAAGAAGAGGTCTTTTCCTACTACGATCTACTTTCGGGTTAGATTCAGAGACTCTATGGACTGGAGGGTTGATGTTTATTCGTTTTGCATGCCAATACATCAATGTACACATGCAAGGCTTCCTATGTCTGCTGCAGAACCATTGACAAGAAACGAGGAATTGAACAAATATGACTCTTTAGATGAATACAACCATTGTTTGTCCAATTTTCATTGCACTTATCGAGTAGACTGCAAAGAAAGAAAAGTATACTTAGGCAACCAGTACCGCTTGCCAGATTTTGCCAGCGTTTTCTAGGCGCAACTACTGGCAATTCGAGAAGCTAGGAGCGGCTATCGGACAAATCCACTCACATTTCCTGCAGAAGGCGAACCTCCAATGGAGGGGGTTAGCCAACTGCGTCATATCAAGAAAGATATGTCCGACCTACGACAAGAGCAGAACAAAAGACCTTATTAACAGAACTCGGTCAGACATCGCTAGAGTTTCGGTGATAGTAACGGGGCATTGGCCAATTGGAGTCCATGCGGCCAAACTAGGTATCCCTTACAACCCCCAGTGCCACAGTTGCGGGAACGAAAATGAGAAAGAAACTCTCTCCCATTTCCTCTGCAAATGTCCGGCGCTTGTAAGAGCCAGACTGCATACACTAAACCAACCATTCTTCGACGACCTAAATGACATCTCGGGTAAAGGAATAAGGGATCTTATCCTCTTTTTTAACTCCACAGGCTGGATTTAGGCACCGACTGTCCCACACACATCAACACACATCATCAACCAGGTCACACGAGACTTGGTAACAAAAAGGCACACCTAGTTCTACTTGGGTTCAAGCTGAACCGCCACCTCTACCTACCTACCTATACTAAGGCAGCACAGGACCTATGCCGATGACGTCTACTAGTAAACCTACTACTTCTAGATTTACAAGTTACAAATATTGTTTTCTGCAGCGCTTAGCTGTTTGTAGGGAAGCTATTAAAGTTGTACCAATTTCTTTCAGAGTGAGTTACAATCTCAGAGTATTGCCTGGTACTTAAAAACCGTAGATAGTTATCAAATGAGCTCCATTCGTGTTCGCGTTCTTTTTTTTTGTATTTGCGATCATTTTATGTTCACTTTCGTTTTTTTATTCGCGTTCATTTCTGTGTTTGCGATCACCTTGGTCTGTGGTCTTATAGGTAAAATTAAGAAGTTGTACGTTCTCTATTCAAATAGTACTCGAGGACTTGAAAACAAATGTGCGGTTATCTAATCCCTTTATCTATTATTTCTCTTGGCGTGGTCATGTATTACCAACCACTTTTATGAGTCAATAAAAATGTATCAATTGTCAAAATTAAATGCAATACAATTGCCCTAGGGAAACACCTCACTTGTCAATATTCTCGATTTCAGTCTCAAATATCAATTGCATGTGCCAAACAGCTCACAGGAAGCCCATGATACATATTTCAATCACCAGACACCTGTGTCATTCACTTTTTTTTCCGCTGGACCTTATCAGTCAGAAATTCTATTCCATTTCACCCACACTCATGCGATTCCATTATCAGGTGTCGATAAGATAAAAGCCAGAATCAACTTCAGCTACCATCATATGATTTCGCAATGTTCGACTGTCAAAAATCGATACAACTACCTTCACGTAGAAGTATCTGTGCCTTGTTAAAAGATTCACATACGCGTAAACTGCTTTATTTTCAGAAATGAATTAATCGTTCCGCCGATTTATAGTACAGTTTGGAATTTACTCGCGACAAAAGAATACACAGGTGGGCGTTCCGTTTACAAAATTTGTTTATACATTTGGACTTGGCCTTTTCAAGGATTACAACGTAAGCCGGCTTGAAAGACCGAATAGTTTATGGTGTTTGCAGTGAGCTAGAGAGTGTTTATTAAACTAAAAACGATTTAAATAAAAAAAAATTCTAAGTGATAAATATAATTGTAAAGTCTTAAGTCGGATATAGTGCAATTATTCTATAATATACTCAATAAAAGTAAGAATTAATTTTTTTTCTATTTTTTACTAATTTATGTAAGAAATAATTAAACCTGTGGAATTGCTATTTCTTTAATTAGTGGAAAAAATGTCGGTTAATTAAAGAAAATAAAATAAAAACTAATCTAATCAAGTTATTGTTTATCGATAGATCCTCAATTACGTGATATCGAAGTTATTTTTTGATGTGTATTCACAGCTAAAGGTTGAGAAATATTTTAAAGGAAAATTACAAGGCGTGACCGGCATTGAAGACGTAAGTCAGTAACGTCATCATGACTTAAGGGCTGACGTGTATCATTAGGTATTAGTCGAAGTGGAAGTTTAACTCTGTAAACCTTGGTAGTTGTTTTTTTTATATGTATGGCGGCTTCATCTAATGGCAAGGGCATTGCGACCTAGAAATGTACGGCATGTGTTAGCCAGTTTAATCCACGAGTTTTTCAAACTTCCTAATGAAGGTGAGAATAATTCCTGTGGATGCACCTCATTACCGACGATTTGCAATCTAGTTTTATACAGAGCGGCACATTCACATAGGCAGAGTCGGCATTCAGTTTCTTGAGTTGCATTCATCTTGTTTAGGTGATGTCTAAGATGGCAGTAGCTAAAAAAGGAATCGAAAAGTCTCTTGGTATTTCTTTATTTAGGGCCAGCGACCCATGGATGGTCTGAGCCTGAACTAATGCCGCCCTCTATTCTTTCACGTTGCTTTCACTATACTAGACTAAGGTTTCTAGCGTCCGCGATTGCTTGATCTTTAAGCCGGGGGTTACACAGAGACATTTCATGGAACTGAAAGGCCGATGAACTCGCCAAGCTGCAGTACAAATTCTTCCTGATAAAGAGAATCGTGGAGTACCACTAGCTACGTGTAAGCTTATATCAGAGCTAGATGGCATCAGCAAAACCAATTAACAACAGCACAACCTGCCAACAGATCGATTTCGTTAAATAGAAGACACAGTTCATTGTAAAGGCAGACATGCCACTCGACTGGGCCTCCCCGAAAATAATGTCTGCAGAAGCTGTAGGGACGATGAAAAGGAAGAAATAATCCTCCACTTCATCTGTACTCTATCCACCGCTCTTTCATGCCTTCTTTTTTAACAATCTTTAATGACCTAGCACAACAAGATGCCAAAAACCTAGTTCGCTTTATCAAAAGTTTCCACTGGATTAACAAATGGATGGAGGATTTCCTCCTACATTCTGTGGTATCGCAATGGAGTTACGGCTGATCTAATTGCGTCGGCGATATACGCTGATTACGTCTCTAACTTAACCTAACCTAGGAGATATAAATCTTTTTTTCTTGTTTTCTAATTAATACAACACCCTCAAGCCTCAACTGCATTGAAGACACTTTAAATAAGCTTGGCGCTGCTTATTCAAGCAAGTGTTGGAAATAATACAAATGTTTTAGTAGAGTACCAAGGTTTAGCTCCTGACAACCATTCATCTTGTGCGTTTTATATGTATTTTTCGACTCTATTTCGTTTCCGAAGGTCCTCTTCAGCGATATCCACCTACGCTTAGCAATGACCTGTCATCTTGGTACAAAATTAAAATTAACATGTTACAGCATTTCGCCGACAAGAGAAATTAGTCAAAATGTCAACACAATCAAATGCTCTTGCTTTTGTAATTTAAAACACTATAGTGCAATGTGCATAAATAATAATAATAATCAACTTTCACCTAATGGGATTGATTTTTTATAATTAATAGCCGCTGCGGTTTAGTGGTGACATATGTTTAGCGAAGCAAGTTATTCAGCAAACAATTTCTTCATATGTTTTGAAAGTGACAGCTTATAACTTTCAATTTAAAAATAAAAAAAATAATAACATTGTTTTGCTATTATATTGCTGAATGCATTGTGTTCTTTTTAGCGTTGAAACAATGACTGCGTCAGGTTGCATGCGCATTGGAAATAAATTATCTATTGTGACAAGGTTGAAATAACTATTGTTGGTGATAAATTAAGTTTTTGGGTGGTAAACGTTGACAGCGTTGAAAAATGATTTTGTAAGCTTAATAAAATATGCACATATTTATTTATTATTTCCATAAAATATGAAGAGACTTCTTTCCTTTTTAATTTTTATTAAATTGTACTTTTAATAAAATTAATGATCCGTTGTCTTTGATAGGATACATCTTTGTTGACAAAGTTTCTTGTTTGTCGATGAGAAGCCAGAAGAAACTTGAAATGAACAGAAAGTATGTGCAAGTAGTATTCTCTACTAAGCTGAATCCTTACTAATGAGACTGAGGGGGTTCCGAACTTTTTTTTTAACTTTTCTTTAAAGAACTCATATAACGTCTTCTACAACATTGGTAGCACATTACATTTTTTTTTCGTGCATAAGCAGCACTCTTTTCTACACCACAAGTAGAAAAGACTTAGTCCATCTAATATGTTAAAATATTTTCGAAAGAATATGCTAGAGGGTGACTAGATCTGATCATAATCGGCCCCGTGGTTCTTGAGATTATCGTGATCGTACAGATAGACGGACAGAGCGGCACTTACGTTTTCCATATTTGTTAGGGAGAGGGCCTTTCTAATTAGTGGTCTCCTCAGGATAAAGAAACGACGACTGGCAAGAGTGTTATTCTTCATATAATTTCTGATGAGTTGTCTTTGTTAGAAACAGAGGCAAGGAAGGTCCCTTACTATCTCGAAGTTCTAGCTGTTCACTGTGACGTTCTGTCTTATTCGTAATTTTTAGGTGACCTTTCCGGTACAAGCTTTTCTTAGTTTTGTTTTTATACAATTTAACCCTTTTCGATCACTTTTGCTTCAGTCCTTGTGAATGCGAATGCGATTACTGTCAATGATGTGAGTATCGTTTTGCAAACTCAATTGCACAGACTTTGAAGATTATGGGTCCAATGTTGGCGTGTGAGTTTCGCACAACATTTTCAAGTGAACTGTTAAGACAAGTCAATGGCAGCTTGCATAAATCCTTTTTTTGACAACAAAGGTGTCAGTAAGCCTTTAACCCCTTCATCATCCTGTACAAAGAGATGAGTTTGACAGAAACAAGCCAAAACAAGGCATCGCTTTTAACTTCTGCGATTTTCTTTAGCATTTGCTGTAGTGTGTCAATTTGGTCTATTGTGGACGGCACTTATAGGCCGAATTAGGTTGTTGGCGAAAAGTTTTAGACATTCAAGTGGATCTTATACGCGATACTTTTGGTTTTGTTGTTGGTGCAGTTGAGAAGGTCTCCTTTCTTCTAATGTGTCTTAGTTTTTTCTAAATGCTGAGATTTGTCTTCTTTGTATTCCCTCCATCTTTTGAGATGTTGAGGGGAGATTTTTGAAATTACTTCGGATGTAACCTTAAGATTTTAATTTTAGTCGAAAAAGTCATTTTAGATGCTTAAGAATCTATGTTCAAGTATCGAACTGTGACGAGCTATGTTTTTCAAAGGCTTAGATGAGTTATATTTTCAGAGGTTTGTCAATGCATTGCGAAAGGTGATACTGCGAAAAAGCTGTTGAATCTTTTGCTGGTGTACCTCGTTAGTGTGCTCAGCAGTCGAAACCGTGTTTCGGTGAATTCTTAAGCTTAACATGAATACCACCAAGCTTGTGTGGTGCTTGTACCAGACTTGGACACAAGCATATATTTTTTGTAACATAGCAGGCATCTTCTGAGTATCTTATTCTCTGGCACAGGACAGTCTTCATGGTTTACATCTGGCATGCCCACATGAAGGGAGTTATAAACTTAGAAGACCGCATAAAGTAGGAGTTCAGGCCTGGCTTCAAAGTCAATAAGCACTAAGTTTCAAGTGACACTCTAGATGAACTATTTGTCAGTGCCTCCGCACGTGAGAACGTCTTTATCTTATCCTTCTAGCATTCCCCACGAAGAGTTAAACAGAGTTGATGGCCATATTTAATGGTGGAATCAAAGAAGGTTTGAGGTCGTTTTGTAGTATAATCAGGTGTGTAATCCAAATCTGCAATAGCATGATATCTATCAGACACTTGCCTAGCATTTAATAGTTTTCCATAAATTTATCATTCGTTTAATTAAGCCATTCGCTATTTTACTTACAATCCCGACACGTGCGCCTTTCTACACAAGGTCTTCAAGCTAACGTAAGTTTTGTTTTTCCCATAGCTTTGGTTTTCCACATAATTTGATATTTTTATTGTAAAGCTTCTCGCATAAGATAAATTACATTTTGTGCGTTTCGTATTTTTTTTCAAACAAATTACACTTACAAATCAAATTGTAATCTCGCCTGACAGGCCCTAATTAGCACCTTAAGTACGCAATTGGTTAAAATAATACGGATGACGGATTCAACAACGAGCAACGTTCATGAAATAATAAATTTCAGTTTGACAGTTCTCAATGTTTTGTTGAATTTTTTTTTTAATATCTTAAACCCAGATGTCACGCAAAGTTCATTGGTAAAGATTGATAAGAGACATTTTGTCAAAAGCGTGACAAATTGTATCTATAACTCAAGAAGTTTATCAATTTATGATGATAAACAGAGTTTTTCTTTGCTGAGACCGAGAAATCAAAAAACTGTACCTACATAGAAGTCCAAATATTTAAACCCTTACGTCATGAATTTTAATAACTCAAACCGAACTTATCACAATCTTATCGTGAAGACAATAAGACAATAACAAGAGAACATAAGAACACGCGACGACGTACATACATACTTTTAGGTAATCTCAAATTTTCAACACCCGTAACTGTATAATATTGTTTTATAAGTCGAATTCGAAAAATATTTAATTTTACACCTCGACGGACACATGCTCGTTTCAGATAACTACTTGGGATAATAAAACATAAAATTCCCGCCCTGAGGTGACAACATTTAAGGGCAACGCACAATGAGTCGCACTTCAATGGATGGCAACTCAATTGCTGGCAATCGGAGTTCTTTGTATCAAGGTCAGAATCATCATCAAGGGCATCAGCAGCAACAACAAAATGGAATAGACAACGATAAGCCAACCTATGCCTTGGAGCACTTGGCCACGTTCAAGGTGAAGCATGACTCAGAGGTGCGGAATCCCATTGAGAAAATGAAACTTCTCATGGAAATGGATAGGACTGTTGGAATATGGCCACAGAAAATGTACATGTGCTTCAATTCACAATGGATTGTGATTCTCGACAAGGATAAGGTAATTTTTTTTCAAATGTTTAATACCGTTTTCTGTATTTCAAATAGACATCTACATTCTACGAACAGACCCATCCTTCTGAAACTTCGGGAGCGACATCGGGTTGAGAAAAGCCATTTTCCAGAAAACATAAGATATTCTTTATATAATTTCTGGACTTAAGAAGAGCAAGACACATGCTTTGGAACCATGAAATAATTGCTTCGATTGTAGATTGACTGTTGGTATGACTGCTACCTTTTCAGATTTACTGCGGTCCCCCAACTTAGAGCTCTAGTCGATTAGATATTTGACTTAAAGCACTTCACCCAGTCCTATTGACTTTATGAACATCTTTCCAGTCAATTCAGACTCTGACTTAGAACTGACGCCACTTCGACTACATTCTATTTGACTGCAACTTTGGAAAGTCTTGTGGAGCTAAAGTTTGACATTCTATGGTAGAGTTTTGCTGCATTTGATTCTATTTGATTTTCCCGAAGAAGGACTTGACGAACTCTCCCCACTCTAAGTCGATTCAATTTAAATTCTATTCTTTCTTTTTGTAGGTCGAAATCGAGAGCTTTCCAGGATCGTTGATTCAAGAACCAACAGCTTTCATTAGTAAGGATCCACTGGAAGCTTATAACAACATTCTAGTCTTTTCCGTATCAGGATCAGCGCTGGGCAACACAGAAATGCACATTTTTCAGGTAATAAAACTTCACAGACTTTTCTAATTAGTTTCACTGACTCCAATTTTGACTATGAAGGTGGAAGACGCCTCAGCTGTGCATCTAGTCGAAGACCTTAAACTCATTCGTAGCGGCAAAATCATAACTCAACGTCGCGAAACTAACGAGAACAAATTCAAAACGATGACAAATGGCAAGGATCAGTACGGCATACGTGAAGCGATGAAAAAAAGTCGCGACGACGAAGTGTCCAAAGTTAATGCGGAACGTGACATCGTGGTGCTGAACCATTGCTTCGAAGACATCGAGAAGTTTATCATTCGTCTTCGTTATGCTGACGAGGCACTGCATGAGCTGGAAATTAGGAAAAATCAAAACAAGCTCAACACAAACCCACATGGTGAGGGGTTGCTAATTCTACGCTCGAGACCGCCAGTCGAAAATGAATTCGTTGACATATTTGCAAAATTTAAGCTGGCCTTCAACTTTGTGACACGTCTACAGGCTCACATAGCAGACCCTAAGGTTCCGATTCATGGAATGTTGGTGTCATTGCAAACTATCGTTGTGGTTTGCAATGACGTGTATGTTGGTGCAAAGATACCGCAGTCGGTGG
Organism: Criorhina ranunculi; assembly: GCA_951813785.1. Classification (NCBI taxonomy): domain Eukaryota; kingdom Metazoa; phylum Arthropoda; class Insecta; order Diptera; family Syrphidae; genus Criorhina; species Criorhina ranunculi. The sequence goes on from OX638381.1 coordinate 23,409,963, forward strand.
TGAATCCATTGATTCGAAGGGAGACGATAAGCCTGCTTGAGTCGTGTGTCACCGCCCAGGAATCGGATTTTTGGCAATCTTTGGGGAAAAACTGGACTCTGCCAAAGGATCAGTTTAAGGATCACAAGGGTTCCTATCATCCGATATTTTTCGACGATTGGTCACCGGATTATATAGTTGACGAGCCTGTAGCATATCTACCGCCACCGATAATAAGGACCGAAGAAAGGCCCGATCATGATATTATAAACAGTACTTGGCACAGAAAACTCCAGTCGCGGAATGTCAGAATCGCTTTGGTTACCTTCCCAAGACCGGCTAAAACTGATAAAGAGTTGAGCGTTGTTAAGGACGAGTATTTAGAGGTAAACTTGATGTGACATAAGAAAACCCTTAAAATGGATATTTTCTAGGTCATAGACGACTCACGCAATTGGTGGAAGACACGGAACTCTCGCGGTCAAATAGGCTATGTACCGCACACAATTCTCGCAGCACAAAACTTTGATAACCTTGAGAGCACCACTTACTTGGGAAAACCATCGGTAAGTGCCAAGATGACACTCGCCAGCCCTTATAAGAATGCAAAATCTTTTTTTTTTTAGGATACGGAATCACTTTCATCATCAATTTACGAACAAGGTGAGTGCACGTCGATCTTGTTTACTCAATCTTTTTTCAAGTGTTTTACTGCATTTACCGTTATCGATTGTTATAGCAAATCATTGACAAGTGTATTGTGAGTATAATTCAATTCTTGAGAAACATGACATACATAAATACCGGACAAGTTATCGAGTACTTGTTGGTATAATCGGAGTTACTCAACTTTGATTTTTAACGTCAATGACGTAGCTTTCATACGTGATAGGCGTGCTTTTTTTTCAAAATTCGTTGACAGATAGTACAGGGGTTGGGATATGTAGATTGATTTTTACTTTTCCATTATATAATTAGGCTATTGACCTTTAAACGCCCGATTGCCTTCCAATCTCGTTCCAGTTCGAACAAAAAAGTCTTAAAATGATAGACGATGATAGTAGTAGTAGTAACTTTCCAAATAGTATGGCAAAACTCACACCAGATTGAACCGAAATGAAACCAGCTCAGGTTTTTGACAACGTGACAGCATAACGAACACAGTTTGCTAATTCTGTTCAAACATTGTGACCGGCACCATTGTCCGTCATGTTTGTAATGCTGGCCAACTATTTCGAGCAGCAATCCTTACCTTGGACAGTCAGTGAAAACCAATTAGTTCTTTTAGTCGAGACTTTTATCTCTTGGCTTGGAATAGAGTAGTCTTCGCTGGAATATGTGAGCTTTAAGCATGTCTTACCATGAGGCCCGATCTCATTTTAAAGAACTTACGTGTTTGATGTGAAGAGTTCATTTCAGGATTTCCTCGGCAGCTCTTGCAAAAATCGTTGGAAAGCTGGCCCCTTTTTAATCTTTCGATCCCCCAGGATCAAGGATAGGTCAAATAAGTCTATCATTGTGGCAATAGTTAAGATGTTGATGTCCGCCGCTAAGTTTCCTGGAATTTCATAATGACCTGGGGCTCTTAAAGGCTCTTAAGTGATCTCGACATGCGGCAGTCCTCCACTGCCATCGATTTTATTGTGCTGGATAGGTTAGGTTAGATTGGATTATAGAGTTGACGGGAAAGGAAGTCCTATCTCCGCCACACTTAGGTCAATGTAGACCCATTGTAGTACCCCAGGGGATTCTATCGAGCCAGTCCGAGGCGCGGATAAATCTGTGTATGTCGACCACAGACTTGTCGGACAGTTCTTCTGGGTCCTGAAAGAAGTGTCTTCCTAGGGTTTTGAATCTTATTTGGCAGGACGCTGAACAGTGGCAAAGAAAGTGTGGAGTGTCCTCATCTACTTCTTCGTCGCCACATTTCCTGCAAAAGTCATCCGTGCTCAATCCCAGTCTTCTCGCATGATAGTTGAGCATATTATGCCCGGTGATTATACCTATTAGAGAAGATATGGATTTTTTTGTCCACTTGCAGGATTCTATCGGTTTTCTGTTTATCGTAGAGTAGCCATAGTTTCCTAGTTATAACACAGGAACTGAGCGCATTCCATCTATCATTTGCAGTCTTTTGAATTTTGCTTCCAATCTCCTGTTTGAGTTTACAGGGTGGAATTTTAGCGGTGGTATTAGCTTCGTTGGGATCTAATGAAGAGCCTTCCCTTGCCAGGTCATCAGCTGTCTCGTTTCCAGACACCCCTCTGTGGCCAGGGACCCAGCAGAGTCTTACATTGTGCTGCCTGCCAAGAACCCGTAGCTCTTCGCAACAGCGACTTACAAGCTTAGATTTTACTTCAATGGCAGCAATCGCTCTTATTGCTGCCTGGCTGTCGATGAAAAAGATAATATCATCCCGTGGTAGTGCCATCATTGCAACCTGTTGGGCAGCTGTAGTCTCTGCTTGGAAGACACTGCTATGGTCAGGAAGTCTGATTGATATGGACAACCCGAAAGTCTCGGAAAAGAATCCAGCACCCACTCCTGTATCCATTTTGGATCCATCCGTGTAAACGGAAGTGGTTGTGTTTATTGTGCTGGATACAAGGGTTCTGATCGCAGCCTGGCTGTCGATAAATGTGACGATATCTGTGTGTGGTATTGGGTGAATCTTCAGCCATGCTGCGACTTGACGGGGGGAGACTGAAGAAGTGATGAATGTTAAGGTATTTCAAAAAAACACTGGAACCGACTTTCTCGGCTCGCCGGAAAGATCAAGCACTTTGTGTTGACTCCAGGCACTTCTATCCGATATTGTGTGTGGGCAGCGTATTAGTTCATTTAGGAAAGCTGCTGTTAAGAAACAGAATTTTCATATACAGTACACCCTTGATGAGAAGTTATCAGTAGAACCGTAATGCCAGGCCGCTCGTTGGGCTTTCTCAAAAACTTTTATTCTAGTATGTTTTTCTAAAATTAGCCACGAGTTATGCCATAAGTAAGGAGCGGTCTCATGGCTACAATTTAAACTCCATCTGAAACCTAATGCAGAGAGAATTTCTCCCAGGGTCAACGTACTAACCTAAACCTAAGCTTGCCTTGATGCATATTCATTGCTTTCTCTGTTTGATTTTTTTTTTTGCAGATAATAGTAAAGTGGTAAGGACTTCAATGTTTGCCTATGAAACTGAACGTGAACTGCCAAAGCAAGTATTACCCAGACGATCTGTTAGTGTTCCTCCACCACCACCACCGCCACCACCGACAGACAGTGCTCCGACCACGCCACAAAATACGCTCCAAAGGGAATTGGCAGCAGCTGGAGCGCTTGTTGGTAAGTCGACTCATTAACACGTTCACTTTGACAAGTTTACAAAAGTTACATACAGCGTTCGCTGTCATGATTGTTAGGAGATGCTATGACGAGGTATGCTCCCATCTGTCGATGGTCTGCCATCAATCAACTTGTTTTACCAGTTACTTGTCAAAGCGTTTGTATACGATAACACATTCGATTTCAAGTTGATTGGCCTCATGAATCGAATGTCTATCTACGGAACCAACGTACATGACTAGAATATGAGGTGTTTTTGTTTTTTCTTTGCGGAATTTCTTGATTACCTAGCACTGGCATCCGAATATGTTGTCCTTCTGATCAAAGGATGTGAATACATAAATTGCTCTTACAACTATCATCTTTGTTCATTTTTCTAGCTATGAGAGCCCGCAATGACTGTGACACAGAGAGTATGGCAGCCCAGGATGAGGTACAGAAGGAACTTCGTAATACTTTAATTGTTCGCGAAAAGCGTAAGGATTTGGAAATTTTAAAGACTCCACAAATCTACATTGAACAAACATCCAATCCGAAAGAAGTCGAGGAATGGCTTCGTGGCAAAGGCTTCTCCGATCAAATTGTTAAGAAGCTTCACGGTCTTAATGGAAATGAGCTGTTTGCCCTATCCAATGATTCAATTGAGAGTTATTTTGGCTTCAAAGACAGCAGACGTTTAATATCACAAATTATATTGCAAAAGAACTTCTGTGGTGTAAGTGAAGATAGATAATTTTCTTTGTAAGTAAATGGTTTTAACACATGCAATTCATTTCAGTATAAGACAACACGTTCGGCTGAGTTGCAGGCAATTTTTGCACGTACTCGAAAGAAGCACGAAAGAACCAATGGCGAAACATTTGATGAAGTTTTCTAAAATGTCGATTCCAACAGAAAGAAATGTATTGCTAGTATTTTATTTTATTGATAAATTTAAAGTGTCCTTGCACAGTTTATGACTACGTCCTTTTGAGTTAAATAAACCTAGTGATGGAATGAAAGGAATGTGTTTGTTTAGAGATGACAATGAGTGTTAATTTTCAGGAAAATTCAACATTGAAATTGATCCCAAAAGCAAGATGATCAAGAAGATAAATGACACGGACCCGAGCCCTTTCGGAATACTAAAAAGACGCAGTTAGTTATCCTGTTGCTTATCGAAATGGGCGATTTCGTACAGCTTCAAACATATCATATAAGTAGGTTTGTACAACTGTGATCGACGATCGTACCTTAGAATTGGATGTGAAAAGTCTTGGTAAAATATGACTTCTACCCAATATGTATAGGTACAACCGTAGTCTACAAGAAGGCGTCTTTCACAAGGATTGAAAAAACCAATGGATGCTCCATCGGCCATGAAGCCATTTGATAAGCAGTTCAGAGAGCAGGTGATTTCCGTTAAAACGTTCTAGAAGGCCCAGCAAAGAAGTCGTAATTAGTTAATGTTTTTGGCATATTATGCTTAAGCTCAATGTTCTACAGTAATACCCGGATAAGCAGTCCCCCGCTTAGGTGCATAACCCGTATTGCTCACCAAATATTTTAGGCTTCAAAAATGTTCAGCAAAGCAAATGGGTACGGATAGGTAACTTGCCCTCTTAAGTGCCCAAATAAATCAGAAAAACTCTCAAGGCAGCTATTCGGGGAGCACTGTACTCTGATACTCTTAAAATTCGAATGTCCTTCAAATCCTTTTAAAGTCGAAGGAAAGAACAATTGAACTGCGCTTAAAAATTTATTTTTAGCCTAAATAATTACTCAGTTAACCCATTAAGGGCCAACAAACCAAATACCACCCGAATCTGCATGCTCGGTTTGATGGTTATGATCAGTTGCGGCCAAATGAAAGAATAAAGTAAACAATCTCCATGTCAGTCACTAAGAATCGCTAAAATTAGAAACAAATCGATCACAGTACTTGAAACTGAAGTTTTTTCTTGACTTAGGTTTGATGTGAACTCAGTTATTTGATTGTTTGGTGGGACAGTCTCTGTTCACAATGAAATACTTCTTCTTGAAAGGTTAGTCTATACTTAAATATGTTAACTCTCTAGGAAAACGAGGTTTCTTCATTCGTAATGTGTAAAACAGTAGAACAAAACCCTAAGGATTTGTTTTGAGTAAAATGCATCGAACGTCCCATCTTTTTTTGAACATAATCTTCGTATGTTCAAAACACCGCGTCTTGACAACACTCGCTGCGGACAACATTAGCTTATAAGTTGTTTCCACTAATGACATACTTTTATTGTTAACACAATGAACAGCAAGATATCCTTGAATCTACCAACATGTGTTGACTTATAGTCACCATTAGCTGATTGATTACAAACCTACATATGTAAATGAATTCGGCCGGCTTGAATTTGAAACTTTTAGTAAACTTAACCGGTCTATTGAATGTCTAAATTATGGTACACCGTTTCAAGTCAACGTCTTATCTATCACCGAGGTTATAAGAAAACCTGTCTACAATGACTCTTTAAATTTTCGTAGACAGATGGCTTAAGTCTTATCAGAGTAGCCTCATTCAAAGTCATCCAATTCAAACGAGTAAAAGAACCGACTGAACTTGAAATTGCCGGAAAATTGTCACTTCATTAACACGTACAATATCCGTTTAAATATATATGGACTTCTAGACCCGGCTGATGACAGATGAAATATTGCCTTATCATGCCTGGACGCATTGTTCAAGCCAATTGTCTTGACCTGTTGTCCAATTTAATTATTGAATCATATAACAAACGAATTGCCCAAGAAGACTATAAAAAAAGAAATAATGTCTGCGAAAAGCAAAGTTAAAGAGAGCTTGACAATAACCTTGACAATTAGATAATGCGAATCCAACAGTAGCTGCTACTCCTCAAAACAACAATTTAAAATTTCTACAACTTTGCATAAGCGATTCAAAGAGATTTCCCTGCCGGAACAACAAATCAACGCCAATAGCATGCAAAAAAAAAAATCTCAACCAAAAATTATATCACCGTGTGAATCCATGAATCCAACAATAATAGGCGCCATCAACCGCCACCTGTTGCAAACAAGCAGACCACCACTATGCGTCGCCCGCATCTCCAAGATCTTCATTTCATCATGCAGATTCTGCTGATCTGATTTTTCACTTTCACTCAAATTGAATGATGTAAATACTGGTATCATAAAAGAAAACAAACAATCAACATCTCGTGCTAATTAATCACCCTTTGTCTCGAGATCTCAATACGGAACGGAACGAAACAAGTGATCGTCATCGTCGTCGTCACATCACCAAAGACTCACCTCAGTGAATGGCCAAAAATAAAATGAATGGACATAACTGCAACGATAGTGTAGAGGAAGCTTGAAAGCTTCCAACCAACCTCCAACTCACTCAATGAAATTCCAAGACCTCGGTAATCCCCAACAAGGTGGTAGGCAAAAGCTTTTAAAGTGGTGGCGTGAAATATCCAACCCAGCCAACCAACAATCAACCATAGGAGGTGAGAATCAATTTTGCACTTTTATTTTCCCCAATATCTTAAGAAAAAAAAAAATTCAAACAGATCGTTACGATTCGGGCTTAAAAGCAATGTGTGATACTGTCTTTGCCAGCATACTTCATTAGGAGGTAGGGACGACGACGGTGCTCCACCAGCAAAGACACATTTGTATAAAACACTATCGCTCTTGACTTAAGGAGGAGCTTTCAGTACGGATTTTTGCCCAGTTATTATAAATATCCAAGAAGTCCATCAGCAAGCGCTCAGTAGTTTTGCGTCTGTGTTTGATGGTTTTTTGTTTAAAAAAAAAAATAAAAAAAAATTTCTTACAATTATCTCGCGGAAAGTGAATTTGTTTTAAATTTAACGATTATACACTAACAAATAGTTTCGCGTGATAGCTACGAATTAATGCACTCCTATCAGCATTTTTAGTTGAAGGAACAAGCAATTTTTTCTTAATACACACACGGGTAATAAATAATAATTTTTAAGTGAGCTACGCGGTGGTTAATTATTAAAATTACGTGCAAATTGAATTACTTCATTGAAGTGAAGAAGTTTTTATCAGACGGAATAAGACAAACTGGCACACAACAAAGTTGTATCGAGGAACAAACAATAAATTCCCAGTGACTGAACACGAATATTTATTGGATTTTCCTGAAAAAAAAAAAATAAATAAATATGTGAGTATAAATTATTTTTATCTAAATAGTTTTTAGTGTCGTGAAAATATTTTAAAAACTTTTAATGTTTAACGTGTTAAAAAAAAAGAAGTTTTAATTTTCAGTTTAAAGATATTTAAATATTTTTGAGAAAATATAACACATTTTCAAAATTTAATTTATAAAATCGATTTTCAAAAGTTTCTCTATAAAGTCTTTAAAGTCAAATCCTTCTTCCTGATGGGATTCATCGTAGAGCTTGAACAAAACTTCAACGGCAAACAATTGTTTAAGTATAGCCTTCGTCTACCACTTTTCAATCTCAAATCAGAATTGAAAATTCGACTTTCAATTTGCTACAAGTTCATAATCAGTTCCATAAGATTTAATAAATCCGCCAAGGAATGTTCAACTCATTTTAAGACCATAAGTGGAGCGTACATGCTGCTGAACATTCCAATAATGTCGTAACGATTAACGTGCGAGTTCCATTTAAAATTCCAATCGATTTGAACTCTATTTTCGATTAGGTCTTCGAAATTATCCATTTGATTAAGAATTTGATTGCTGTTGTTTTTATATTTTTACACAAATACGTGGGTTTCTAAAATTGTAGGCTTTTTTGAGTTTATAAGTGTCCTTCGTTATGACAAGTGTTTTTGCGAATATAAGGTGCCATCCTGTCTGCAAAGAATTCTAGAAGTGTTCTGCAGAAGTGGGATACACTTTTTTTTTTAATTTCTATATTTCTGTATTGTCAATCTCACAAGTTCTCAATTGGATAAAACATAGTTTTGATCGTTCCTTCGGCCGATAATTTGTCAAAGTGTTGCCTGTAAAACTTTAAAGATTACTTGGGATCATTGTCGTGTTGAGATATTAACCTAAATAGTCCAGATGACAACATCCTCTTTTCACACACTAGACCCTGCAAATATTACCGAAAACCTCGAACATAAACTTGTCCTTCTTGAGAACTTTTTTCCAGTCCTCAAGGTTTCAATTTCTGTTTGGAGCAACGTGAAACAGCTGGGAACCTACCAATTGTTTAAAGCACTAGTTCAAATCACCAAGATCACTGCATGAATCTAAGAAGTTTGTTAAATAATATTTCGTAGATCCTCCAGCTCTGAAAAGATTGTGCTGCCAAGAGTTGTGCCTGTTTTAATAAGCGCTGTCCTAAGTGTCCTGCACTGCATACGATAGATGTGGAATATCTTTTATTTCATTTTCGTTTCTACAGCTTCTACATTATTGAAAATATAGAAGATCTAACCTTGCTGCATGGTTTACTGCCGAGCAATTCCAGTCAGGTTGGAATATCCTTAGGTCTAAGCTTTGTTAGACTCATAGATCTCTTGTCATCGAAGACTGGTTATAGGGATCTACCTTATTTGCTTTCTCGATGCCTATTTTCTGGTAAAGTTTACTAAGCCATTATGAATTTAACTCGTTTCTAGCTAATTTGGGGTGACCGCTAATGTGACTTTACTTATTCTACTTCATTAAGCTTGACACTATTTGTCAACAGAATTGCAAGGATGTTCACCTGCGTTGGTAAATGGACCATATTTCTACCAGGAGTATGAAAAAGTGCCATCACGGGACACTGTCTAATAGGCAAGCATGCAACAAGGCTTGGCGTCCATTCAAATGATTTCTGTAGAAGCTGCATGGACGAAGAGGAGGAGGAAACTATTCCCCACCTTGTTTGTAACTGTCCACCTCTCTCCCGTAAAAGAAGACTCCATTTAGGGGAATTATACTTTAACGACTTAGGTGATCTGATAAACACGGATATCAGAGACCTCCTTCGCTTCATAAAAAGCTCCAATTGGTTTAACGAGTAGGTATGGAGATCTCTTCAGATCCATGTAGTTTCACAATAGACCTATCACTGGTCTAAGTGTGCTGGCAATAGCTAGCAGCCACTTCAACCTAACCTAACCTAACCATGGAAAATTACTTATCAAGGCTATTTTAAACTTGAACCCGTCCTTGGTCTTGGAACAAGGTCCTGTTTCTAAAGATGAAGTTTGTGTGTAGCGCAGCCATTTCTCTGGAAATGATAAAACGGGGCTTTCACAAGCTGACTTGTCTGTTTCTCATTTCATCAGATAAGCTTAGCTACAAACTTGCAAATATTAAACTAAAATCTTTCTTTGAAGACTTTTCTAACAGAAAATTTCGAATATCGCCTCATGATGTCCTATGTGATTGTTGTGCCTTTGCTCGTATCAGGTGGCAGATTTTTGGGACTGATGTGATGAGTGCTGGTAACCTAAACTCCTTATCACTGACGCTCTTACTCAACTTTCTAAAGAGGACGACGAAAACACAGTAAAAGGGTTATACCTGGTGGTAGTACAATGGACCTGTTTTTGTGTCTGAGTGCTGCAGTGTGGTGTTCCAACACCCTAACAAAAAAAAAAAAAAATGTAGGGGAAATTATAGCATCAAATGTAGGTAGGCTCAGCACTTAGAATAAGGCACGTTGTGTGCTATTCTTAAACGAATGCTCATACACCAGAAATTCAATCAATACTTGACCACCATTCCACTTCTCCCTTTCTATGTTCTTGTTTGTTTTAATCATGTTAAGGTCCACGACCGACACCGCCCCCAATCCAGAAACACGTTTGTCTTATACCAGATTAAGTGTGTTTTCTTGCCAAAACTTAACAGGTTACAACAAAAAAAAAACAAAAACCATCATTAAACGAGCTCTAAAAAGCTTGCTACAATTCATCATGTGTCTTTGCTCCTAGCTTATTCTAGACATTAAAAGTCAATGGACCATAGTAGCAAACACGTCGCTTGTTGGCAGAAAGTGAGAGTGCTACTCCACGAATTTATTTAAAATTGTCTTCCGTTTGGAGTTATGCCATGGTGTTAAGGTGCGATAACTTATTCTCCATATTGGCGTGTAGGCGTACGTCTCTGGTTTGTAAACATTTTTCATATAAAATAAAACCAAGTCCACAGGTATTGGCAATATTTTCTTAACCTCTGGTAAAATAAAAACCATTAGTTGGTTGTGATATCCGGCGGCTTTAATTAGTGTTCCGGTGGGTTAATTTTAACGAAAGTCAAGCATAAATGGCGGATTGGCATTGCAGTTTTAATTCCCTTACACCTGAAACTGTGTCACGCTTAATGACAATATATTTTTATAAGCTTAACAAGTGCATAAGTGTTTAATGTAACTAACTGTGCAGTGAAGACATTGACATCTATTCGTGGTAATGTGGGAAATTTATGAAGAGACTCTTGGATTACGACTGTTTTTTATGATACCTTTACACGAATGTTTACTAGATTTTTTCTCATAAACACGTTGTTTACTGTTGGGCGACATAAAGCTGTGAATGTCACTTAACAATGTGGCCTTAGAAGAAATCATATTTTACGTTGTTACCCTAGTCCTTACAAGCGCGTGAACTCCTAGATCACGGAATCTACGTCTGTTTGGCGCTATGATGAAGCAGTTACACCAATTATACTCGATGTCACTTAAATAAGTCTTATTCTGTTATAGGAAGCTAGCATTTTTAGAATTGTCAGGCAACGCAAATTAAGATTAAATTTAAGGAGGAAAATAATGAAAGACTTAAGGTATGTACAGTTTTCTTACCTGAATCCGTTCAGCCTTCGTGAAGCATAGGGCTTTAGCATAAAGTGCTATCCTGTGCGAAGTTTTAAAATGCAATTACGCTTCCTCTAGCTTATCCCGCTCCTGAACTCTTTTGCACAAAGTTTGTGCTCAGGACGACCCACTCTTCTGCCTGACATCGCAACAGGACTCCCTCCGCGCAGTAGGGTGTTTGCGATTCAGTGCCACTTCTTTCACTATATGACGATGTCTAATAGTTTGTGATCCATTTTAGCTTTCAAATATTAAACCTGGAGCAGTTTCAGCTTGGTTTTAGAGCTGCCGCTCACATCCAGTTTGGTGCCACCGTTGATCGAGACCAAACCTCCTAAATAAAGTAAGCAGTCAACTTCCACAACCTCCTGTCCAACAATGTCTAGTTAAGCATTCGAAAGGTTTCCCTTTTTTTGTTTTCACTGCATCTGCCAAGTCAACGTTGAACCAGGAAGCTTCTTATAACAAATTACAGTCTGACAGGTTTGTTGTTGCCATCCTAAAGGTGGTGCCGAACTCAATAAGCATTGCTCAGCAATTCAAGGCACTAGTCACTTGATCGCCGACCCTAATTTAATTGCTTCTAAAGGAACTTTAGAGAAACTTAAACCAACTCGTACTTCTGATGTCTTTCATATATGTATATAACTTAGGTGAACGAGAGACCATCTTGTAACCTTGTATGACAACGGCTAACTAAGCAAAGACCCTTTAGCGTCAGAGGCGAATTCGTGTCAAATTCTATATCATCACGTGTCAGATATACGCATTCCAAACAAGAACCATTCGGCTAAGGATCAAGCTTAATAGAAAAGCCTTATAAGTTGAGGACCTGCTGCTCTATCTATTAAAGTATAATTTTTTTGTAAGAAAGTATCCATGAAAGCAAGGTTGCCTTCTGTTCACAAATTTAGCGAAATTTCACTTTCTGATTAGTTCTTTACTAGGTCAATCCACCAAATGTTTTCCGTAATAACAGTACTAAATCCGAAGATAATATACAAAAGTTTAACCATCAGATACCAGAAATGTAAATCAGAACCTTCTTGCCGAAAGACAAAAACCTCTTTAACCTTAAAGATCAATCAAACTCCAAACAAACTCCATAATTGACTTATTTATCTTTTCGTTTCTTTAACCAACCGGACCGTGCTGCACCAAATGCCGGATACCTTTATTTTTATCTGGAATTTCCAAGGAGATTATCTGACTTTTCCATTCAACTGCCAGAAAATGATTTGTTACCATTAAGATTCTTGACGCCTTGTAGGCCGGACTAATCCAAATAGAAGAATTGTAGTACCGCTTTGTAATTGTGGGTTTTTCTTTGTATTTCTTTTGGGTGGTCTTGTCTGATGCATATTCATCTAGTGGCGGGCATTTGGAAACATTGTTTGGTTAGTTACCTTGGGTAATTGTTTAACACTGAGTGGAGAGTATTACTATAGTTTAGCGGCCTTCCACTTCCGTCGTTGGGCGGTTGGTAAACGATTTATTAATGAAATTAACTGTAGTGTTAACTGTTAGACAGAGTAATATGGAATTTTTGTGAGACATTTTGTTGTTTGTTTAAGTAACACATTTGACTTTAACCCTGAGAGGTTACATTACAAGATTGTTAGAGCGGTATATTCGTCGGGATATACATACTGATTTGCAATAAAAGTAGCATTCAAAGTGGATGAAGTTTACAGTTTTTCATAGTCCAACATAAAACTTATCGCGTATTTTATAGCTAAGTGCCTACTTGTTTGTTGATAGAGAGATTTTTATACGATACAAACATTTTATGGTTTTTTGTTTGCAATACTTGGCAGCACTCCGTTCGCAAGGACAATTGATGGCACGCAGCTGTCAAAACGACATCAAATGATAGGTTTGTTCGATGTGTGCTCTCGGACGTCCTGAGTGAAACGAATCAATTTTCCACTCGTAGTGCACAGTGCTGATTAATGCCTGGTTATGGCGCGAATTCGATTTAGTTGTATTATGTTGTGCTAATGCGTTTAAGACGCTATTGGGTTTCGATTTAATTTTGAATGACAGCTCTCAGGGCAACATTATTTGCGTTCAATATTCAATAGATTTTCTGAGGTTGTCTTGGGTTTTGATATGATGTTTATCATGGACTACCACTGCATGACCGTAAGTGTACAGAGAAGACCGATTGAGTAAACATTATTGAACAATAAGTCGAAGAAGTAGAAAGTTTTGAATACCTAGGAACTATTTTTTAGGCCTATGGCAGCAATAAACACGATGAAAAAGTTGAAACTAGGTGTAAATGTAGAGTGTTGACAAAGTTATCAATATGACGGTCCAATAGGTAGGTACATTTGAACATATATACGACGAGGGAACTGTGAGCTAGAAGATCTATTGGGCCGCATGTATAACTTACTTTTATACAGGAGTTGTTCAACTTTCCTAATAAAGGTGAGAATAGCTTCTGTAAATAAATTTGCGAAGTAAGGATTTCCTTAACGAAGACTTGCAACATCGTTTTTTACAGATCGACACATTTACACAATTATTAGTTGAGTACATTCTGTTGTAGGGATGGAGCATCTAGGAAGATACAGCAGCATTTATAGACTGGTCCTTCAGTTAGCTGACTCTATAGCTCATTGGTTACCTCTTTGGTATACCCTTATGACTAGATACCTAAAGGAGCTAAACTCTATGCTGCAGCAGCATTATTATTATTATTTATATTATTATTATTATTATAATATTCGGGAGAGCTGAACAGCCCTTGGCACTGCGGTTTCTGACGAATCCTATTGTGCCTTCCCTAATGTTTCTAGATGAGTTGTTTTACTCCAGAAGATGTCAGGAAGTTAATGAACTTCTCTGGATGGATGGCAGCAAGCTGTTCAGTAGAGACAAATTCGCTGCCTAGTATTCTTTTTCTGAGTTGGAAAAGAGCTGGGCATTCCGTTAAGATGTGAAGAGAGGCAGAGTCTACAGCTTGAATCTATTGTAAGATTCATGCGATGTAGGTGCTTGTTCAGGCGGTACCGGGAATAGCAGTTTTGAACATGCTTGTCCTGGTGTATTGAGCCAGACTTCTCTAGATTCTTGCATGCAAAGACTTTTTGCATGTCTCGCGAAGAGTGATTTGCTGACCCCGCAGAAGGGTTCGGGTCCAAAGAGTTTTGTTGCCGCACCGTCTTTGGCCAGTGAGTCTGCCCTTTCGTTACCCGCAAATCCACTATGTGCAGGAATCCAGTGAAGAATTACCATATTGTTCCTAGCAAGGTCCGAAATAATTTTGCGGGTTTCTAGGACTAATTTGGATTTGATTACAGGCGAGTCAAGTGCTTTTAGGGCAGCTTGACTGTCTGAAAAGATGAATATAATTTTCCCCATGATGTGAGAGGACTGATTCAGTCTCACACATTGGTTGATGGCAAAGACCTCGGCTTGGAATATATACGCGAATTCACCAAGGCTGACTGAGAAGTTCGCACCTGTTGATTCTCCAAAAATTCCGGAACCAGTTCCTGTTTTTTTTCTTGCCATTCTGTTGTCAGCTGTTGTAATTTCCAGAATCTCCCTTTAGAAAGACTGTTATGTTCTGAAAGTCTAATTCACTTGATAATTGACGATCCTCTAGAGGCATATGTAAGTCCATAGTTAAACCTCTCCCAGCTTTCTATTTACGTATAAATGTATTTATCTCGAACAAACTTACAACTAGTGGCCACTTAAACAGTTTCCTAAATTGCAAGGCTCAGTTCATAACTGGTACCTGTTTGATGCTCACCTTGACAGATATCTACGGGTGGAATTTCATCACGAAATTATTAAAATCTCATAAATTATGTCACATGGAACTTCCCCGTTCGATTATATTCTTAAAGGTTTTCATAATCTGCACGCAAAATCTATTTTTAAATCATTTGTATTCGATTTAAAATTCAAATTGGTATCCGCAATCACATAACCATTCACACAGCAGCTACATAGCTCTGATAAGATAAATTGCACTTTGATTCGTTTAAATTGTGGAATCTTACTCTGGAGATACCTTCGTTGCTTAACCTTACTTTCGATTTTGTGTCTTCTATTGCAGTTATAGTACTCCTCCTGGCAGCTTGGAATTCTTTTCCATTGCTGGTGTGGATAATCTTATTATTCAATCTCAATGTATCGTTGCATGGTTTAACATATACTCTACCCTTGCTACTGTTGGCCAAATGTGTAAATGTTATTTCCCATGGGTGATGACAACAGACATTAGGACACGATTAAATTATTCGTAGCCATAATAAATCATTGCGAAACAGATACATTTTGCAAAAATACAAAAGACATTGACTCCGGATTTATAAATCATAAAAATTAATTCCCAAATCAGATGTTTCACTCTCACTTGGCTTGATGCAACATAATAATTATTAGTTTCAGCGACCATCGCCAATATTTGGCAAACTCTCATAACTTCACTTGTCAGTGCAGCTGGAGAAAACATGATTTATCTAACAGATACAAGGCATTTATATCTCTAGTGGAAGTTTATTGGGCGTTCCTCAGGATATTTAATTATCCAATTATGTTTAAATCGTTGTAGATACAATGTATCTTTAAGAGTTTAATTACGGTGTCAATAGCTACTTATTAGAAGTTGGTCAGTAGCTCATGCTTACAAATTGATACTCATATAGAAGAAACCCACCATGAAACATTAGTGCAACATTGTCTTGGATGAATTAAGTCATAAGTGAATGTTGTCTTTTGGAATAAATGTACAAATTTAGAGTAATCTTGATGGTTTTAAGCAAATAATGTGTTAGTAAACCGAAAGGCCCTGGAAGTGACAAGACATATGGATTAAAGTGTGTTAATTGAGTGAATGAAATTTTTGGACTTCCACTCCTTGTTGAAGAAATCATTTAAATAGGTTACTTTTATTTTGGTCATTGTCTTTTATTTATTTCAAAAGGAAATAGATTGCTTTAACTAACCTTAAGGCTATTAGTTTGGGGATAAATACATTGTGCTAATTTTTTTATGGTAATTTATTGAGGTGATTAGCAATTATTTTTTGAAAGTGTATTATTAAACAAGAGCTGACTCATTCGACGAATGGAAAGTGGTTAGAGTTGTTTTTGTTAAGTATTAACAGAGAGCTGCACCTACATCGAAATTGCTCTGGTAACTCTGAAAATTAACAAATTCCAGCAATTGAGAAGATTCAACAATATTTAAAATTTGAATTCCTTTAAAGCTTTCTTGATGGATCTTGTGTGGGCCTTGGTTTTGGTGGTTTCCACAATGCGGTTTACGATGAGTTCTGGGTCGATCTTGGACTTATGAGATGAGATGGAGTTAGTGTCTCCTGGTTTTAGAAGTAGGCTCCATGCTTTCTTATTAGAACGAGAGACGTTCAAGTTTTCTGAAGTTTGCTTCCAGCAATTTGGGCGCGATCCATCAGAAGATTTTAGGAGTTCCTCTGCAATTTCTTGGGGGTGGCCATGGTGTCTTTGCTTGCCCCGCTGCAGGATGTCAAATAAAAAATAAGAAAAAGTCGATGAACTGCGAAAAAGCCGACGTTACTGCATAGTCATTTGGTTCGAAAGTGTTGATCACACTGAGTGTTATTGGGCGTCGTCGGAGGTTCAGCGGATATAGGAGTAAAGTTCTAAGGTAAAGTTTTGCCAACTGGCTTTATTTAAATTGCATCTAAATCAAGAGATGGAATTTTTATGCCAGCATCTAAGCGTTCTAAACGGTATTGACAATGGCGAAAGTCATGTAATAACTCGTCTGGACGCTGACGTCTATTTCCGAAAATTTGTGATAGGCGATATGTTCCTGCACAGTCGGCTTGTTTTATGCTGTTTTCGTCATCCGCTTGCTACTTACACAGTGTGCTGTGACTGTTGAAATTCCCTGCGTAAATTGTCGGGTATGTACTGATAAACAAGAATGATCTCAGTAGGCCATGGAAGAAGTTTGGTTGGTCCTTGCAGTCTGTTTTCTGGAGGAGCACAACATCTTGTTTGTTCCCCTCATGAAGTCAACAGAGATGATCGCATTTTGCTCTGTTTGTGCCTTCAATTTTCAATGGGAAAATACGGACAGAGAGTCTAATATCTTTTATCAGCTGCTGCTGAGAAGTGGCAGTTAGGTAATTGAGATCCGATATAATGAATTGATGAAGTTACAGTTTCGGGATCTTCTGGAATAGTTTCGACTATATGCAACTTATATTACTATTAATGAAGTCATTATGTAAAGAAGGAGTACCTCGACTAAAAGCTTGTTTAACTGCGGTTCACCTATTTTAATCAGAAACTCTATCAACTTACTCGTGATCGCAGTCTTATGAGCGGTGTTTCTTTTTGTGTCATAATGGAGTATTAGCCATGTGAAGTGATGATTTGCAATGATAACCAGTCTTCCCTGTTACAAAAGTTGAGGAATTTATCGAAAAAACTCCGCAAAATATTTAAATCTTACTTAAAGTTCGCTTTCCAACTCTTTAGTTTATGTATGATGGCTTTCTACACAAATCGCATTCAAATGTGGAAACTGATATTGGAATCACAAATTCTGCTTTAATTAGGAATGTAGAGACTGTTTTGAAACTTGAAGAGAAGGGGCTTTGCTTTGACTTGCCGAAAAATGTCAGTTCCTTTCAGAAACGCTTCCCTTCTATTTGGTAAAAGTTGCAGGAAATGCATCAGCCTTGATATGGCTGACATTCACACCGGAAATTGTTCTAAATTTTCAAAACTTGTATGCATTGGTGATCGATTGAAGGTCAATAAGATAGAAGTGATTGTACCGATTGCAATTGAGTCCACAAATTATGTCATTGACTTATCTTATCAATTCTTCCATCTACATCTTATGATCTCATGCGATAACCACTCCATCATTATTATCAACACTCCATTCCAAGACGTATTTGGGCTCAGGAAGAAAGCAACACTTTGGGTGTGGCGTACAACTGGAAGCACAATCTAAAGTTAATTTATGTTACATTTTTCGTTGCGAAAGATAAGAATGTGACCACTGTTAATTGGTTTTATTACATAAATTAACTTAGTTAAAAGTTTCTTAACGTCAATTTGTCCAGCCTTGATCGAATAAAAATCGATTAAAAGATATCATGGCTAGCATAACAAGTTGGGTGTTGCAAAGGCACTTGCGCCACTCATTCTCTGGCTTTCTTTAATCCTTATTTGTAAATTATTGTGTTTCCAATTTAATTTTTTCTCGTTTGACATGTAAACATCTAAAGTGGCAAGACACTTGACACGAGCTATGCTCCGTTTTATTTCTGCGGTTCGGGTTGCTTTCATGTTTTTCTTTTTTCTTTTGTTTTTGTTGAAACAGGATACGTTGCTTAACCATTTTATGAGCAAGTATTCAACCCAAATAAGTTCAAAAATAATCAAGTCAAGGCAGTCGATGTAGACATAAGTAATCTCAATGTAAACCGCAAAATGTATTAACATCTGTGCTCACATCATGGATTGTCCACACGTCACTACTACACCTGGTTGCTCCCTTTTTGTTGTTGTTGTTGTTGCGTTCCGTATAAAGCAGGAATGCAAACTGGATTTAAATAGAAAATCATTGGGTCCAAATGCAAAAATTCCGATTAAATAACAATTGGACATGGGCGGACGTAACGTTGAAATGGTGGCTTTAAATGGACTACAAGAATGGTAATTACAGGTGTGATTAAAATGTTTGAGTTTATACCTTAGGAAGCTTCCTGTAACCATTCAATAGGCAGCACTTGTTAGCGAAAAAGAAATGTAAGCGATTTAAGGAAGCAATTATACAAACACGAAACGCACGAGTCCGAAAGTGTTACCTTAAGTGAAATTAAAGAGGTTTTACGTGGTGAAAATAATTTGAATGCAAATTATAAAATCACTTATGGCAATGGAGGACAAAAGTCAACAGGACCTTTAACTCTGCGTATCACTCACTGTCTATCACTTTTGAAACAAAAGGTTTTTCATATTCGAATTGGAGATGCAACAGATGTTAAATACGAATGGTTTAGCCGTCGCAGAGACTCAATGGCTTGAAATTCTTACCGTGGAATCGAAAAAGGGAAAGCGAAGTCAAAGATAGTGTCATCAACCAAGGAATGCATTCGATTGAAAGCCACATTATTTCAACATTTGAAGTCTCAACAAATACCCTATAATGGAGCCACATTTTGACGGCAATTTTAGAGCTCATTTTACATTCACGTAGTTATTTGAGAGCCTTCAGTGAAACATTCAAAATTCGTATCCATTTGGCCTTATAACTTTACCAAAAGATGAGGCTTTCTTTAGATGAAAGAATTGCTATCTCTGCTGCAGTTACATGGACGAGGAGGAAAAAGAGGACCCTCTGTGCTCCTGTACCTAACCTAAGGTCAGAATAACCAGAGGACACAGTGAGCTTTATTAACCTGCAAATTCCAATAACTTTCAATTCCACATTGTTTAAGGCTCGTTTAATGTCTTGGAAAATTACAGCGATTCTTTTATGGCTTATAGAGTTATATGTCACCTTGACCACACTTTGCAGTGCTATCTCTACCAATCTGCCCTTCTTGTGGGCATATTTGGCTGTCGACTTATCTCTTGGGTTTAACTTGTTACGAATGTACTTATATGTCAATCTATCTCTTTTGACTGTCAGCCTTCAGCACGACATAAATGTAAACAGTTACGGTGCTCATATGCACTGCAACCTGCAATTGCTACGGTCTATCGGTGAGTTATTGACCCAATTTAAAGGCTGAAAAACGAGTATTACCAGAATTCCGATCGCTTAATATTTCGGATGGAGAATCAATGTCATTGCAACCGAGGTCCGAGATTTATCAAGAATGGGAAAATTAGCTACCGCTTTTTATATTCACATGGACATTTTAGCTCATCTTAGGTACTGAAAGACAGCCGTGTTGTTTCTAGTTTAGAAGGGCTTGTGATGTGTGATGTACGCTATTTGGTTATGTACAGAAATGATTTCTTAACTAGGTTGGCAACAGCGTGATAAGAGTTTTGAATGACATTTGTGACATTGTGTCTGCCAAATTTACAATTTCAATTAGTCTTGCCTACCACTTTTGTTTTAAGTTAAGAAACCAATTGGCAATTGAAATGTAAAACCCGGGAACGTTCCCTTTCTTTCGAATCACCTTCTAAATCGTCACCAATTTTCTGACAAGTCCTAGCTTATTTAAAATAAAATTAAGTAAATTTTATTCTTAAAAAGAAATAAACACATGATACTCGTCACATGGTAACCTCAATTTAAATCGATCACGTAACAAATACCGCACAAGATTCGTCTATCGCGAAGTATTATACCATAGCTACACGAACGACGACGACAACCGTCAGAAAAACATAAATAATTGGCTGTCATTTCTGGTCTATTG
The DNA here is from genome assembly GCA_951813785.1 of Criorhina ranunculi. NCBI lineage: Eukaryota > Metazoa > Arthropoda > Insecta > Diptera > Syrphidae > Criorhina > Criorhina ranunculi. The sequence continues at coordinate 23,430,487 of OX638381.1, forward strand.
GCAACTGGAGCGAAATTCCTTTGAATTAAATTCATGTTTCGGTGCGTTTGGTGAGAGCAAACTGTAATGTCATTGAAGTTTGTTTAATTTTTTATTATTTTTTCTTGATTTATAATAAGGAAAACTTTACAAGTCAAGATATTTTAGAAAAAGGCGGCTGTTATCATTATTTTAATCAACTTTTTACAAGAAAGGCATTCGATGTGATCTATTTTCAACACGCAAATCTGTCATGTTGACACATTGCAAAAAAAAAGAAACTCTCGAATGTATGATTTATTGTGACAGCCATGCACTACCGAAAAGTTATCTATCAGGAGCTTGGATTAACTACACATTTTAAGATGAATTCAGGTTTTTTCTACGACAGCTACCAATTAGGATTAAAAGTATCAATTATACGGTTCTCTTGGAGCGACAATTGCTTCTGCATAAATGTGTTTATTGATAAATGAGTTAGAAGTCATCGTCGTTGTAGCGAACCACATTTTATACCGCGTTGACACATCACGATTCGACACTGGTAAGGCACTGGTATACGGGTTTTGTAATAACCTTTCGGCGACTGTTTAAGGTTGCAACTGTGTATAGTAGTGCAGTCAGCGGATGGCGGCAAGAACATAATTTTATGCGCTTAAAACTGTAGCGAATTGTTTAGCCAATTATGGTGGTCGTAAGGCGTTTGAGATACATTGTGTGGATTTTAAATGAATCGTGATGCATTTTATGATAATTAATTTCAACTTAGATTCTGTTAATGAAGTAAATAGTTTGGTAGCAAATCGTTTTAATTGCGTTATTCCATTACAGACGAGTTTTAAACTTTGATCTATATCAGCTCTTTCTCGCCAAAGCGTTAAAACCAATAGAGTCGTTGGCTCTTAGTATTATTATTCCATGAACATTTCTAGGGAGATATGGAAACAGACCTCTCCCTTTTTGCCAAAAGTAAGTCGAACTTGCTTAGTAGTCCAATATTCGAACTTAAAAAGGTTTATATTAACGCAATGCTCACTGGGATGATTGGTTGAATTGAAACAGACGAATTAGGACAAGTTTTCGTTCGAATTCATGTCACAAGAAGTTCTTGGAAGACCACTAGTATAAAGTCCATTTAAGCTACTGCGTGTTTGATTCCATTAATTCAATCCCGGACGTTGCTTCTAAGCCAATTTTGCTCTACCTCTTCCAGCAGTTTGGAAATAACCACAATACCATCTGCAATAGTCCTTGGAAGCCGTAATACACCATCTTACATCACATTCTACAGGAGTGGTCCCAGCACGGATCTTTAAGTACGCTTGTACTGCAATCTGGTCACCTTGTTTCCCTAGAGGTAACAGTTGGTAGTGGTATCAGTATCGATCACACTTTTAGTTGCAGCTTATGTTTACATGGACTGTAGCACTATCTTACATAAGGTAAGCAAGCGATGTATTAAGAACCTTTCGCCTGGACACAGATTTAGTCCTGATAGCTACTTAGAAAGCTTAAAGGAACAAACGCTGAGGACTTCGTTCTGCTAAATATTTTTTCAATATATTTTTCTTTAACAACCATTTTGTTCTAACGTTTTATTTTTCTCTATTTGCAGACAAACATGTGGAACTCTCGAGCCAAGCTCAATGTAAGTTAAAATTTTTATAATCCTCTATTTAATTTTACTCCGAACCTCGTCAGAGAACTTATTATCGGTATTGCTACTGTGACCTGTAAACTTAAATAATGTTCAGTGAGTTAAATTTTCCTACTGAATTTAGAACTCAAACAACTAATTTTGAATGTGTAAGCTCAAATCTTTGAATAAGAACTTTAGAAAATGCCACAAAATGCATCTAGAGCAAAGCGAAAATTGCTAGGAAACGCTTAGACTGACCTTCGTTTAGAGTTTGATGAGACCGGTAGCAACATATTTCCTCAACAGCCCATTCTACTCCACGGCCCATACGGGAACACCAAATTTCGATAAAAAAAACAGAAGGCCAATCGATCTGGATCTTGTACAGGTTGAGGCCTAAATCTTTGAGCAAAATTCTCCAAGTGAAGGTCTGCGACAGGCCCAGATTGATTTTTTCATACGTTTTCGCAAATCGCTGCGATTATTTGGAATTTTTCAACAATACGTCGAATAGCAAATGAAGTTTCAGTTGAATGTTCATGTTGATGGAAAATTTCACGAAATTATTGCCGAATAGTGCCTTAGTGGTTAGTGCGTTGGAACGCTGTTCGCAGGTGGCTATAAAACTGTTGTTTCTTTCCATTCGTGGTTGTGAGGCCTTGGTTTTCGATGGGCTGTCGCTCCAAATATTTATTTGTATTTGCAGACAGCGAATTTCGGTTCATTTGTACGCGTTTTGTAATTGCATACTTTTCCATGATAATTTGCCAAATCTTGCTGATGACACCTTTCAATAAATGAAAGCAAAATGTTTATAAACTTAGCCGAACCCTATTACAAAACCCTTAAGTAGCTTTTCTAAGTCAAATTCTTAAGCTTTCCGATTGTATTAATTGTTCACACTGTAGATTGTAAGGTTGTTCGCATATCAATTACGGATTCATCTTGATAGCCTAGAAGTGGAGATTCGACTTGATTACCTAGTCACTAGGACCGAAAAATGCTTCATTATGTCAAATCTGAAAACACATCGTTCACAGACGTATACTTATCGAACATAATTATTTCTGTTCGATGTTTGCATTAGGTCGCCCCACAACTAATCCTGATGCACAAAATTAATGAAGCAACTTTTGAAGACTTTTCGATGCAATTTTGTCACAGCAATACTCGTATCTTAATTAAAATCAGGAACCGCGGATATATTTAAAGCAAACAATCATGATAAGCTACCGGGTTGACTAGCTAACAACTCAGTAAATTGAATTTAAGATAAATTATGCATATCTATGCAACCCACACTCTATTGCGTTAAATTTTCATCTTTTTCTGTTCCAAACGAGTATCTAATGTCTGTTTTCATTACCTCTGCCTCCTTGCTTTGCCCAGGGTTACGGTCAATGGCAATCTGGTTAATATAGCACTCGGCGCACCACGAAAATATATTTATTGTACGAGTAATGGTTTTTCTCTTTTATTTTTCGTTAAATTAACTTGCATTTAACAAGCCAACCAAAAGCTACAAGCAATCCAACAAGTTATTGCAGTTACACCACGTTCCCGATTGTTTTCTTTTACTTTAAGATACTTATACTTCAATCTTTGTTGTTTTTCTCCACCCTCCATGATTGATGGTACGATTATGATTATGTGCCGCCTTAGTTAAGGCGTTTGTACATATTTCCGTAAAAAAAAAATTTCACTTTCATTAAAAAAAAGCTACATTCCGCACGCTTGTTCATAAATAATTAATTGAGGTACGCAGCTAAGCGTGTAACTCAGCATTTTTTTTTCATTTATCTAAAGCAACTGACACAAGAGTATCTTTTGCGTGAATTTAAATCAATTTCAAGAAATTCTGAGCTTATTTGCCAAAAATAGTCAAGTCTGACCTAAAATGAAATAAATAGATGTGAATGGATTTATGGTAACATCATTTGGCCGGCCTTGACTTTGTTAAATTGCATCATGATTACGCAAGACTGTGTATCTACTCGTATGTAGCTGAAATGAAATTACATGTCTGCTTGCCAGTCGGCTGTACTTTCTTCCGTTCGACTGGATTTGTTGTTTGGCCTGCACACGTTGAGCAAACTCTTTGGCTAGATACGGTCAACTGATTGGAAAGATTTTACTTTTTTTTTCTTCTGATTTTATGGACTTTACCTCGCTGAAAGTAAAAGTATTTGGTTAAGGAATTGCGAATAAAAATGTGAAAAATGCATCCTCTGTTGTGGAACCTGATCTGAACTTGACAGTGTTGATGTGACAAAAGAAATCTTTTGATTTTTATATTGATCTTGGTTGTGTCAACTGAGTGGCATAAGCCTGGCGTAGGATTTGCACTTTTTTTTAGAAATTTTTAGAAATTAACTTCAAACTTGTTGTTTTAAGGACTGCTTTCCAAAACTCAAGTGGGAAGTATAAAATTGCATGTTTTCATTAGTTAATGGATATGCTAATGTGAATACCTGTGAAGTCCTATGGATCTACTATGTTTTCAATTAAATACTTTGTTGCATTGTTGATTTGCAGTTAAAGTTTGTAACCCGAGTTATCCTGGGTGGAATATTTCCTGTATGGTGACTTAGACATGATGGATGTCATCGAGATCGATTTCTAATTAATAAAATTGTTATCGGCACATATCCAAAGGAGTTACGCCCAGCTTGTTGAAATGGTAGTTGAGTGAGCAAAGTTGGGTGAGGATGTCCGTTAAGTGCTTAGCGTCACGCTTGCGTAGTGCGAACACAACTTGACTTTTTTTTTTGTTATTTAAGGAGTGTTAATGAACTTTTGTTTTGAGAGCTTCATCTGGTGCAACCATGCGTTTAGCTCCAACTTAATATGGCTGGTGGATAATCCACAGAAGAAAAATGGAAATCGCTATCTAGCGAGCTCTCGTTGCCTTCAATGACCTTGCAACTGGGAACCCAGTAAATGGAAATTTTGTTGTGTACATCTTGTTCATTGAGGGTTTATGCAGCTCCAGGCAAGCTTTGAATAAAAAAAGGAGGTATACAGAGCTAAAATTGATTAAGGGACACAAAGAAGGTCGAACAAAACTTCTAGTTTTACTTGAGTGGTTTTCTTTTAGCTGTCACTCTCATTTTGGTGAATTTCCTGATTCTTGCTAGTTTTTCTGTCCTGATGAACTAGACAATGTTTGCCACCCTTGTTTCTTGTCGGATTTGTTGGTTTAGAATGCAGTCCAGTCTAGTTCTACCAGCAATGATTCTCAATGTATACATTATGTTTGTCCACAATATTTGTTGTGTTTGACTGTTTTCAGTGCTGGCTCCTGCTGCGTATAGAAGGACAAATCTCACATGTATTCATTTATCCATACAGTACTTCATAGGTGACCCAAGATTCCACTTTTATTAATACACTAACGATCTCGAAGTTTCAACGCCTATGTCGCCGTAGCTCAGTAGTCAGTGCATAACAGCTTTTGCAGGACAGAACTCAAGACGTTTAATGCTCTTAAAACAAAGTTAAATTCGATTAAGAGGTGGTGACTTATGACTTGTGTTGAAGTTCAAGTTCAAGCAGGTTGTCTTAACTTATTTTTGCAGTGTGACTTTGTAGACATCCATTTTCGTAGGTTTTTGTATAACATTGGTCTGTTTGCTACCAATGCTGCCACTTTTTCTTTTTATGTTGTCATATACTGCTGTTAAACTTAAAACTGATTCTTACATATTGTCGCACGAAACCTATGATAAGCTTAAGCCACGAGAATTATTGAGTAATATGGATCCTTTTTTGCTCAAGCAAAGTTTAAAAGTACCAGAAGAAGATCAGTGTTGAGCCTATGCACACATTTCCTTCGGAGAATTTAATAACATCCCAAATATAGATCATGTGTCTACTGTAGTTATCCCTTATTTTATTCAAGGCTTAATTCAATTTCATAATCTATTTCTTGTGTTTTGATGTAGATAAATGACAGCAACGGCACCTTTTTTAAATCTTGATTAACGTGAGAAATGCAGGCTAGCTCAGTTACTTAACAAATATGTTAAAACACGATAAAAGTTTTAACATATGCAATTAAAACTTGGCAAATATTTAAGCGCTTTGGTCATTTTATACATCATTAACTCGCTTCTTTTTTTTTTGTGGTCAATCAATCGAATCAAAAATGTATATATAAGGTGGACACACTGCTGGGAAATACTGTGGGAGAGATACATATATACAAACAAATGCATATCATTAATGTACAAATGCTATGAATAACATTAATTTTAACACCGATGTAAATCTTTATTTATAAACATAAAAATATGTATAACAGACTTTTATTTTTAGTTTTTTATTTAAATTAGTAAATGGTAACACATTATTGACATCGAAATATAGGTCGAATGCGAAATAAATTTAAAATAAAATAAAAAAAGTCGCCTACTAAAATTTCACAACCACTACTAAGCGGGTCATTGGAAGTTTAAAATTAATTATGGGAATTTTTTTAATAAGTTTGGTGGGTCCACAAATTTAAACATTTGTCATCTGCTGCTGTTCCAATTATTACTCATGGAAGACGCAATATTTAATTATTGTGAAAAGGAATTTCAAATGTATATTATACGGAAGTATTTCACAAACTACTTACTTAACGTGCTCTCAACCCATGCAGCCTTCCATCCTCTTAGATCCCCATCATGCTGTTTCTAGTTCTCCAGACTAAGCCTTCTGGCATCCGTTATAGCTTGGTCCCTTAAACAAGTCAAACTCGTCGTCTCGAATCTGGTGATTTGGATTTAAATATCTTCTTGGCTGGAGCATTATTGTTCATTCACTCCATGTGGCTAAGCCAGTCTAGTCCACGTGTTTTGGCCAGATCAGTGTTTTATAGAGAATGCATTTCATCTTCCGGGTTAGGAGTTTTGTACCGAATAGCGGTTTCCTAGGGTAGGTAAACTCCTTTACTTACTTACTTAAGATGGTGCTGTAGTCCGGGGTGGACCTGCGCCTTAACCAACAAGCGTCTCCAGACAGCTCGATTTTTAGCTAGCTGCCTCTAGTTTCGCACTTAGTTTCGGTTCCGTTCTATTTATGTGAGCCACTTAAGTCGCGGTCTTCTTTTATTATTCGAAGATTTTCCAGGTCGAAGCATTGGTGTCCATCCGCTCTAAATGATCCAGCACCCTCACTCCTTAACTACATCGAAGTTAATTTTGTCAACAGTGACGTTTTTCCCTAGGCGGTTGATAAATGCTTCTTTGTTTGTTGAAAATATGTACTTGGTTTTTTCCTCAACTCTTTTAGCCCGTTCTTCGATTCTCGTAAAATTCTCTATAATGGTACGCTGGGAGCAACGTCGATGTCGTATGTATATCTCAACAGCTGAACAGATTTGTTAAATGTAGTGCCTTCCGTGTTTACGCTTGTCCTGCAGACTATCTTCTCCAGCACTACATTGAATAAATCACACAATATCGCATCTCCTTGCCGAAATCCGGTACAGGTTTGCAAAAGTTTCCAAAATTCACAATGCACCTCGTCATACTTGTCATATTTCCTCATCATTACAACTGGCAAGTATTTGAAATCAATGTGCATTGGTATCTCCTTTGTTTCTCCTTTAATTTCCCTAATGTCCATGTGTAAAGGTCCTTAAAAACCTAGAGGAGACCAACGAAGAAAAACATTTTCTGTGATAAGACGCAATTTCATTGGAAAACTAATTAAGAGCGATACTGATGGACTCTCAAAGAGTCACTGTTCTGTTGCGAATTTCGGAAAGATGGAGTGATCATCGTAGATAGCGCCAGACATTCAGTAACAGAGTTTTTTTTGGCCTCAGCTACATCTGAAACAATCAACAATTGACACCGTTCGTGACTCCAAACCAGGAGCTCGTACAAGTGTGCTATGAATCGGTTTATTATTATATATTCGTTTGCACATAATATTAAGCTCAAGTTTGCAGCTATTTCACAGGAGTTATCATTCCATACCTTCCTTAGAAAAGTAGAGCAGATTTAAAAATCAAGTATTCAATGGTTTGACAGACCTCATGTGAAGTCAATGCCATACATTGTAAAAGAAACATAGCTCACGCTGGGCTCCAACTTCATCACGCACAAAACTAGATGTAAAATGAAAAAGTGGGCTTTTCCTAACAACGAAGATCTTGGTTTCATATATGAAAATAAGATTCGAAGAACTGTGTCCTTGGTCAGATTTGGAAATTAAAAAACTTTTGTAGATCTAAGATAACATCGGTTTACGGATTTTATCTAAATGATCTTTCATTTCAGATCACACCGCCGCACGTGATCTTTTCTCACCATCTAGGGACTCTGTCCGCATGACTTCAGTTTCCATTCTTAAATTTTTTATTTTTTTTTTATTAAGACAAATCTTTGTCATTGCTTTAAGCTTCCATTCGCCTTAAAAGGGATAACATCGTCGTTGATGTGTTAATTTCTGTTTTTAATCGAAAAAAAAAGTGACAAAATACACCCCATACCGATGACAAGCCCAATTGAGTACTATAATTAATATACAATTGCAGCAGAGGACTACCTTTAAAGTATCTTAATCTAATTGATTTTTATCTTATTTGGTATAAAGTATGTCGTTAAATTAAGTCGAAGTCAATTAAGAGCTTGGACAGCAGACACACTCTCGAAACTGAAATTGTCTAGCACTAAAGTATTTCCCTACTGTGAAAAATATTGTAAGTTTGTCTCTCACACTCTCCACTCTTTCAAAGTGGATTGGAGCAGCATCACATGTCTGATTTACATAAATTCTTGTTCGATTAGCTGCCAAGTGAGGTGTATTAACCAAAACAAGTTTCATAAAGGTAAACAAACTAACAGAACTATCACTTTGAGAGCGGCAAGCTTTTACGGACAAAAACCGACCTGAAACTGGACTGGTCGTTGATAGCGCTGTTACATACTGACCTACTTTTATGTATGAAAGTCAAAATGCAAAACTTTTTAGCAAGACACTTCAGTTGACTGTTGCTTCAAAGGATACACAAATTTGTACATTTTCCGGTTGCAAAAATCGTTGCGTGTGATAATTAGGAATGGATGTGCCATCGTTAGGTCATTTGTGCGTAATCTTTTCGAAGGAAATTGATATAATTTACCACTTGCCATAAAGTATACTTAATTAATGTGTGTGTTCAGGTGTAAATTACGTCAGCGATGACAAGTACATTGGAATGGAAAGTTATTTTTTGAAACATTTAATTGCAACCAACTGGTATTCGTTCGAGAAAAGTTTGAATGGGGATAAGCGACAAGACGCTAAAGTCGTATGAGATAAGTAAAATATGTCCTCAATGGCGGTGTTTTAGGTGTGCATGAGATGTTTAGGGGTGCTTCCCTGTCTCCATTTCTATCTCTATCTCTATCTCTATCTTTATCTCTATCTCTATCTCTATCTCTATCTCTATCTCTATCTCTATCTCTATCTCTATCTCTATCTCTATCTCTATCTCTATCTCTATCTCTATCTCTATCTCTATCTCTATCTCTATCTCTATCTCTATCTCTATCTATATCTATATCTCTTTCTCTATCTCTATCTCCATCTCTATCTCTATCCCTATCCCTATCCCTATCCCTATCTCTATCACTGTCTCTATCTCTATCTCTATCCCTATCCCTATCCCTATCCCTATCTCTATCACTGTCTCTATCTCTATCCCTATCTCTATCACTATCTCTATCTCTATCTCTATCTCTATCTCTATCTCTATCTCTATCTCTATCTTTATCTCTATCTTTATCTCTTTCTCTATCTCTATCTCTATCTCTATCTCTATTTCTATCTTTATCTTTACCTCTATCTGGACTATCTAGGGCTGCCACGCTCCAACCAACAAGCTGTTTTTCGTTGCGTACACCGAATCAATTAAGGTTCCTCTCTACTAGCGCATGACTTGTAAGAGGTGATGGGATCTTCTGATACGTACGTAGCCACTCAGACCTGGTTTCGTAAACTCCTTGGAGTGGTTCATCCAACGCACATGACTAGACCGGAAGAAGATCCTCAAATTGAACTTTTCAGAGAACACACTCTACCCGTAATTCCAATTTTGAAACAGTCCCATTATCCCACTCATTACGGATGGGAATCATTACCTTGAAGTTGCTTTCAAATCTTTGTTTAGCTTGGGTGTAGTCGATGGTTTCGGGTGTACAATACAATTGATCAAGAAAAGAGCAATAGAGGAGTGATCAGTGTGGTGTGATTCTCACTCGTAGAGAGAAAAAGAGAAAACTGCGCAAGCAGCTGATAAGTGATTTAATACGGACCCTACATTTGTATACCACTGCGGTGCGGCCTTTAAAGCAAATGGCTGCGTGGCGGCCATCGTTGTACCAAAACTATCAAGGAGCAATAGATGAAACATCACATCTTATGCTGCAGACCTCTGCGGATCTTCGTGGTTTCCCTAGATGACAATGAGGATCCCACAATGCATTAATATGGGCCTGACAACGGAAACGTATAATCAGAATGTGGTACACAAGTTGCGTACGCATACCCCAGCTACAGGCAATTGCCTTTTACAAAAGTAGATATATACTAGTAAGAGCCAGACTGCGTGTACTAAACAAACCATTCTTCGACGACCTTAACGATGTCTCGGTTAAAGAGTTGCGAGATCTAATCCGTTTTCTTAGCCTGATCTAAGCACCGAATGTCTCACATCATCAACCAGGTCACACCAGTCGGTAACAAAAAGGCACATTCTAGTGCTACTTGGGTTCATGTTGAACCGCCACCTCTACCTACCTACCTATCTAGATATGTAGCACCAGTTTAGTTTCCTCTCAGCGAAAGTGAGCCTCGTGTCATTTATATTGGGAGAGCCTATAAGAGGAACTTCATATTTCCGAGTAAATAGGACCACTTCAGTTTTATTGGGATTTACATCCAAACCACGTCTTGTGGCCCATTTGGCGAGAAAGAGAAGAGCATGTCGAAGGAAGGTCTCTTGGAATATTTGGATACTTTTTCAGTATAGCACTGGTCGACAGAGTGCCCAAGGGCGAATATCGAACAAACCTAATGTCTTCACCACCAAAATTGTTTTTCACTTTTACCTTTGCGGTTTGGTTTACCCCTTCAAAAACAAATAAATTAAACTTTCAACTTTATTATGCAAATTTTTGTGCAGAAATTATGAAACCTGTTGTAAATATTTCAAATACATTTGCTTTTACGGAAGTTCATCATTATGCAATCTCCCTCCAGAAAAAAAAATCCCCAACTTTAGAAAAAATGTAAATTCTCCTGTAGTATTTACCCGTATTATAAAAGAATTCATTTTGAATTAAATAAATAAACAAGAAACAAGTTCCAATGTTTTGTTTTACGATATTTCCCACGAGCTTGATTGATATTCTACACTCATACCACATGTCAATGAGAATATGTCCAAGTACTTTTTTTTTTCGAAAACAAAATTGTTAACCCACTTTAATGTCACAAAAGTGCCAAAGCTCGCCATAAATCATAATGTAATTTTTTTTTTTGCGATCAAGACTTTTAATCTAATTAAATCAAATTGAACGCGCACCAAAAGATGCATGTAGAGGCGAAGTGTTTCTCCACAGTCGCATTGTATCGGCTCAGCATGACTGCGGTTCAGTTGTACATATCTTTAGGATACAGTTCAATAGACTGAATGTTCACATTGTACTCGTACTTAAGGAGAGAGTTCAATCAGCACCCCGATAAACGTTGACGGATTGACAAGAAAAAATGAATTGATCTCGTAATGGATGTTTTGAGGTTTCTTTTTTCGTTTTCAATCTTCAGGAAATCGTAAAAAAAAACTATCTCAATTCGATGTCAGAGGAGAAACATAACACACACACTTATAAGTCTCGAAAAACACTTTCGGTTTCAATGTACGGTGTGCGCTACCTCAATATACTTTGGTCCAATGATTGAGCTTAATTGGTTGACCGTATTTATAAATCTTTCAAATCTTACTGCGTTCATTGGTTTTATGAGAAATATCTAGCTTTCAGCTTGAAAGGTTTTCATGATTTTTTGATTGTTATGTATGCATAAGTGGATGAGTATGTCACTTATGCTAAATGTAAATACTTGTCAATTAAGTGTATGAGTCAATAAACTGCGGTTGTTATGAAAAAGAAATTCTCAAGAAAATCCATACAACACGAAAGCATTCGAGGAAAGCAAAAGACGTTGCACACAACAAGTATTGCATGCCCCATGGAGTTATAAAATGTGACGTTCGCAGATATTTGGAGCAATCAAATAAATTTACTGTCAGAGCAATGTCACAGACAGACATGCTGCTGACAGAAGATGTAAAGTTACTTACAAGATTCAGTAAGCATATAACAAAAATGAATGAGTGATGAGTGTTGACAGATTTTATGACGTCAATTGTCACATACTCGTAGTTTCAACTGTTAAAGTCGTTCATAGATAAAAATAGAGATGAAATCGTTTGCTTAATCCATTGACCATGCCCACTTTCAGTACAGTTCATGAATTTGTAGGCTCTCTAAATTCGATCGCATATTTAAATTCTTTGACTCTTGACTGGGTTCCAAGTCATACTGGGATCTCGGGAAATGAGATTCCTAGGCAAGGCTCAGAGGAAGACTTCTCAGGGCCAGAACTGGCTTTGGGTCTTTATACACTCTCGGTTAGGACTTCCATTGATAACAATTAAATTGTATGACGCATTACCCTCCTGGACTATGCGGAGAACTTTAAAATTTCATTCAAAACAACAGGCTCAGGAAAGATTGATTGACATTAGAGAAATTTGTTCCTTAAAGGCCGAGCCACTTACTAAGAACATTGTGCCTCACTTTTGTTGTTAGCTTCTAAGTGATCTCTGATCGGTTGATCCATTGGGTCCATTATTAGAAAACTTAAATGACAAGAGCCCTCAACGGTCTTGTCCGACGGAAAGGAGCATTTACAAAGAAGTGAATCCCTATTTCTTCTTTATTCTTTTTGCTTTTGCAAAAGTTATTGTGGACTAACCAGAGTAATGTTGCTTAAAGGTCTATGTCCTTGCTACTTAACTAGAACCAGAGATAATAGGTGTGTTTTTTTGGTATCCCATATGGGATTGGCGAAAAAAACGACATCGGGGACTAATAATGTCATCACAAAAAGAATGGCAGCACTGCGTATGGATTGACATTTCAACTCAACAGCTGTGAGATAGACAACCAAAACAAAAGCTAAAAACATCACAGCAGCCCCAATTCCTCAGGTCTTGACCACTTTTTACGTATGCTTACAATAAATATAGATTTATCGAATTATTTTGCATATTGCATTTCTGCTTTTACGGACTTTCTGTCTTGCTCAGCCATTTTTTCATAACAAAGAATCGCCCGACTGACATCAACGCACGTCAGTTGTCACGTTTCCATAGAAACTCGAGTCTGGTAGCACCGTTTTTATCTGGGATAAAGTAAAGCCCAGAAAATTTTGTGGTCTTAGCTAATGCTATGTGGGATAAGTTGTTGTTGCATTTAACACGCAAATTGCTTATCCCCGATGTCGTTTTTTTTCGCCAATCTCATATGGGATACCAAAAAAACACACCTAATAAAGTCTTGTCTACGCGATCGAGTTGCCTCAAATGCATTTTTTTTATTTTCACTTGTTTTTCAACCTTATAAGTTCAATCATTCTTTCATTCCTCGAGATGTTCAAGTTGTCCAGTAGTCAGCATTAAGCCGCAGTAATAACAATCTATATTTCGTCTAAGTACCGCTTGCAGGCTTCACTTTTTTAAAAATTGGCCCTAGGACTCTTCTCAGTCTTTATAGATTTCTTCTCAAGAGCACTCTGGTGCAGCTCGTAGAAAGCCAACGCCTAGCTTCTGTCATTTACTCATGTTGGGCTTGTTATAATTTTCTCACGAGTGGTGGGGAACCTCAGTTTTTATTTCCAACTCTAAACGGTGGATTGAAAAGACAAATTATACTCGTTTATCAGGTCAAAGGTTTATCATTGACTGTCAAAGAAAAGTGCTACGAAAAAACATTTGATTTTTTGTTGGGTCTCAAACGTACATGTCAACTCACTTAGCACTCCAATCCATTCATCACTGAATCATGGCAACCAAATGCTGCCAAGCTGTATACATAATTGGCAATAGGTTTCAATCTCCATCTTCCAGATAAATCGAAAACATTTCCATTCAAACTACTAAAATCAGAAGTAATTAAAACGCTTAAATAATGTTAAATATAGAATTTCTATTCACACTTTCAGAATGTCAAGAGTTTTTTGGATCTAAGTATATTAGTCACAAATTTATTTCAACCAGTTTGATTTCCATTGAAATACAATAAGTATACGATTATATATCTCAAAGTGTGTTAATTATTGGTAAGGTGGTAAATAATTGCTTAATAAATTTAATTTAATTTTAATAGGAATTGTACCAAGTTAAACCTCATTATGGGTCTGAATTATTGTTTAAAAATAAACTACAGCGTTGTGTAAAGAAAAAAAACGAGTTCTGTTATTTATTTCAATCTATTTGTTTATTTTTTTTTTTCAAAAACATAAATATAAATAAATACTGATTAGAAGAATGTGAGGCTTTAAATTAAGGATAAATCTCGATGTCCATATGTAGGTCTCTTTTTTTAATTTAAATCAAAATGTCAACCCGTAAACAGTTTCTACCTTAAACACTACGGCTTTCCATCGCCTTCGTTGTCTCGACTTGGATGACTTGAATTTCTGAGTTTTATCAATTTTTATTTACTTTTCCCCTCATATAGGTCCCACAATTGGCGTTTTTCTTTTTAAGTTCAGAGCAGAGCCTGAGTTGTTAAAAAAAAATTCGTATTTTTTTTTTAGCTCAGACACATCAGAGCTCCGAATTCGTTTTTCTTTTTTCGTTCAGAGCGTGCTCAGAGCGCACTCTATGAGCTCAGAATAATTTGACTGAGCATTCAGAGTATAAAGCTGAGCACAGCCATTTTTCGCATTCGACAGGAGGGAAAACAAAGGAAAGAAATCAAATGACGGCTAAGTGCTCAATTGTGTTTCATAAACAAATCAGAGCGCTCTGAGCATGCTCAGTTCAGAGGACGCGCGATGTGATCGAGCTCTGTTAAAAAAGAAAAACGCCTAATAATGATCACAATGGATCAATGGAGATCCTAGAAACAGTATATTCATGTTTTATCCAGCACACAGATCCATAATGAGAAGTCAAAGGATCATTGATCTAAAAATCATTATTCTTCCCGATCTTATCGACCAATTATACTGGACGTAGGTGACCCTTCTGCGGCCATATTAGTATGTTGCATGGTACGGAACTAAGAACTCTTAAAATTTAAGCATTTAGAGCTGATATTCGTAGAACATACTTTTTGCAGCCAAGATTTGTATATTTTTTCAGTTCATCAATAGAAAAATAAAACTGACCGAATTTTATGTGGAGCTGTTCGTTCAAAGTGCTGTTCGGCCAGGAAATCCTCACAATAATACGTATAAGTACACCTATTTACGAAGGTTTGCAGCTTACATAATGATGGCAGTGGTCACTTTCCAAGTACTACTCAACATTGAAGCGGAAGAGTTTTAGCTTGGTTTTAGTGTTGAATAAGTTTTTTTTTTTAAGATGTTGGACTGCAATTCAAAGGCAGCTTTTGATTTGCTATTTGATCCCGCTGCCAGCCAAGACTATACTTTTTAAGGCTTAGGGCCTTTGTTTTCACCGCATTTATGTTCAACCTTACGAACCCCCCATAATCATTTGTGAAAGCATGGTACATCTCGTCAACGTAAGTTAGTTAGAAGTGGTACATTACCACCAAAATTAGGTCCATTGTGATATTGGTCAATCCAGATACATAAATATGAATGGATCAATGGATACCTACGAGTATACTCGATGCGTTGCTCTGTAGTCATCAGCAAGATCTGCGTATAAAGGTCCTGAACGAAAGCCAGCATTTTCGACTTCAAGAAATGAATCTAAAAATTATCTGCTTATTCTCCAGGTTTTGTTTTGCTAAAGAAGTGCTATAAGTTGCGTTTGGCTAGAGGCGGCCACTCTCATCTATATACTGATGATCTTAAATGTTTATTTAGGTCGGAAGAAATTGATTAACGATCAAAGAAAATATTATTGTGTTTTCACCTGCAGTTAGTACACTGTTGAGTGCCTCTCGACAACAATAGCCGACTTAAGCCACCTGTCGTTGACAATACAACGCATAAGCGTCCTTTAAATTGTCGGAATTAAAATATACTTAACAAATTGTCTTTCACTTGTTTCCAAGGTTAAAATATACTTCATAATCTCATGCACTACATTTTTTTTTTATATTTAGAGCGTACAAAATTAAATTAATTCAATTTTATTCCGGAACAATGTTATAGTAAGCCTTCTCCAACCCAACCGATGTTAGGTTGCACGTTTATTCGTTCGATATTATCTGTCAGCACTTTAAAAAAAAAAACAAACTGAGTGTGGTAATAAATAAAAATAAACATTTGCCTACCACCAACTGTTTGGATCGGTCAACAGGAATACGACAGAAAAATCAATATCCATTGCATGCCACAGCCGCAGTTGCAGTTGCTGTCTCAGCATTTTGTTGTAATTAATTTGAAAAAAATCGTTATGCACCCATTGTGTCTCTGTGCCTAATTTGCAGCAAAAAAAAAAAGGAATCTACGGCGTGATATTTTTTGTAATTCACCACAAAGATACTCCGGCAGCGACCAGTCTTGCAGGAGGTCACTAAAGTTTCCGAGACTTGTGGGATGCATATCAGCATCACGGATCTTCGGTGTTGTTGTTATAGTCTGTCCACAGCATCGTCATCGGACATGTTTCTGTCGTGACTATGTTACTCGAATTATTCAGCAGCAATAATGACATGCCAGGCAAAGTAGATCCTATCTTGCCCATAGAAAAAAATACCCTAAACCTACTTACTCTTGACTTGGCTTACACAATATTCGCCGACCGATGATGAATTGGACAAAAAACTAGGCTATTCGCCTTGGAGTCTCAATTGGAGACTAGGATTTTTGTATAATTAACCGAGTAATTTGCCGTTTAAGTAGTCACAAAGCCGACTTAAATTTATAAATATTTATAGAATGCACACTCCATCCGTACATGTATCTGAATGAATAATTGAAGTATTCACTTAAATGATTATTTAACCGATTATCAGGTCACTTACACATTCTATACCGCTGCGAGAGCTGGCGGGTCTTTTTGAATGGAATCGTTAAGGATTTGATCCAGTGTTGTGATTATGCGTGATGATGAATTAATTTGCACGCTACAAGATGTCGTTGGTGTTTCGCTTTTTTCCCCCGAACTGAGCTTGTCCGCAAATGGACAAACGAAACACCTCTGGTGTTGAATGTGCACTACAAGTAGATTTGCCAGATAAACAGAATCAATTCGGAATCTATTAGGAGGCCAGCAGTGATTGTGAACTTTCCCCGTGGGGAGTATGTAACAATTTATTGACACTTAAACAATGTTGTCTAATTGGATTGATCGATTAAACGACGCATTATGTAGGTGAGAGCTTATTTTTGTAGACCAGTTAAAATGAGGTTTAATTGAGAGTGTTTTTCTTACTAAATGGAATTGTTCGAAAGTGTTTAGTTTAATGAAATCATTTTGAGTTTTCAATTGACATGTGATATGTCTCAGTCTTTGTAGGCGAAATCGATCAACTTTTCCAAGATTTTCGAAAGCCTTTATGTGAAGAGCTTTCCTGGTCCAGTCTTCATTGAATTCGAACAGAGACAATTTTAGAGCATGCTAAGTTGATTTTTCATTGTGGAAAATTGACTGAAGGCTGAACGCCAATTCAACTTTTCAAAAGCAAACGAAGGTTGGTAAAGTCATATTCTTGAAGAGTCTTTCCAATGACAGTTGTTTACTTTTCATATTTGACGAAAAGCTGGACAAGTATTGATATAGGAAGGCAGACGACCTTACGCACTTCAGATGATTTAGTTATGGCGCTACAAGCATCTCCAGCCAATTCAATAGTTTCGCACGCAAGTTGATTGTGGTTCATTCAAAAACTCTCTGGCCCGAAGCGATGATATGCATCCGATCGATGTACATGTCCAAGCCATTTCGGTTTTTTTTTTTTTAGACTCTTCTGACTGGGTCCGTGTCGCTGAAAAGCCCATACAATTAGTTGGTATATCTTCTCCTAAACTTATCGTCTACGTTGACACAACCAAAGATCGCCGGAATGATGTTCTCTCAAAACAATCGAGGGCAGCCTCATCCATTCTTGACAAAGTCCAGACTTCTGCGCCAGGTCTGACATGATAAGAGTCTGTATAGTCACTTTGGTTCGGGGGATGGCTTCGCTAGTCAGTTGGTATGCATACTCAAATGTGCCTTTTTGGTTGAATCCTAAGGTTGGTGATTCCTAAAGATTTCTCTGTCTAAACTAAAGCCCCTCAGAACTAAGATTGGCTGACAGAGGGAAGCTGATCTCTCCTCAAGTCATTCATGGATTCGCCTGATTGTTTTTCTAAATCACGAAGTACCTTCCTAGGAATTCAAATATTGGTTAACATAGGACTGAAGAGAGCAAATTTTTGAGTGTACTCATGCATTTCTTTATCACCGTAACCCATTTACAGGTATCTTAGCCGTGTTAATTGGACACTTACTTTATTTGGTTACCCAACTCTTGTGCTGGACATTTTTAGACCATGGGTATAACTTCTTTCAGTGCTGTGTCAGTTTTTTCAGCCAAGATCGCCTTCTACATCCTGAAACTTACGTTTGAACCTTGTCCGTTTGCAAGTGTCATTGCACTTTCGTCATTAAATGTTTCTGAGCAGATCTCTGATAACGTTAGCGTTCTGCTTATGCCAGAGCCATCTAAAAAACCCAATCAAAGTGCTACATATTGGTATTTAGAAGTCTTGCAAGTACTAGCAAAGTCGTTGAAAGAAAACATGAAAGGTATCAGAAGGTAGACAGCTTAGAAAACATTGTCTCGCTTTATAAAGATCAGAAGTCATCAGGAACCAGGATTTGCCAAGGTTGTTGACATTTGCAACCAAGCCAATCACCATCACTAATGCGACCTTTCTAAGCTGATTCAAAAGCCATATATCTCCTTTCACATGATACCTGTTCCCAGATCTTAAGTTAACAACTCCCCATCAATCAGTGAACAAACAACTTCATTGTTATTATGTGACTTTAAACAGTAGCAATCTATCACGCATGCAAACAATCAAAAAACTTTGCAACTTTTTATCCCTCAAACGATACATAAATTCCGTGGATACAACACCGTGCAGATACAAACTGTTTTAGATTCTCCTGCGGCTGGCATGCACACACCACAAGACGCGTTCTACTAAGATAGTTTTGGATTGGCCAGCACATAGTTTATAAAGTGCTGGAACTTGTTATGCGGCTTAAGTGGATTATTGGGTTAATCTAATCGAACAGCACTCTGCAGCTTGGTCTGGCCGATGTCTGAGCTGTCTGTTGTTGACATTGCGCAACAAGTGTTTTTGTTTTTCTTCTGCGATACTTTTTTGTTTGTTTCGGTATCCAGAATTGGTTTTATGGATGAATGATACAGATACCACGATTGAGTGCACCGACGCGCTCGCTCCGGTGAGCCTGCCACAACATAGACGCAACCATCATTTATAAACTATGCGCGAAAAAAGAAAAAAATTATTTCGGGAGACCAGCGTTTGTTTGGTTTTGTCGCCCGGCAGATTATTTATGGTTTTTGTGCGGATTGCGTAACTCGTATTTGCGCAGGCTAAAAGCGTTCACTCAGTCAGATGAAGATCAAAGAAAAAATCACGGCTTTAATTTGCCACCAATCGGAGTTTGATTATTATTTGGCGGATGTTGTCATTATGTTACTTACAGATAGACAGGTCGTTGAACTGAGCTATGATTAATTTGAGGTTATGTTATTTCCAACATCACGGGACCTAATCACGCTCAATTATTATTGGCAAAAGTGTGAGCAATGGGTGTGCTTATGTTATAAACCATGTGATGTGTTAACGCAATTGGAAACAGGTCAGGGTAATTATTGTTGTCTATCATTTGCACGCCACCAGCGATTTATGTATTCTCATACCAACATGCCCGTGGACTAATTAGAAAGGATTAAGCTCGTGGAATGTTCGGAAGGTACACACGAACTGGAAATGATCCTGATGCAGCATAATCTAGACTTGTAATAATTATGACACATTCTCCAGCTGCGATTTCATTTGAACTCTTAAATCTTAAGGAGAGTTTGCTTTGGATCTTTCCAGCTTTTATAGCTGGACAATACCAAAGATAATTTCCAGATACTCCACGCCGTAATCGAAACCATGAATATTGAAATAAAAAGTATTTATACTTGATGGCTCCAAAACTATTCAAAAGTCTGGTGCTGATGCTGATGTTTTCGTGGAAGGCGACAACATCAGGCTTCACTATTCATCAGGCAAACATGCGTCTAGGCGGAGACTTATGCTATCCCAACGCATATAAGCTTTGTTGTAAGGAAATCATTGACCACTTCAAGATTGAATTCTCTGACTCTTGACTGTGTTCCAGGTCATACTTGGATCTCAGGAAATGAAATCTCCTATGAGATTGCTCGACAAGGCTTGGAGTCAAACTCATATGGGTTTTGTTAGAAAATGAAGATATGGGCTTGCTGCGGCAAATTTTCCTTCTGCAGACTCAGGAGAAGTCAGTACAAAAAACCTGTACAGAGTCTTTCGGTTGCGAATCCGAAAAAGTCCATTTGAGTTCTCTGAATTCTGACTGGAATACTTTGTGGTCACTGTCTTCCTAGAAAAGACCCATATGCACCGAAGACTCTTGCTCGAGAATGACATTAACCTTTGAATAGCACGCCTTAGTATAAGGTTATGTAAGGTTGGTGGATACCCTGCGAATTCAGTCATTGATGCAGCAGCAATCGGGCTCGCTTTCATTTTTCCGCTAGCGCAGAGCATTTACAGATTCTTAATACCGGTCAATTATAAGCCTTCTAACAATGTTGCATTCTTTACAGCAAAGTTGAGCCCAAACAAATCATTATTACCATCTACTACCTTGTCAAGATCATTGACTTCCTTATAGCATCTGATAAGCGTAATTATTTCAAAACTACACCAGAGTATACCATAATAGGCACGGTACCTGATCTATTCATTCAACTTCTCCCATCGACTAGTCTCTTCTTATCCCACATTCTGGGATCAAAGGTCCAAAAAGTATACTTTATTTGCATCTGCTAGACAATCGGGTCTAGGAAGCTTATTAAAATGTGCGCATGCTCATAAGTTGATTTATTTTTTTTTTCCCAGCTCCGCCTTAAGAGTTGAAAGACACCAATCATGGAGTGACATTACATTCTTTTCAGTGTTACCAACCACATAACTCAAATATTCACACAAGACATAACTTTTTCTCTCATGTTAAATTGGAAATTGTTTACACTCGCTTCGACATCTGTGCGACATGACAACAATGTGAAAAGCAAAAAAAAAAACAAATTATTCACATGCCTTCCACATACTTGGGTAATTAAATAGAAATCTGTACAAGAATAGCTTGAATATACAACATAAACAATAAAATTTTTGTTTTGTAATGCGAGTAATTCCGAGGCGGTTTATTGCCAATGAAGGCGCTATAAGTGAAATCAATAATAATTAGCTGGTACCTGGTTTAATTAGTTGCGACACCATTTGGTTCAGTGTCAAACGCTTCTTATAATCGGTGGCCATTTATGATTTCGAGTTGATAAGAAGTCTCAACAAGTTTATGATCTTGCAATGACTTAGGTGGAGCATTGAACGTGCTTCAAAATTATACACAGGGTATCACGTTCTTATTATCAGATTCATACTTCCCACATCAATTTATTTCTCGAGTTAATTATTCTTAAGGTAATTTAGTAAATTATTCATGCAAGCAAGCGCATTTGGATATGGATAATGTTTCCTCATCTAGTAGCATCAGGACTTGAAAGATCTTTTGTGTAACCCTTTGGCCTAATCTGAATTAAAGTCGCTTTTGAAGCTTGGAGTTAATTCTTTTTCAAAAAATCAAAGTCAATTTGGAACCTTAAGATGGTTGTTGCAGATGGAAAGCAGATTTTGGAAGCTTAATAATCTTCGAGAAAAGTTAGCACATGTTGAAGGGACTTAAAATGTATTATGGTTTAACTCGAGATCAAGAAGACTATCTGAGTTCATAAGTTTTATTTGAAGGTTTCAAATGATATGTTAGTCTTGAAAGCGACAATGACACCGATTAGCAACAGAAATACGTTTCTAAATCAATAGGTTCCACAACATCCAGTTTACAGCCAGTCTTAGGGCAACTACTCAGGGTTGCAGATGCTCATCTACTCACAAGGATCCCACACAATACATGCCGTAGGGTTAATTCCTACCAAATGTAGACTTACCAAACATATTAAACAGCTATTAAGTCTCTACAGTCAGCATCGTAAAAATCTAAACTTATAAAACTGTGCATACAAACTGTGAAAGTGCATAAGCCTTCGAAGTTAGATTGGTGTAATCTAGACACAAGTGGAATCACCAGACTCTTATAGCACACCTTCAATAAAAAGAAATCGAAAATGAAATATGAATCGTTTTAGGTCTCCTTTTTCTCACAGGACACTGCACGAGACACTGCACCCTCCAGGGACAACTACAGAAACTGTCCCACACTAGCCCCTCGTATATTGAGTACTTCTGGAGGTATGCAGGACAATTAATATTGCTAAGATTCGTATTCATTCGTACCACTTAAAAGAGGTTTCAAAATTAGCCATTCATTTATAGATTCCAATTGTTAAATTGGTATGTGTACAATGGATCCGATAGAGGTCCAAGTGGTCGTCATGGTTCAGTTGTTAAAACATTGGACTGGAGAACAGTCTGGTCTAGGTTCAAGTCTCAGTAAAACCAAAGTTCTTCACAGCACCACCTTGGAAACGGAGACAGAAACGAAACCCATCAATTTTGGTGTATTTCGATATATGTCCGCAAACGTTTACAACATACAACAATCCCATTGTCCTATAAAACAGCAAGTACGTGTAGCGAACGGTCGAGAGCTTGACGTTTAGTTGACGTTAGCTAACTATGGACTTTGAGAATCCTTGTTCATGCCAGATATTTAAATGTAATCGGGCGACCATTGTTTAAACCAGTACCAAACCCTTTGAATCAGTTTGTGGGCCTTCTCTCTTACTAAAAACAGCTCTTTGGAACTTAGTAGAAAGTTTCGTGGATTTAGCTCCCTGGAGTAACAGTTTATCAGTTTTATGTGATCGGTACTACTCTTTTACTGTGTTTTTTCTTCATCGCTTTCGTTATAAAACGCTTAGATTACCAACATTCACCACATAAGTCCCGAAAATATGCCATCTGACGCGAGGTAGAAGCCAAAAAAAACAAAGAAACTGTTCCGCAGTATCGTCGACCTCTAGAGAAGTTTTGCAAATGGTGGTGTCACTTAAGCCTATCACGTTAAGATGAACATTAAACCATGTATAAGGAAACTTTGGAGAAATAGTCCTTTGATTGCTCGAGCTGATCTTCATCCAAAGTAGGGTAAGAGCCATTACCTCTTTGGTGACTCTGTAAATGATGCTGCTGTCGCATCTACTCCCTGCTTTCTTAATCTCTGCAGTCAGCATTTTGATGTTATTGAGTTTGTCAAGATAGTGGATTTGTAATGATTGCGGTAGAAGTGGCAGAGATGCAAACCTTCTCTTATTTCTGATTTGCTACAAAAATTTACAATTCGAAGTCAAGGACATTTACAAACATTTCCTTAGTATGTACATATATTTATTACAACGTTCCTGTAAGGTCATCGAACAACATCACACTATGGGCTATTAAGTTTCATGGCATCGATAAACTCAAACCTTTTTATCGTGGCAGAACAATGGTATCAATGAACGTACCCTTGAACTAAATATCGTTATATACAATGTTATCTTCGAATTCATGTTTTGTTGGCATCTTAAAGTTAAATAGACGGTGTAACCGAACTTTTTCGGCTTTCTGTAAATCATACCGTTAAATACTTATTGAAAATTTAATTTCAGATGATGTTATGTGCGGCAATACTGTTATTTCTCGCGCAATGCATCCATACGTCTCTCGGTGTTCGCGTGTCCACAGCTGAGTACAATGTGATCCATGAAACTCCATTCAACGGATACCATCTCCCCAGACCATTCCATGCTAGAGGCTACCCTCGGTTTGTATAGAAACATTCTAACCTTCCAAACTAAATCGAATTTTTCACTATTTTAGTCCACTGCCACCACCGCCTTCGCAACATAGAGTCTCATCACAGTCATTGAACCCATTTGGAGTTTCCGCAAGCCCCTATGGTCCAACTTTCCCAATACCTGGCGCAGCAGCCTGTGGTACCGCTCCGCAATCATGTGGAGAACTCCCGTATCGTACATTAGACGGTTCCTGCAACAACTTGGGCAATCCGCAATTGGGCATAGCCAATTCCAAGTAACATTCTCCCTCCCGCTGCTATCCATGTTTCGGTGGGTTAATTGAATTCCATTTTCAGATACTCGCGTCTATTGTCCCCCAAATATAGTGATGGAATCCAACAGCCAACACGTTCTGTTACCGGAGAAGAATTACCGAATGCTCGACTTGTGTCGCTGGTTGTATTCGGAGAGCTTGATGTCCCAGATCCAGATTTTACACTCGTCAACATGCAATGGGGTCAAATAATCACTCATGACATGAGCATGCAAGCCGGTGGCACACAATCAAGTGAGTTTTTTTCCTTTCAGGCTCCTGTTCTCGATAAGAGAAGGAAATTAATTGGTGTCGTCGCCTTTCAGAGAAGCACACAATCTCGTGTTGTACACAAGACGGTCGTTTGGTTGGCAAAGAGACGGCTCACAAAACGTGCTTCCCCATAGTGATTCCACCACACGATCCAGCACACTCACAGACCGGCACAGAGTGCATGGAGTTTGTTAGAACTCTTACCGATCTGGAAACAAACTGCAACTACAACGGTGGGCCGGCTGAACAATTGACTGCAGTCACTAGCTACATGGACTTGTCTTTGGTTTATGGCAACTCAATTGAGCAAAATCGTGTAATTCGTGCATTCCAGGGTGGTCAGATGCTTGTCGAGGAACGTAATGGTGGACAATGGTTGCCAAGGACTCCTAACGCTACCACCGATTGTGATGTGCAAGACGCAAACGAAGTCTGCTACTTGGCCGGTGATATTCGTGTTAATCAAAACCCAGGCTTGACCATTCTCCAGACTGTACTTCTAAGGGAACACAATCGACTTGCTGGAGCCCTGGCCAAACTGAATCCCCACTGGGATGATAGAGTGCTGTTCCAGGAGGCGAGGAAAATTAACATTGCACAGTATCAACACATAAGCTACTACGAGTGGTTGCCAATCTTTTTGGGTACGGACAACATGTTGAAGAATAGGCTGATCTACAAAGTTCCCGCAGGAAGTCCTGTCAATGATTATGATCCAAGTATTGATCCGGCTGTGATAAACGAACATGCAACGGCGGCGTTCAGGTACTTCCATACGCAGATCGAGGGAAGATTAGAGTGAGTTTAGATGAGTTTAACTACCTAAAGGGGTGTGTTTTTGACAATTTCAACTCTATTTGCAGCTTGGTCTCAGAGTTGAGATCCATTACTGGTGCATTGCGTCTTAGTGATTGGTTGAATCGTCCTGGTATTATTGAGGTCGGTGATAACTACGATTCATTGACCAGAGGCATGGCCACGCAACCAGAGGAACTTACAGATATCAACTTTGATAGAGAGGTACGAGACAATGTTTGAAAGAATTGTTAAAGGACTACAAATTCTCAAGATAAGCTTTATTTTCAATGACCACTGCTTTTTTGAAAATTTCCAGATCAAGCACTTCCTGTTCAGAAGAAACATGCCATTCGGCGGAGACCTAAGAGCTCTAGACATCCAACGTAATCGTGATCACGGTTTGGCTTCATATAATGATTTGAGAGAATTCTGTGGCCTGAGAAGGGCTGTTACCTGGAAGGATTTCACAGATTTGATTGATCTTGATGTAAGAAACAATTTTCGTCTTCTTTGTTAATTTATCCTTACCAGGACTTTTCCCTGTAGGTCGTTGAGAAACTGCAAAGCCTCTATGCAACCCCAGAAGACGTCGATTTAACTGTCGGTGGATCATTAGAATCTCATGTGGCTGGGTCATTGGCTGGTCCAACGTTCTTGTGTATTCTTACTGAACAATTCTTTAGAACTCGTGTTGGTGATAGATACTTCTTTGAGGGTGGAGATAAGATTTCAGGATTTACAACAGGTAACGACAAATTGTTTCTGTTATAAGATTTCTTCAAACCTCTTCTTTTCTAGGACAACTGCAAGAGATTCGGAAGTCCAGTATGGCTAGATTGTTGTGTGATAATGGAAACCGAATTTCATCAATTCAACCTCGCGCTTTCATCACTGTTTCCAAATCGTAAGTTCTTTTTCAGAGTCACTGGTGTTGAGTGAGACGCTGCCTTGTTGACAAAACTTCCATTCTTGTACTTTTTCGATTTTAAACTTACAAACTGTCAAAATTTTAATGATTAAGAGAGAAAGCTCTCCGAAACTGCCAAATGAAGGCAAACGTATGTGCAATTGAAAAGCCTTCAAAAAGGGAAACTAATGCAGCTCCTCAGTTATATTTTAACATTCCTTTTCTATTCTACTTTCAGAAATCCAATTATTGCGTGTTCGGACATTCCCGAAGTTGATTTATCTCAATGGAGCGATGGTAGATCCGGTGTCTCACAACCATTCTTCTTTGGACCGCATTCAAAGTAATAGAAATCCATAGAATAGTTTAGACTTAAAATGTACATACGTTCAGATTTTTATTTTGTCATAAATCAACAATTAATAGGTAAAAAAAAAGAATGGTCTAACACGCGTTAAATACGGACTTTGGCTTAAAGTTTAACAACGGTAATAGTAAATTTATTTAATTCTTTAAACTATTACAATAAGCTTACAGATTTTCAGTAAAAAAAGGATTTCGGTAGAAGTTTCTTTTGTCCTACAATTTTTTATTTTTATTTTAAATGAAAGAAACATACGTATGACGAATTTAGGCGGTTAGACTAATCTTTAAGACTCTGTTAATTGAACGAAAATAAATAGAATTTATTATTTTCCGTTAAAGCAAAATATTATTTTGTGTTATGATTAGTTAAATTATAAACAATGAAACTGTTCTATTTTTTACTTAACCTTGGTTTTTTTGAAATTTATTTATAAATGTACCTACCTATTCATTAAATATTACAAATCGATGTAAAGTATGTAAATATGAATAAAGTCTTTGAAATATTTTCATTAAAAATTAAATGTTTTATTTTTATTTAAATCGAATATACCTCTATTTAATCCATGACTTCTGTATGAGTCATCTCATTAATTGTGTGATGGGAGGTTTCACATTTCACAGGGTCTACTTCATCAGCGCCGAGATTGTACTCTTAGTCACTTCAGCAAATGATTTGGGTGTTATCAATAACAATTGAACTCCAATTTCGCTCACAATCCGATAGCATAAGTTGAGTGAACTCTCCACATGTTTAACGGTGGTCAAGAGCATACTTGGATCCACACGGTACAAAATACCTCTACATCCTCTAGTATGCTAGTCAAGTATGACCGCGCCATTCCGGCGTTTATACCATGAGAATATGCTGCCTAGAGCGGGTTCATCCGCGGTCTACTTTAGACTCATAACCATTACCTATCACCGTACGAGGATCGCCTTAAGTTGATTAACTTACATTCGTTGTAAGGGTATTGACTTATGTTCACCAGCTAATAACTGGCAAAGTGGTAACATTGATTGGCTTGCGCTGCTGCAAATGATTCCTTACAATGGCAGTCCCCGCAACTACGGTCTGTACGATTTTTTTCATCTTGGCTCTCTTAGGTGGTGCTACAATTCGGGATGAACCTAGCCCTCAACCAACAAACCTCTCCAATTAGATCAGTCTTTAGCTGCTTTCAGTTGCACACTCTCAGTTGATTAAAGTCTTCTTCTGCCACCTAAGGCGTCGCCCTCGTGATTTGATTCGGACTCTGGGTTAGTGTACATTCACTATAGATGTCTTAGCCACCTCAAAAGTTCAATACGCAGTTATTTGACGATGTATCACTCGTATAGTTCATCTTTGATTCTCCTCCAAAGATCGTTGTCTACATATGAGGGCTAAATGTCCAGGGTTTATTATTTAGAATTTGTAGCTACATCAGAAGTTGCGCGTTTAAGAAGTTCCGTTTGTCAAGTAACGGAATTAATAATAAAAATGCAATTTCTTTGTATGTGTTTGTATACTGAATAAGAGGTAATTTAATACATAGTAGCAAATAAATTTCGATTACAAAATTCTTCTCCGAATGATTACCAGTTATATGTCCAACGAACTAGGAGCCAAACATTATCTTTTACATTGTTGTTTAAACTAATAAATGTCTAAGTTGCTTATGTATCTGTGAATAATAATATAATAATTAATAATAATAATAATAATTTAACAATTCAGGGTTCTCTCGACGAAAATATATCGAAATTACAGAATATGATGAGTATACAAGTAATATGTCTACGTATTGTTAGTGATTTTCCTTCTTTCTGTGGATAATGTATAATACTCTACTGCGCCATTGGTAGTAGAAGATCTTCAAAGCACGAACACTATGTGGCAGTTAATGCATTCCACTCAAAGCGTTGATTCTTGGAATGTGTTACGGGTAAACATTCTGGTTCGACCAACTTCCACTCACCATTGATTTGTTCCACTTTAGCGAGACTGCAGTAAGGTATTTTATGAATAACCTGACGGAGTTCAGTTGTTGAACGTGGCTGTTCACCGATAAGCTGACGTGAGCAGGTGTCTAATGTCGTCGCATGTGCTACGATGAAAATATTTCCAGCTAAAATAAACCGAGCCATTACAGTTTTAACCAAAATTTTAAGAAAAACTATTCAACATACTTGTAGATTCAATAATTTTGAGCAAACATTCATGATTCCTGTTGTAAAACTCTTCTGAGGTCTCTGTGATAACTTCGTTCAAATTGGTCCCAGTTGATATTGGTTCATAGTCTTTGTCAATGTGATAATGTGCTTCTATTAGTTCGTCTTTAGTACACCAATCTGGCACTCCTTCAGGATACCAAGCCATCCATTCAAAAAGTCCAGCTTCTAAGTGTAACTTGTGTTTTCCATTTAGCTTAAGACCTGTTGAAGACAATGTTTTTTGTAAACCCATTCCAACTCTCATTTGTATGGATTTTCAGATTCACCTTCCAAAGCACTGGTGCAAGTTTGTACACAACGATATGCTGGTGAAACATAGACATGATCCACTTGAATGCCAGCCTCATACATAGCTTCTCCCGTCAATTTCGCTTGAAACAGACCAATGTTTGTCAAAGGAGAATCATTTTGCCAGCCGTCGGGACAGTTTTTCCTAAAAAAAATAAAATAAAAATTATTAAAATTATTTCCACATGTGGATTGTAACAAACCTTTTAGGTAAAGATTTCGGCATATTAAGATCCTTTCTCACATAATTATTGAATTCATCAAAACAATAAGGGATCCAAGGGCCGAAAGTAAAATCAACCCTCTCT
This sequence comes from Criorhina ranunculi, assembly GCA_951813785.1. Lineage (NCBI taxonomy): Eukaryota > Metazoa > Arthropoda > Insecta > Diptera > Syrphidae > Criorhina > Criorhina ranunculi. The sequence continues at coordinate 23,459,840 of OX638381.1, forward strand.
CCATGCCGCATAATGTAAATCTTACGATTCTTGTTGACTTCACATGCGCTTATGTCTTTCTTTTCAGATTGCACACTGGAACTGTCTTTTTCTCCGTCCATTTCCAAATCTGTTGGTGGATGTAAAACTGATGGGATTTCAACGCAACGATTTAAAGATTTTCTTAAAAATCCCTCTGCACTGAGATCTGATTCTTCTGTGAAGGAGGAGCCCTCGATGATTTCTTGGTGTAAAATGGCTGAAAGTATGTGATATATAAGGTTTTGACTGGCACTGATGGCGTTAAAAGTTCCCCAAAACTTCTTAAATTTGAATGGCGACTGCACATTTTCTTGTTATTCCTATAAATGAAGAACAATTCGAGAAAGACATAGGGAAAAGGAAGTCGCTTAAAAAAGTTGCTGTGGATTCCAAACAGAAATCAAGCGCGGAACACTTGATTCAATTCTTTGAATAGCGACTGTGCATTTTCCTGTTATTTTTGTAATTGAGAAACAACAATTCAGGAAAAGTTCACATATCGTACAAGGTCTTTGTGGAAGAAAGGGACACCACAACTACATAAGTGTAGTCTGATTGAAGAGAACTACATCTCAACTCAAGCATAACAATGATCTTGAAATAAAACTCAAGACCCTCTTATTTGGAGAAGAGAGGAAAAGAAGAACTTAACAAATTGGGGTCCGATGCTCAATACCACAAACAATGTGTGAGAAACGATGATCTGCTTCAGTCCTGATTGTTGGTTCATCGTATGGCCTATACCTTCAAGTGATTTCAATTTTCATACTTGGATAACATTAGACCTACCAGCACACCGAACTTCAAGTTCACACAACCATTAGGTTACGTTCAACATGACGTACGTATAGGGATTCGAGACAGTCCCACCACTGGATTTCGGTCCTGTAACGACAACATTAAGTATTCCTCAGTGAAGGACTTAAAAATCATCAACAAAGTGAATTAAAATTGTCAATAATTCGATTGAACTAATGATCAGAACTGGAGAGTTGTAAAAACGTTAACTATGTGGCCCCAAAATTTAATCCGTACGAGGCAGAAACATCACAGTATATGGCTTCTGGAGTCGGATTAATGCAGTTTCCTCACTATATCCACCTGCATTGACCACAAACACCCTGACGGTCACACTGCCGTGAAGAGAAAATTTCGAAATACATCGTGTCTCTCAGAAATTATGAAAACCCAATTACTCTATCCACTACATTAAGCCCAGTCTTTACGTCTTACCTTGATGTAACTCCCTCCTATCGTCCTGTTCTGTAGATAGACTCCTTCCGTCGACAATATCAATTTCCTCAACTGATGTCAACGATGGTGTTATAGATTTTGACAATTGAACAATTCGATGCATAGTCCATGCATCTGATTCGGCAGTACGTTCTGTGTAATTTACCGGCAAGTATCCAGTCATTCCAGTCAACCATGAAATACCCTCAACCCATCCATCACAGGAATTGTCCACAGATTCACTATTTAAATAGATGAAATCACCTATTCTCAATTCAAGCTCATCAATTTCATGTGGGCTGTGAGGATAGAGCACTTTGTGTACCTAGAAGACCATTCAAATGTTAATTTCACAATTCTAGCACAGGCAGGCATTACAAATAAAACAATTCGCACAGAAAAAATAAATAAAATTAAATGTGATTTTTGAGATTGTTGTTTACTTGTTTCGTCGCTAGTCTAGGATCGCGCGAATATAGTCGTAGTTCCCAACTGGATGCACAAGATGGATCTAATGATTCCACTAATGTTTTCAGTGCATTGAATTGGCTCTGCGGAAACTGATAGGCTAAGGTCAAATGAAGTGATTTAACGTGCGGCTCCAATGATATTGCTAAAAGAACAGACATAGAGAGAGAGAAAAAAAAAACACAAATAACAAAGTGAAGAAAATCATCATACGCATATACATAAACATTTTACACACAGACCACACACATCCATTTGCAATCATTGAACTCAGCCAATTGAATGAGAATATCCAATCAAAGATAAGAAATTAAATAAATGCAATAAAAGAACAAATGTAGATTAGATTGAGCAAGGGTTAATTGAAACATTCCCTGAACACTACAAGTACAGAATAAGGTTCTCCGTAACAGAGAATTATAATCTTATCTAGAATGAGTATCAAGTTAGGTCGTTCGACTACTAAAGGCTTTTTGGTTTACAATGCTAGAGATAGTCCCAACTACGTGTTTCAGTTTGCATATTGTAGTTATCTTGCTCACCTTTGTGTGAGTTTCTTACGAAGCGCTAGAGGATTTTTACCTCAATAAACGCCAGTATGCCGAGACAAACAGAAAAAACCGCAAGTAGAGTTGTCTTCTAAGAGACAGATCTAGACAAATAGAAGGGCATTGAAGCATACCTAACGAGAGTTACAATTGTGCTGACGTGTAACATTTTAAGCTTAGATTCTTTTGGCCACTTGTAGTTGGTCTACTGATAGAACATTTTAGAAATATTTTAGCTTTAAAACACCTGTGTGCTATGAAATCCGTATTCATCGCCTGCTGAGTTTCCAAAACACTGACGCAAACGATATACAACAAACCGCTTTTTTAGAGCTTTCGACGCTAAACCAAAATGTAAATAGGTTCTATAAAAGACGCATACATTATTCATCACATTAAGCAGTCAAATTCAAAGCATATTTTTTGCTTCGTAACTCAAAAAACACATCAAACGACACACAAAAAAATACATGTCAAATGATTTCTGTACTCTCTGACGGATGCGAAAAGAATAAGAATCAAAATAACCAACTCTGTGGATAATGCAATCAATGACAACATTCGCAGCTAAGAATAGCAATAGGTAGGTATTCTATCCAGTCATTGACTTCAGTAGAATCATGTCATAGGACTCACTTCCTCGAGGTGTCACCTGAGCTATAATAAATCTAATAAGTATTTCTTGTTCAGAACCCCCCTGTTAACTTGGCGATGACACGCCCCGAGTGATAACAGGAACAAATATCAAACAATCGCAATGCTTAAAGATTAACTGTAGGAACTACAACAATGTGCCAATGTTGAATTTTACAAGTACATATTACAAAAAATAACCAATCTTATGCTCAAGCTCAATGTACATATGTCATTTATTTCGAAATTCACTTACCTTAATTTTTCAAATAAAATCTAAGACTGTGTATTATGAAATAAATTTTGTTCAAGTGAGTTGTGAATGTCACTATCTAAAAGCCTATAAAATTAGATTCAAATTCAAATATTGCGGTCTTATATTAAAAAATGATAAGTTATTAGGTATACAACTTCTCAAGCACTAAATACACAATACACTTGTAACATGCGGTCTACACTTAAAACTAACATTCAATCAAAACAATACACAATCAAAAAAGAACATTTCTTACATCGACTGCTGCGCGGTATACATCTATTACCGGATGAAACGGCCCCACACCATGGGAAACACGCCACAATTGCATCGAGTTGCTCATAAGTGTCACTTATAACTTACAGCCCACCAACAGAGGAGAAAAAAGAAAAAAAAAAGGAATAAAGAGAAGAACATTTGTTAGTTTTCCCTTAAAGCCCTTTTCCAAACCGAAACCAAAATAAAAAAAGTAAAAAAAAGAAAAGGTGCAACTTAAGATTCAAAATTAATCTTTCGTTAGAAAATAAAAATTTACTTGAGTTGGAGACTTCTTTCACGTATTGTAGGGCCAAACGCTTCAAGTAATTCGCATCATCTTCGGCGACGAAAAAGCCCATAAAATTCGGACTCATATACAATTCTAATTTAATTGGTCGATCTAATAAGGCACCAGCCATGTCAACGATTTGTTTTAAGGCCTTCGACAGTTGTAGGGCACATTCGTCAGGAGCCTGTAATAAAATAAAGATTGTTACAGGCATGGATTTAGCTTTAAAAAAAAACAAAAACAAACAAGAACAATATTTTTAAAGAATCTATGCCTAGTCCATCATTTCTGTCTGGGGACAATAACTTCAGCATCAATCAATGAAGTGTGTTCAAAAACTCATTGATTGTGCAATTCAAAACGACTTGGCACTGGTTTGGTCCTTAACCATTTGTTTTAGTATGTAAAGGAATGGTTAAAGACATGATCGATAAATGGCCAGGAATAAACATCAAAGCCAAAATGACAATTAAAATGTCGTGTAGCCGGCATTGACTGCTACATTTACCATGATTATTACCGTTTATAGATCTATTTCCTTTCTTTGGCTTATGCAACAGCCATATTAAGTTGAAGCTCGACGTCCAGGAGCACCAAGAGATGTTCCACCACCCCCACGACAGAAACAAAATTATACACAGTAATAGAAAATTGTATAGTTTTACCTTGAAAAACGAAACCAATGTAATATGGGGAACATAATTATGTGCCCCATTCCAACCGCAAAGCAAGCGTGACTTTGTCCAGAACTCTTCCAATTGATCGAGAAACGGTCCAGTTGGGCACGCATATAAAATGTATTCACGTGGTATGCACTCGTCTAGCGAGGGATCATTTACATGAGCCAATAGCCAATCGGAAGCAATTTGAACTCCTCGGTTACCGGTGGAAGCAAGCGCCTTTTCTCTGAAATAATATAAAAACGACTCACATTACCACTTAAACTAGAAGCAACTTTTATGATTTGAACAACGGCTCCAATTTCATGTTTTACAAACAAGCAAATTGTCTTGAAACAGAAAATCGATACCGTGTTTACACTTACGCCCTGTGCTTTTGGAATCCCATCTGTAGCAGTGTCTGCATCGGAGTTAGATGCTGCTTAGAGATTCTCGTTGGAGTTGGATTCTTGCGTGGCGGTAAGGTTGCCATTTTGGATTAAATGCAACTATTTAATTGTAACGCGATTGTCGAAAATTCGCTTTTTTTCTTCGCGAGGCAATTGTTTACGAGCTACGGCGGCGGTGTGCAAAGTGGAAAAACAAGTGCCAATTGCCGAATAAAAATAAAACGAAATGTCTTTCAGCCGTTTGTTTACCTGCGCCGCAAAAGTCATCCATATGTCAGTTGAAAGGCCGAGTGTGGTGAAATGTTTGTGTTGAGTAGAATCGTAGGCTTGCATTTAGATCTGAATTGTACAGTACAGCGGCTGTTGTACACATTTCAAAAGTGGTAATCTTTGGAAAAGTTAAATCTGCTTCCATTTTTAAGAAGTCTACATAAGTCGTGTCTTAAATAGTCTGTGCCTTTTCTACAAGCACAAGCCAATACATAATGCATAAACTTTCAGAGATTTAATTCATCGTTTTAAGCTATGATTGAAGTGTGTAACAAATTGGCTAATAGAGGTCTGAGACGCCTGACTAAGCCTATCTTACAAATTAATAAATAGCTTAGAACATCCTGTGGGAGAATGAATACCCTGCGGCAGATTGTTACAAATTGTCATGAGCGCTCCATCTCTGGCTACTGTCGGACAGTGGCAAACGGTTTTTTACTCATTTCTATCATAACAATTTTGACAATGTGGGTTAAAGCGAAGAATATTTGCGTTGACGGAGTTGGGAGAAGCATATTATAGGACGTACGAGGCCATGTTTGGCGAATAAACACTAATGCTCCGTAGAGTGTTCGAATCGAATCTCCAAGAATCCATTGTATTCCCCTAACATAAGTGTGTATGTACTTGTTTTATTTTTATTTTATTTTTTAATTAAAGTTCCCTTGTGGTCATAAACACGAATTTCATTTATTTGAATTTTTTCTTTTGCATATTCTAACAGATAAAATAAATAAATTGAATAATCATTTTAAAAAAATAATGGATACCCGATGTATAACATGTGAACCGAATTATTTGATTCCACAAGAAGTTACTGTTGAAAAACTAAAAGAAGAAGGAACGAAGAAACCCGAAACGAAAAATGTTTTTGAACAAGTTTCTGAAGAAAATGCAAAGGCGGAGGAATTACGTGAAACTTTTTCATTGAACCGCAACGAGTACTTAAGGTGCAAGTGGAATAAATTTTTAGAGAATGTCCCTAAAACTGCTTTAATAATCAAACCTTACGCCGAATATAAAAGGAAGTAAGAAACATAAGTATTATATGCTGGCATAATATATTTGAACGAACTTTCTTCTTAACCAGGAAATCTCCAGTGAGGAAGATGATTTTGAATGGGGATTACTATCTTGCAAACGGCAATCTTATTCCTATTCCTTATAACGGAGCCAAACGATAAATAAATTTACAATTAAATTTAATTAATAACTTGGTTTAGTGACGTTTATATTTATTTAATACTTTCAGCTGCATGGATCAAACGTTAACAAGTTTGAAAAGCTCTTTAGTTTTCTGGTCCATTCTCAAAGAAGTGAATCGTTCTGCATTAGGTTTGCTTTTGAGTTAGATAACTAAGTCTACTTCCATATATTCGGAGCTCAGGCCATTACGGATTTCCAGTGTTTAGTTAGAGCCTTGGAAAAGAAGTGGCGGAAAATAAATCCTAAATGAGCCAACCGCAGCACTCATATACACAAAGTGGGTTATTCGACCCGATACTCTAGGTTGAGGATTACACCGCGGTTTAACTGCCTTACCACGTTTAAAAATTTTAGGCAATACGACACGGTGTCAGTGTACCTAACCAAATGGAATACGGACCATTTGATTGTTTCTCTTCTTCGAAAGTAATTTGTGACTCTGACAAAACCACTCAACGTTGAGTATCTAAGCTAAGCAAGCCGGGAACAGCCATAAATTACTGACTTTACACTATGTAGATCTAGTATCAGAGATAAACTATAACTTAACTATTAAATCCTTGTCCAGTATCGCAATATGATCAAAGAGGTGACCGAAAACACTTTCGGCTACGAGCTGCCCTACCATATAGTATGAGTATGCGCGTTCAACTGCAGAACGGAAGATATATGTATGTACGCATACATATTCATGCGTAATTCGTGTAGTGCAAAACAAGAGCAGCGAGGGAACAGAAGCAAACACTGCGTCTTGCGACCCCATCATCCGATTCTTTTTTAAAGACGTAACAGCAGCTGACTTTAAACTCGGAAGATAGACTATTTACAACAGCGAAACCGCTCACTCTGATAGCCTACCTGAGGAATTTATCAAGTACGTATATGGCCTTGTTAGAATACGTGCACAAAGTACAAAGTAAAGGTTGACGCAAGCATGCCCAAGTAATGGAGTATCATCTTCAGCAAAAATAAACTATCCCCGCTGAATATTACATGTACGATATTGACTGACCAACATATTGTGTTAATCTTTGGAGTCTTTCTGCAACACACCTATCGGCGTTTATGGTGTAGCTTCCTGTCCTGAGATAGTTCCTGGAAAGGACCATCAAAACTCACCACCTCATCATCGTATAGCGCTGAGAACAAGCGATGCACCGTTTAGTTTCAATACAACTTATCTCAGCTTTTCGGGATGCCATGTTATGTAATTTCTTCAATCTCATGCTGCAGCCAATCTTTCACAATTCCACCTAGCTGCTAAGATATACCGATGATATACTCATTCTTAGACGCTTCTGCCGCAATACCTAGTACCTAGAACCCAATTGAATGTAACCGAAATACCTGCAGCAGGTATTGTACTTCGAGCTAATTAAAGTAGACGCCCACACCTATTTTAGAGCTGTTCTGTTGATAGTTGTTGAAAAAGACTTCGTGGTTACTTCAAGCACTTCTGTTTGTACCACACATTGAAATCGGTTTCAATGGACATGAGATAAGTTGCTACGATGCAACATTAGAATTCTAGAGCATCTCTTAGCCTTATAGTATAGTTTAGTAGCAAGTTTTACACCAAGAACATCTATTGACCGGAGTTCAAGCAAAGTTTGAAGCTCTAACACAACCGCAGCAATTTCAGGGACAATTTAGGGAAAAATGTTTTTAAAATTAAATTTTGTCTGATGGCTATTGTCAGCATGCAGACTCTCTTCCGCTTCCTTAAACCTCTGAAAAATCGTCAACATACCGTACCCAGATTCATGGAACTTTTTGCCTCACTGCACTAGACGTCCAACAAATGTTTCGCAATACTTGTAATGTTGATGACCCACTAGCATACAAGCAGCCTGTGAAACTTGCTTCGAAGTTTCCTTGAAATTTTTCAGACACATTCGACTTTGCAACACCGCGATAAATGTCATTTTCTTGTTGTCTTATTATGATGTAAACAAAACATTTTCCCTGGTGAAATGTCAAAGACACTTCTGCGTTCCATGATTTTTGAGTGGGGTTTTTTTGTTTATTTATTTGTTTAGTAAATGCAAACCAATTTGTTACAAATTAAAATGTCCCAAATAAAATTAGATGAAATGTGCCGAATATGCGGTGACATTGCAACCACTCGTTCCGAGACATTCCAGGAACACGGGGAATATATCTACAAGTATTTGCCGATAAAGGTGACTTCTGTAAGTCTAAAATTATTAAATAGTGACTCAAAATACTTTCTTTCAGAATAACGATAAGGAGTTACCCAAAATTGTGTGCCTGAACTGTTTGTCTTCAATTACCAACTGGGATACCTTCTACAATCGTTGTAAAGAAACCCAAACAAAATTTGCATTGCTTTTGAGAGAAAACACAGAAGTCAAAGCCTCTGAAGACAACGTTAGTGTTTCCATAGGCGAAAAGAAAGGTCTAAATCTATTTTCTTGAATAATTTTCATGAATAATATTAATTCAAACATTTTTCAAGCTAGAAATTACCAAGAATCTGTGTTCTTCTAAAAGAAATGCGTGAGTACAACAGTAGAACATATTTTAAAATAACCATTAGAACTCCCTTTTCATTTGGTTCCTTTAATTGTGACATAATTCTAATAGAAAAATGTTTAGTGGACATATTTTCAAACAATCTGTGAAGATTTCAGGAGATTCCTGGCAGCGTCCTTTTTTAAACACCCAATTGCGCTACACTAGACAGTGCCTCATCGCCGGTCAACCTCTTGAATCTTATAAAATGTAACTTATTTCCTGGCTCTGTCTTCCTGCTAGCTAGGGCTAGCTCTGCAAACCTTTATGTAACACCGCAGTTTGTTGATGACCAGTAAAATTGAAAATTAAGTACATTACATAACACTGACGAGAACCCCAACTCAGGCCAGCTATTCTATTATTCACTTAGCCTTTAAAACAGGACCCTCACAAAACAGTTCCCGAACAGATTATATTTTATCAGAAGTCTTTGTTTATGATACAGTAGGCAGTACCCAGTAAGGTCAGAAACGACTCGTGTGTCACTTTGACTAAATTTAATCAGACAAAAAGCCTTAACAAGAACTGGCCAAATGGTACAAGAGTAATTATTCAATTGTCCGTGCATCGTTACAAAATCAAGCATTAGTCCGGCTGTGTGAAACCTAGTCACTTATAAGAAACGTTACCCAGGCTCTTGTCATTGGCATTGGCCCAATACGGATGAAGTTCATCCAATCTTATTAAGTTTTAGTGGACAACTAATTGTTACGACGATAATAAGATAATTTCTCGATCAAAAAAATCGAAATTTGACCACCTGTTAGTGCGTTTGCTTTTTTTTTGACTCCCTAAATTCAATTCATTTTCAAATGTAATGCACATTCGTTAAATTCTGCACAAATTCTAGGTTCAGCGATGTATTAATATCCATCGGCTGCGATGTAGTTATGTTACTTACTTGGTGGCCCTGACTTTCAATAAAAAGACGTTTCTAGCTAACTGCTTCCATTTTCGCACACCAAATTAGTTGAGTCCCACTTGTGTGTGCCATATGAGGCGGATCGCTAGTTTACATCCGTCATCATAGACGTTGTAATTGGACACTTCTGATTAGGTCGATGTCGCTGATTAGCTCATATAGTTCGTAGTTTTATCTTCTCCAACATCCTTGCTATCTTAGGTGATGGATTGTAACCGTCCTAAATCGACGTCCAATCAAGGAGGAGGTTAACTTTTTCGATATTAAGATGCTCACACAGAAAAAACTGGATTGGCCAAGAAGCATTAAGTATACTCTAGTGATTCATGTTGAGTCGCTTATTACGTTGTCTTAAGTTCGGCGCGCCAGCCCATAGAGGATCGATGCCTTCAACCATTCGTGTTGTATAGATCTATATTCAATATGGGATCTATTCTCTTATTGAATCTGAGAGGCGGATTATACTATGAAGGGTCCGTTATTACTAGTCGAGAAGACGTGCCAGGAAAAAATGTTTTTATTAGAATTCGTCAGCATGCATTCCGTCTCACTGATCGAGAATAAAGCGTATAAACATGACTTAACAATTAAAGAGAAGGACTCGACAAATGGAATTTTATTTGAAAGTCCTTTACGCTACATTTTAAGAAGAAATTTCATCAATAGTATATTTTCTTTCGTTTTAGAAAATCGGCAAAACGAAACATGCTTCCCTGCTATTTCTGTAATGTTAAAAGTACGAGTCAAGAAGCGCTCAACGTCCATCTAATTACTGCTCACTGTAACTTAATATTCTGTTGTGATATGTGTAATTGTTATATGCCCCGTGAAGAACTTATACCTCACATGAAAGGACATGCCTTCAGCGCAATTAAGCCACCAACGTCATCAAAGAACACCTCAAAATCATTCGAAAAATTCCAGTGTCCCGAATGTACGAAGAAATTTATTTCAACTACTGGATTGAAACAACACATGAATTCCAGGCACATGGCAGCTAAACAATTCCCGTGTGAAGAATGTGGGAATATTTTCACATGCAGACGTGTGCTCCTCAACCATGTCCGAAGTATGCATCGCAAAGAGAAACATTACGAATGCACGATTTGTAAAAAATCCTTTAAAACTGATTCGACATTATATGCCCATCGGAAGACCCATTTAAATAAGACTGAGCATAAATGTTTGTATTGCGATAAAGGATTTAATTTCAAACATCATTTAAATATTCATTTACTGCAGCATGACGTAACCGATAAAACATTCGAATGTAGCAATTGTCAAAAGAAATTCGCTGCACTAAATAATCTCACAAAACACCGAAAGATTCATGACAATACAGTCGATTTTACGTGCCATATTTGTGGAGTTAAAACGTTGCAAAAACGATACTTAAGGGACCACATCAAGAGAGTACATCAAAAGTGGTTGAATGGAATAGAATCAGCTAAGTGAATTTGTTGATGTTTTCAAATGAATAAATTACGAGTAGATTAGCTTTGAAGAGTTTTTATTTAATTAATTTTATTTTTGCAGGCGACTAGATAGAAACTTTTAGGCTGGTATCCAAGTCCTGGAATATTTGAAGAAACTTACAGAACACTTTGCTTTTTTATTCGACTTAAGAATCATGTAACCTCATGGTTTTAATGGGTATTGGCCTAGTTTTAAATGTGTTGCAACTCTGCGCTGCCGGTATGGAAGCTTCAACCGTTTTACCGTCCGGGAATATGATTTATAGTCTGCATCAACTTACTCTTCGTAATGAAACGATAGCCATACAGGCAACACAATTCGTTGAGATAGTGCTCACTGATGGTGGTTTTCATTTTTCTATTAAGAGCAGACAACTTTTAGTGGAAGTGGACTGCTGTGGAGTTTATGCAGTCGCAGTTTGCAGGACAAGGTTAGATTGTAGCCTTGACCGTTTCTAAAGAAAATGTATTCGAATAAGTAATTTGTTAAAATGACAAGGAAATGTAAATAGTTATGACTACCCGACAAAAGAGTTTTAAGGTTAAAACACAATTCACTCTGAACTTAAGTAAATAAGTTCCCGTCGTACAATTGTAAAGAGGTCACTTACCCACTAATGCACCTACCAACAGAAAGAGATGCTGCTTCATATTTCAGTCGCTTGATTTTGTTTCTCAAGATCTAAGTATAAACAAATTCGACTATACTCGCACTACTATCGAAGTATACAATACCTCCAGGGTACCGTAAATTATATAGCTTTCAACTTGCTGCCTAGTACAGCTGACCTCTTCGAAAATCTAAAAGTTTTCATTTGTGCGAGCCACATTCTCAGAATGCTAGCACAATGGACCTAAGATTGATTGAGAAGAACCTTCTCGAGGACCTCTCTAAACTAACTATTATTCCTCTAGGCCATTCAGTTAGCTACTCCGGGGCCATCATCGTACCTTAAGTATCCCCAGTGCGATTGGTGCACTGCCACATAGTAGATAGTGTAGAAGCTTCAGGAGCAATTCATCTTTTTATAAGTGTCCAGAGATGCTACATTGACTTAGGAATTCCTGATAATGGCAGAACTTTTAACGAATTCCCTTTTTTGGCTCATTAAGGCCGAAGCTTTATGAATTTAACGTTTCAAGCCGGATCACGTTTTTAGAAGCGAAATTTTAAATAAAACACCATTATTCCTCTAGACATTGAAACATTTATTAGTTTTATCTTTGTTTTAAAATATCCACAAATGAATTAAAATTCATGAAAATAGATTAACAAAGTGACTTACTGTGCAATTGTATGCAGTTCTATGTGTGCACACACCTCAATCTAGGGTGCGTTAAAACCTCTTTACGATTCTCTCGTCTACTTTTGTTGCAACTCAGCCATGCTGGCCTCGAATAATGCTGTGTTGATCTTGTGCTTTAGTGGTATCAATATTTCCCTGTTAGTTATCGTCCTCATTTCGTTGGCAACGTACTCGCCATACGTTGCAAATTCGTCCCGGAAACGAGTTGCCTGTGTTGGCTGTTGTATTTTTGTGGTCGCCAAACTTGGTGGTGATGGTGCTGCAATGGCAGGGGCTCCATTACCATTACCATTCTCATAGTATATTCTTTTTGCCTGGATATGTTGCTGCTGCTGTTGTTCTTCCTCGTAGTAGTCTTCTTCATTGCAAGTGTCTCGTCGTTGTATTTTAAACACCCGCGGCGTATTCAGATGATGATGGTAACTAATATTCTCCTCCTCGACGCTAGTTTGAATGTCAATCGTGCTCAGATGTTCATCCTCAATGTGATGCTCCTGATGATGGTGATGATGTTGCTGTGTCTGATGTTCACCCTCGTCCTGGGCAGGCAACGGAGCACTACTATATGAGTGATGTTGTAATGGAAGACTGATCTCCTTAATCATCTTGGGCTTTGAATCTTCTGGCTCATCCACGTCTTTAGTGGTTTCTTCAATCAACTTTTCTAAATCACGTGCACGAGTCGATTCAAATTTCTGAACTCTAGGGATGGGTAAAGGTGTTGGGGTTGGCACTGGTGTAGCTTCTTGCGAAGCATTCGGTTTGGTACGATGATGAATCGTGAGGAATTCTGTGGTAATAGCGGAAGAAGCTGCAGCAACTGCTGCTGATGGTTCTGAATCTCTGGACGAAGCGTCACGTATAATGTACTTTGTGACACCATCTTCTGTGATTTCGGCCTTTACTTTACCCTTACCAGCACGCATTGCCTTCGGTGAACTGAGGAACTGTAGGTTCTTAAAGCCAAACCACTTAGAGTTGTAGGGTTCCTTGCGTTTCATGCGATTTATCTCGCGATGATACTGTGTACGTAGTGTGTGGAATTTCTTCTCAATCTCAACGATTGGTATCCCGCCCCCCAAACTGGCGGAGACTTCCATGAGGAGCTTCTGTTTCATTTCCTTCTTACGATAGTCTTCGTGGGTCATATCCCAGAGACCGCGTCTTTTCTTGTACTCATTTATGAGCGAGAGGGTTTTCTCTCGAGTCCACTCCATCTTTTTTTTTTTTCACAGTCCACTAAGGTGTTGGGCGCGCAATGTGGGGTTGACACGGGATTCCAATATAATAAACTTCGTAGCTGTGGTTAACTTTTTTGTGTCGAAATTAAGTGATTTTATTGCGAGAAAATGATGATGATGGCTGGTGCTGCTGCTGATATTAGAAGGTGCTGCTGGTGCTGCCGCGATACTTTTTGACAAAACATACACAAAGTGTAGAGACACACACCAGATACCTATTTTAAGATCTCAATGAACATGTATACAGGGCAGGCTGTGTTGTGTGGCGTATGTATAGAGAAAATTGAAAAACGCTTGTCATTCACAATAGTGATGGTTGGAATGTGCAGGGTGGTTGCGAATTAAAAGTAACGAGTTGAAGTGGTCTATTTTAATTAGATTTTATTGTAACGAGTGGCTTAATAAAATTTAATAATATTTTATTTTCAAAACATATGTTACTTTGCAATAGCAGCCAGTCTAGAATATATTAGAAACGCAGAAATAATTTTTTTTAGGGGAAAATTATATATTCGTGAAGTCAAAGTAAAATATCACTAAACTATTCGATGTGTCACATCTCATGTCAATATAATATTACTAAACGCAGGAAAAATGCCACCGTGGATCAGTACTATTTCGAGAAACAAAGCAAACTGGAAGTTATTCGTCGTATCATCACTCTAACTAATCGATAATCTGGCGCATAGTGTACATTTAGAAAGTGCTAATTGCAACCTTTTCATATACCAGCAGTTGACCTGAAGAAAAAGAGTGAAATGGGAGCAATCATAAATCACTTTCAGTCAAGCCCACGAATCACTCAACTTTCGGCAAAAAAAATTGATACACTCTTTTCAATGAAAGAAGTTTTAGGAAAGGAGTCACTCCATTGAGAACCCCAAGGTCCTCCACAATCGTTCCCTTTACTGGCGCTTTATGAAGCTGTTGGAGTTTTACCTTCCTGGTGGACGAGATAGAACATGACTGCAACGTACGAGAATGGCTAAAGTGCATGCGGCCACATGCAGCAAAATAAAATACGAATCGACGACATCATATGGCCTGGACGTCAAGATATCTTATAATAAATTAAATGAATTAAATACGAAAGCACTTCTTATAAAACGGGTGCAAGAAAACTATGACGTCCATGAGGGTAAGTGTCGTCAAGTATAACGTGGGTTTTAAGGCAGAGATAAAATACCTTGACGTTATCATAAATGCTGGACGAAGGTTCAAAGGGCATATATTGGGTAATGCAACGAAAGTGCTTTTGCAACAAACCATTGCGGACATATCTAAATAAAGCAGAAAATGTTTTATAACAAAAGTTTCAGCCCGGTTTAGTTCACGGCTATATCACATATTAAAACATACAAGCATTTTCTTTTAAATTTTTACAAAAATTGTAAAATACATTTGTCACTTATTGTGAATAACTAAACACAAGTTCAACTGATACATCTGCGCGAAGGAAAGGCATCTTGTTGCAGCTGTTTGTCTCATAAAATCGAAACACAAATGGTGGACAAACAATGCTAAACATACACACACACACATGCTCTTGAGAAAACTCTTAAGCAACAACAGTAATGATTGCAACATTCAAACAATTCCTTATCAGCAACAATGAAATGTGCTTAGCGTTGTGATGAAGAACGTACCTCAATTCAAACACGATTCTGAAATGATTTTCTCAGTTACGTTATTATTAGTTAAGATTCTAGATTTATAAATCCGTTTATATTTTATTGCATAAATATACACAAGCATTCTTAACAATTTAAGTTACATATCTTGAGTCCTTGAGCCCTTTTCTTCGTGTCTTCACAATGGAAGTGTAATTTTGAAATACATGTACCAAAACAACTTTCATTTGTTTGAAAAAATTACGGCTTGATGGAGTTTTTAGAAAATTGAATCCTTTTCTCAAAACTGATCCCATGAGGTCACTATCGACTATCACCTTGTTTTTTTTTACTGATGAATCAAAGTGCCCTTCAACTTCCTAAAAATAGCAAAATTGTTTATTTACTTGCTTAAGGGTCCTCTCATGAAGAATTGTTGCCTAAGAAACCGCCACATAATTGCCAGTTCATAACAGCATTTGTATTTGTTTGAACTTTAAAACAAAAGTTCGACCTTTCTTATCATTTCGAACTTGAGGTCTGCGATTTGAAGCCATTTCAAGGTCTATTCGTTTGATGTGTTGGTCGTCTTTCATACTTATTTCCGATTTGCTCTGAGAAACAAAAATGACTTTTATTTCACCCGTCTATGGGTTTAGACTTTTGAAACCAGCTGTTCTTAGGTTCTCTTCTTTCTATTCTAGCCTTGCACTTGAAATAAGTTCAAGAGAAAACTCTTAAAATTCAGTACATGACTGTGTAAGCACCATTCTATGTACATAGCTATTAAAAACATCACTTGTTTATTTGAAGTCTGTAACTCATTCAACAAAAATCACTGAATCACCACCTGTTAACAGTTCCGCGTCTTATAGCTTATCCAACTGCCATAATGCGCAGAATCCAAAAAGAATTCTAGAAAAATCAATACATTCATTCAAGTAGAAACCTATCACCAATCGGTGGTTTGTCCGGAGCTATTTCAATAAAAAAAAAAAAAAGTTTCTTCAACGCTTGCAATTTCGAACAAAAATGATCATTCTATACAATCGTCATTAATTTTTTGAATAATATGTGATCAAAGAGGTTGCATTACCCGGGCGCCAGGTGTTTTATCTTCCATGTAACCAAGTACCAATAGATTTTCTTCCTTACTTGTTGTTAGAATCGCAACATAAAGCAAAAAAAGACTGAAAATCACTTAGATTAGAAAGTATCTAGATGCTCTTTGAGCGAAGCGAATCAGTATTTGGAGTGTTAATTCATTGCACCATGAAGCGGCAAAACGTTCGGACCTTATCGCTGGTAGTGTGCACTTTTACATATCTGCTCATCGGAGCTGCAGTTTTCGACTCATTGGAATCACAGACTGAATCGAAAAGATGGGAATTTTTACAAAGTACGTATAAATTAATAATAATAGGACTGAGTCGGAAGGTATTTATTCTTGAAAACGAGAAATTAGACACTGATGGCCAGATGGAAAATCCTGCAGGTTAAAGTTAGTTTACACAGAGAACCTGAAGTCGAAAACGAAGGCTTTCAATCTTCTGCTGAAAACTCTTTTCTCATGAAACCAGGGGTCGAATTACGGCATCAGTGATCAGGTAACTCGTCACGTAAAATAGTGGATGATTACGTCGGAATGATCGTTTATACGTAATAATGCTCATTTTTACGTGACGAGTTACTCGATCACTGATGCCGTAATTCGACCCCAGGTTACTATCGGATAGCAATCAATTCACTAAAACAAAGCCTCAAGACAAGGAAAAAACTCGGCTTCAAACTCCACATATCAATCAAACCAGGATTTATACCGGAAAGTTGTTTCTGTTATAACTTCCTCAAACCATTATTTTCGGAAACTATGTAGGCAATAACTTAATATTTTCTTTTCCATTTCAGCGATCAAGAACAGCTTCGTAAAGAAATACAATGTAACTGCAGAGGACTACCGAATGATGGAAATAGTCATAATAGAAAATAAACCACACAAAGCTGGTCCACAGTGGAAATTCGCTGGAGCATTTTACTTTGCCACCGTGGTTCTAGCAATGATTGGTTATGGACACTCAACTCCAGTTACAATTGGCGGTAAAGCCTTTTGCATGGCCTATGCAATGGTAAATCGAACATAACCTTTTTCAAAAGCATATACATAACTAATAGTCCTGTTTGCTTTCAGGTTGGCATTCCTCTCGGTCTTGTTATGTTCCAAAGTATTGGTGAACGTCTAAATAAATTCGCATCGGTTATTATACGCCGTGCCAAACGCTATATGCAATGCAGTCACACTGAAGCAACAGAAATGAACCTTATGCTTGCGACAGGAATGTTGTCGTCAATCATCATTACAACTGGTGCTGCAGTCTTTTCACGCTACGAAGGTTGGAGCTATTTCGACAGCTTTTACTACTGTTTCGTTACGCTAACAACAATCGGTTTTGGTGACTATGTTGCTCTGCAGAACGATCAGGCTCTAATGAATAAGCCAGGCTACGTTGCACTCAGCTTAGTTTTTATACTTTTTGGCCTGGCTGTAGTAGCTGCTAGTATTAACTTGCTTGTTTTGAGATTCATGACAATGTAATAAGACAATATTATTCCTTTCTAATCCTTTATGGAGTAAATTCATGATTTTCTTTTATTGCAGGCAAGCTGAAGAGGCTAAACGGGATGAACAAGATGCCAATCAAAATCTTGGATCGTCCAATCAACCACTGACCTATGACGCTGAGTCATCGTATAATATGAAAGGACAGCTATTGGGAAACTCAAATTGTTGCACTGAGTTTGATGAGAACACATCGGTGTGTTCGTGTACCTGTCTCGGTGGAACTCGATGTTTGAATCATGAATCCTTTGTAGATGCTGATTATAGACCAACTGATATTATTGCAAGTACGCTGACCTTAAAGAGAGCATCCGTTTGATATAATATGTTATAAATGCAAAGCATTATGGTGAATATGGGTTAAGAGCAAGAGCGATCTAATTGCCAAATTTGTAATGAAAAGTTATTTGTGCTGCACAAAATTTGTAACTCCAGATTTTCAAAAAAAAAAAAAAAATTATATAATCATTCATTAGTGTATTAGAAAGTCGTAGTCAAAAGCATTTGTATTTAGTATAAACATCCATCTTATATACCTCTTTCCTTTTTATTCATTCCCTCCGATTCATTAGCTAATCATCATCCTGGACATTGAGATATTCCAACTGATACGTCTAAAATGAGTTGCAGAGTAAACTCCGAAAACCACTCTGCGCAAATTAAGAACAGCATCTGAAAAAACTTAAAACAACGCCCTCCGACATCCCATTCTTCATCTTAATCTTCTCCGTATATTATTATCTTCCTCCCCATCACTAAGTAAAGTAGGTTAGAACAAAAAGTCCCCCTGTATCTAATATAGAGAATTTTTCAGTTTCTAACTACTGTCCTTTTCCTTCCACCTTTCTAGTAGATAAAGTAGGTCTCCCGGTATGACTAAGAACCTCCAAATCTCGAGACAGCACATGATGCAACAAAATATTTTACCTGTTACAAGGTTTTGACACTCTGAAAACTCAAGACAATGTCTGGGATTCAAATTCTAAATTTTGTTGATATCTCATAATAATAAATCGGTACATGTCTTATCCACATCCAGGTTTCCCAAACTTCGCTCTGTGGAGTAATTAGTGCTCCGAGTGGCATCTCCTAGTACTTCAAAATAAGTTACTCTTGCTTTTACCAAAGTGTGTAGGCGCGAAAAAGTACTCCACGACTCAAAAAAATTCAGAACCGCTGACCTAGATTGTTAAAACTTGGAATACCTTATATCACCTACACTTCTAAACTAAACTACGTTACGTATGTACTCGTGTTTAATAAAATCATATTTTCATTTCATTTCCTCTACAACTCCTAAAATTTAAAAAAATATAAATTAAGTGCCAATTTCTTATTTAATAATTTCTAAATTTATATTAATTTGCCCTCAATGAACGTATAGAGAAAACAAAAATTAAACTAAGCACTTGTAACGAAATATAATTGTTTTAAAATGTTTAATTTCATCCAACATGTTAAAAAAACATGTAAAATCTTAACTTTTTCAGAAGCACAAATCAAATATTGAGATTTATTCCCCCCCCCACCGAAATAGAACTTTGAACGCACAAAAATATGTATTTCACGTGCTAGTTGAATTTTACTTGCAATGTAATTATTGGAAATGTTGGATTAAAAAATATTACCCAGTTAAGTTAAGTGTTAAGTGTTCTTGAAATGTAATTGTACTCGAAATTTTTTAAAAGCCAAATGTTATCTTAAGACTATCTAATAAACATTTTTAAATTTTACATTGAAATTATAATGTAATCCAAAGTATAAGGAAAACCTTGCATTTTAGAATCTTATGCCGCATCAACGCAACGCTGCAGTAATGCGTTTTTGAATTCACTCAAAGTCTCTCTCTCGGCTGCTCTTGAGCTGTGTCTCAGGCAGCAATACCCTCTGCAAAGCCAAAGCGAAGTTTGACTCAAAACTCGTCAAGAGATGCATGAACAAGTAGCTAGCTCCTATAATCATGATCTATTGGGTTTCCGGACACAAGGGCATTAGGGACAACGAAAATTTCGATAAATTCACCAGGCAAGGATCTGAAGCAAGGATTTCAACCGAGCTCCACTCAAGAAGCACAACAGTTTACTTTAAGGGCACAAACTGAGCAGCAAGAACGTGGAGTTAAGTTCGATCGAGAAAGCGCTGCCTTTTGCTAAATATTTTTGTGTTTGCGAAGAGCTGCTGCAGCAGTCCTCAAAGATTTCTTGATTTTCTAGACATGTGTCCCACGGACTTACGAATTTGCCGAAAGCTGTACATGGTTGATAAGACTTACAACACAAGAAATGTAAGGCAACAGTGATGTTTAAAAAGATTTTCCCAACCACCAAACCAGTAAATAATCCAAAGAAATTGCTTTAACATTATCTAAATAAAAATTTTAATAAAATTGGAATACAATTGTATTAATACAATTTTCGATTTTAACAAATACTGCCAATTTAATTGTTTTACAGAGTAATCAAGGAGATTTGATATTGCACATATTACTCTTCGCCACCACCTTCTTCCTCTTCATCGAACTCTCCTTCTTCGTCGGCAGTTGCCTCCTGATATTGCTGATATTCCGAAACCAAATCATTCATGTTGCTCTCAGCTTCAGTGAACTCCATTTCATCCATGCCCTCACCGGTGTACCAATGTAAGAAAGCTTTCCTTCGGAACATCGCTGTGAACTGTTCTGATATTCGCTTAAATAGCTCCTGAATAGCGGTAGAGTTGCCAATGAACGTTGCTGCCATTTTTAGACCTCTTGGGGGAATATCGCATACAGCGGTTTTGCAGTTATTTGGAATCCATTCGACAAAGTAACTGCTGTTCTTATTCTGAATGTTTAGCATTTGTTCATCTACTTCCTTCATTGACATACGACCTCTGAAGATGGCTGCCACAGTTAAATACCTACCGTGGCGAGGGTCACATGCAGCCATCATGTTCTTGGCATCGAACATCTGCTGAGTTAGCTCAGGGACTGTAAGAGCACGGTACTGCTGAGAGCCTCTGGAAGTCAGCGGGGCAAATCCAGGCATGAAGAAGTGCAATCTCGGAAATGGAACCATATTGACGGCTAATTTCCTAAGATCGGCATTGAGTTGACCAGGGAAACGAAGACACGTTGTGACTCCTGACATGGTTGCAGATACCAAGTGATTTAAATCTCCATAGGTTGGTGTGGTCAGTTTCAGTGTTCGGAAGCAGATGTCGTATAAGGCTTCGTTGTCAATACAATACGTTTCATCAGTGTTTTCAACCAATTGATGGACACTCAAAGTTGCATTGTATGGCTCGACAACAGTATCGGACACTTTAGGTGATGGTACGACTGAGAATGTGTTCATAATCCTATCTGGGTACTCTTCTCGAATTTTCGATATCAGTAATGTTCCCATTCCGGAACCGGTGCCTCCGCCCAAAGAATGTGTCAATTGGAATCCCTGTAGGCAATCGCAACCCTCGGCTTCCTTTCGTACAACATCTAAGACGGAATCAACCAGCTCAGCTCCCTCTGTGTAATGTCCCTTGGCCCAGTTGTTTCCAGCTCCAGATTGTCCAAAGACAAAGTTATCGGGTCGGAAAATTTGTCCAAATGGTCCCGATCGAACCGAGTCCATTGTTCCGGGTTCCAGATCCACGAGGATAGCTCTGGGAACATATTTAGCACCAGTTGCCTCATTGTAATAAACATTTATACGCTCCAGCTGAAGATCGCTGTCGCCATAGTAGGTTCCAGAGGCATCAATACAATGTTCGTCGGATATAACCTCCCAGAATTTTCCACCAATCTGATTGCCACATTGGCCAGCTTGAATGTGAACAATTTCACGCATTTTCTTCTACTGATTACCGTTGTTACCAAAAGGATATGATTCAGTTGTGTAAGTTAATTTTTTTCCTGTGGTTCGCTCGAAAAATTGTTATACCAGGAAAGCACACGTATCGTTCTAAAGTTTTAAAAGCGATATAACGTATAGAAAAATAGATTTTTAATTAATTATTTTCTCTGCGCCTACTACAACCGGTCGGTGTGAAATAGAAACGAGGTATGGACAAGTAAAGTGCTTAATTTTGTTTCTGGACTCTTATTAAGTCACCACAGGAAATGTTGCTAATTCCTTGCAGCCTCAGCAAAGGCTGAAGCCATACTGATATTTTAAGATAAATCTACCATAGAAGTTCATACAGAACGCTGGATAGGATTTTTCATACAACATTAGAACACGAACTCACGTTCTTACAAGACAAAAATACCTATGATCAGTCTCTCCCTGAACTTATAAAACTTACAAGTCAACACCAGATGCACAATCTTTTAAAAATCTTAGTACATATATCGACTGTTTAGGACCCCAATTATCCAAATCCTAAGTAATAACTCAATCAAAGGCGGATGAAGATATCCTTGGTCATTTCTATTTTGAAGCGAGAATGACCTGCGTATTGTACCCTTGAGAAGGCCCACACAATCTTCAGAGCAAAACAGGTGAGACTACGCAGTAGACAAAGAAAAAGGAAGTTAGCTATTGACCGGACTAACTGGAAAGGCTTGATGATTATGGCCAAATGTGCACCAATCAAGTAAGTAAATCGACTTTATTGTGTTCCACCTTTTTATAAGCAGCGCTCAGCTCCACTATACTGGACGAATAGCAACTTCAGAGTTGTCTGAATTTGAATTCTCTCTTAACTCGTCAGTGACTCCCTTTGTCTGAAGCTCAATTAAAAGTTGTCCAAATACTTCTTGAAGGGTCTGGAAGTGGATGTCGTTTTGATCATAAAACTCTTGGACTTCCTTAAGCTGTCAGACGATTTGAGCTTCTGTCTCGCCATTTGGCATCTAAGAAAAAATCGGTGTTGGTAGTAGTAAAGTAGATTTTCGCTGGTAATTGACAGTCTAGAGTTCGTTTAATGGTTATAAATGGTGAATTGAATTCCAACCCTAAGTATCCTGAAAAATTTACTGCTGTACGGGTCACAGGTGAGCTTAAATTGTTTCGAAAAGCTTGCATAACCAGCATATTGGACTTATGACTTCGCGTTTCAATATTGATAATAATAAGATTGATGACATCAGCCCCACATTCCGTAGCTGGCTTATGTACGTTTGTGATAAACCAAAATAAAATGGATTACGTGAAAGTGATAATTAATAATTAAGTGATAATAGTGACACAATTTTAAGAACGCAGCAAAAATCCGTTCAGTCATCAACCAAAAAGTCACAGACATGTAGGAAGCTAAAACTTCGCGCTTCACCCAAGTTACGCCTTAGTACATTAGGTCCAAGCCCTGTGAAGAACTCATACTAAACTTGCTTCTAACTAGTTATTCTGCTTTTTCGTTTCTGCAGACATGCATGTGTCCCGGCATATAGCAGAAAGCTATCTTGTTGATTCTTAAATATCTCATTCGGTTTTTGTATTGTATCCATTTTGGATCCATTGGAATAGATGTCCACTCGGCTTTAGTACAAATTCAACTCTTATGGTATTATTCTCTGCTAGGAAGTGGCACTGTTGGTTTTTATCTTCATGTTTTGCCTTAGTAAAAACACTCATTTCCAATGTCTTCTCTATTGAACCAAACAACTATCACTTACCTTGCAAAATATTCCATACCATATACTATTACCACCAGAATCGACAAGGATATTTCTTTTAGGTTCATCCACATGCTATCCCACATCAAAGCAAAGTAAACTTCAAAAACAAAATCCAATCGAACTTCAAATTTGTAACCATTATTTACAATCAAAAATAAAATATTTAATAAAATTCGACTCGCGTATAATACTATTTTATTTAAATATATATGTATAGCTATAGCTAGTATGTATATCTATAATTATTTTGTTTTGCACAATACCAAGTTTTATAACAAAAATCATCAGCGCACATGATATTTATATAAATTTCTATTCACAGAGCCATGCACTTAAATGATTATTTTTTAGGAAATTGCAAATTTAAAGTTAAAAACAATGATAACCAAACGACAAGTCCGAAAACAACGAAAAGATGCAAATAATCACAATAAGAAAAATAGGATACATTCAAGACCATTATAGGAGATATCGTCTTCTATTATTTAAATTCAATCTTAAATCAAATGTGAAACCAATGGCGTATATAAAGAAAAATAAATAGGTATTTAAGTTTTTAAGTAAAAAAATATAGCTGCAAGTTAACATATATAATTGTTAAACTTAATCCAGATTCAAACGAGACAGCTTACAAGGATTACTTATCGTAGCCACGAAAAATGACAAAGGAAAGTGGGTGTTACATTTAACAAACGCAATAAGTCAGCTCAACGATTACTTAAAACATATTACTCAGTCGAAGCTCTTGCATTGAAACTGAATTGATTCAACCGAAGGGAATTTTTGAGAAATTGACATAACGAGTTTCTGGTCTAGGAAAAGAAAGCAGTTTCAGACAAGAGATACTGAATTGGTTTGCGAAGGAAACTTAAAGCATCACAAACAACCGAACAACATGCAGAAGTTCGTTCGACAAAAGCGTAAATAGGTTGATTTATACAGTCCTTGTATGATTTCGATTCAAAAGAGGACTGTGAAAAATGTTAAAAATACTCCTAGTTGATTCAAGCTCGATTTCCGGAAGTAATACATTGTGAAACAAATGCGGTACGCTTCTTTGTCACCCCTCTGGCTTTCGACAATTATTCCTTTAAACCACTTTCCCCATTTAAATCTAGCCGCACTTAGATCTTCTCTCTATCAGCTAGTCTACATCTATTCTCTACACAATGCATTTTCTTTTTCTTTTTTCTTTTATTTTCGCTCGGCAATAACTGGCCTTCTAATACTTAGTTCTATCATTTGAAAGCTGCTAAACGTCATCAAATATCCCTCTTGGTGGCGGTCCTATTCTCCGTTCTTCAAACTCGTCCAAGTCATTTGTGCCTTTGAAGCCGATTTGCACTTGCGTACTAACTCCGAACCGCTCATTGATTTCATCGGAAAGACTTCGTGTGATGTCGGGTTGTCGACTGGCTGTTGAGTAACCCATTGGTTCTCCATCTCTTAGCAAGCCATCTGCAGGTGTGAGACTACCCGCAGGTCGTGGATTACGATATTTCGCTGTACTGGGATTATTTACTTCTGCCGAATCGGTTCGGTTAAAATCCCGCCGACGTGCCATTGCCTCTTCAGCTCTCTGTCGGCGACGCTTTTCTCTAGCAATCAGATCTTTTCCCTCTTGCACCAACTCTGTGGCAATTGTTTCGTTCTGTAAGAATTGCTGGAAACCCAATGCGTTCAGTGCTCGACTACCCAAACTAAACCAAGTGGCTAAGCAAAACGCCAACATACACATGGGGAAGTAAATATTAAATCCATCCGAAATAATACCAATCACATCCATGTGGCCCATAATCTGAGTGTAATAAGTCTCCATAATTCGTTCCTTGATTATATGTGAGTCCATCTGAATTAGGCCAAGAAAATTTAAGCACATCGGAGGCGTAAGGCGACACAGTAACATTCCACTGAAGATTAAACTATGCTCATTGGTCTGATGATGTGGAGCTAGATAGTAGAGGTTTAGAAATCGAATTCGAAGGATGGTTGAGTAGGCGCAGTAAAATAAATAACAAAGAACAACCATAGAGAAGAGTTCAATTGTGAGGAAATCATAGTTTTCCTTGGCAATGTTGATCACGTTGGCGAATATCGAAAGAACTGGTCGACGATTAAAGAAAGTCAACTCACTCCAAACGACCATGAAGGACATCGTAGCGGTCACAATGCAAAGAGCTTTCAAAAACGGAGATTTCAACATACACTCCCAGTACCAATCCAATGTAGGACTGTAGAAAAACCGAGAAATATTCGAACGGCTTCTTGGAAATTCACTTTTAAATCGCCGCTCTGAGGAGTGAATGTTTTTCGCGACATCCTCCAGATGCATGACTGTCTCAACTTGAACGCTCCACAGCGCCTCAGTGCGTTGGAGCGTTTGTAAAGATTTAATAACTTGCTTGTGAATCCTGACCAAGGACTTTTCAGATGGAACAATTGTCGACGAGCCATTTCCGCCCCGACTGTAATTACGATTGGCACGTTCCTGTAGTTCGATTGGCACTTTCCGCAAAATCGTCTCTACACACGGTCTCAACTCATGATTATTAGGAACCGATCGACTAATACCCTGAAGTGATTCCAGAACATCGTCGACATTTTCCTCGGCTTCGGCTTTTTCGGAACTCAGTTTCGCTGCTTTAAAGTACGCATACTGTAGCGTAAAGCCCGGTTTAGCATTATTCCAAAACGATCTTGGCACTTCCACCAATGCGTAACCTTAAATAAAGTTATCATTAGCCATAAAACTGGATTTGTATATGATCTCTTACCTAGTAGCAATATCAAGAGGAAAAGACCCCAAGTATTCGAGGCAGATGATGCAATAGCTTTTAGTTTCTGCCAGTCCAGCGATACGCCTTTCGCTGCAATGTAAATGAGTAGAACTCCACAAATGAATAAATATGATCCGTAGTAGATAGCGTTGTCGATTAAAGCTGATTTGAGTTTTCCTTTGATAGTGAAGTCACCAGCTTTCAGGTAAGATTGCATTAGCGGCATAATCAACCATGTTAGGAATTGTGATGACCAATAGATGATACGCCAGAGATTTGGAAATATTGACTCGGGAACCATACCCCAAGGCTTTTGACAATGGTCAGCAGGATCAAGTAATGTCGGAGTGGCAAATAAGCCTTTAAAAGTGACGGACGTGACATTTTCTTTAAGGCATTGGCGATATACAGTCTGCAATTGAAAGGGGAAATAATTAGTATCTTTTATTCACTCAAAAGAACGGTTCTAGGTTCAGTGTGAAGTTAAATATATTCGCAAAAGAGCTGATAAGTGTTCAAATCTTCTTGTTGTTTCAATTGGAAAGTAGTACAATTGATTAAGTTACGAGTACATATATTGTTGCTCGATCTAATCTACTTTATGAAAGTGTAAACCCGAACCTTCACTAACAAATGCAACTCGTTTATTATTATTTTTTACCAAAACATCTTACCGAAGTAACATCCAATGGAATTGTAAACACAATTATAAATGAGAAACACCATGCTGTGAGTACAGAGAACGTTACAAGTAAATGCTGCCTCTGGATATTTCCATAGCGATACAATGAGATTCCGGCAAGGAAGAGTGCTAAAAAAATTGCACTTGATAAGAGGTATGCCATTGTAAACAATGTCTATGTGGAATAAATTCTTGAATTTTGTTATTTTTGTTTGTAATCCCTATTCCTTGCAATGGACTAGAACACTGCCTACTTATCGGCTTCTATAGCAGTCTTTGCACGATTCTGTTGTAGCTGCTGCTGAGCTTTCTTTTGCATATTCTCCAGACGTTCCAGAGTCAAAGATTTCAATGGCATCAAGTGTGGTTTGCAGAATACCAATTCGCTTTTTGTTTCAAAGAATAACTTCCCAGTGGTTGGTTCAATTAAATCGATTTTCTCTGAGAATTGATTTTCCTCTGAAGACATAACGTTCACTATGATGGCTTTTTGAAGTTAATTTATGTAATTTTTTTGTTTCTCGCTGATTTAATGGGTTACAAGTTTTTTAATTATTTTATTTCGAGGCAATCTTCTTGCTATTTAGATTATTAGACAATGAAACCACCGCAACATATTGGAGTAACACGTAGGTTCTTTTATTGATGAGTAAGAATGCGTGAATACGGTGTTAAATATTAACTAGATAACTTCAATGGAGTATCTATTTTTGGATTTATTTAGTAGTGCACTGAATCACGGTGTCTTATTTGAATATTTTTATCAATAATATACGAAGATGAAGCACAAAAGCATGAAGACGAAAAATCACAAAAGAATTTTTACACATTAGAAAAGTTCTGTTTACTTTGTCGTAAGGGGTGTGTTGGCAAAGATGTTCAGTGATGTTCGAAAACTGCGGTTGAAGTATTCACTTATTTGATTACTTAAGGCGGCGTCAACTAACAAGCTAACTGAATTTAGTTGTCCATTCCCAGCTGGTTGAGATCTTTTTCGACTTGTGCGCCCCGCGTAATAGCGCATTGCCCATGCGGACTTGATTTGAAGACTCTGCGGGCAGGAGCGTCAACGTTATACACAAGATGAAGGTGCTAATTATTTTTTTTTTAAATATTCGGTGCTTCTCTATAAATTCATATATCTATGTTTTTATTCTTATTTGTGGTATTTCTTTTTTCGCAATCAATCAGTTTAATTTTTGTATGACTACTTAACATACCCGGCTAGCATTTATTTCGAATATGTGTAATAAGTCTCTCCCTTTCGCTCCTAGCTGTCTTCTTATTTCTCCAATCAAAGACAGAATTGTCAAATTGTGGTGTGGCAGGCAAAAGGTAAAGGATACGATTTACAGGTGCATCTGTGCATTTTATTTAATTTTAAAATTCAAATAAACAAAACCAATTGAATAAATTATAAGAAAAACGTCGTAAATTAGAATATTTTGCAGTATGTCTATTAAATTGACTGCAAACGTCAATAATCCACCGATAAGTAAGTAGATTCTCACGTCACCAACACTTCATACACTTTTAGGTTATGGTGTACATACTATCGTCATCTAATTTTAGCAATAAGACCATAAAATGATGAAATTTTTTTTTGTACAAAATTTACCCAGGTGGACTTGCAACTGCACACCTAATAAACGAAACAACACCTGTTGAGATCACATGGGGTAATGAAACATCACTGCTCTTTCCGGACAAACAACGTTTGGTGTGCCATTCGAATAACGATGTTCTCCGTGCACTGTCTCGTGCTGCACCCCAGTACAAGCTTTACGGGGAAACAGCAATTGAGCGAACTCAAATCGATCACTGGCTTTCGTTTAGTTTAACGTGCGATGATGACATCTCTTGGGCTATCACATTTTTGGACAAATCAATTGCTCCGGTTACGTTTTTGGTTGCAAATAAGTTGACTATAGCTGATTTTGCTCTCTTCAATGAAATGCACTCACGTTACGAGCTCCTGTCAGCGAAGGGATTACCAGCACATGTCCAGCGTTGGTATGATCTCATCAATGCGCAGCCATTGATTCAGAAGGTTCTACAAACTTTGCCAGATGAAGCGCGTGCTAAAACAAAGAGGGCAAACAAGTCTTCGTCTAAGGAGAAGGAATTGAGCAAACCAGGTGAACGCAAGCAAGAGGGAAAATTTGTTGATCTGCCAGGGGCCGAGATGGGCAAAGTTATTGTTAGATTCCCCCCAGAGGCTTCTGGATATTTGCATATTGGTCACGCAAAGGCTGCGCTCCTTAATCAATACTACCAGCAAGCTTTCAATGGCAAGCTGATTATGAGATTTGATGACACAAATCCTGCCAAAGAAACAATTGAGTTCGAGAAGGTGATCTTGGAAGATCTAGAGATGTTGGAAATCAAGCCGGACGTCTTCACGCACACATCAAATTACTTTGATCTGATGTTGGAGTACTGCGAGACTTTGATTAAAGAAGGTAAAGCTTATGTCGATGATACTGATCCGGAGACAATGAAGTTAGAACGCGAAATGAGAATCCAGTCAAGGAACAGAAATAATGGTAGATGCCTTCGCATTGCATAGTTTCATTATCTAACTTAACTTTTTCAAAACAGATGTTGACATGAACATGGTCTTGTGGGGGGAAATGGTGACTGGCACTGCTATTGGACAGAAATGCTGTGTTCGTGCTAAGATTGACATGTCTTCGCCAAATGGTTGCATGCGCGATCCAACAATTTATCGCTGCAAGAACGAGCCACACCCAAGAACTGGAACCAAATACCAGTGAGTACAATGGGAAATGGAAGGGTTAAAATACGAGGTATAACAGGGTACTCCTAAGTTAATTTCATATGAATCTCCAAGATAAACGTTCTTGTTAAACTTATGCGGTATCGCACTGCAGAAATGCTTAATACCAAGACCAGGAGCTCCTTTTTTTCTAATCGTGTGACCATTTAGTGCTCTCAACTCTACATTATTTTAGGTCAAGCATTGCAAACTACAATATGCAATGACCATTCGCAGCTTTTTCTCCTTCATGTCCATGACGGCATTCGCGAGTATTTGAATATACGCATGACATTTTAAAATGTGCTGTGCTGGTAATTTCAATTTTACTTAGATGACAGTGTGCCACCTTTTCTCAAATCTTTTCCAACATAACAGGTCTTTGCTGCACAAATCCCAAATGCCCTCTCTATGACCTGCTCCTATAAACTAAAACAAAACTTTTTCAATATTTGCAGTGTCTACCCAACTTATGATTTTGCTTGTCCAATTGTCGATGCTATCGAAGATGTTACCCACACTCTTCGTACAATGGAATACCATGACCGAGATGATCAATTTTATTGGTTCATTGACGCTTTGAAACTGCGTAAGCCCTACATCTGGGAGTACAGTAGATTGAACATGACCAACACAGTTCTCTCAAAGAGAAAACTAACTTGGTTTGTTGATCAAGGACTTGTCGATGGATGGTAAGTTAATCAAAATCAATTCAAATTGACAACGATAAGCATTTGCCCATAACTTTTCTCGATTATTTCAGGGATGATCCTCGCTTTCCAACTGTTCGTGGTATTCTACGTCGTGGTATGACTGTTCAGGGTCTCAAAGAATTTATCATTGCACAAGGTTCCAGTAAATCTGTTGTGTTCATGAACTGGGATAAAATTTGGGCTTTTAACAAGAAAGTTATCGATCCAATTGCGCCGCGATATACAGCTCTTGAGGCAACGGGTCACGTTGTAGTGACTGTAGCTGGTGCAACGAAAGAACAAATTCAGGTACCAGCTCATCCCAAAAATGAAGCTGTGGGCATGAAAACAATTCAACTTAGCACCCAAATTCTCATTGACTACGTCGATGCCGAATTACTGAGTGAAGGTGAGAATGCGACCTTTATCAATTGGGGTAACTTATTGATCAAGAAAATCCATACGCTTGAGGGACGAATCACCTTAATTGAAAGTGTGTTGAATTTGGAGAACAAGGATTTCAAAAACACATTAAAGCTTACTTGGCTGCCTATGCTAGCAGAATCGAATTATCCACCAACATATTGTGTGTACTTTGACAATATTATAAGCAAAGCGGTGTTAGGAAAGGATGAGGACTTCAAACAGCATATCGGGCACAAAACTAGGGTAAGTTTGATCATCTCCGCTTTGAATAAATTGTTATTTAAGAAATAACTTAATTTGCAGCACGAAGTTAAAATGCTTGGTGACCCAGAACTGAAGAATTGTAAGAAGGGAGACATTATTCAGTTACAGCGACGTGGATTTTTCAAAGTCGACCAAGCTTATAGACCACCAAATCTACTTTCCTTTGTACCAGGCCCAGTTATTTTATTTGCAATTCCTGATGGACATACCAAAAACACTCTACCTTCTGGATTGCCAATGAACATTGTCCAAGAGCCAATCGATGTAAGTACAATTTATTTTGAAATTGATTAATATACACACAATAAATTAAAACATATTCTTCAATATATGAAAGATAGTCTTGCTTGAGGGTAGTTCTTACGTGATTTATATATGTGTCTTTCAAAGTTTACAACTGAACCTTAGTAGGCAAAGTTCTTCACCAGAAAATCAGTGTTAAACGCTTCTGTTTCAGTAATTATAAATACATCCATTGTAACTAACTTTGTCAAATTGGTGACGTCCTTCGGGTAGTAGTTTTTTACGAAATTATTTTGTAACTTTATGAGGACATTGCATGGGATGACTTTGTTTGAAGATTGATCACTTGAGCGTACATCTTGTGCGAATGTGCCGTCATAACTTGGAACGGGTAAAACTATTTCGGAATGGGATTCATCTCCCTAGACGTAGTCAACCACTCAGCTACTAGCACAATCCTGAGGTTCCTACACGACCTCTATCTTGCTTAGGATCAGAACATTTTCCAGTTGAAGGAAAACTTTCTTGGCACAAAAGACTTTTAAGGTAGCAGTGCTTTTCTAGTCTCTGCCAGATAGATAAAAGAACAATTATATTATTAGTTATTACAGCTTCCAAATTATGATGTCAAATCTTTAATGTTGACATCATATTAAAAGCTGTTACATTAATATTTGCACAGGCTTGTAGATGTCTAATGAAACTATCCATATGATAATCTAAACTCCTTGTGTAACATTCAGTGCATATCTGTTCTTAAAACTAAAACTACAGCTTACTTATGATTCATTCATAACCACCATTGAATGACTACCTTTGAAAAGTCTGTTACATTAACTTAACCTTTTAGGCTTGTCGATTTCATATGAAAATCCTCATTTGGTAATCTAAACTCTCTAAAAGACATTTACTAAATATCACTGTAACATATGAAATAAGTAAAAGATAGAAGAAGAACGATTAAAACATGAGGAGGACATGCTGTAGTGGTTGCAACATTGCTTTTTACGCTGAAGGTTCGAGATGTAACTCCCAATTTCAGAAAAAAGTCGATCAACTGCGAAAAACAAAACTGCCGGCATAGGCATAACACTGGCAGTAGGGTGTTCTTATGACTTAAAGTGTTGATTCTATTTGTGATAATGACATCGGGATGTTCGAAAAAAATACTGTAAATCATAAGCAATAGCGCTGTGTGAATAGTATCATAAGAGTATTCATAACCCCTTCAGCGCTGGTGAATTATACAGCTTCCAAATTATGATGTTAAGTCTTTACTGCTGACATCGTATTAAAAGCTGTTAAATTAATATTTGCACAGGCTTGTAGATGTCTAATGAAACTATCCATATGATAATCTAAACTCTCTGTGTAACATCCTAACGTACAACAAAACAATTATGTATTTTTATTTGATTAAATTTATGTTTAAGGCCGCTATTACACAGGTCACGGATCTCTGTAGATTTAGTATTGTATAATCATTAAAATTTTAGCTAAGGCCTTCTGCACACGTGCGTCTCCTATTAGACGCGTATGAGACAGAACGTATACACTTGTTTCAAAAGACAACGGCACACGAGGACTGCCAACTACGTTTAGATTTAGATTAAGATTTAGTTGAATTGGAAACGCTGTACATCGAGATTAACTCATAAGAGTACAGGAAATTTCATCGGAAGAAAATGATTGCATAGCTATATATTACAGCGAGAGAGGAGTATCGAGCAAGAAGGAGGAAAGAGAGGATGAAATAAAGGAGTCCACCCGATCTCTCAATTCGAGGGAGTTGGCGAATTTCATGAACGCGTATTCATATTTCATATTTATTTATTCATTAATTTCATTTACAGCAGATAAATAGTAATATAATCTTTAAATTATAAATGAAGATGCAATTTGGAAAAATAGAAAAACAATAATTCAATTAACATGTGTGATGACAATTCAGAAAAAAAATAACAATTGAAAACAACAATTTGCTTTATATTTAAATTAATTTTACTATTTTAAAATCAGTTCAATTACCTAATAAATTAACTATCCGCCATATACCTGAAGAGAGTGTGATCAAAGGAGTTCGCATAACAAGATCTTATGCTGAGAGGAAGTGCATTCCAAATGCGAATGGCATGAACGAAAAACGACAACGGTCACTTTTACATTCAAGCCTGGGCCCCTACTCTGTATTACGATTCTAAAGTTCGAATTGTTCGAATGCGGAAATTTTGTATGGATTTTATGAATTGCATTTCAAATTGCCCATACAAATTTCCACTTTCGAACGATCCGAACTTTAGAATCGCAATACAGAGTAGGAGCCCTGGAACACTGGCTCGAAAATCTATTCATTGAGACGTAGAGAATTATAAATGTGTTAAGATATTTGATAAAGCAACACAAGAACTCAAGTCCTCAGTACCTATTCGCAGTTAAGAAGATGTGGGCGTGTATATAAAAAAAAACTAAAAAGCAAAAACGCTGATAGTTTATTAGCGGAGGGTGCATGCACCAAATCCAATTACTGGAATATAAGCAGTAAAAAATTTGAAAAGGGTGATCCTATTTCTTTTTTTTTATCCTATTTCTTACACGAACTATCGAGGCATATTATTCTCCTTAAGATTCTATCACACTTATTGTGTGGACGTCTCAAGCCTTTCTGCAACACAATAATCGACACGTGCTTATGCAGCTACCGACCGATTATGCATAGGAAAAATGTTCACAATGCCATAAATTCGTTAAAACTCCTTCCATTTCGCCAGATAATGCTGCAAAACACGCGGATCGGATTTCGTTAAGAAGTTGCGCTCTTATTAAATTTCTTTTATTTCGTTCAAAAGCAACTCTTTCATAAATCCATTCAGATGAGAAGTAATACAAAATCATCATTTTAAAAATTAAACAACCACCATTACTAGTAAATTTGGATGTAAACAATATGAACTGTTGATGGGTGTTACACACGCTTCACACCGGACTAACTATGAATAATAATTTCAAATCGAATTGCAAATTGCAATCGAATACCATGACTTACTAAACTACACATTTACATAGAATTCAAATACATACAAAACTTCTTTATTTCCTATTTTACGACTCTCATTAACACGGAAAAAATATTAGGCGAGCCCCTTTTCCCTTTTCATTTACACGTTCCACACGCATTTAAATCTATTTGAAGTGGTCTTTCTTTTTCTTTGCCACATCAGCCAGTGTTGCGAACAGCACGATTATTGGTGATTATGCTTACCTGTTAGCATTTATCGTGCACGTTTATTCAGTTGATTTTGTTGTTTCACCATCTAACTGGAATTGTCTAGTAAGTGGAATTGTGCTGACGTCTGCAGTACCGTACACATATTCTGCAGACTATGTTCTGTTTGAATTATATGATTTTATATAATTTTCGTAACTAATTGTGGAACTTTAGTGAGAGGTTATTTAATGTATATCTTTGTGTAGGTGTAGGTTAGATTTTTGAATAGATAACTGCTGTTCTTACTTGTACATACAAACTAAATAATAATTTTATTGTATGCGATGTATTACTCGTAAACTGAAGGTGAGTGGACAAGTTCAAGGCAAAATACTCTTTAAGAGTTATGAATTGACACCAGTTTCGGTGAACGCAAAGTGTTGAATTGTGTTGTTCAGTGGATCCTAAGTTTTGATAATTCAGTAATGAAGTGCATTTACGATAATTACTTTTTAAGTTTGTGTATGTACCTACATATGTATGCCATTAGTCTGGACAATCTGATCTTTTTCTTTATTGACTCGATTGAATGAATCAAAAGATATAATTTGTACCAGACCTAACCACAATGTTCAGTTTACACAACGCGCCATCGTTCATCATTGCTTTTCTGTTATGCCCTTCTGCGTTTTTCGCATAACTATGAATAATCCTTTCGAATCTATCAGCAATTACCTTTCTATGCCATCATTTAAAATTTAAGGGGAGAGAAATTTCACAATTTGTACAAGTTGTACGAATTTCTTTAGTCTATCGCATTTTTTTTGTATTTGTATATCATCTTTGTATACCTTAGCTATCAGGTAAAAAATGCTTTAGGTCGGTGCCACACGAGCTCCCAAATGGAAGCGCGCCCATTTGGCCGCTCAATAAACTATTATGCTAAGCATGCTTGTCCGTCTCGATTGATTTTTCATTATAAATACAGCTGTTGCACAACGTATAAAATTTAAGTTTTAAGGGACGTGCGGCTATTTGGATGCTTGTGTGTTCATGCTGATATTAAACAGTACCCCTCAGTTTGCGGGGCGTCCTAGGGGGAAGTCGCTTAATAAAATTGAATGCGTGACCATACCGACTCCCATTTGGCCGCAGGCGCTAGTGTGAACAGCTCCATTGCTTTTCTGTCAAAGGACAAAGGCAGGAAGACAACGAACAACACAGCCAAAAGAGCTCATATGGTACTGGCTTTAAAAGTGTTTCTCCTGCATTTCTGAGATCGTATTCTTCGACATGTTTACTTCTTCTTCTATCCTAGGCGTGGTGCCTTCCAAGTGATTTGGAGTCGGCTATTCTAGTACGAAGTCGCCAGATTTTACGGTCCAGGGTTGTCCAGTTGGGTGTCCTCTACGTGCAACGTTTAATTCCATAACTTGTCGTATGTTCATACGGTATTCTCATGATGTGTCTGTATCTACCATTTCTGAAATCTTCTCTTCAATAAGCTTTATTTGAAGAGTTGCATACTTTGTCGAGAAATGTTATACCACCTGCCCACCCCAGCCTATTCCTTCTTTAGTGGCCAGCATTCGGCCCCATACATAAAGACAAGTCTCGCTGCAAATTTAAATACTCTTTCTCAAACTTTAATTGGAATTGTTTCTTCTCTTCGTCTACCCGCTACACCACTGCATTCTTCCAGATTCAGTAAATTTCACACATTTTATCTCTTGTCGGTAATGACGGATAATACATATATTATTTTATTTATTTGTAGTCTTCTCCGTTGTCTGCAAACGCTAAAGAAATTGAAAAAAAAATTCTCGGCCAAGGAAAAATCCTAAAGGATCTTAAGGAAAAGAAAGCTGAGAAAGTTCAAGTCGACTTTGAAGTTAAGAAATTGTTTTCGCTAAAAGAAGCCTTCAAAAAAGAAACCGGTAGAGAGTGGAAAGCACATACTTCGGTACCGGCCACTTCTTCCACATCAGCAGCTTCTGAACCAGCAACTTCCACAGTAACTGTAACCAACGGTGATGCGCCAGCACCTGCTGCAGACAGTAGTTCCGCAGTATCTGTCGTGCTCGATAAAATTGCAAAACAAGGCGAGAAAGTACGAGAATTGAAGGCTCAAAAAGCCGGAAAGCCCGCCATTGAAGCTGAAGTTAAAGTGTTATTAGCATTAAAAACTGAATATAAGAGTTTGACTGGTTCAGATTGGAAACCAGGTGCCAGTGCGCCTGCTGCAGTTAGTGTTGTAGCTGTTGATTCTAGTATTTCAGGACTGCTTGATAGAATTCGTGAGCAAGGAGAAAAAATTCGAAAATTGAAGTCCGAGAAAGCATCGAGACCAACAATAGAACCGGAAGTTAAAACACTACTCGCCCTAAAAGCCGAATATAAGAGTGTATCTGGAAAAGATTGGACCCCTGACTCCAAAGCGGATTCCCCAAAGCCAGTTGATACAATGACAGATGAAAAGGAGCAACTTACCAAACAGATTAACGAACAGGGCGACAAAGTAAGAGCAGCCAAAAGTAACCATGCAGCTAAAGAAGTCGTTGATGCTGAAGTTAAATTACTTCTTGACCTGAAGCTCAAGTACAAGGAAGTTACAGGAACAGAATTTCCAGTAGCTGCTCGAGGTGGTAGCAAGAAACCAACTGAAAAAAAGGAAAGTACTCCCAAGTCATCCAAGGCTACCAAGAAGGAATCTCCAAAGGCCGAGGCAACGACTGGGGCTGTAAAAAAACAAACTCGTTTGGGCTTGGAAGCCACCAAAGAAGATAATCTTCCAGATTGGTACTCACAGGTATGCTTCAGATGAATAGATTGTGATGTTTAGACTACAAAGATTTATTTTAGGTCATCACGAAGGGAGAACTCATTGAATACTACGATGTGTCTGGATGTTATATCCTAAGGCCCTGGTCCTTTGCTATTTGGAAATTCATTAAGAATTGGTTCGACGCCGAAATTACAAAGATGGGCGTAAAGGAGTGTTACTTCCCCATTTTTGTGTCTAAAGCCGCTCTCGAAAAGGAAAAAACGCATATTGCCGACTTTGCTCCAGAAGTGGCATGGGTGACTAAATCGGGTGAGTCAGACCTCGCCGAACCAATTGCCGTGCGTCCCACTTCCGAAACAGTGATGTATCCCGCATACGCCAAGTGGATTCAGTCCTACCGAGACTTGCCGCTGCGACTGAATCAATGGAACAATGTTGTGGTAAGTCAAATTGCCTTTTTTCAACCTGTTCCGACACTGAAGGTTATTTTTTTTTTTTTAGAGGTGGGAATTTAAGCATCCACAGCCGTTCCTTCGTACTAGAGAGTTCCTTTGGCAAGAGGGCCATACGGCGTTTGCAACCAAAGAAGAAGCCGACAAGGAAGTTCTCGACATACTCGATCTTTATGCCCTCATATACACCAACCTGCTAGCCATTCCTGTAGTAAAGGGCCGCAAAACCGAGAAGGAGAAGTTCGCTGGCGGAGACTACACAACCACCATCGAAGCTTTCATCTCAGCTAGCGGTCGTGCTATTCAAGGTGGAACGAGTCATCATTTGGGACAAAACTTCTCCAAGATGTTTGACATTGTGTTCGAGGATCCAGAGACCCAAAAGAAACAGTATGTGTATCAAAACTCATGGGGTATTACAACCCGAACAATTGGCGTTATGATTATGGTTCATGCTGACAATCAAGGCATTGTCCTGCCACCACATGTGGCTTGCATTCAAGCTGTCATCGTACCATGCGGCATCACTGTCAATACGAAAGAAGAAGAGCGCGAACAATTGCTGCAGAGCTGCAAAAGTTTAGAAAAACTTTTGAATTCCCATGACATTCGATGTGAGGGTGATTATCGGGATAACTACTCCCCGGGTTGGAAATTTAATCACTGGGAACTGAAAGGTGTTCCAATTCGCATAGAAATCGGTCCCAAAGACATGAAGGCCAATCAAATGGTCGCAGTACGTCGTGACACCGGTGAAAAACTGATTCTTTCCTGCGAGAACGCCGAACAGAAAATTAGCCAACTGCTCGAAACCATTCACGAGAGCATGTACGCAAAGGCTAAAGTGGATCTCACTGAACACACCAAGCTTACAAAGAATTGGGCAGAGTTTTGCAAGATCCTTGATCAGAAGAATCTCCTGTTGGCACCGTTCTGTGGAGATATCAGTTGTGAAGATAAGATTAAGGCTGAAAGTGCAAGGTAAAGTATAAAAAATCATTTTAACCATTTTGTTTTGACTTTATATGCCTGTTATTTTAGGGACGACGAGGCAGAGCCTGGTGCCCCTTCCATGGGTGCAAAATCACTTTGCATACCATTTGATCAACCAGCAGCAATCACGACTGCAGACAAATGTATCCATCCAAATTGCAACAAGAAACCCAAGTACTACACTCTATTCGGAAGGAGTTATTAAAGTGAAGAGCGACAGAACGTTTTGCCCCGTAACCCAGTTTAATTAAAATATGTATCTTTCATACCTGTATTGTTTTTTTTTTTCGCACGATACCGTCACTGTCATTTTTTTAAATCGAATGTGATTTTTTTTTATTTTGTTGGCAAATCAATCCATTTGCTATCCGTTTTAATTTAATCGTATAAACCTCTAATAAATTATTATTGAACTTTCAACTAAATAATGAACTGGACTGGAGTTTTCCTTCCGGACAAAATTGCAACATATAACATTATTCTGTAACCAGAAGAAGAACAAAACCGCTAGAAAGGTGGTTAAGTATTAAATTGTTTTTCAACTTTAACGTCCTTACTCCAACAATAACATAACTTACTAATTGCGAAGTGGACATTTATATGCGTTGGAAATCTTAATTTAACCCAGTAATTTGATCTACCGAACCTAAGTAGGAAGCTTGGATATCACTTTATGATGGCGCTAGAGTTCGGAGTGAACCGTGATCTCATCTATCCACCGAACTAGACATGTAGGGTGATGGAGCCAGTAGTCGGCCCCTTAACTTTTTTTTTACGTTTAATTTGCTTTTAAAAATCCGTTATTATAATAAAGAATAGAATATTCAGCATTTCTGATTAATTGGAATGTGTTATTTATGAAATTCAAGGCATTTTTAGTGTATTTACTACCTAAAACAAATTATTTACAAAAATGTTAATGAAAACCTCATTTTTGAGTAGTCGGCCCCCTCTACTTCAGAAGTCGGCCAGTTAAGTATTTAGTAGTCGGCCCCAGTTTTTATACCAGACTTTAATTATTTTCACTATTTCACAGGGCGGCCGACCTTAGAAGAATCACACAAAAAAATGTCTTCTTAGGTCGGCCACCTCTCTTTTTATTTAAAATAACATTTTTTTTAGATTTGTGTTCAATAAACAGTTAAAAGAATCTATTAATAAGATAAATATAATAATTTAACGCAGTTTCTGTCAATATCTCACTGATTTTAAGACTTTTTTGTAAATCACTTCCACTATTTTTTTACTACTAAAATCCAGACTTCACTTCAGACAAGAGGTTGAATCAAAGTGACAGTTTTAACGAAGAAACTAGCAGCTGCATTGCAACAACCTTTTGCTCACAGACAGGTTAACCGTTAACCTTTTGGAAAAAAAAATTTGCATGTGTGTTTTACAAACGCATTAACTTTAACGCATAATTTTTTGGCGCGGCGGCCGACTACTAGAGGGGGCCGACCTTACATGCCATCACCCTATCATAAGAACTTAGTCATCGTCGGTTGATGGTTACTGCGTTGGATTGCTAAGCGAGAGGACCCAAGTTCAAACCTTAGCAACCAACAAGTTTTTCGCGGCAGCACCTCTTAGCAGGGAAAGACAAACCTTTTGCCGTCGCGGCAAATATTTGTATTTGTAAAACCTGTACAGATTCGCAAGCATAATACAAAGAACTGGTAAATTCAGTCAAATATGCAGTAAGTCTAGGTGAGGTTCTTTAAAAATCATAAAAGTCTACCTATGAACCAGTTCTCTGAGAGTTCCCAAAGGGTGAAGACTTAACTCAGGAATTTGTTAAGTTTCTTGACACACGCAAGTAATTCTCGATGCTTAATAGGCTTGTGGCCCTCTGAACAAAATGTGGAACATATGATAAGACAGATTGTAGAAAGAAACAGGTTATACGAATTTGTGCCAGAGGAATCTTGAACTAGATTTTATTTAGTAGCTACGGACAAAACCAATTTTTTGCAATTGCGTATTAGTATTAGGAAGTGCATATGTTTGCCATGTGTACCCAAAGAATAGCAGTTTATCAAGTTTCTTACATATGAGCGGGAAAATACTTCATGGCAAGCATCTGGCAAAATCGCATAAAAAGATGTGCAATTAATCTAGTACAGTATAGAAATGATGTAAGCATTTCATCAATAGTAAATGACAACCGTGATCCGTGACCCTCTAAAGTCCAAATAATTCCAATAAACAACTCATGTCTTTTCAAAGGAGGTGGCTTCCACAGGTGAAAAAATATAGGAAAGAACAAGCATTTGTTTGTCTCCCTTACTTTTAAAAGCAACAACTTCGAACAAGGTAAAAACGGTGCCACTTTAAAATTACGAAAATTACTACTCCGCTTCGCTGCTCTGGTCTTTCTTTTGCGAAAGTCACATGAGGCCTTGGAATATAACAAAAACCTGTTGTTGACGAAGTCATAAAACTAAGTTCCAGTGACTTCAAGGAAACTTTAGATGTATATTTTGAGGCCAGATGTCTTTGAGTTCCTTTCTTGAAGTCCATGACGATTAGAACGACTGAACCTTGATTTTAAAGACCTGTAAATCACAAAGAAAATTCAGTTTCATTGTGAATTTCTATTGAAACAACCTAAGAGCACTACCAACCTACACCTTCATCGGATAAACCTTGCAACAGATTCAAGCTGTAGATTTTGCCTTGAGAGTGAAGAGACCTCTCTACACATCCTAACAGAATGTCCAGCACTACGTCAAAAAATGTTGTTTTCTTCTACGTCTCAGCAGGAAAATTTATCTAAGTACATTATTATCAAAGTTTTAATCTACTACCTTTAGTCTTGGTGTTTATGCACATACCAATCAAAAGTAACGAGCAACGAGTTTTCGAACGCCACCAACGTACTGACAAAAAACTTTGTTTCTGTGGATCGTAAAAACTTCAGTTCCATACGCGATTTCTCTGACTATAGTTACACCTTACAGCAAAGTGTTAAAATAAATCAATTAATCGACAAATTGTTACAAATATCCATTAAGTAATAAAAGATAAATTAATCCAAACATAATTTCCAATGGGCAAAAAGGATAAAAGTTTCAACATTGGTGACTTAGTGTTCGCTAAAGTCAAGGGTTATCCACCATGGCCGGCGAAAATAACAAAAACCAATAATAAAAAATATAATGTGTATTTTTATGGCACTGGTGAGACCGCCAACATCAAGATAGAAGATCTCTTTAATTATGTGGATTGCAAGGAAAAGTTTGCCACCGATAAGAACTTGAAGCGCTCAAATTTTCGCGAGGCAATTGCACAAATTGAAGCAGCTCTCAATGGGGAAGATTCGGCGCCAATTGATTTAGAGGAACTTGATGCGAGTGTTGCTGCTGTGGTCAATGATACCACGATAGCTACTGATTTGGATGAAACTAACAATCTAGACGAAACTGCTGCTGAAGATGTAGTTGAGACGAGTTCAATCGTAAATGAAACTATTGACGAGGTTGCCACCGAAGTAATTGAAGAGGTTGCAGAAGTTGAGGTGCCTCCAACTGAAGAAGAAGTCGTTGCTGTTGCCGAGGTTTTGAGCCTTCCACCAACAGAGATTGTAAAGACTACATCCGAAACTGAACTGGTAAGTCGGAGTGGTCGAAAAATTAAACCAAAGCGATATATGGACGAGGAAGAGGTGCAATTGCCTCCACCAAAACGTGTAAAGCCAGCAGAAGGTAAGTTTAAAGCAATCTTGGGCTAAAACAATTTGTGTGTTATGTACTGTGTTGGCCTTCTTTGTTTCATCTTAACAGCTTTACAAGTTTTTTTTTACTTTCCCTCGCTTAAAATTAAACTTTGTCATTTCAGCGAAGGATGTGACATCTGATGTAGGTAAAACAAGATCACCCCATAAGAAAACCTCAAAATCCTCATCCAAAGCCGAAATCCAAAACGATTTGTTGTTGGCTTATACCCAAGCGGGCAAATGTGTTGGCATCAAGCTTGACTACGAGAAACCAGGAACCTTCGCTGACGACGCTGAGAAGAAACAGTGGGAAGAAAACATGCGCAAAGAGTGCTATAATCTTAAGGAGAAAATCGAGCTTGGATTGGTAAAGGTGGACGCTCTCAAGGATCGCGTCGTATTGAATCCACATCGTTCACGTGTGCATAAGGAAGAAGCTGATCGTTTTACCGCTGAAATGATTGACCAAGAGGATGCTCTTTTTATGGAACGAGATTTTATTCGGCTCTCACAGGAACTGCGCGAAAGCTTAGGCCTTAAGCGAGCCGACATTGACCGATGCCTTCAATTATTGGATCAATATAAGGATTTGGACCTCAACGCATTAATGTTGAAACGCAACGCCGACTGCGTTGACACAGTCCGACG
Source organism: Criorhina ranunculi (assembly GCA_951813785.1). Lineage (NCBI taxonomy): Eukaryota > Metazoa > Arthropoda > Insecta > Diptera > Syrphidae > Criorhina > Criorhina ranunculi. Next base: position 23,503,058 of record OX638381.1, read on the forward strand.
ACTTCGTAAATACGTAGGTAATCTGAAGAAGTGGAATTTAACGCCTGAGCAGGAATCTGATTTCAATATGAAAGCCGAGATTATCCGCGATAAAGCCACAAGGATCTATCAGAACTTTAAGAAAATGTTCATCTTCAATGAGGATGAGCATTTTTGGGAACAATTCTGCGATATGGTGGACGAATTCCGCAGGGTCACCAAGCACATATCGGAGTCAAATCGCTTTTTAATAACTGAAAAGTCCTACAAGAATATTCTTAGCGATAAAGAGGCTAGTGCGGAAGAGGAGGAGTCTAAGGCAGATGTCGCGCCTATTTTAAAAGTTCAAGAACTAGAAAAAGAAGACCAAGAAAATAAAGATCCCACCGTTGACGAAGTGAAAGAAACTGCAACGGGCATTGCTACAGAAACGGCATAAAAATGTCAAACTAAAGATAATTTAGTCGTGCTTCCCACTAACGCGAAGAACTCTGTACATTTATAATAAGGAATAGTATTGAGCATTTTACTTATAAAATTTTGCTATTAACCGATGAGTAATGTAGCCCCATATTCGTCGACCTGTAGCGTTTTATTTCATTCTCTTGTTTACATTTTTTAACCCATGGAACCAGGAATATTCTCCATACATGCTTCTCAGCTTAAAAAGTGAATTTTTTCTTTATCCAAAAACTTTTATTTAAAAAATAAAAAACAACTCTAGGAAAAGGGAGCCTACGCGGAGCACAGTATATACAAGTATATATTTGAGAACGAAATCTATCACCTATATACATATATTTAATTTAAAACAAGGACAACACTGCGAAACCATAAGCTAAATTTTTTTTATTTTTTTTCAAATGTGAAGACGTTATTGAAAATAATAAAGATACTTTATTAAATAATTTTTGTTTGTGGTTTCTACCTACGCCTAGGATGTAAACAAAAATCATCATATTTTCTTTAAACAGTTGTGACCGACCAAGGAGCTAACAAGTGGACTTAGCTCTAAACAAAAACTGGTAAAGCATGAAGACGGTGTTTGTCTTATCAAGGCTCAGAAGATGGAAAGAGCATTTCGATTGGTGTGATGAATTGATGTCTGCCTGCTTTCACATAGAACACTGGACCAACTTCAAATGGCTCACAACCTAGAAACCGAGAGTGGCAGAACAGGGCTGGAGATAAATGTGACGAAAAAAGGCCCTTAGCCTTTTAAACTTGAACGCATGAAAAGGTCGACTGCTTTTTTTTATGGCTTTGACCGACGGTGCTAATGAATTGAAAGTGAGCAGCAGAATCGGCAGAACAAGCGTTGAGTCAGTATCTCTTTGAGTGCTTGGAAAGTGAGCACTATTGTCACGCGTAAACTGCAAACCTTAAACAGGTGTCAACGTTTTATACAGAGAACTCTCTGGCCGAACCTTATCTCGAATGAACAGGGCCCCCTAGTCTGTATTGCGATTCTAAAGTTCGGATCGTTTGAAAGCGGAAATTTTGTATGAATTTTATGAATTGCGTTTCAAAATGTCCGCTTTCGAACAATCCGAACTTTAGAATCGTAATACAGAGTAAGGGCCCAGGTTCGCGTGAGAAAGGGTAAGGAAATGGCAGTGGATCAGACACTTTATGGCAAACAGTATGCCACACGTAAAAAGATGGGCCGTCCTAATTAAACATGCATAGAATTTTTTCTCGCTTATAGTGAAAAATGCTATTTCTTAAGGAATATGAAGTAACCCCAACAAATGTGCATCAAAATGCGGTATATGGGTAAGTCTATTAGACTCCAGGTTAGTTCTTGTCGCAAACAAACCGATTCTGGACTTCGTGCTACTGATACAAAACGGTAAAGTTTTCTCGGTCAAAGAGTGCAAAACACCTGCGCTTGACAGACTAGAACCTATTCGAAAGATTGCAGCATTCAACATAAGAAATTGAATACCTACAAAAATACAAAAGAAAAGTGTCTTCCATAACCACAGTCCACTGAAAGAATGCTTCATCGCGATCCACGAGCAGTGTCTTTCTAGACACCACCAGCATCCACCTTTCCCAATTCAAAAGACCAAGCTGTGACCTTTATTGCCCGAACGTCAAGGCTGAGTTTTGAAGACGGTATTAACTGGTTCTGACCTTTTCTGAAGTAGTTAACCTCAATCCGCTGATTTGCCTATTAAAACAGTAGATTCCTTCCATTTGTACAAAAAATGTAATGCAAGTTTCTCGAATAATTTGTTTTAAATTAAAGGCAGACTTCTTAATTACATAAATATGCACTTAAACATTATTTGAAGTAAAGAACGAAAATTATAATACATAGATGCAAACATTCTAGTTCTATGTATATACAGACAATCATAGTTTATATGGCCTATACTCCTCTCATTCCTGAACGTCGCCAATGCCATCGCCCTGAATAGTAAACATTGCTTCCGACTCCGGCAGACATGGCGAATCATATATTTTACATATTCTCGTCTCACCGCGTCCTTTGCGCAGATATAAGCGAGTTGTTGACGCATGTGCGATTATATTTCCACCAATCGGTTTTTTTGGATCCGCAGCAAACATTGATGTACCACCATCTACTTGAGCAACTACTTGATTTGTAATCACCACTGCTACACCAAACTAGAATAAAAAATAAGAAAATTAAACAAAATTTCGGAATGGAAGATCTTCAATTAACCTCATCGGCAAGCCGAAGCAAAAGACGAAGAAATCTTCCTAAATGCATTTGCCTGGCAGCTAACTCTCCACGGCCAGCGTAGTCTGTTCGATATAAGGCTGTAGCACTATCAACAATTAACAGAGCATATCTGGATTCAGCCATCATAGCGGCTGCCATTGTCAAAAGATTTGTTTGATGATCCGTGTTATATGCTCGAGCGCAAGCAACATTGTCTAATACTTCGTCTCTTACTAATTTGTAACGTTCAGCTACTGCCGCCAAACGTTCCGGTCTAAATGTTCCTTCTGTATCGATATACAGACATTTACCTTCACCGCCATTCTGACTAACAGGCAACTGACAAGTTACCGCCAATGTGTGGCACAATTGAGTTTTTCCAGATCGGAATTCACCAAACATTTCTGTAATGGAACCAGTCTCAATGCCTCCTCCTAGTAGTTTATCTAGTTCTTTTGAGCCTGTTGTTAACATAATTATTTCGGAACGCTTTTGAAAGTACACTGTAGCTGTGGTGAATCCCATCGGTACTAATTTTGAGGCTTCTGTGAGGATTTTATCCGCCTTTGCCTCAGAAATGCCTTTAATGCATATTAAAGCTTTCTTTGGTGCAAAGGCTACTGCTTCAACAGTGTAGTAGCCAGCTTCCTCAAGTTTCTTAATATCGCTGCTGGTGATTCCATTACCCTGAAAGATTTATTATTTTTAGAATATTTACATCCAAATATGATTGAGATCATACCTCTAAACTTTTAATAAGCTGTGGTCCATATTCTTCATCTACGTCGTTGTCGACTGTTGTTACTGTGGTAATAGAACGTTCCATTGCAGCCATTATGTAAAGAACTAATTAATAAGGATTGAAAAGTAAATAAACGTAGGCAAATTAACTTTTGATTTTGTAAAAACAAAGAGAGAGTGAATTTAAACCTCGATTTTAAAATCCTTTTTTAAATTAATGTCACTTTCAGTGCTGCCACTTTACTTAAGTTATAAGATATCTGCAAAACAAATATCTTTATACTGTTTATTATTTAGTCAGTATATGTACAATAATCTTCGTACTTACGTCGTTAATATGTTTGTTAATTTTGCTTCTTCAAAATACTTATTGAAACGTGAAAAGAATTAAACTTTTAAAATATTATCTGATTTGCTCCTGCGGAAAACAAGAGTATGGCAGCCCGAATTAACTTTTATTTTTATTACGCAGTTTTCGAAATTCGCCTTCGAAAAGTAGTGCCAAGTCGCATTGGTTTACAATTATTCAAAGAATTCTGTAAAGGGATGTTGACTTGCGATTTCTACTCCTTGTTAATGAACTGAAGTCTATATTTCAAAAATTGTTCGGAACACCTTTTGATAATCATCACCCATTTTCAATCGGGGTAGAGCCGATTGCCAAACATACCAAATTTTGCACGTTTTTGAAACGCTTCGACGATTCTCCACTGAAAGGCAAATTTCATACAAATTGAAATGCAGCCTAAGTTCATAAAAAAAAGAGGATGAATTGTTAAGAAATGCAGCATGAAGCACTGCGTACAGGTATGTACGCGAGACAGATGTTGACGTAAGACATTGATTAAAAACGGAAAAAAATCAAAACAATTTTATTGTACCTACGTTGGTTTAATAATTTGTTGATATAACCGAACAGCGCACTTAAAAACAAAATGTTAGCAGATATCAAACAACAAGGTACATATGCATGTCAAATATGCAAGAATTATATTTTCCTCAAACAACGAAGTGGATTTTTCGTTAAATAAGAAGCATGTGATGAAAAAAAGAATTTTTTTACAACGAAGACTTGGTATCACCTAGCGAAATATTCGTACTTCATCTTCCCCATGTTTTTCCATTGTCAACTGTCACTCATAGAATAACCTATAAAAATATTACATAAAAAATTGTAGAGTTTCATATTGAATTTTTATATCCTCAAAAGTTTAATTAAAACTATAAATACACATGAGAACATTTTTAAATATGTTCCTGTGTTAATCAAACTATGTCGGGATATTATTATTTAGACATTGCATTGTAGGTAAACAAAGAAATTTCCATCTAAACTATCTAGCGATACTCACGTTATTTTTAACTTTTAGAAAATTCCAGGACGACAGCGATCTAGTACTCACTCCAGCTTATTTCAAAGGCAGCATTGACCAGTCCTTACGAAGTGTGTTTGGGGAAATTGGTGGTCTAACCGAGGTGGATATTTGTAAATTAGACCCTGAAAGCCGACAAGCAATTATTCGTATTCCAGAAGATTACTACGTTAAAACTCGTGCAGCTATCACATTGATATCTGAATTTCAAGATATCCTTTGTCATTTCCACGTTAAGAAGGCCTCTCCAACTTTACTACACTTACTTTCATCCCACATAGAATTTTAAGAAATTTCACCAAAAATGTCTCTGTGTCAGAAATTTGGTAAGGATAAGGTAATATTCGTCACGAAGGAAGATCACGCTACACCCAGTACTGTTGAGTTGCCTTCACCGGAACCCCCACAAGGTTTAATAACACCGGCTGGTGAAATCAATTGGGGATGCCCATGTTTAGGTGGTATGGCGACAGGACCATGTGGTGTTCAGTTCCGTGAAGCATTTTCCTGCTTCCATTACAGGTAATGAAATTACTTCAAATTCGCTGAACAAATTGAACAAAGTTTTTCTTTATTTAGTGAGGCGGAACCAAAAGGTTCAGACTGTTATAACGCATTTAAAACAATGCAGGATTGCTTTACACAATTTCCTACTGTTTACAATAAAAGCGGGGGTGAGGACGATGACGATAATGAGCTGGATTTGGCCAACATCGAAGGAATAGCTCAGACTGAGGAAGTTTCAAACAGTAAGAAATTTGAAACTGATGCAAAGGAAGACAAGTTGTAGATTAAGTTTTTTTTTTGATTTTTTGTTACAAGAAACAAAGTACAGAGAATAAATGTATTATAAGTTGGACAGGACTGGAAATATGGATCTTTGGAAATGTATTTAGAATTGTTGACACAATGAACTATAACTAGCTAATGGTTGAGGTGACATAAGATCCTTGTTGGTTGCAGCCCAGGTCTACGGGTCTACCACGAATTGCAACGCCATCATGTCAAATTCTCGGAAATAACATGATAGACAACTACAGCTAAAATACGTTTTTAAGGCTTTCACATCGAATGATTACACTAAAATCACCTTTAGAAAGTTTTAGGAAATCCCAGAGCTCATGACGTCAAAGTCACGTTTAAAGGCATTTCTTCAGATTTCCTGGATTGGACTTGTTATTCACCACACAAAAATATTGTCCTAAAAGAACCAAAAAAAAAATCCCCCAAAATTGGAATTTCCCAAACCATCCGTCATCGAACACTTAAGACAATTGATTCCAATAACAACTGTCACATGAGTTAGAAAAAGAACCCAAGAAAACAAATCAACACATCCATCTTTGTCTCACCAATCCGCCATGAAATTGCTCCCGTTACCAAAAAAAATAACCCCGTCCCATTCCACTGACATTTCCACTCAAGCGCAAGCAGTACAACCACACAAACCACTACAGTGTAAGTGAGAAAAACCACCTTCCTCGACACAAATACGAAATCAAAATATTATCAACAAGAGCGAGAGCGCCGGACTTACTAGAATGAGACTACAGCGCAGCGCGCCAGTAATATTTAATATGTAATCTCCCCGTGTCTTTCGTAGGAGAGTCGAGAAATGAAATTTTATTTGAGCACAATTTTATAAGAAATCTCGTAATTAAATTTCCAAAAATAATTTCGAATTGACCCGCAGTACGGTTTGGATATTTTGTGCATTTTGGCATTACAAAAATGCCTCCGAAATATAGCTTACACCCGTGTATGATAATTACCCAGTTCGCAATTAGTTAAACGGAAAATCGAGTGTCCCCGTTGTTAGTGCTAGAGGAAAGAAAAAGAAAAAAAAAAAATATAAAGAGAAAATTTCCCGTGACCAAGAAGTTTGAGGAAATCTATTTAGCGATTGCTTTCCTTCCCTGCCACTTGTGAATTAAAAGAAATAAAAGTGTTTGACTTAGAGGAAAGCCAACACAATACCATATTAATCCCAAATTGAACTCTGATTTTGTCACGAAAAGTTGATGAAATAGAAAAATAGTCAAAAATAGCAACAAAAAAAAAAATCTATTATTGTGAATTATAGAGTGTGTCTGTCAATCACAACTTGAGTGGAAGTGTCAAAAAAAAGTTTTTTTTGTGTGTTAAGTGCAAGGAAACTCAGCTACAAACGACGAAAATTGTTTCCGATTTGGATTAGTGGATACAAATTGATAGCTCACACCAAACCAGGATTTATTAAATCAGAAAAAAATTAACAACATGACCATGGATACGACAATTGCTGCCTCCGTCGGCGCCACTGCAAAAACAGAAACAACAACAACAGCAATAACAGCAGTGAACCAACCAAGTCAAGCAACGAATGGAAAGCCAAAGGAGAAGAGAAGGTGAGTTGAATGTTAATTCACAATTTGAGGCGCGGTGGAAAATATTTGTTCGTAATTTCGATGCAAATTGTGTATTTCACTCCCACTGGAGTGGTAAATTATTGTTAATTTTATATTATTTAAGAAGAACTGCATGGGAATTTATATGTAGTTTCATTGAAATTTTGTTGTTTTGATTGTGGTAAAGAAGATAACAGTTCAACAAGTTGTTGTTTTTCTTTTTAATTTTCTTTGCTGGAAGAAACTAGTTCTGGTAATGGCCTCCTCTGTGAAATGGGGTGTTCATTAAGTTTCCATTTGGGTATCTGCTGTGTCTCTTCTTTGTTGTTTTGTGTCGCAGTACATTGCATAAAAAAAAAATCTTATGTATTTTCTTTAATCTTGACAATATTGTACAACACGCTGCTGCGGTATCAAAAAGCAAATATGTATGTAGCTGGCAACCAAATTTGTATGAAATAAGAATTGATAAAAATAGGTACATGGGATTGTTTTAGTTACTGATTTGGACAGTGTACATTGTGTCGTATCATTTGTTTTAAAGAACCGATATTGATATTCCTACACCGCTAAATGCACTACAATCTGACAGTGGAGTCATTCAGTGACATCTTGGGGCATTGAAGACCATGCAGCAAAACTAGACATCCTATACAACTGCCGCAGTTGCGGGAACGAAAATGAGAAGAAAACCCTTTTTTATTTCCTCTGTAAATGTCCGACACTAGTAAGAGCCAGACTGCGTGCACTAAACCAACCATTTTTCGACGACCTTAACAACATCTCGGGCAAAGGGATACGTGATCTAATCCGTATTCTTAATTCCATAGGCTGGATCTAGGCACCGACTGTCTCACAACACACATCATCAATCAGGTCAACGTGGTAACAAAAAGGCACATCTAGTGCTACTTGGGTTCATGTTGAACCGTCATGTCTACCTACCTAACTACCCCAGTGGCATCTGGGGTAGATAGACACTTGGATCCAGCCTCTTCAACGTCATGCCTCGAATGATAATCAGTTCAATTCTAAGCCCACTTTCGGACTTACTGTCAAATATAGGAGTTCATTCTGAAGTTGAACAACACGACATGCTAAATGATTTACATTCATATTTGATGATGATTTATGTTTTCGCATCGAAACAATATTTAGGCATCTTAAATCAATTCGCATTCATATCTCCTTCGTCTCTTTTCTAATCCCTCTATCGCCGGAGCTTTAGTTCAAGGGTGTCCATAGTTTATCTCTTTAGCACATACCTACGAAAAAAATGTCCAAACGCTTTAGACATCCTAACGAGTCACTATTCCATTGGGGTAGGTGTTGCTCACCATAACTGCTGCAAAAGTTGGAGGGATGAAGAAGTGTGTGTCCCATCTAGAGAAGAAGACTCCTGGCAGTTGTGAGTTAAGTGTTCTTACTGATATCAGGCTGGTTCTCAGTTCCCAAAGGCAGACCCTGTGTTAGGTTAGGTTAGGTTAGGCAATAGGGTTGACGGGAAAGGAGGTCCCTTCTTCGTCACACTTAGGTGACATTGTGATACCCTAGGGGTCTCAGCCCCCTTACTAGGAACCATTAGCCTATGTTCTGTCGAGCCATTTAGAGGCGCGGATAAATCTGTGTATGTCGACCACAGACTTGTCGGACAGTTCTTCTAGATCGTGAAAGAAATGTCTTCCTAGGGTTTTGCGCTGGACAGTGGCAAAGAAAGTGTGGGGTGTCCTCATCTACTTCTTCGTCGCCACAGCCTCTGCAAAGGTCATCCGTGTTTAGTCCCAGTCTTTTTGCATGGTAGTTTAGCATATTATGACCGGTGATGAGAGAGAGACCTTGCGTTAGTCCAAGTGAGTCGTTGACGAATGTCACAGGGCATCAATCAACCAAAAAGGTTAATAGAAGGTTTGTCATTGCCTGCAGAAAGGTGATGCTGTTTTCGTTGTTTTGCAGGGATTCGAACCTCTGTCAACTCGCTTAACAGTCCAAATCACTAGGTACTAACGCACAGCGACACCTTTTAGGCCCCATACATGGTATGATTTGTTGGAAAGGCATTGGAGTTCGTCCAAATTCGGGACGACTGTTCTACTGCGTATTCTGCAAAAGGAGAGGATAGTCTTCAAATAGTCTAAGTTGAATTCTTGCTTGAAAACTCGACCGATTGATACGCGGATGATATACCTTCTACGACGATAGTCTGCTTAAGTCACTTTACATCCGTATTTCAGGCAGAGGCATACGCAATCAGCCCGATTGAGAAAAAGAAAAGCATTCGACGTAACCTCCATAGTTGGGCATAAGTCACACGGTCATATGTTTGCCGGCTGTGTTTGGAAGATCAAAAACCAGCCAAACTTATTCTGCGCAAATGTCCCGCCACAGATTTAAGTAGACAAAAACACTTCGGCAGGAAGCAGTTCGTTTTTGCAGCCATAGTTAACCATTTATAGGTAAACATGATCCTGAGTTTCCTACATGACCTTGACCAAAACGCTGCTTCGTTCCAGCACCGAAAATTTAGTAGGAAGGTGGACTGCCTCTTGAAATGAAAATAGAAAAGTTTTGTTGTATTCTCTAGACTTAGGTAGATAAAAGAAGAAGGGTTCCACTTCTTATGTTGATCGCATTTACATCCTCAATCGTTGCCCTTTTGATCTCGTTCACTTTATACACACTCAAGCTCGTTCAAATTAAAAAAAAAAAAATGCGACAAAAACCTTGAGCCATGATTTAGATTGGATTTCATCTACAAAATATAAAATTCACCTTGAGACATGAACCCGCATTTTACAAGCATTTACGAAACTTTCAATCCAAATCTGAAGGATAAACTATTATCTAAAGAATTGTTAAGCCGTAGATAAGGTGCTTGTCACGACAGATGAATGAGGAAAATAGTTGTTGATAGTGATACATTAAGGTAGAAGGAAGAAGAACGATTTGTAGATTAAAGTGAAGTCGGCTATACATTTATGGAAATTGTTCACTGTCTAGGTCAGTCTAGCAATGACTACGTGTTATGCAGTCTTAAAGTCTTTCAAAGAAGATCCTTATAAATACTTTCTTCGCCAGCTTTCTCATTTAACACTGGAAACCTGTGAGCTGCTTCCCATCTTAGTTGATCTAGAGCTCGTTCCTTTGAATTCACAAGGCCATCCACGATTGACTGTTTTTTTTTTAAATCGATATGTGGTCGTCTCTGACGTCCTTGAGTGAAGTGATTAGATGATGATTTTGACGGGAACACTTTTACCCATGTGCTTAAGAAGCAATCTCTCTCTTTTTCTTCATACGCAAGACTTGTTTTTCGAAAGAGTTCAAAATATCTTCTCTTTTAGCCTTTATAATGTCAAGGGATCACGATCGGCCTTCAGAAAAGTAGCAATTGCTTTGCCAAACTGAAGCAGTGACGATATCCCTCAGCCAGCACCTAAGCTTTTGGTGTCATTTATGGAGTGTATGCATATGCTTCAGAGTACATGACGGAGACCTGCTAAAACTCCTTCTGCGCACTATCGGGGGGCATCCACTGGCCGAAAGATGACTTTGATAGTTTCTAACCTGATGTTATGTTAGTTGTTATGCTTTCGGTTATCCATATTCGCTTGATGATTTAATATATGAGTTCTACTAAATTTAAAAATATCCGATGGCATCAAATCCCAGTTTTTTTTTTTTTAATTTTTCCTTAAGTGTTTTGTTGTGGAACCCGATATTTGGGAAATACTCTCTTCAACTTCTAATGTGATTATCGTCTATTATTGTTGGTATATTCATGTCAAGTGGGTATAATTATAATTTGCTTCAACATACTTGTTGATTGATCTAAGCTGGCCAAAAAAGAAAGTGAATTAGAATTGCAATTTCAGATAATCAAAAACTCATTTAATTTCGGCATCAACTAACTTTAAGCTAAATTTTGTCTTTTTTTTGACACTAAGTTGCTTTTTTTACGTACAAAAAAGGCATACAGTAGGAACAAACATCTTGAATTCCTTAGGGTGAAAACACATATTACCGAAAGCAGAGATATTTATTTATAAAGTGTTTCCTAGTTATACGTTTTTTTTTATTTTATTATTTCAAGAAATGAAGACGCTACCATCATTAGGGGACGCCTGACCTGCTTGTAATATTCACTCATACAAGTGTTAAATTACTTCTGTGTCTCATCCCACGTTATATTTGTCACGACTACAATCAGACATCGAAACTATTAGCGCCACCACAAAGTTCGTTAGAAAATAGCAAAGAACCCCCTCATTAGCATATGCCACGTCATTTTAAGTGCAATAATACCCATAAATAATTACTAAAGCCAATTCAATTTCCTCCCATCGATAACTGGTGCTGAAGTTGCCACTTTGTTTTCCTTTTTGAGGTCAACTTTGGTCATAAAACATCACTTACCTACCTACCTACACAAATTAATAGAGAAAATCAGTCTCGCATACAAGTACACATGTGTATCTGTTCCAATTTGCGTTACATAATTGCTCCGATCCGGCTCGCCAATGGAACACAGTTAATATACGAGTACGTATACAATATCTTGTGACCATGTGCTCGCGACAGAGGAAGACATAAATGCATTTGTGTGGAGATATTTATCGTCATTTGCGTTATACGAGTATTTTTTCCAAAAATAAAATCACGAGGTCAATTTGTGGGCCCAAAAGGAAATTGCAGATCAGCAAATTTTGGGGGCGCTAAAGAACCGGTTAAATTTGTGCTAATTCAGGTGAAATTAAGGAAAAATTGGATAGCATTTCGCTTGTTATGGATAAAACAGCGAACATTACACTGGTTGCGTGATGCCTTCTAACCGCGACACTAACATTCGATGTCGGGTTCAAAGTCCGATGAAATTGATTCGATGTAGACATAGACGTCGACGTCGACGTCCTCTATTCAAATTTCTCTTTTGAAAGCGATAATTTTCTGATGAATTACCTCTCGACTTTCAGAATTTTTGTTGCCAGGCCTCTTAACTAATGCATGATGGGTTGAAAACTTCAACCGAAAGTTAGCTATATACGCAAAAATTCAATTACACGTTAATTTTGACAAATTTATGGCGGGACAAAGCAGACATGAACTAGAAGTGGTGTTTGCATGTTGGAGGCATACACTCACTTTATATGGGGTAATTGTAGATAAATGTTATCTCTTCCACAGACAGATACGGTCATAGAATTGAATCCACAATACATAGTCCATTTACCTGGCCCTTCAACTGCAGGAAAGTCAGAAGACCCATTGAACTATTGAACGGAAGATTTGTAATGAATCAGACATTTGAAGTACGAAATTATCAGTCATTATGAAATTGATTTCAGCTAATGGCTTCAATCAAACATTTGCTGAATTTGTGCTGAATTCAATAGAATGTCACTGTGTCATCTAGCCTGTGAGAATGGTGATTAAGAATTCCATTTGACCAACAAATTTAAAAGCTTACCCAAGGGAAAACTAATGTGACAGCTCTACAAGTCAATGAAGTTGTTGAGATTTATTGGACCAGTGTGACACTGAAAACTGGTTTGAAGTAGGAGGTGGTTACACCAAATGAATTTATAGAATATGTTTATCCCAAAGGCTAAAAATAAAATTGTATACTCGAAGTGGTTATTCACCTAATCGATCGAGTCTTGAAGAGTTTAAGTAAACATCTTTAGTTTTGACTGTAAAATTGTCACAACTAGATTTGTTTAGTGATAATCTTTGTAATCTACACGCTATGAGGTCGAATTTTTAAAGTCATCTTATTAAACAGTCATGTAGTACAATTTGTTCACAGAAGAATACCTCAGGGTGGTGTTGTCTCTTCTGGACCTAGCCATCGCCGAGGCAACCCCAGAACTTTCAATGATGCTAGTCTTTAGAAAAACCATTGACATTTACTTCGATAGTAAAGCCATTTCATCCAGAGTAGTAAAGACAAAACTTGTAAAATGTCGTGACGAGCTTAAAACCCTCAACGCGAACAATAACGTAACAGTCTGGCGCATCCCGGGACATAAAGCTATCCGCGGGAATGAAATGGCGGATAAGTTTGCCAGGAAGGGCTCGGAACAGGACCTATCACTGGTTGACTACTCAGTACTGCCCCTCCTGGCGCTCGTCAAATCTAGCATTGCATTCGATGTGCGTCGCACGATGCAGCCACCTCTTCAACTTACCTACCTGTCTCTTCTGTACTATAGCTAATGGCCATGAACAAGATTTTGGTAAGAAGTCTGCTTTGGAATGACTATAGCCATGCACACTTCCCTTGGAGCCGGTTTAAAAGCCTAGCTCAATGGTTGCTACCACTGAATTTAACCATTCAGTCAATGAAGGCGATGTGTCAACTCAGGAAGAACTTGACTTTCAGCATGAACTACCAACTACTTCGTAGGGTATTTCAACAAGGCTCTCTGTTCATGATGCCTATCGAGCTTCGCCGTCGTATTCGAAAACGACATACATATATGTCTTCCAAAACAGATTATTGGTTATAAATTGTTGCCTCAACTAAGGATGCATTGTTGTGTAAACACAGTTCCAGTAATATCTAACAGTCCGGGGTGGATCTGGTCCTCAACCAATAAGCGTCTTCAGCCAACTCGATGGTTAGTTAGCAGACTTCTGTTTCGCGTTCCAATTTGGTTGAAGTTCCTTTCCAATTGCGCTTGTCATCGAATCCTTGGGTGTGGATTCGAAGACTCTCCGGGCCGGGCATTCTCTTCCGCCATAGAGCAGAACTGGGATGATCCTTGGATTTTGTTTAGAACAACGTTTTTTTTCCATTTTGTTACTAGTCCTAAGAGCTAGGTTCTGGAAGAATCTGGTTTCAAATTTACTTAGAAGAAAGAAGAAGATTCCAGCAGACTTATTCAGACGACTTTATGTCTGGCAGTTTCAAAATAGAAATTGTTCAGTTGGCCATAGTTTACACGAATATAAACCCACTTTACCGTGTAATATAAAACTCTCAAGTACCTACTCCAATGTCAGCAACTGATGACGAAGCAGTTCATCTCCTGACATCCATCTCTACTCCAGATGTCTATACTTTCCTACGTATGAATAAGTATTCCGTATCAATTTGCATCAACCACCTTAATTCCTGAAGGAAAAAACTTATATAACGTCTGTTGGCTTGCTTATCTAAACAATGGGTAAACCTGTGCCACGTGCTCCTAGAAAGAAAAGACGAGACTTGTGTTTTATTCTTTCTTTCGCGCTGGAAGAAATTATTATGAATTTAAACCAAAATGAAAATCACGTTTATATGTGCAATCCCGTGAAGCAATATGTTTTGACATCCGTCACAAATGGTGTCACAATGACTTTGAAAACTTAATTAACAATGATTAGAACAAGGTCACCGTTAATTTCAGTTTTTAATTTTAAAAACTAATGAGGGGTGGGTGTTTTAGCACATGATAAATTGGAAAATTGAACAAAAAAAAAAAAAATATTTCATTCAACAAAAAATATCTTTACCGGAAAATAAATGTGCACTTTTGTGCCAAAATTCAAATGCATTTCGAAAAAAAAGAAAAGATTTCGTCAAGCGCCTGATCCGAGTTTATTTTTAGAATAAAAACTCACGTGAGAAGAGATGCCAGTTGATTGTTTAACAATATTAATGGGTTTGCGTGAAAGAAATCATTTGGTACAAGAAATGTTTAAAATTATTCAAAGTCAAAGGGTCAATGGATTTTTGATATGGGAGACAAGACTAAAGACGGTCTGATTTCACCGTGCTGTGTGGAATTCAATGAACTTCTACTATCGACCAGATTTTGATAGCAATCTTGGTGAACTAGACAGGCTACAATCGGCCCCAGGTCATAATTACATTTCAGGAGCTGAGCGACAAGGCACATACAGTAGAAATCTTAATAATGTTAAAGCGCCTAATATCGTTTGTTTAACACCTTATTCACACCGATGTTCTGTCGAAAGTGAATCTAAGGTGACAACATCGTTGACTATTGCAATAATGCTGCCCCTGATTCGTAGAAATCCAAAGCGGTTAGTTTGACTGAAAAAAGATCAGACCTCCAAACTAACTAAGATCATAACAGGGCGGTGCACCCTAGGCAAGCATATTCAGCGTTTGGGCATTGCGTCGAACGATATCTGCAAAAACTTCAGGGACGAGGAAAAGAAAGAATTTGTAGTGCGCTCGCGCTCAAAACCAATAATACATCTATGTTAGCTTTGACCGCTCCTGCTTATTATTCTTGATTTCCTGCCGAAGACAAACAATTTCACATGACTCTACAAGAAGCCTTAAGGACTAATTGATTCCATTTTTTGGCGAAATTTTGCCACCTCTAAAGTTTTCAGCCAATAGGTCGATTGTTTGGAATTTTCAACAATACTCCGAATAATGGACGATCATGTTGACCGAAATTTTCACGTAAACTAGTTTTATTGATTATACCACGTTTCCACCAAAGCTATATCCGGGATTTAACTAGGATTTTGCTAAACCCCCCTAAATCTTCACTACATCCCGAGGACTTTCCATACGAATTGACGACATGCGGGAACAATCAAACATACCTTTTTCTGTCAGTACACTTCATTTTTAAGAGTTGCCAAAACAAAAAAATTTATTAAATTAGCAAATTTTACAAATTTTAAGTGAAATTCAATGGAAATATGTGTCTGAGGAATTAGATTGTGTGTTTTTGTTATTTTTTTGTTAAATATTTCTATTAAATTTCACACATTTTGAGCTCAAAAAATTAAAAAAAGCAAAGTTTGGGCTACTTTGCAAATCCGAGAGAATCCATATTGTATTGAAGAAACATACCTCATAAAATATTTCAAAATAAATTGTGACAGCTTCAACAGATGGTTAGACAGCCAACGTCAGAATAAATCCCAAAATTGAGAGCTTAATGCTATGTCTCCACCGCACCATAAATCCGAGATTTAGCTGAGATTTATGAATGGTGGCTTCACCGGGATTTAGGATTTATATTTACACTACGCTGTCAATTTTGGGATTTATTCTGACTTAGCCGTCTAATCAGCTGTTGAAGCTGTCACAATTTTGAAGTATTTTGTTAGGTATGTTTCTTCAATAAATGATAATATGGATTCTCTCGGATTTCCAAAGTAGCCCAAACTTTGCTTTTTTTAATTTTTTGAGCTCAAAATGTGTGAAATTTACTTAAAATTTGTAAAATTTGTTAATGTAATTAGTTTTTTTGTTTTGGCAACACTCAAAAATGAAGTGTATTGACAGAAAAAGGAGTGTTTGATTTTTCTCGCATGAAGATTTAACTGGGATTTATTATAAATCTCAGATTTAGCTGAGATTTATAAACGTCAATTCGTATGGTAAATCCTCGGGATTTAGTGAAGATTTAGATAAATCTCGGATTTAGCTTGATGAAGACATGCTATAATGTAAATCTAAATCCTAAATCCTGGTGGAACCACCACATATAAATCTAAAACTTTTTCAGCTAAATCTCGGTTTTATTTCCGGTGGAAACATAGCATTAGAAAGCAAATTTTAAAGTGATATCTACGTGTCGTGCGATTGTTTACTTTTCCATGATAACCTGCCAAAACTTACTGATGACGTTTGTCAAGAAATGTTTGTAACCCTGGCCGATAGGTGCATTCAAAGATTTTTCGTCCCTATAAACATTTAACAATTATTCAGTCGTAAAGATTAAGCAGCGTATAATAAACATTTATTATCAGACAACTTAGCGCTGAAAGGGTTAATCTTCTTAAAAAAAAGGCAAACAATTTTCTCCGACTACAAAGAAAACACCTTACTTTCTGTTTCTCAACTAAAAGAACACCCCCAACGAGTTTTAAAAATAAACAAAAAAAAAAAACATTTGTTTTCTCTACTTTGTATATAAATCAATTTTATTTATTTCCAAGAAGTTTTGAAATCCCTTAACTTAATTTCTCCCCCACAATCGGATCATTCAAAAATGCAAGATATTTTGTCTATTCGCATCGAAATGGTGGAATATTTTTCTCACGACAGGAAACAAGAAACTTAAGCGAGCGTTCCAATTCGGATCATGTGGTTTAAGAAAACCAACCAAAAGGGAAATTCACATTTTGTTTTCTTGTTTTCCATTCGAGTATACTTTTTTGTCTTATTACTACTTTCGTGGAGTCGAATCTCGGAGCCTTTATCTTTTCTTTGTTTGGTTGTAGCAGCAGTCACGAATGATATTGCAGGGTGGCTTCAATAAATTATTGTTCTCTTTTAATTTATTTGGTTGTTTTTTGTTTCTTTCTTTTTGTTCATTTAAATAAGTCGACCTACTTTACGGATACAACACGCACAATCTACAGAGACATACATCTGTATAGATACAACTCTATACACGATCAGTTCATCGCTATATTTTGTGGAATTAAAAAAAAAATCCAGGCAGACAGTAGCAGACAAAGTTGATAAAACGAAATATTTTTGTTTCTTCTTTTTGTTACATTTCGTGTTATCAGTTATAACAAAGTAATAACAGGCGGGGTGCGCCGGGCCCCGAGGGTTATCCCACCTTTATACTGCCACTGGGTTTTGCTGGCTTTGGTCAGGGCCGAATAGAGTTTGTATGTGTGTGTGTGTTTGTGATCGAGAAACTATCGAAAAACAAACAAATCAATCGAATGAAGCACAAAGAAATGTTTGTTTGTTTGAGAAACCTGTTTCCAATATATTGTACCTACTCGTACAATGTTAGGTGGCACTCGCGATAAGCTAATGAAATTCGAATTGATTCCGCCTGCTTCTGGCGACCTATGTAAATCTATGGATGTATATACCTAATAGATCAGAATATTTTAATCTAATTTATATTTAATTGCTTTTAGAAATTAAAGCAAGTGGATTCCGAGAAACTAAATAGCGATGGACAGACAGACAGATTGTTATTTTGATGTTTATTTTGTCTGATAATAGATACTTAATTAGTACATGTAATATTTGCATGTGCGATAGGTTAAATTGATTTGTCAGATTAGATGTTTGTACTTTGTACTTAGTATGTCTTTAAATTGCCGTTACTGGGTCTATATTGTGCATAGCTTTTTTGTTTAACCTTGATAAGACAGCACATTCAATAATATTTGTTTAAAATGTTGATCTTTCAAAGTCAGAGTATTACTTTAAGGAAAATTGCTTCAACTCGTACAGTATCGTGCAAAAGTTTGATGGAAATGTCTATTTCGCTTTAAAGATTTTCTTAGATCTGTTTCTTTATTCTCAGGCGGAATTTCTATGTACTAAGGGAGTCCTCATAGTATTCCTTTCAGTGGGCAATATTGAGCGAGTTAAGGCGAACATTTTTAACATTTCTCTTTTTTCAATTTCATCTCAAAGATGTATTTAGATCATGAGATTGTAAGGATATGGTCCTTAAGAAAGGTGGATAAGTTAAGAGCGCCCCAAACCTTTTGACAACAATCTGATTGGCCTATAATAGTTTGGTATTAGGCAAAAAAATGAGACGGCACACAACGATATACATATTTAGGATAAAACCAAGGGATTTCAAATCGATACTCACCACCTTTTTTATGATTTTAAGGCAGGCATGTTGCGGATTTTCAGAGAAGTTGCTGTATGTCTATTTCTGACATCCCTGCCAAATTTATCTGATTTTGTAATGTCCATGAAGTTGGCCCCGCCATTTTGGATTTTTTGAAAAAAAAATGATGTGCTGTAATGTGCTCGATGTGTGCTGTAATGTGCCGCAAAACTTTTTTTTTAAATTCAAAAACTGTAACTTTTATGAGGAGGTCCTTTTTTTAAAGTGAAGTTGGCCCCGCTATTTTACTTTATCAAAACAAAAGGCATTGTGCCGTAATGTGCTCAAGATGTGCTACCATGTGCCAAACAAAAAAAAAATCGCCTTCACGGATTTTAAAAACGATTTATTTCATTTTTTTGTAAAGTTGGCCCCGCCATTTTGGATTTTTTAAAAATAAAAAGATGTGCTATGATGTGCTCGATGTGTGCAGCAATGAGCCGCAAAAAAATTTTTTTTTTTCAAAAACTAACTTTTATGAGGTCATTTTTTTTAAAATGAAGTTGGCCCCGCAATTTTACTTTATCAAAACAAAAGGAATTGTTGCCGTAATGCACTCAAGATGTGCTACCTGTACAAAAAAAAAAAAAAAAAATTTAACCTTACGGATTTTAAAAGCGATTTATTTATTTTTTTAAAAGTTGGGTCCGCTTTTTAAAGTTTCCGTAAAAATCTATATTGTACGACAATGTGCTCAAGCCGTAGTGTTATTTGCGGACAGAAATCAAAAATCAGGAATCAGCTAGGCTTACAAAACATTTACTTTCAAAAAAAAAGTTCCTTTAGCAGTTGGCCCTGCCTCTTGTTGATTACAAGGAAGTATGAACTTTATAACGAATTAGAGTTAGAAAAAAGACACGTACCGTACCTTAGTGTTCGGTACAGTACACTCCCGAAAAAAAAACACAAACATATATCCAACAGGTAGTACACCAACGCCATTGTGTATATTTTTTGCGTACGCGTACAAAAACATTCATATGTGAAGAAATCTACACAAGCAGGTAGACAAAGTTTGATTTTATTTAAAGAACAACTGTTATTACCCTTTTTTGCGTCAGGAAATCCTTTTCCTTTCGCACAATAACAATATACACAATGGCGTTGGTGTACTATTTTCGGGAGGCGATTTTTTTTTTTTGTTTGGCACATGGTAGCACATCTTGAGCACATTACGGCACAATGCCTTTTGTTTTGATAAAGTAAAATGGCGGGGCCAACTTCACTTTTAAAAAAGGACCTCCTCATAAAAGTTACAGTTTTTGAATTAAAAAAAAAAGTTTTGCGGCACATTACAGCACACATCGAGCACATTACAGCACATCATTTTTTTTTCAAAAAATCCAAAATGGCGGGGCAAACTTCATGGACATAATTTTGTAGAATGACGATGGAGAATGCGCGTTGCTCAAGGTCGGTAAAGACTTCACCGAAATTAAGAAAAGTGTAGAATTTAGAAGCCAACACCAGTGGTACAATCTTTCAAAATTCCGTGCAAGTACTCGCATACGCTGACAATTTCAACATAATTGAGAGAACGCAGCGTTATGTCAGAAGCGTGTTCGTGAGTATTGAGACAGAAACGGCAAAGATAGGTTCAACAGTGAAGGAGGACAAGATAAGGTTCTTGTTGTGAACAAAAAAAAAAAAATACACCCAACACCGAGGCGACGTCTCAAAAATGCGACGTAGAAAGGAGAGTTGTCTACCTAGGCTTTGTTATCAAACGCAGAATAACTCTTTTTTTGAGCTAAGGGATTTTTTCGGAGGCATGGACTTTTTCAAATTTTTTATTTTTTTTTTTTTTAATGCATTTTTATTATTTTTAATTCATTTACTCGTATATGCTAGGAAAAAAACGCTTAAAACTAGCTTAACTAACTTAACTATGTTATACTAACTTACTGGCCCTACACGGGCACTCTAAGCTAAACTTAATTCTTAATGTATGTCTTTCGCTTTTTCAAAAAAAAAAAAAAAAAAAATTAATAGGGTCATCCTGCGTCGTTTTAAGATAAAAATGAGATTGCAAAGCTTCTCATTACTCTCTCGAAGATCATGCTCAGCAGTCAACCATGCTTCTCTCTATCTTACCAATTATATCGGCTATATTAGCTATGGAATTCACTGCAAACTATTTACATAGACTTTGCTTTTCACATAGTTCAAGAAATAATAATTTACGAGATCTCGGCGGTCAATTGATGCCACGAAATCGAGAGTTAATCCAACCTGTTGCTCCGAAAATGTTGCTCCCTCCTGTTGAAACCACATGTCATGTCTATATCTCGTGATTAAACCTGTACAATTTATATTACCAAGGATCATTAAAAAACCAGCCAATGTTTATTTATGTAAAAAAAGCTTGTAAATATGTGCTGTTCGTATACTTTTGAACGGAAGTGTAGCTATATTATAACATTTATACCCTAGGTCAAAACCACGAGTAATTTCCTTGATAAAGTGACACTTTGTTGTTAAAATTACAATTTGAACGAAAATTCAAGTTTCATGCAAATCCGTTTAAATTTTGACTTTTAATGAGTTTATGACAATCGCTTCACACATATGTCTCAAGGTGTTTGACAGTTTCTACAGGGTGGGCAATATTCAATGAGGTATTTCGGCTTAATTTATTGCTTGTCGGTTTTGTTGGACTTTTATTACAGACTGAATTCAGTTTCTGAGAGCTGGTATGCTTTCAATTGAGCCTGTCTGTTGATGGGGCCTCTTCGTCCTCGCTACAGAATTCCCAGCTTCCATTTTTTTTTTTTTAACTTCAGTTTACTAAGATGCTCTATGAGTCTACAATCGCTCTTTAGAAGGCTTGTTAGAACACATATCTGGTTTTTAATTGATACTTAGGAGGGCCTTGTACCTACACCCCAGAATTTCTTTCGCGTGCCTTAGTCTTGAGAGCTCCTGCCATAATTCATATATTTTGCGTAAGTGACTCTTAAAAGTCTTAACTTGTACTCTTCGTTCAAACGGCTAAAGTTGTTACCATCGTTGTGGCTTACCAAGGTTTACTGTACACCAACAGGAGATATATCCTACGAAGGAGCAAGCAATTGTTTAGGTCATGGGATGAAGTCGTTTTTTAAAGGCAATTTGTTGGTTCCATCATGCTCATTCGCAACCTTATTACCTTATTACCTCATGCAACTAGCATGAAAATTCCATGCAAGGGTCAAGGATCTTCCTGACTGTATGAAAAGGCATTTATATGGGTTATACGGAGATCGTATAAAATCTTCTGACTGATATGGGTTTTTGGAAGTTGGGGCCATGATTTGAAGTGTTTTTTAGGCCCTGTAATGGTATACCCGTGAGTTTTTGCGACTGAAGGCAACAAAATCAGCTGGACTCAAAGAGAAACCTTGGGAAGTTGAGCGTTTTAACGATGAGTAGAAATAAAACGGATCGATCATGTGTTCGGAGTGTGAAAACTGAAGAGGTATTTAGTTGTAGAGGTAAACGTTGTGTTTGAAAAATGCAATAGGCCTGAACATCAAGCTCAGGTAAGACTGTCCCGTTTTAAAGTATAATCTGTGCTGTTATATGGGTGCAGCACTTGGAAATTAACTGCCGTGTCTTCGAAATACTTTCATGGTAGTAAGGGTAAGCAACTGATGAAATAGTGAATTGGACACACATTTCGAAAAGGCGACAATTTTATGGTTAACACGATGTAAGGGAACCTGTTAACCCTGAAAGAGATCGCGTTGACCGAGAAATACATTACGCAGAACAGTAGAGAAAGATAACAAGAGGAAGCAGAGCTACTGGGGAAGAATTGAAGACAACTGTTGGATTTATAGAGAAGCATCGTGATAAGACGAACTAATGGTGGGGTATAACATGTAATGTAGTATCAAATATAGGACAGCGATTGCGTTCCTATGAAAAATGCTGCTCCATACAACAACTCAATCCTATAGTTCCCTTTAGAAATCATTTTCCTCTTAGCATGCTTCACGCATTTGATTTGAATGCGTCCCATCGTTCGACCTTATCATCCAATTGAATTCAAGCGAATCCAACGCAACGGAGCAATGCCCTCTCTCGTCAATTAGTATCCACATGAACAAGAAGATAGATTCAACGCAATTTTTAAACTACATATGTACATCCAATGACATGTGCGCTCCCAAGTCATGACAGATGAATTGTCAATTAACTTAATCTGATGTTGGTGGCTCCAAGTAGGTTCCATTTTCAACCATTAAATTCGAGCTGCGAGTATTAAAAACAAATTATCTCTGGTTTAGTATCGTATCTATATTGAGTTGTTATTGTATCTGTGCAGTTATGCTTCAATTTAACTTTAGTTATCAATTGAACATTTTAATTTATGAGGACTTAACATTAAGCCTCTCTTATGATACTTGATGCGAGGGATACAAATTGTAAACATTTTACGATATAAGAATACCTACACATGTTTATTTGAGTCTGACAGATACTCCATTTATCGATTGTGTAACATGTTGTGTGCATATTTTTAATCAGGTGTATCCGTGGGCAATTAATTAAGGAATTACACATAAGCTTTATGTGTTATTTATTTGGGTCATCTCAAGTTCAATAAACCATAACATGACATGAGTGTACTTATCTAAGACATAACACTGCTTAGCAACACAGGTGTTAAGATGTCTATGACTAACTGGAAAAAATGTTTCAGGGTTTTGTTATCGTTGACGTAGAGATAAGTAAAGAATCTGTCAGTCAAATTAGAGATCAGGAAGATACATACATAGCGCCTTCTTTCGACGTTACCTGGAATAAGTATCGGAGGAAGCATAATATATATATGTCCCCATATGGCTGAATGGATGTTTTCTTGATGATTCCCATCATGCGTCTGAAACTTACGGGACAGCTGACAATCAAATTTGTTTTTTTTTGGCGTTGGAAGTTGGAAATTTTCGAAAGAAACTAGTTGGTCCTTGCGTACTAGCATGTAGGATTCTTTCTCATCTCCAATCACAGTCCCAGTGTATCTGGGAGCTTCAGTTTTTGTTGCTCCTTTACCTGTTGACACTGTCGAAAGCCTTTCTGAATGGAAGACGAATATTCACTGCATTGTTCCTTAGATACACCGCAAAGCGTCTAATTCTTTTTCCAAAAATGGATACAGATGGCGCCACTTAGAAAACGCTGCTACTTCTATAATTTTCTACACTTTGAGTGCTTCGATGCCGGTAGTAATCTTATACTGGCTACACTAGACCAATCAAGTAGAACTGGGAACACATCTTATTTGAAAATTACTCTTTTGATGACTTCTGAGGGCTTTATCAACTCTGCTTATTCTGTAAGCGAGCCTTTCGTCACATAAGTCTGCGCTTTTCGTGCTTTTACTAAGCCTATCTACTGCGTTGTAGATGCAGTTCCTCCTAACCTGAGCAAATGTTCAGTAAGTTGACTGATCCTTGTCGGTTGTTTGACATCCAACTCACTTTGCGGCCAAAAACATGACATCACTCATGAAAAAGCAGCTAATGTTGCAGAAGTTCACGAATCTTTCACATTTACCATTGGAGTCGCCAAAGCCATATTTTATTTCCATAACTAGACTTGAGATTGCAGTGAATTTGAAGCTGCATACCGGAATCAGTTATATTATCTTTTGTGCATTCTTCGACAATCTTGAGGCAACCTTTCTAAGGCCATGCTGTCAGACTGAAGCAGCATTTCTCATATTAACTCAGTCATGTTTCGGCATAACAGGTTCTTGGCGTCTTCTGTCGAAGGTAATCATGTACGAAAACATTTATTAAGCTTAAGAATGAATGTCTAAGCTCTCTTCATGACGTGTGTACAGTAGCGATCGACCAGATATCTTTACCTGAGTGGTTCGGGGCTCGGGGTAACAAGACGCGATATACACCGATATGAGGGATGTTGTGTACGAAGAGCAATTATTCATTTTCTTATGATGGCGCTACGGAGGCCTCTATTTTTGCATCTCAAGTGTTGGTTCACGTCCTTTTACTTGCCCGATACCTAAGTTGCGGTCTTTCTCTGCTGCGTCATCCCTCTGGTGTAGATTCAAAGATTCCCGGCTCGCACAGTTGGTCATTGTATCTACTCCTGCACTCGCCATTTTTCCAGACGGGCATAGATCCCTGTAGATCATCCGTGCCATAGAGCAGGAATGGGATTATCAGGTTCTTTAATTGGTTCGTAGAGGGCTTTGCTACTCAACTGCTTTCTTTACCCCAAAAAAAACAGCAATTGACAAGACTTATTTTTAGTTTGATCTTAGTGTTGATCTCGTTGCCAGATTGTGCCAGATTAGTGTTCAACATGTCCTTGTGCCTCGTGAACGCATCGCAAGTGACCTTGGTCGAGGAAGTGTTCACTTATGAGCGAGATTGACAACCTAATTAAAGCTGTATTCCCAGGCACTCTCAACCCAAACATAGTTCTGCGTGAATATTTACAGCATCGTCTAGCTTAGGGTCGTTTTCGTCGCTTTTTTCTTGACAAATTAGATCTATTTTCGGGCGTTTGTCATTGCCTGTCGAGGTGGTGTTGTGAATAAATCCCTTATTATTTGTGCTCAGTCAAACTCGTTTCAGCTCGCTTACTGGTCTGCCACACTAACCACTGATACACGGTGACTACAATCGCCACAGCACTTGGTAGTTGTATTACTGGCGCAATCCACTCAGGACCTAGAGTCTATAGTTAGGATATCGGCATAGGATTGATGTGACATCTTTCCTCCATGAAAGCCTCAGCCTTATGACTCAACTTTTAAGTACATGCCTACGTTCTTGAATAAATCTATTTCAAATCTTCTAGTATAGTCATTCCTATTCACGGAGGCTGTAAACCCTGGTCTTCTCTCAGACGCCACTTTAGTAAATATAACTTGTGCCCTATGCCATGTATCATGCGTAGTACCTTAATCGTTTTTTTCTTTTCGTTGGTGTCGACTGCAGAGAAGCTTATAAATTCAAGTGTCTGAAAAACTTGAAGCGTGTTTTTTCAAGACTTATGTCATTCTTTTCACTGACAGGTGGACAAATATGGGAAGACATTCTATATCGTTTGGCAAACTAAAGGTTAAACTAAATGCAAACGAAGATTTTTCAGGCCAGGAAGGAATGAGATGATATCACACACCTTCATTCAGAATCATAAAACGTTATTTTCTAATCAAATATCTCATTAAGAAAAAAAATGTAATTATTGCGCCAAAGCAAAAAAAAAATTGTTTTCACATGACAAGCACAGAACGTTGAGCTTCTACTGTTCTGATGATTAATACTTTTGAATCTGTCCGAGGGATTACTGGAATCTATAACTGTCTTAACAGTCTTAGTACGTGCTGGTTTTGAAAAACGTATCAAGAAACACGTGTTGATGAGTAATTACATGTAACAAGATTGGAAAGATAAGAAAATGTGAAGACCGTGTTTCTTATCGTCTGAGTATGAGAGCAGAGATCAACAACACAAGCTGGGCTAGATGCGATACTAAGTCTTTTCCCTCTGTATGAGTACATACGATGCACAGCGGCCAAAAGTGCAATTCATCTTAAACAATCGAGCTCGTGGAAGCAACGCTCATGTGGACTCTTGACTGGTTGTTGTTTGGAGCTACGTTCACCGGGTAGCTTCTTGGTAATGCGGTTCTACTGTCACACTGGTTTGCTGCAGTGCATGTAGCTACGCTCCACATTCTGAGTCGGGAAAGGAATGTTGTCGAAGTTGTACAGACGGCTTCAAGACCAGTGATGGCTCAGGTGCTGGAGTCTTTGTGGAAAGTGATCACGTTAGACTGCACCTTGTTGAGAGCCAGGGTAGGAGAGGAAGACTGCAGCACGTTTGTCGCCGTTCGTCTCAGCTCGTCGGGCGGGGGTAGTTCTTGTCGACCCCACCTTGTACCTCCTGCTCGGCACGCAAAATCTCGTGCCTTTTACGCTAGCTTTAGAAGAAGAAGATGTTCCCTAATACCCTTAATAGATATCATACGGACAGAGAAGAAAGAAAGGAAAGAAAAGGTCATTTGTTCGGGGATCTATGTCAATACCCTGGAGAAAGACAGGAAAAGAATCTCGCGAACCACCCTAACTATCCTTAACTAAACCTTAATTATACTAACTCTTAAAGGTAAACCTATACTAGACCTAACTTTCTTAAGACTATCCTAAACTTAACCCTAGGTATATAAGTATATATGCGTCTTTCTCCCAAGCGGAGATTTTTCCAATACTTATGGCTGCGAACTATATTGTCTGCAGTGACAGTCAGGCTGTGCTTAAGGCCTTGTTCAATCCTCTAACTAGACTCTTACTAGATCCAAAATAGTTCGAGAAAACAGGTCTAGTTTGAATTCGGTTGGAAGACTGAGTATGCTAAGCCTTGTCTGGGTCCCTGGACACAACGGAATAACCGGAAATGAGTTCTTCGATGAGCTTGCCAGGCAAGGTTCAGAGAAGAACTTCTCCGGTCCTGAACCCACGTTAAGTCTGCCCATATCTTCGGTTAGGTTTTCTACCGATGGTTGGGTTCCTAGCAAACACAACTGACATGACTCTCCAGGATGCAGGCAAATTAAAAAGATCTTTCCCGATATCTGTAGGGAAGAAGACTGTAGACAACTTATTGATGGGATACTTCTCCTTTGCCAAACATCTTAACGTTTTAGGTTTAAATGACACCACTATCTGTGACTCTTATGGAAAGGGCGACGATATTACGGAACATTTCCTATGTAATTATCCTGCCTTTGCTCGTATCAGGTTGCAAATATTTGGGGCTGATACTGAAACTTTTACTCGACATTCTTAGAAAGTTCTTAGAAAGGGTTGAACCTGGCTGGTAGTACAATGGACCTGTTTTCGTCTCTGAGTGCTCCAGTTTAGCTATGCTAACCCCGCCTTAGACTGGGCTATACTTCTTTCTTTTTTTTGCGGTACTGGACTTTAAGTTTGAACATTTGTACTGTTGAGGCTACTGTAACCAAAGAACGCAGAATGAAGAGTTTGCAAAAAGTTAAGTGGAGTACACTTACACTATCCTGTTGAAGAGCAGGTTGGTATAAACAAACTGGGAAAGGGTTCAAACGCGTTTCCTTCATTTCAAGGGCTAGTTAATATTTCAAATCTTATTTGTATATAAGAAGATGTAGTCGTGGCTTAGTTCACCCAAAAGCCTTTTTTCCGACATCACTTCTCGGCAGGTAATGACAAACGTCCGTTGGTATAATTTGTCATGAAAAGGCTTCCAAAACTGTGAGTTCTTTCATTCGTGTTAGAAACAGAACACGCATAACCTGGAAGGTGCGTTATGGGCTGCCAAACTACATATTTATTTTAGTATAAGCCTGTGTGCCATAACCAGTCTTCTATCTCGAAGTTTTAACTTGTTTTGAATATTTCTCCCAAAAATACATATTTACGTACAGTAGCTAACAAAATATTTACGATCGCACTGCTTTTCGGTCTTATTGCTGACGTTTCCGTAAACTTGGATTTTTATAACTTCGCAGGCCAAAGTCAAATTTCAAATGTAATCCAATGTTTGACTTTTCTCATCCACCTGTCTCCTTAACTTTAAGGGCACAACTAATCCTTTGACATCTTTTCAATGTAAATTACAATGGCAATTTTTTGTTTTGAAAAAGCTTCTTCACTTTGCGTCTTAAAGTTAATTCAGTCTACTCACACTACACCGTTAGTTTATCTACTATGTATATTTTAATTTCAATACATTCTCATCTGTTGTGTTACTATCTTATCTTTTGATTTTTGCGGTGCTATCTCTCGTACAAAACTTCGCCTTGCTGCCCTTCTAAACGTTGTAGGTATATTTAATTTGTTGGATTTGTAAAATAAAATCCATTCGCCATTTGGGACTGAGTTTTAGAAATTGAAAAACCGTCTCCTGACACTCGGAGTGTACGGTAGTGTACTGTAAAATAGAACAGTGTGTGCCCATCATCGAATTTGGATTCTTTATCGGTGAAGTGTTACAAGATAATGGGACACGAAGTGATTTAGTTGTTGGAAGTAGCGTTCTACTGTCATATACGAGTTTATCAATTAAATTTAATCCCTCCGGTGGGCTACGTCAACGCCGGCGGAGGTTCGGCACAACATGTGTGAAATCTATGATTTTGAATTATTAAAATTTTTAAGCACCAATACAAGTACGTTGCCGCTACTGCTGCTACTGCTACCGCAAGCGCCGTCGTGGTTGAAAAGAAATGAGCCTTTTAGTTTCGTACTTTGACGGGTTTGAAGTGGAGCGGTCTTGTGGTCGTCCAATCTAGAATTTATAAACTTTCCTATGAAGGAAACCTTTCGCGAATTCGAAGAAGGCGTGCGAAGAAAATTTCGAATTGAGAGATTATTATGTACAACAACGGTAATGCCTGGGAGGCTTGTAGATTTCCATCCGATATGCAAGAGCTTTGTTTCTATGAAGACCGCGACGGTTTGCAGTATTCGCCGGCGCAATTTGATGCGAAGAGAGCGAGGCTTACAAATCCGAATCCGTATGTCGTCAGTCCGATAGTGATGGATCAACGTGTTGGTGGTAGTCCGCAGTTTCTGTCGCCCAACGAGCATTGTGTGAACTTTAATTCGCCGTATGTGCACACGCCACAGGCACCTGTTGCGTATACGCCACCGTTGCAGGAGTCTCCAGCTCCTCCTCATATGCGGAATGGTTTTAGTTCACCACATACACCGGGACAACAGTTTGGCTGTGGCGGTATTACGCAGCAGCAGCCACAGATGCCACCAATCGCCCGACAGGTCATCACAGCAGCGCCGTACTACAACATGGGCTGCAGGGAGACGACTTACGCGCCATGTCAGAATGCTCAGCCTTGGACCTATGCCTACTGCTACGGATACTACAACCAGCAACCGTGCCAGTTTACCGAGTTTGTTGATATCGAGGACTTTATGTAAGTTTTTCTTCCTTCAAGGCAGTTGGACACACGTAGCTGACCGTCTGATATGACACAGCGGCTTGTCTGTTTATTTTTGGATTTATTTTCGATAGTGGTTATCGCGGGTGGTTGATACTCCTGAAGCCGTTGGAATTTTATTTTTATTTATTTACCCGACTGACGAGGGAGTTGTTTTTTTTTTTTTTTAAATTCCAACTTTTTGCGAAACCTAGTGATTATGCTGAATGTCTTGTTATGTTGGCCAAATTCTTGGAAGTTGCTAATCGGAGAGCTTCTAGATTCCTACACTACTTTGGCAGAAAACAAAGTACATTTGTGTGATAATTTTAGAAACTTTGGATTTATTTTGACAGCGGGATCACGTCTGATTGTGCTAGACATACGGTGGACGTAGATAGTGTTTATATAGTGAGATGTCCTTCGATTTAGAGGGTCAATATCCCATTGACTTATGTTTTTTGTTGTTGTTTCGTTATGCTTATCGTTACGTGCTGGATTTTTGTCGCAGAATGATAAACTAGATTAGTTTGTAGCGAGGTTTATGAAAATTGTTTTGTAATGGATTTAGTGAAGTGGTTACGTTTCAAGGAATATGGTAAGCCAATGAGAGGCACGTGTGAGCAGGTCTCCGAAAGATTGTAGCCACCTCAAGGAAAGGTTTAGTCGCACTGCTGTAGACTAACTATATATCACTAAAGCAGTCGCACGGTCATAGCGGCGTAAGGACATTAGTCCCCGGGACTTCCGTGGGATACAAGCGCAAAAATCGAATTGTGGCTCACGTCCTCTCCGCGTCGGGACGTGATTTTCGATTTTGGGAACAAAACTTCGTTGTGAGGATTTAGGCCCCGAAAATGAGCCTCGTGGGTGACCGTAGATCGTCAATGACGTCCTTGGGGATGCAGTGGAAACAAATGGTTCACAATCAGACAGGTACATGCATCACCTATGACAGTGAGTCGCCACCTTTCCCAAATAGGAAAAGCTCAAAAGTTATACAAGTGGGCACGCCATCGACTTAAATCCCGAAACGACTGGAAGTCTGCTCATCGTTCCTTCTGTGACGAAAAATGGAAAACGTTTGGACAGTGGTTGGACATAAGCGATCGATCAAATCAAACTTCAAAGCCTCCATTGCATCTAATCAAGGCCATGATTATCGTTTGGGGATCTACGCAAGGAACTATCCGCTCTGCGTTTCTTGCATTAGTCAACTGTGTAGGGTAGTAGAGTAGTGTCCTTTAAGCCGAAGTTAGGCCGTTGCTCGGCTGAAGATTAACCCAGTTTCACGCACAGATATTGTGATTTATATCGACAACAATACCTAGGGCAGTAAAGGACTATCGCATGTCTCTGAACGAGATCGCTAACCAGTCATTAGCAGTCGCTAACGTCATACTTTGTTGGATCCCAAGTCAGACAAGACTCTCAGGTACCGACAGTAGAACCATGTCAAAGCGTCTACGTCGTTTGTTAAACACCTGAGTTACATACATCGATGCTCAGTCGAAAGGAAATCCCAAGATAGCAACATCTTGACTGTTGGAACAATCCGATCCTAAGAGATCAAAAGCGTTAATTCGAGACCAGCTCTGGAAACTATCTAAAGTCCTTTTCTTTGCACTGCATCCTAGGCATGCATTTGGGTATTGTATGCAACGATTTCTACATGAGCTGCGGAGACGAGGAAGAGGAATTCTAATTGTGCCTTCTATTGATCTAGTTCCGCCTTTGCAAACGTCAGGAAAACCCCCTCAGGAATCTATGTGATCTGAACACCGTCAGCGCAGCCGATATAAATCTGAATGGTTTCAGGAGCAGACTGGGGTCCAACTCTAGCACTCACAGTGGTATCACAATGGACCTACTTTTGGTCCAAGTGTACCTCTTCCCAGAAGACCACTTTTAACTAACTATAGTCAAAAGACACGGTCCAATCATGTTGTACGATAACACGAGACCTCACACGTCAAGCATGATGGTGCAAAAACTGTTTAGCTTGGGCTAAGAGATCTTTACGCATCCACATATTGTCGAGGTAGAGGTATTTCTGAAGAAACAAGTAGTTCGAAATCGGCAGGAAGTTATTGAGGCACTAACGACGGATCGATCTTTGGACCATAAATCGATCAAAATTGCTCTGATTCGATCTATCTTCTGTTATACAGAATCTTTACATCTTGTTCGCCTGGATTGCGACATGTTAATAAAGATGTTTGACTGCTTAAAAATTACGCAATTCTAATCGGAAATGTCGTTACTTCTGACCTGTCGATTTCTATTGTGATATAACTCGATTTGTTACAACACCTTTAGGAAATAAATGTCACTGATTATGCTAATTTGATGGCGTGTTAAATTGAACTTTCATTTCATTCAATCCAATTACTACGCATCTCAATATTTCCTTATTTTATTTTTATTTCTCGTATCCGAAACTGCCTTGGACTAGATATACACATCTGTTCTAATTTTTTGTGTAAACAATTGTTTTTCCTTTTCTTTTGCTAATTTGTTTCTAAATTTCAGTGTTACCAAGTGCCTGTGGTCTAACAAACAAAAATACCCATCAAACCATTTTGACTTTTTTCGTCACTCAAAAGTGCTCAAAAGTGACGTTTGGCAGTATGATCCACCATCTGACATGTTAAAAATCATTGAATCCCAGTTACTGGCATGCTTCTTCTAATCACACAAAACAACATAAGAAAAAAATTTGAAAGAAGGCGACAAAATCATAGCAAAGTATAAGGCTGTCAAAAAGAAATCAAAATAAAACGTCAAATGGTCAAAGAAAAGAGATAGTTGTTGACTTATACCATTATGTGCTCATAATACCAATTATTTGAGTGTAAATGCACAATGTCTGCCTTTTGGTAGACGAACGCGTTCAGTCACTAATCTATTGTAGATAAGTCTTTTATTTTGACATGCGTTTGTTGTTGTGTTAGGGGAGGAGGGGCACTCCTCTTAAGTAACACAATTTGAATGTGTTGGTTAGATGTTATTTATTTATTTAATTTTCTGCCTTTTCTCGTTTGAGAATTATTTTTTTTTTTTTTTATTGTGCAACATGTTGGGTTTGGTTTTTTTTTTCTAGTTGGCTGCTAGCCAATTGATTATGATTCAATGAACGAGATTAAATGAGATGTTATGCTGGTCGTATGTGGTGGGTCATTAACCTCGATTGTCGCTAAAAATATGTGCAAACACAAAATATAATTATATTGAGATTGAGGCTCTTCTATAGCACACTACCGCTAGGTGTAAATATTTATTTAGTTAAAATCTATAGTGTATGTATGTGTGTGTGATATGTGCATATTTGCATACGCTAGTGGGTGACCTTGTTATTTTTTCACTTTCACGCAAATGAAGTGAAGTTGGCAATAGTTTGTGAAGGTGATGAGGATACTGGTTGGGCATTTTGGGGTTCATTTGTTGAGATCTGGTGCATGTTTTTGGATGTTTTTGAATTTGTCGCATGAAACTTGGCCCATAAAACTTAATGGGACAAGTTAACGAACAGGAAGAATGTAAGTCGTTTCAGAGGGGAGCCATTTCAGGGCAATGAAATTTAGGTTAGGTAAGGTGGGAGTGGCAAACTGCAAGTTGCAACCCCAATTAGACCAATTATTACCCACAGAACCAGAAGGAGCTTGCTATGAGGCGCTGGAGGCTGTCTATGTTGTGTCAGCCAGTTCGTTTAGGTTTTGAAAGAAGCTGCCTGCTAAGTGTGCTCTTTTTCGAGTCGAGAGGGCCGGACATGTCCAGAGAAGGTGGAAAACTGTCTCCTACTCCTTTGCGTCTATGCAGCTTCTGCAAAAGTCGTTGTAGAGGTGGCGCATTCTATTGGCGTGTTTGCTGATGGTGCAGTGGGCCGGTATGACATCTAATATGATACTTATGAACAGTCTTTTCTGTCTGATGAGACGTTTGAGGTTAACATACATTTAAAACAAGCTTACTATGTGACGCTTTATACACCGGAAGTAAAACTTTTGGTAAAACGTAAGGACTCCAACCTTAGATGGTCCTTTGGATGTAAACTGTCGTAGTTCGTAGTCGCTCGTATAATTGCCCAAAAAACAGCCGATCCTAAACATCCTGCCCCTGGATCTGCATATCAAAAACGTCGCTTCGTGCAACGCAATAAGATTTAGAGAATCTGAATTCGGGTCCGCGACACCATGTGGTGATAGAAATGCTTTTGATTTGCTGCTAAGGCCTCTGGGCCCCGACCATAATTGACTGGACAATACCACTGGATAAGTTCATTTTCTCGAAATACCAAGTATCGAACTTTACCGACGGCTTAAAGATGGAATTTGGCGTTGGTTCAGGTGTCTTCTCAGTCTTAATTCCATAACCAAAAAAAAAAAAAGTAATCTCCAATGATAGCTAGGCTGCCACCAAAGCACTTCTTTCACACACCACACCACACCTTCTAAGTTAGGAGAATAGTGTTCGGTTTAGCATAACTCTTCTCTGGGTTCCCGGCCATAGTCACGTAGAGGTAAATAAAAAAGCCGACGAGCTAGTTTAGATGTGGCTCAATCTTTGATGGTTCCCTCGTGGCGGTAGTTTGCTCTCCGATGGGAATCGTTGAGAGTAAAATCCTTCAGCATATTTTCTCAATTACCAACTCCAGGTGGAAT
This sequence comes from Criorhina ranunculi, assembly GCA_951813785.1. Classification (NCBI taxonomy): domain Eukaryota; kingdom Metazoa; phylum Arthropoda; class Insecta; order Diptera; family Syrphidae; genus Criorhina; species Criorhina ranunculi. The sequence continues at coordinate 23,537,405 of OX638381.1, forward strand.
AACCTTGTCACCGTGGCTAAGCTCTGACTCTCTATGAGCCGTCGCGCTAAATATATGTATTTTTGAAGGTCTTCTCTTGTCGCTGGTGGATAAATTACAGAAGGGAAGTCGGCTTATAAATTAAGATTCTTGTCTTGCGATCTCATCGACAACCTCGTTGCCTTAATTGCCCTTGCGTGCAGGAACCCAATAAAAAGTGATTTTGTTGTGAGCAGCTAGTTGCTTGATTCAAAACGATTATGAGCTCAGAACTTTAACCGCTGTTTAACTGTCAGAGAAGATGAAAATCTGTTTCCTACGGAGTTTTTGTCAAATGCATTCTTTAGCCCGTACCACGATTGTACATATAGGCTGTTACTATGAACAACCATGATTAGACCCCGTTCATTTTTTGTTCAAAAATGCGCTACCAAGGAAGACAATAAACTATTAAAATGTCAACTGCTATTTTTATGTTGACAGACAGACAGTCGGACAGACAGCTTTGTAAATTTACACGAGCAGAAATGCTGTCGAGAAGAGCTCAGGGTTCTTGGAATACAGCACAAGGTTATGCTTTGCTGGGTCTCTGGACATAAGGATATACCAGGGAACTAGAATGTTCACGAATTAGCAAGAAGAGGATTGGCATTAAGGCCGGAACAATCCGACCCCTCGATGTACATCTCGCCTTGCTCATTGAAGCTCGAAGCAGGGAATAAAGCTCTTAAAGAGGCAAACAACAGATGGTCCTCTTTACAACTTGTGTCATTACAAGGATGTTTTGGGCCATATTTGACAAAGCTTGGACCGACAAAATTATACAAAAAGATAGAAAATCACTCCGAGTTACGGACGAAGACCTGTGCAGGGGTTGCAGTAACGAAGTCCATGAGGATACAACTCACTTTCTCTGTCATTCTCCTGGCCTTTACCACTGACGACATTAGTTCCGCGGACGTCACTTCTTTTGGGATCTTGAGGAACCATCCGACAAACGGGCTTGAATGACCTGTACAATTTCATTAAATCCACAGGATGGTTTGTACTACAGATATAGTAAGTAATATAGGATAAGATTTCCCCTTATGTGTTTCACAATGGGTCTATAGGGACCTGAGTGTGGCGCAGAGGTCTGGCTCTCTGTACGTACCTAACTTAACTTAGCACGACTAGTTTGAATTAAGTCACCGACGACTGTGTACGGTTGATCTACAAACGCTGTCACGAAAATTTGTGAACACTGATTTGAAACTCTTCCTAGTTGATTACTACAACAAATCAAGTTTTCAACGATTAAGTTCCAAATACAAGAACTGTAAAACGTTTCATTCTTTAATTTTGTCATTAATAAAAATAAAATGTAAACGAGGTGTTAATTAACCCATTTCATCACCATAAAAGGAACATTCAAATTATGCACACATCCATAAATAAATATTTAGTTACTAATCAATCTTCAGTCACATTCGATCTGAGTCACGGTCTTACTAAAGAGAAATTGGCAAAGATACGTGTTGAAAAGCATTTTTTTTTTATAAATTTCTTTATTTAATTAAAAACTTATTTAACTTCATACGAGTAAATGTTTGATTTGCACGTACATATGTATTTCTATAGAGAAATCCCGTGTGTTTTATTATTTTCCTTCAACGAAAATAAATCTATATACACTTAGTACGTATCTTTTCTAGGAATTCAACCTCAATTCTCTGATTATTTTACAAAATTCGCAAAAAATTAAGTGGATTTTTATTTTAGAGGGTTTCTGCGAGAAAAAAAGAAGAAATATTTTCGTACCGATTGAGGGTAATAAATTTTTGTCATACAAAGGCGATATTTTATGACTCTTATACAAAATCAAAGACCTACTTTCACTTTTATAACAACAAGGCGTACTACTTTTGTTTAGAAATAAATCTCAGGGGATGTCTTTTATATTTCTCGTTGTTGTCATTTCTAAAAAGATATGCATCTATTGTCCTGTCATCTCGGGTGACTTATTCAGTGACAGAAACTTTTAATTACTATCTAAGCTTAACAGCTAAAACAGGATTTTGAAATGCACTCATTTTTAAAGGAAACGAGATCAAAATGTCAGTTGTTCCGACAAGTCTGTCAATAAAAATTCTGTTAACAGAAATTCTGACATCACAATTCTAATCCAGAAAAATGACGAAATTGAAGCCGAGCCAATACATTTGATCGAAGACAACACTTGAAAGGACGAAATCTAAAGAAGAAACTTTGGGGGGACGTTTGTTTTTTTATTTTCGAATTGAACAGTCTTATCGCAACGGTTTCATGTGGTTCCACTCTGAGGAACTGGTGTTAAACTTTTGATTTATTTCAAGGAAATCCGAGATGACGGATGCCATCTTGAATCTTGGACTTAAGCAGAGATATTCTTATGATTATCATAACCTACTACAAGAGGTCATATGTGTCATTCCATCAGACTTATTTGGCCTGATATAGGTGACCAAGACTCTCGGCTAAACTTCAGTTCACACTATCACCGCTGTCATTAGATGCCATTCCCTTGGAGGACAAGACGCTAAGGGACTAGTGGCTCTTTTCAATGATTTTTGCAGAACACTTCTAGGTAACCATGCCCTCAATCATAACAGTAACCTAAGGGACCAAACACACATACTCAAACGTCTATCCCTTATTAATAACGTTTTAAGGGTAGAATTCTCTCTCATAAAGAACTCTTTAGGCCTCACAGTGGGCCTTAAACCTCACAATAGGCCAGGTCACTTATCTTACCTAACCTAACCTAAACGCTCATAATACAAAATATTGTTGACGTTTACTGACAGAATGACATGCAAGACCAAACTGTCAAACTGCTAAATGGCAGTCAGTCACCGATCGTCATCTAAACCTTTTACAGTCAGCAGAGAAACAAGTCAAATTCTGTTTTATTTTTCGAAATAATCTCTTTTGAGGCAGATACACTTTTTCCAGTGATGTATCTGTTTATCAGAAAAACTCTATCAACCTACTCTGTCATTGATTTTCGAATCTGCCATAAGAAAGCATACAAATTCTAACTTTTACATTGAAAGCTGGCTTAAGGATTTAAGGCGTCAACATTTATTCAAATCTTTTTTGGCGAAACGTCTTGACTTGATGATAGAATCATGTGTCATGCTGAACGCAGGAATTTATAACTCAGATTGCTCTGAGTTGGTTTGGTTCAGACTGTACTTGTTTTGGCCCTGTTCTCATAAAAACTAAATGTGAAACTGGAAGACCTGCAAATATTAAATATCAACTTTCTTACCTGCAACTTTCAGCTGTCTGTATTATGAACAACCTTGTCAATGTCATGTACCTCTATGCCTATGTGTTTTTCCCAGCTGCAGAAAAATACAATACAATTCATTTAATTTTATTCCATGTACTGCCATAAATAGAATCATTTTCCTAGAACTACTTGGATCCATCTTAGAGATTTCAAACTGGTTTTTGTTCTACTTTGTCATTATTCAATTATTTCGCTATAAAAATACCTTTTTTTCTGTTTATCTACTGCCATTTATGCAATTACCCTTTAAGAACAGACGTCATGTTGTTACTTGACGTGATGCTGATACTATCAATCACATTCGATCGATATCAACTTTATGTTTTTTTTTTACGACAGAAGTGTTTTTTTTTGTTTGAATAATTTACTTTTAATTGAATATGCAATTCAGAACATTCACTTCCTCTTTTGAAGAATTTTGCAAACAAAAGAAGATTTAATCCGTGTCCGGAACACATTTGCGAAAGCTCTTTTATTATAAAAAAAAAACAAATTTAATTACTCAACGAAACGTCACATGATGAAGGTCAAACATGCCAAAATTATAATCTCCAGTAAATAACGGTCCAAAGACTACACAAAATTAAATAATATTTATTGCTTTTGGGAAGATAATAATCATTTGTAAGTTTCAAGAGCCTATACGACTCGATTGTGGCATGGTGCACCCACGTTAGTGCATTGACTTTTGGGCACACGAACGTTTAAAAAAAAATAAATAAAAAAAAACATTTCACATTTTTCACTTTACACATCTGGAAGTCAAAGAACGCTTCAAAGTGGAAAAACCAGTAAAATCCTACAAAAATAAACTTCACGACTGGGTTGTACATACTTGCTCATACAGTTGTGAGTTGGTGAGTGTCAAATATAATATGAGAAACATGTCAAATAAACGTCAGATTAATTTGTTTGAATTTTCGGATGAGCAATTAGTGTCACAGAAAGTCGAAAAAAAAACCTTAATTTGTGTCTTCGAGAGTCTTTTCTGTCTTTAGGTCGAATTTAACCACAGTACACATGAAAGGAGTTGCAAGAAATAACAAATTTGAAACAATTTCACCGTTAAATACATTATAAGCGATAAATACATTATACCAATGATGTAAATATTGTTGCCATACACAAGTAAGTGTATAGGTTAGGTAAGGACATTTGAACAGACATACATACATGAAGCAGAAATAGGTCGATTCTGATATAACATGGAACTGAGCATTTCACAGAAACTACCTCCAGAAACAGGTGGAGCTGCTGATGAAGGCGCATGATATTTGTACGTGACAGATACCCAAGATTGTCGAAGAAGTATTCTCCCAGGTGAAGGTATCTTTAAGTGAAGAAAGCTGTACAAGTACAAGTAGAGTTGGCTCTGACATCATTTCAGCGAAACCAGGCTACTAGAACGCTTCTGATCAAGCTTGGGCTAAATCTGTGTAGGCGTAGTGTCTTGAGGCCAAAGTTGGTTGGTTTTGCTGATCGCATCCAGCTTGAGTAACAGTTTAGATGATTTTCCTCTTTCTCGGGTAAAATCCTTAAATTTGTGGCACGTCTGGTGAGTTTATTAGCCATATAGTTACCGGGAATGTCTCTATGTCCCGACACTCAAAATAGGTGAATGTTGCCATCTCTTCGAGTGATTCACAAATTTTTGAAAGATTGTCCCTCTAATTTTGGCTTGTAAGTGTCGGACAACTGAATAACGCACCACCAGCATTGTAAGCGTTACAAAGTCGTGACAGCAATTTAAGTTTTCGAAAAAATACTGTCAGCTGCTGTCAGATAAATCTCAATCCAAATGAGAAGACGTCCATGGGATTTGCTAGTAAAATCTCATGTCTGTCTTGAGGGTGGCAACCTACTTTTAAATCAATGTCATAACATCCTCGGTTGGTAATTAATAAAGAAAAATTATTATTTATGTTATGGGGGCGTCGCGAAATTTTTTGGAGCAGATATGCCTTATCTCACTAGTTTTTCATTAAACGCGTTCAGTCCATTTTGACCTAAATTGGGTTTAATTTTTAAAAGACAATCAGGCAAAAATTCGGGTTTTATTTTGTTGTAAAATTTTTCTTTTTTGCGAAACAAATACTTCCCCCTTATAGGAAGCATGCTATATAAAAATGCAAACCATTGCACGCACGAGTGAATGCAAAAGTGGCAACGAAAAGAACCCTTTGGATACACACGCGTTATTTAACTGCGTCAATCAAATCCAAAAAAAGTAGTTTCAGTTGCAAAAATTTAATGCAAATCCTGCGGTTTTATTATACCCAATCGCTTGGGTATTGTATATCACGTGGATAAAAATAAATTATTAATTCTAAATGATTACACGGGCGGTTATTGAAAGTCGAAGCATGTAGATCTTTGGTTTAATTCTAAAGCGTTTACACTTTTTGCACTGTTTTTTTGTTTTATTTTTTTGCAATTCAGTGACGCTCGATGGTTAATTGACGTTTTATGGAATTGTTTTTGGTTTTATGGCGAACGCGCTTGGGAATACTTAATTGTTCATTAGCGGTTTTATTGCCTCTGTGGGGTATAGGCGGGGGATCATTCGGTATGTGTATGAAGAGTTCTCGAGTGTAAAGAATAAATCGTAACACCTTATTTAGAATTGATCAAAATTCAAGTTTTAATGGATCTTTGGATACATTTTAACATCGCATAAGTCTGGATTATTGTAAAGGCGGTCGAGAATCACGAATGGAAAAATGGTCTGTGTACAGAAATGGCTTTCCATGATATTTTAAAGTGTGGAACTTGCACACAGCAAATATTTTTAAAATATGTACTCGTACCTGCGCCGAAACCGAATGACTTTCCATCGTCGATAGGTGATGTTAATGAGAACCTTTGTTGGAACGACCACATATTCAAAGTCGCCAAAAATTTTGCGAAATTTCTAGGTTTCCTTAAGCGATGCAAAAAAGTCTTACCGCATGATGGGTACCAAAGGCCAAAGGACCAGTGTCGGCTTCTCTGTGTTATTTTGGAGTAGAGCCCTGGTTTCTAGCAACGTTTGACCTGAATTTTAGGTCAGCTTAACTATATTTGTTGCAGCAAGGCCTTCGAGCAGTTTGAGACAGAGCTCGGAAAGCTTAGACCATATTGTGGAAACATTTAGGGTACGTTTAGTGCTTCCAGGCTGTCTGAAAAGATATAAATGCGTGTTTCTTGAACTATGTTCAGCAGATATTGACGAATGCATAGTTCAATTGCGTGAACCTCAACTTGAAAAACTGTTGTTGACTTACCAAGTGCTGTTGCTTGCTGAAATCTGAGTCCACAGACACCAAATTGTAAATTTGGTCGTGGTACGAGGTCTTCTTTCCTCCGTATGCATCAAGCTTTATAACGATGTTGGTAAGGCAAGTTCATACTCCATTACAACCTTTGTTTTGTGTTCTACTGTCGGAAAATTCAAATATGAACCACAAGTTAGCAGTAGTTCACACGATAGTACATCCGAACACAGTCCAATTACTTGCACGCCACATTAGTTACAGGCGGGCTTATAAAATATAGATTACAACCCCTAATGCATCATCACCACTTTGTCAAATAGAAATAACATTTCAGATGCAAACCAAGTACAGCCCCAAGTAATATCATCGCCATGACATTTAAGTTCAATCATAGAAATAATAATCGCAACTTTCACTGACAATTTGCCGAGACCCGTATCGGCCTACACTGAGGCATAATCAACAAAATCCAACAACAACAATCGTGCTATTGTTACCTAATAAAACTTCAACCCAATTAAACCACTTGTTCACCCCCTCACACTGATATTAACAATCCTCTAGTCTTTTGCAAGCAAATTAGCAATGAAACTATTGACTCTGACCTTGTATTCGTATATTTTCGGCATAAAACCAGAAAATAAATATCCGACAAGGAGGTCACACCAGACCGGGTGACTTTAACTTCCAGTTTCAGTTTGAAAGCCGCCATCGAGATCCGTTGGTGAGTCAGAAAAATTTGGAAATTTCTTCAAAATGAAATGGACTTGCAGGCACTTCCGTTTTAGAATGTGAAGAACCAGTGGTTTGGTTTTTGGTAGTGTCCCTGGTTCCATTGAATCTTTCATCATCTGACGGTGGTGCATCCCGTGACATTTTTCAAAAATTCGAAATAAATTCACAAAAAAAAAAAACCATTAAATTTCCAGTAATTAATTTTGCACATTTAAATGTTTATTTTATTTGAAAGTGAAGGCAGGTTCATTGATAACCTTCTGCACTTGTTGCATGCGTCACAGCTGCTCTAAATGGGAATAGTGAGAATTATATAAAGAAGCTTGTGTACTCGTTTCAATCTTAGACATAATAGATCTCAATTGTGGCGGCTAAACGATGCTTTAGTGGTTGAATGTGATAACACGTCGGTGTTTTGTGTTGATATCAGTTGTGGGATATAATTTATTTGTTTATTGTGGATGGGGCATCATGACATGACTCTTTGCTACAACGTATCATGATAGGCGAAATGAATTTTTATTTTGAATTGTAGACACTTGAGATGCAATCATTCACAAAAAATTTCGAGAATATTTAGCTCTTTTTTAAAAATAAATTCTAATCTTCCAGAAGTCTGAAAGTTTTCTTATTAAAAAGTATAAAGTCGACCGACGTCTTAGAGATACGAATAGTTATAACAACAAAAAAAAAATACAGATATTTGGTGCGACAGCTCACACAGAGCCAAGGCCTAGCATCTCACAACCATTCATGTTGTGCATGTTATATTCTTCGCACGAATGGAAGGGTCTAACAGTTTAATTGCCGACGCCGAACGGTGGGTTAAGCCGCTTTTTCATGCCGCGTTTAGAGAAAGTAGCTCACCATTCATTGACCGAACAATGATTTTCATCGTTGACTCAAAGTTGACCAAACTTCTGCACCACAAGTTTAGTTACGTTTTATGTAGCACCTAAGCTTAAAATTTGGGACTAAACCCATAACTTCACTTTACGGAGAGCAAAACAATCTCAGAGAATCGTTAAGTGGATTAAGTGGATTAAGTGGGTGCAAATCTTATAAAGATAGAGTTCTTACCTAAAAACATCTATCTGACTTAAAGCAGCCTAGATATTTTTTTTTGTTTAGAAGGAGATCGATACTAAGTACCTTCTCACTATACTACTTCTTGAGTTTTCCTCACTCCATCTTACTGTATTCCATTTTCACTATATTCCTGGGTATTCAACTTTCCTGCAACTTATTTCGCAGTGTATACCCTTGAGCTTTAAAACTCGGATACCTGTGCAATGCTTGCTTGAGACTCTTCGCAACACTTAAACTAAGGGCTTTAGCGCTAGTTATAATTCGAATGGTTTTCGAGTGTCATTCATCGACTATAAGCTAACCAATTGAGGTCGAGGTCTGGACACTAAATTAGATCTGCGCTAAGGAGAGCTGTACGTGGAAACTTGTTTAACAACAAAAATGAATTAAAACATTAGAAATTCGTGTAAAATCGAATCCGTCTTTATTGATACCCTTCGGGGCAATGTCTTTCCTAATTTATGATTAGTTTTCATTTCTCTAAACTCAATTCGAATGTAACCGCAAACTTTCTCCTAAGTTTTTTCTTGATGAACTTACACTCTCTCGCCTATTCAAGACGCCCCAAAGTAAAGCGCACTAAATTTTTGCAATATTAATCGACAAGGGTAGTACGTGTTGTGAAACCGATCTTTTATATCCGTAGCGCATTCATAAGCATGCCTAACTTGCGTATGTGCATCCCCAATTGATAGCAATTATTCAATTTATATATAGAGAGAGAAACGTTTTTTTTTCGCTGTAATCTTGGTTGTTGCAATTTTATTACGTCGAATCGAATTGGGACAAGGAGCGTCGGGCAACAATGGGAAATTTATTGCACCAGACATTGATTTGTTTTTTTTTTTGTAAATTTCTTTAATCGAAATACAGTGACACACAAAACTATTGAGACAGGAGGAATAACTAATTCGCGTAATAACATTTTTAAGGGCCAAGGTCAGTTTCATTCATTTTTACAACGAGCCTTTACAATGTAAGTGTAAGTTTGTGTGATTTTAAAAATTACCCTGGTAACCTTGCTTTCAGCTCTCTAGAATAAAGTTCTTAGCTTGATATTAAAGATTGAAGGTCAACCTTTCTGCCTATCTATCGACATTGTAACTATTGTCCTAAGAAGTATGTAGACCTGGCTTTATTTTTTGACAGTTTGTACTTGAGCTATGGTAAATGGATATGAGTATGGTAAATGGCTGTTTCCTTAATTAAGTAACGCTTTTAAGTAGAGAGTCTCATTTTGAAAGTGCTGAATATACATACATTATTTATTTTGTTCAGAGATTTGGGGTGATCTCAGCCGTTGAGCGTACTTTAGTGGAACTTCAGATGTAAGATTAATTCCATTTTCAAAGTTTTCAATCTGGGTGTGCTTAGAATTTTGAAGATATTTTCTAATAGGTAACTGGGTTTTTAGCTGGCTGGAGACGCTTGTTGGTTGGGGCCCAGGTCCACCCCGGACTGTAGCGCCACCTTAAGTAAATAACTGGGTTTTGAGATGTTTTCTCTGTCTTGAAGGAAGTCGTATCTCAAACGTGCAAGAGACTGGGTGGAAAAGTGCAGCTCCTGCCTTTCTTTCAGAAAAAAATCGATAAGGCAAGCTATGACGTTGTACATCTGCGAGCATTGGCATTAATTTGCCACACTTTTGCAGGAGCTTAGTCCATTCTGGCTTTGTCATATTTTTTCTCTAAATAAAGTGGTCAATCGTCAATCGCAGCACTCTTTCTCTACAGTTCGACAGTAAAGATTTGATAGTTGTGTCAGTTTGTACGTTGGGCAATACAGGTTCCATTCTTGTTATGTGGGTGCTATTTCTTCTTGTGGGTCCTAGGGCCTCTATTACGCCTATGCGCCAATATGTCTCGATTCCCTCCAACTCTTTCCTAATTGTCATCAACTGATCCATCTTGGGTTAGCGGATTTTAATACACTACGTCATTAGCAATGGAGTTGTCGCCAAATTCACTGCCATTACCATAGTCGTATGGTTGTGTTTATTGATTCCTGACCTGTGCTCTGGTCAAGATATTCGATTTCCGATATGATTGGACCAGAAAATCTTTAAAATGTTTTGTATGGATATGTCTGTCATTTATCTGACTACGACCTGAAAACTTATTTCTAGTGCTCAATCTGGCTGAGTTCAAATGAGGACACAAAAGATCCTATTTAACATGGTCATTATCAGTCAATCAACACTTTTGCCTACAAGTGTGAAACAAGTCAATTTGTTCATAAAAAAGAAACCATGCCCTCAAGTTGTTGCCAATGATTAAGATAAACATACCATCCCATCTCATCATTAAATATCCACCCGAAGTCAAGCCTATGAGCTAGCACACGTGTCACGCCAAATATTTGGGACACACAAACGTCACAAGTTTGATTAATTTTGCTGAGTTTAAATTTTTAGCTATTTTCTATCAAAACAAATTCCACAAAATCTAGAAACGGAATGACAGACAGTGTCTGATCCTCTGTTCACCTTCCACACCATAATTGCTCCCAAGTTATGTATAGTTTTTTTTTTTTCTCATTAAGCTGTCAAATAAATAAAATTTTAAAAATTATGAATGTGTGTCCCCATTTGATTAAGTTTTTCTCTTCCAATTTAATTTTATATACGAAATTGTCACATCAATTCCAAGCTGCAATAGACAAAAAATGTGATGAATTCAAACTCAAAAGTCAACAACTCTTTTTTTAATACAAATTACACATGTTTGAAGAGTTTTTGTGCTTCAAAAACTTTGGTATATGTTAGCAATTGTACGATACATTGTCGATTAGTGACATTTATATTTGGCAATGTTTTAACATACGAATGGGCTAAAGTTATTGGTAGAGACGAGACGTATGTACATAAATTTAAAAAAAAATATTCGCATTGTCACGCGACGTGCTCCGCATATCGAAAATTCAAATTGAATTGAATTTAAATATCAACTTGTTGATTAAGTAATGCGATAATTTAATTAATTACACTTTTTATTCTAGAATAACAATAAGTTTGGCAGCGATAAGCACGCATAAACACTTTGATTATATATATAAAAAAAATGTTTTCATTTAACAACAAAGATATTGCTGTGGGTACATGAACTTGATAAATTTACTTTCGAATGGCGTAAACTTTCCTCAAGGTATAGGCTAAGTGTCCAAATTCGTTCGAGATTATTGCTTTCCCACAGAAAGAACAAACAAATATAGCGACACCAACTTACAGCAGGAGCATTCTATTTTATCTGGGATGGATTCCTTGACCTCTTTGGCAGAAAAATAAATTTCACGCCGAAGCTAAATTTTATTAAAAACTTTCTGGTGACAATTCCCTCCAGGTCATTCTGAGAGGAAGTTGTATTTCTGGAAGAAATTCGATCAACTTCTACACCGACGTCATCAGAAATAAGTCTACACCAACGAATCAAAAACCATAGACGGTGTAGGAAGGTGCGGATTTTCTCTGATAGGCTTAATCTCAGCTCCTCTTTCCGTCATCCAAATCATTGTAGAGTGTTCCAGTTGGAAATATTGGCGATTAAAGGAGTCTTATCTTGGCCGCATCTTTTCGGGCAGTCAAGCAGCAATAAAGTCCTTGAAATCATTTTCTTTAAATTCATTTCTTTGAATTAAATTCCTCCATTTCCCTCCTCCTCCATAGAAGCACAAAGAACGACGCTAGTCACTAATAACAAAATAATGACCACAGAATTCAGCCTTGACAAATTTCACTTTGGATCTGAATTTCCCCTGACAGCCTTCTTCGGTGCAGAGCGTGACATTTTTTCCACCAAGGATCTCCTTTATCTGTTGGTCTATACATCACAAATACGATTGGATCTATAACATATAATGATCACGTATACCTTTCCTTTCAGATTGGTTGGAAGTGCTTCACCACAATAAAATATGCATTCAAGATTAAGGGTCGGAAATGACCAGTGATTATTCGACAATTCAATGTCAACACAGTTTCCGAGGTCGTATATTTTAAAAAGATGCCTGATCATTTCCGTGTGCTTACCTACGTTTGTTTTGAGGTCTTTGATCACCATAGTAATGCTTTTCGATGGATTCATATCTTTTCTCTTATTATGTTGTTAGACTTAAGCTGTGCAAAAGTCTTGCTTTCAGGTATCACCTAGACGTAAAACCAAACTGGAGAAGCATACCGACCTAATTTGAACGATTTCACATTTCTCAAGCAATTACTCACTAAGTTTCCAAGAAAATTAATGTGTGATTTATTTTTCTTCATTGGTATTCAGTCAAACTTATTTGGAACCCTCTCTTCAGTACATACATATATCCGTCTTTCGCTTCCACATAATTTGCAAACAGTGCGATACATGTTTTCCGCACTTCTCCACCTAACAGATAACTTTTTATATGAAACGTTTATTTGTTTATAAATTTCTGTTTTGTTTTGTTTTCATTGCATAAATTTTGTTTTGTTTACCTTTTTTTGTTTATTTGGTTATTAATTTTTCATTAATCATTCGATATCTGTTTTTTTTTTTTATTAAATTTCCAGGAGCAATGAGAAACGTAAAGAAAAGTCTCGTGACGCAGCTCGTTGCAGGCGATCACGTGAGACAGAAATTTTTACTGAATTGGCACAAGTCCTTCCATTACCGAAGGAGGATGTTGATCAATTGGATAAGGCATCAGTGATGCGCGTAGCTATTGCCTTTTTAAAGATACGCGAAATGCTTCAGTTGTGTAAGTAATATTAATGTTCAAATAAACACTTAATAGTTGACAAACAATCATTTCCATTTGCAGTCCCGAAAATAAAAGATATTTCCGAAGAACCATTGGAAAATAATACCGATACCGACAATAGTGATGACGAAGCTTCAAAGAGCGATGAAAAGGAAGCAAAACCATTTGATATGTGGAAGACAGCTGAGATACACAAACTGTTGACACAAACATTAGATGGATTCTTGATTATATTATCAAATGATGGGGATGTAACATATGTCTCTGAGAATATAACTGAGTATCTGGGCATTACAAAGGTATGTGAATGAATAGATATTTTGTAAAGCAGTTTTTGTGAAATGTTTTCTTTTTCAGATCGATATATTGGGTCAACAAATCTGGGAATACAGTCATCAGTGCGATCATGATGAATTGAAAGATGCACTCAATATAAAGAAGAATGCCTTGACTGAGAAAGTCAAGGATGAAAATCTCATTGAAGATGGCATTACAACAGATCATCGTGATTTGTTTATAAGATTGAAATGCACACTGACCAGTCGTGGACGCAGTGTCAATATAAAGAGTGCAACTTATAAGGTGAGGAGCAGGGAATCAATCAAACTAGAGGATTAGGAGGTTTTAAGCGAATTGTGTGATTTCCGATAGTAATTCGGATCAGTTCTTCTCTTAGTAGTTTAAAAAAACTTTTACTCGAGTAACTAGCCTACCTGAGCTAGTGGTGTAGTAGCTTCATCAATCTAATTGCTTTGTTCGTTAAACGGATGAACACATTGCTAAATTATCTTGCCGTTCATACAATGACAATGAAAATACAAAGTGCTTTTAATCGTTCCGACAATGATCGTAGGTTCTGTTGATAGTCGGCTTTCCTCCGACATATCTCCGAGAGTATTATTTACCATGAGAACATCTTGGAAATGATTGCCAGAAGTTAGTTCTTGGCCCTCTTTGGGCTGTCATATAGATGATGATCTGACCATCATTACCAGTTTGGAGATGAACTTGCTTGTCTGTGCATACTGAACAACGACACTATTTAGTTCGCAAGTATTGTGTAGGTTACAAGTCGTATAGTAGTCAAATTCTAAAAAAAGTACTAGATGTCTGTGATCTTTTGGGCTTTGATGGCTGTCAACTATAACCTTTATGGTCGTAGAATGGTAGGAATCACCGTTCTATCGTCTCCTCTATTTTTTGTCAGTACAAACTAGAATCAATTCCTAAATGGAATGTCAGATATTGTCTTTTTTTTTTTTGTTTATCGTCGTCCACAGAACTGGCTTGCCTAGATTAGTAAAACTGGATATGCCTTTATTACCGACTTTATTCTGGTGTTTCTTCTTAAACGTCTCTTGTTGTTTGTACCTCCTTTGCTGTGGGCTCGAGTTTTAGGTTTTGTACATTAAGTTTACGGCTGAAGTTCTTGTCATCTTCAGTACCACCGCTATATTGCATTACATTTCTTCAGGAACTTCTGGTCGAATAAGAGTTTCTTAACGAGCCAAAGAGGTCATAAGTAGTTACCGACCATGTTGAAAAATCAGGAAACTTGAGGTGATTCCCAGTTTGTTCGTGCTATTTTTTATTTTTTTTGTTATTCTAACCGCAAAGTTGATCAGTTTCAGTTCGTTTCTAGATGTGGTATCGCTCTGGTTATGGCTTTCCCAGAACCTCTTGGACATTGCTTGAATCACTTGTTTGGTTAAGCGATAGAAACTCAAAACTTTTGTTTAAAGTTTCCCTTTAGCTTAGTTGAGTGTACTATCCAGATATTTGGATGCATGTCTTTGGAGACGGTTCGAACGTTCTAGTCTCTTGCGATTGGCCAATGGTACCCATATATACTTTAAGGTGAACCTTTCTTTTTGATTAGAGAAATTAAAATTCAGGCGAGTGTGCTATTGATCTACGATGCTTATTAATGCAACCATCATCAATTCACCTTTGGTACTATAGTCCAAAAGAGCTACTGCGCCAGTTGTAATTTATTTGATTGCGACAAGTTCTTCAAGTTCTTCTTTTACATAAAATTAATATTATTCGTTTTAAAAATATGTTTACGTTCGGATGGTGAATTAATGCAGACCGCAAGAATAACAAATCTCTGAAGCAAGGTGTTAGGTATACGAGTATGTATTATGTATAAGACCATGTAGAAAGGAATGCAAAAGTTTTAAAAAAGCTGATAGAATTTACATATGTTTATTAATATGTGCTGATCAATTAATTCACTGCTCAATCGTGGTGATCGTTTTCAATTAGAGCAGAAGCTGGCATATTTACATAAACATGCAAATTCATTCGTTGTTGTGACTGATTTATATAAATGACTGCGTGAAATATTAGGGAGATGAGGAAACTCCTATGAATGGTGCAAAATCGTTTGGATATCTAGATCGTGATTTGCATCTTCTCTGCCAAATAAGGAGTAATCAATCATAGGCAATCTTAGCACTTTTTTGTTTTGCGTTCTTGCATTCAATTTGGTACGATATATACAAAACCCCTACTCGCCTTCAGAAGTTGACTTATCATTTCCACGTCGCTGGGCCACATTCCCGTACAACATCGAATTCATAATATCAGTTATCGAACATGTCTTAGCAGAAGAATACTTTTTAAAGAACTCGCGATCATTTCCGTCGCTGCTTTCGAACCACGTTCAATCAGCCAAATTGTTCCATAGATCACTCACCTTTCACTTTGGCATTTAAGCACTTTTTACAGTGTTAATATGAACAATTCTGTAGATTCCAATACCTGAAACGTTTTCCTGCGTGTTATCGATTTGATTCTGCAGTTTTTGATCAAATAATAGTCAAGTTCTATTGTAACTCATTCATTGCAACTCATACTTAGTAACAGTGTGGGAGTTCCAGCCCTAAATCCATTTCACAATTTTCTGCCACTTCTTCTGAAACCTCGGGACAATCATTAGGTATTTATTTACGAGTTCAGGTAAAAGCACTTCTCCGTCTCTGTTGCTTTTGACATTCTATTGTGTGTAGTTCTTAAATTACCATGGTGTAGTGGTTAGCATGATCACTTGTCACGCTGAGAATTTCAGGTTCAACTCCTGGTATCAAAAAAGGCGATCAACTGCGAAAAGCTGACGTCAGTTCTATTACAGAGGCATAGCACTGGTTGTAGGATGTTCATACGGCTTGAAGTGTTGGTCGTACTAAGCAGGGATAAAAACATCAGGATATTTGAAAGAAATATTATGAATTATAAGCAATGGCAACAATACCAATAATTCTCCCCAGTTATTCTGGACATTATCCTCGAAGCAAGGATTGAAACCTAATTATACTTGAGTTTCAAAATCACCACACCAACTCCAGCTCTGTGTGTATAGAATCAATAAGGTTTTCATAAACCCTTGTGCGTTAGTGAATAGGCTAGGAAGTGTTCTATTTGTTTTCTACTATAACCCCAAACTGTATAACAAAATGTTTTCTAATTTTTCTAGGTAATACACATTACTGGACATTTGGTTGTTAATGCCAAAGGCGATCGTGTCCTAATAGCAGTTGGTCGACCAATACCACATCCATCAAATATTGAAATACCACTAGGTACTACAACTTTTTTAACGAAGCATTCGCTTGACATGAAGTTTACATATGTTGACGATAGGTGAATTGAATGTAATCTAAATAACTGTTCAATATGTTTAACGATTTTTATTTTATTTTGTAGAATGGCTAGTTTATTTGGCTACAAGCCAGATGATTTGCTAGATAAATCACTATATGAGTGTCATCATGGAGGTGATTCGGACAGCCTTATGGCGACTTTCAAAGGCGGTAAGTGTGGAATACTTTTTTTTTTAATAGTTCAGTTGAGTTCAGTTTTAGGACTCTGTCTATCTCTCTTTTGCCCTTTTGTTTCAATATTCACAAGAATACTACCAAAGGTTAATCAATGTTTATAATTGTAGTTTCCAAAGATTGTGCTTCTGATTGGTTATAATGTTAAGAACGTTCACTTTAGCGTATGGCTTTGTTTTACAGCCAAATTTCTGTTAGTCTTCTGTGAGGCCAATTTTTTACGTCGCGTGGCAAGTTGTTCAATGTATTTCAGTTCTGCGAAGTTCAAATCCACAAATCATGATTCCTATTCATGAACTATTCAAGAACTACCATTGTTCAAAGTTCAAATGGTGCATAAACATGTTCCTCCGACATGGAATTTTTTGACGCGGTGTCCTCTCTGAAGTATTTCCATTACGTTTACTCTTCGTTTTCACAAGCTTGCCAAACGAGTAGCTGGAAGAAAGTTTTCAAAAGAGATTTTACAGGCTCACAAGAATTGGTTGCTCAATTGAGATTTGAACAACGACGCTTTCGTCTAAACGGTTTGGCTAATCCTCATCCGCGATCAGAAGGGTTATAACGCCTAAATTTAGTCTCTAACATTTCGTCGTACTTTTTTGGTGCTCCCTCGACGAGCCCATAAAGGTTATGATTTCGTTTCGTTCGTCGTGCGTTGTTCTCTCTCTCTTTTGCTGTGAATTGATCTTTAAGTAAAATTCGTTCCTTGGTCCGTCTTCAGGTGGCTGTTGGTCGTAGGTTAATAGCTAAGTGGCTAATTTGTATCCACGTTGGGACACAGATGATGTTGTAGTAGGTCTTTCCCTCAAGCAGATTATCTCGAACTTAGTATTGATTTCCACCATCATTTTAAATATGTCCCTGTTGTGCTTTACAAAATGTCGATAATATGAGGGGTGAGCAGGATGCCATTTATTCAGGCATTTGTCGAGCCCGTTGTGTTCCCGTCTTTTTCTCGAACTGTGGGACGAAGGTAGGTTTGGGATGTGTGTTGGGGAAGATGTAAGGCATTATGGTTCGATAGGATGTTCCTGTTTCGTTAGTGAAAACCAAGATGTTATCGATTTCAGGTCCTGTACTCCGGTATTACTCTTGTCACATTCCCATTGAAGCTGGGCAGTGGCATAGTAAGTGTTCGATGTCCTCTTCTCTTCCTCGCAATTCTTACAAGTCGCTGTGTCACTGATTAAGTCCCAGCATCAGCCTCGATTGCTCTCTGTTTGAGCCGTGAATCTTTTTCATGAGGAGTTTGTTTGCGTCTGCGCGTCGAGAGAGAGTTCTTGAAAATCACTTCACGTCCTCTTGTTGGTTGCTACTTTAATTATTGTCAGTGCGACTCCCATTTTGTTTTCCAGTTCGTCGGCTTTCTCGTTACATGTGACACCTTCGTGATCAGGTAAGGCCGAGGTCGTTGGCAAGCAGGTTGTTTTTTCTTATATTCTCTGATCGGATGTGATCTAGATCTGGTCAGAGCGTCACTAAAGGTTTTGGAAGATTTGTCCAATATTAGCTAGACTGTGATTGTACATGCATTTTCGACGACTTTATAGCCAGTCCACATCCTTGATCCGTTTTAGCCCCAAGCCATTATGACATTTTAAATGCTTCTCTCAAGACACATTAACCGGCTAAAATCACACCAAATCGCATTAATTTTCCAAACAGAATAAGCAAAGTAAATCCACGCGACATTAACTCCATAATTCCTCGAGGAAAAAGGACGAAAAAAGAAACGATTTTTTTTTCTGGCGTATTGATGAAAATGTACAACCGTCGGATGTGCATTAGCATGTCGGGCACCACCTCTGTTTTCATTTTTGCCCCGCAGAATGCCATCGTTTTCCTTATCCTGGCAGCCAGTGCATACCAGCGCCAATGTATGTGCATTGTGAATTTGAGGGTGTGCATAATGCCAGCGTAATAAAACTGTCTGCGAAAAATGCCACTTCATTTGGGTGTTTTTTTTTTTTTTTTATTCATTTGCTGGGTTCCGCTACGAGATGGACTTTATTTATTCTCCTCTAGTGAAAGAAATTCTCTTTTTTTTTTTTTTTCTGGCCACCTTTGAGGTTTAGTGTACCAAGAAAGAAGGAAAAGGAGAAGTCTTGGGATAGGAAAGTGTTACTGTCATTACGTTTATTGGTAAGACACACAACACTGTCCACTCTGACTTGATATCACTTCGTGAAGCGACAACGACATTGTCTGTGAAGGGTGATTTTAAGTGGACTTTCCATGTTTATCCCCCATCGGATTGGTATTTCTCTTCCTCTTTTATCTTGTACCTTGCCAGAGCTAATTAATACGGTAATGCGATTACTGAAGAACTTATTATGTGTGATTAGGGCGGGATGGGGAAGCAAAATCACAGTGAGACACACAGGCGAATGTTATATTTCCCGAAATTGAACCAAAGTTAGATGAAAGTTCGCGTGTCTAGAGGATGGAATTATCCCCATCCGTTCGTGTTAATGAGTTTTTACTTTTCTTTAACTGCATTTTCATTAAATATTATTATTGGAAGTGTGTTTTGTT
This sequence comes from Criorhina ranunculi, assembly GCA_951813785.1. Classification (NCBI taxonomy): domain Eukaryota; kingdom Metazoa; phylum Arthropoda; class Insecta; order Diptera; family Syrphidae; genus Criorhina; species Criorhina ranunculi. The sequence goes on from OX638381.1 coordinate 23,556,880, forward strand.
AATATAATTAGGGGACAAAACCGTTAGGGACTGCCTTCGAACCGAAGATATAATTCATTTTTAGCTATTTTCCCAATTAGTTTCTTGAAAAAAAAGAAGAACTTGATCAATAATGAAAAGTACTCGAGACTAGTGACATGCACATACATATGTATAGGATTTTTGACAGTTTGCAGAGCTCTTATTGAAGGAGAAGTTCTTTTGCGCTTCATTATGGGAGAGACTTTTGCATATTCCAGAAGAATTGGACTCCACAGATATAGTTAGAAAGTCTGTCGTTCTCTGTATCAGTTGTTATCTGGAAGTCAAATGGTCTTCGGAGGAGCTTGTTCAAAGTGAAGTTGTTAGTAGAGCCAACTTGCTGATGCTGATCACTTACATTTATCCTGTTTCCTCCTGTGGAATGTAGGGCTTCTTTTATGCCTACGCGTCATCATGTACGATTGTTGGCAATATGTCTCAGTTCTCTTATTGGCGAGCCCCATTCTCGACTGTTTTGTGTTGTTTTTTTCGGACTGTTAGGTCTTCTGCCATCCTGGGTTGATGGGTACCATTGCATTGCGTGGTTAGCTATGGAACTGTCACCCTTCGTGGAAAGTATGACCAATCCGCTGCCATTTCCGACGTTGAAAGGTTGAAGTTCGTTAGAAATACGGCTGAGATAGGAAATCCCTAGGATGTTACGTATGCACATGTTAACGAACTTTTCGTAAAAGTAGTGTTCGCCTTCCAACTGCTGACAGCAGGGACTCAACGTTGGAGCAGAACAGTTCCAGCTTGGCGTTTAAGTTGATTGCATTAGTTCGCCATACTTCGGGCAACATTCAGAATGCAGACTTTACTTTCCCGGTTCGACTGGTTATACAATATGTACTGGAAACTCTCTTCTTTCTCTATCAGTTGCCAAGCAATATTTTCTTCCTACCTTTCCCTCCACAACTACTTTCATTTGGTAGGGGTAGGGGTAAGTAAGGATGGTCAAGGTATTGAATTGGGATGTTAGAGTCCATCAAACTCCACCGTTACTCGTCGGCAAAGCAACATTAAGCCAATCATCAAGGAGAACAATTTTGACGAGAGAATGCAGACTTGCTGTACCTCATTTTGGATCTCGAACTACAAATGTGGGAAGAGGTTTTGCCACGCTAAAGACACAGTTTATATAATCGTTAAAAGTTTTATATAGTGCAAGTGTTTGATTTTAAGGAGGCACTGTTGTCGCATTCCAAGTGGTCCCTTACTTCCTCTAATACTTTTGAGTTCGGTTCAAAGACTCTTTGGGACGAAGCGTTTGCTCTACATGTCTTAGCTTCTGTTTGCCTTGGTCGATATCAGTGTACAGTTTGTATAGTCCAAAGACCAAATGTCTTATGAAAGATTTTCTTTGAAAATGACCGGGGATAAGCTCATCCGCCTGCGAAAGAGTCCATGCTTCGGCTTCATAAAGTAGGACTGGGATACAGAGTCTTAATTGTTCAAGATAGGGTCTAACTACTGAAATGCCTTCTTATCCCAAAGAAACAGTGATTGGCAAGAGTAATTCGTCGTTCGATTACTAATGAGAAGTGTGTGTCAAAAGTGATAGAAGAGTGAGAATGTTAACAAAGTCACTTTCTTGTGACATTTTGTCCAATTCATTGATGTCGGGTGTTTTTTCATCTTGACATCATGTACTTGGTTTTGCCCCGTACACAGACCAAACCAATTTTGGCCCCTTCTTCCTCAATACTTGGTGACAGCTTGCTGAATTTTACCAATGATGTCTTCGGCGTAGTAGTTGCAGACTCTGGTGTTAGCTTATGAGTTTAAGTATGAGTCGACGATCGTGGTTTAAACAGCAGGTACATATGTGGATGTTTCTGCTGTGCCTCGTTACGGTATCGTTTGGCTAATACCAGGTTTGTGAAAGTTTTATAAGCTCGACAGTTGGCTTCTGGTTTAAAAATTATGAAAAAGTCTCAATTCGTACGCACGGTGTTCGGTTTAGATACGAATGTCTTTTGCCATACTCTCGATTATAGCGCAACGTATAGTGCGTTGCTGTCGAAACGTAGATCTATTTATCATTAGAAACCCTCTTTTTACCCCAAATTTGGATGAAGGTAATGTGAAAGATACCCAACTTTATGGTTCGTATATGATTGTCTCCTCAAATAGGCATAAATTCAATACAGTAGACTCTTCTAGGCTATAAGATGGCCTCTAAGTACGATCATAAAGGTGCTGCCATCTGTTGATGGATCATAAAAACATTAATGAAAGTCATAAAGTATATTATTTACCTCTGAATGTTTTTCCCATTCCAGTTTCCATAATGCTTCAAAGTACATTAAAATCCAGAGACGATGGTTAAGACTTGCAATTTTATTATGCGAAGAATATCTTCTTGTTTTTTCTTTTTTATTCAAAATTCATTGTTCAAACATGATTGCTGAAGATGGTTCCTTTTCCATTAAATCCAATCATCAAAAAATTCACAACGCACAAGTCCAAGTCGGTCTTTTACATTCCTCATGTCTGTCTCACCCAAAATGACCATAACTACCTTCATATAATAAAATTAGAAAACAAAAAGAAGACATCTTCCCATGCCATATCCTACATTGGAACAATAAAACTTTAGTGCTAGCCCGCCAGTGCCATCACTTAAAATGCAGCACTGGCACTGGCACAAGAAATAAAATTGCTTAAATGACTTTCTTTCTTGGGACACGATTAAATTCTCTCCCACGGTCAACCACCATCACCCTACAATGGTCCAGAATCTCTTAACAACTTGGACATAGTCGAAATGACTTTATGACAGTAACAGTAACAGTAGTCAATGTCCACAAGAGTGTAGAACGTATAAAAATTGCTTGCAAACAACGAACAACAAAATGCATCTCTCGGTCAAGTTGTTAAAATTCGTATGTGCCGGCGCTAGTTACACAAAAGAATTGCACAGAGCATGGAATATTTTTACTGTCAAATGCGCTCGTAAAAATGACATTACAACTGCACTTCAGAGATGGAGCCACTCGTTGCGAATTCTTTGTCACAAATTATGAGGTTAATGATTCTATACGAAACACGAATTTCGAACAAACTGACAGACGAACTGTGAAAAATGATAAATGACAGTTGGAGTTTGTTTATCGGTTGGGCGTGTCAGAAATTATCCTGAACTCAGGCAATTATTCGACATTGTGTCAAATGTTGTGGAAATTACATGTATGATATGTCAAGCGTTAAGGGTGACTAGAAGGTGTCGCAATTTCAAATTGAAAATGTCATTTACCGCGTCATAGATTTATATTACTTTACAAAAGATAAATAATGCTACACTGGTCACACTGACACCAGAAAAGGTTAAAGGTATAGTTTATTACTGACCACTAAGAGACAAATTTGAATGGGAATACATATTTGGCCTAAAGAGCAAAGTTCTATGCTGAGTACCACCGAAAAGGTGGTTGTAATTAGGGTAGATGTGTATGAGGATATTCTTGAAACTTATTTATGAGTGGGATGTGTGTTAATGGACAATCTGAAGGGACTTGGGATTAATTTGTTCTCGGATGACAAAGGAGAAAGGAGTTTTGCTAAATCGGCATCATATACTGAATCTCAAAGTGCTTTTCAGGATTTGTTCTCAGTGTTTTGTGGCTTTACTGTTGAACATTATTTTGTTGATTAATGTTTGTAATTTGCTGGTCATTTGTTTGACTCACTCGTGACGTAACTTGATTCCGAAGCCTGTTAGTATGGTGGAAGGCTATGTGAAGGCCTTAATGACAATGACGAGGTAATTGACATTTGTCCTTGTAAATTGAATCTCTGAGTCCTTCCTTTTAGCTATAACTGACGCCATTGAAAGAAGTTTCACGACGAAAAAGATGGTATTGCTTATGGAAACTTTTGGAATTTAACGACCTTAGACATCTAAGCATATGGTGTTGACGTGGTGCGAATATGTCCCACATGCATGTTATCCTAGTGGCCAATACACACAGAGATGGCGTAGCGCGGGAAATGGTGACTCGTGCCACGGCAAATCCATTTCGGTGCCACGAGTGTCACGCCATATGAAGTCTCTCTACTTTATTATTTATTTCGCTCGTCTAAGTGCAACATGCGTGAGAACTGACAAATGTCTCTTCACCGTCCCATGTCTGTGTGCGTTGAACACGTCACGCCCGCTCTACGATCCTACCACACCTCCACCGCGCCCGAACCATAATTCTGTTGCGCGTGAATTGGGCCTTATATTACTCAAGGGCTACCGACTCCAAACGCTTTTGTAAGAAAGCTCACATTTTTGATTACGTAATCATATTTTGTTGTTGGTCTGAAGGGTCAGTCTTTCGAAAATAGGAGCTCCTATCTTAAATTGGGTTAGGAAGGAAAAATAACTGAAAATCCCGAAGCCCCCGCTCTTGACTGTTAACTAAAGTTGTCAAGTCTGCGGTTGTAGCGGGTCTTAGGTAGAAGTGGCAGGCTGCAAGTGCAACCTTACTCAGACCAGATAAGGTCCCTTGTGTTACCGAGTCTTAACTTACAAGTCCTTATACGGCCTATTCAATGCTTGGCCAGTAGTTTCAGTAGTTTGGTTATGTCCCTTACCACTTGTATGCGCCATTTAATGTAATGTTTACTTTTACTATTTCCTCTCTACGGGGAGGACTTCAAGACTATTCAGAACAGTATATGCTGCTGCTCTGTCAAAATGTCCCTGATTCATGGTGGTCGTGCTAAGACTTCTTCGAAACTGAAATCCTTAAATAACAGTAAGTATCTGTTCGTAGTTGTAGAGTTTAGTGCTAAGATCTGCCGCAACGTTAATATTTTGCTCACTTTTCTAACCTTAAATCGCTAACCAAGATCATCTACGCATTGTTTAAGAGAAAACACAGCTCATCTTCCCTGTTCATAGAACTCCAGAGTAGCTACTGTTTTCCCTTTGTAAGTTTATTTTTATTTTTTTTTGCTGAATATACTTGCTATTACTTGTCCTTCAACAAGGACTTTCATTCAAATTGAATTAGCTATACTTTTAGTGATTTTTTTGACACCTGAAGAATGTCAGTACTCGTCAGGCAACAGTATGCATATGTGTATTTGTTTAAAAAGTCCCATCAATCCACGTCTCAATATGTCTGGCAACAAAATCTAATTGTGAACATAAAAAAAAAAAAGAAAAGAAAACACTATTTCCAAAAATATAGGCCTACAAAATCAAAGATTTTCTTGAAAAAACATTTTTTAGGCAACAAAATAATATTTCTTTACGAAACCAAGGCGTATACGTAACATATTTTATATGGTTTTCCATAAAAGTTTTTCTTTTAGTTGATAAAAATAAAATAAAAGTTTTTACCTTGAACTTGAACGCATTAAAATGTTTAGTGGAGGCACATTTGTTTTATTTTTAGAAACAAAAATGAAGAAAATTTATTACAATGAATGTATGAGCAGGATTTTAGTGGAAAATATTAGCTACAAATTGGCGAGGTCGTTAAGATATGTTTTTGTTGATAGGTTAACAATTATCAATAATTGATTTATTTTGGTAATAAAACAAAATATGGTGATGACCGCAGCTAATAATGGTTTCTTTGTTAAGTAAGCTTCCATTATGGAAATGTCTAAAAGAATAGGTCATCTGCAGTCAAGATGAGCAAATGCCTGCAAAGTGTGCGTCATGACTAGTAGTAAACAAACTACGAGGATGAAAATTGTTGCAAAAACTATTTTCAGAGTTTTGTTTTCTGACAAGAATAGCTTAAGGCAAATGGCAGATATTTGAGAAAGTTCAAGCTTGAAGTGTTTCTTAACGCTGCGACCTTTAAAAAAATCATTTCTTGCTATTTCCCTGGTCATTGCGGCATGACAGTAAAGTTAGTTATGATCTCACATAACGAATGATTTAGGAGTCCGTATCTATTTCGATCTGTAGCACGACAATCCTGCAAAATATGCTCGGTAATTACGAACTTTGTTTCGTTTCTTAAGATGGTATGAACAGTATGCTTGTAGGTCCTTTTGTTTCTAAGAATTTTATCTCGATTTAACTGGCCTATGGGTAAGCCACAAAATGAAAAGTGATTGAGTGATGTCTTATGAGTTTGTCCGCCTGCTCGTTGTGGTTGGTAGTTACGATTTCAGATAGTTTAAGGTGAACTCAGACCAAAGGAAGTGAACGACGGATGTGCCTATAAATTGTTTTTCGTACATTTTGCCCCTAATAAAGCACAGCATGTCCATGAATGCCACTTGCACGAATTCGTCTAGTTTCCCAAATAGTCTATTTTTATGTAGCTGAAGCGATGAAGCATATTGGCGGCTACTGCCACAGACATCAACTCTGCAGAGTCAAGTTCTTTTGCCTTTTACTATAACAAATGGAATGTTTAATAATTCCCGGGTATATTATGTGTCTAATCCTAATCCTGTTCATCTGCTACCTCATTCCCTTCTTTGTCTAGGAAATATTGGACATTTTCTTTGATTATTTGGTCTCACTCTCTATTGCATAGCTGCCACAAATATTTTTGTCCGAAATGGACGTATTTTGATTGCGACAATGGCCAGTGTTGCTCTACTGATGTTGAACACTTTATTTCGAAAGACACTCCCGGACTGTCGTCAAGCATATCTTCCCGAGGAGGATTTCAACCATATTCGCCTTCTGCTGCTCGAATGTTGCTCCTGGCTGCAGCTTATGTTTTTAGGGCATAAGACATCGCATTGGAGATGAATCCTGTCTTTGCAACTTGGACGGTAAAGTGTGGTATCGTGACTGAACTTACATACATATGTAGGTACGCCCTTAAGCAGCCGTATCCTATAAGAAATTATAAATTCAGATCTTTGGTGGGATAGCTCTTGGAGAACCAGTGCTTAGCGTCTCACAATCACTAATGTTATCCTTAACACAAAAACGAGAGGGACCTACAGTTTTTAATGCCGACTCTGAACGATCGGTTGAGAAGATTTGCCATGACAAATTGTACTTTCGAAGGTTTGCCATGGGCCCTTTGTTTAACCTCTTCGAACTTGAAACCCTCCTTTAGCCCCAATCGCAAGTTGACACTCTGTATCATAGAATGTTGTCCGGAAGTCACTGTTTACTCTAAAATTTTTTGATTCTGGATAAAATAAGTCGTCTGCACGATCTTATTCTGCTGATACTTGGCATAATTCGGCCGAAAATTGAATGTCCTATTCATCTATTGGTACCTTAGTCGCTGTACACCCAAATCTAAAAGAGATTTCAATTTCTATTTCCTCCGCGAGATGACTCTGATGCAATGCAATAAAAAATTTCAATTAAAACTTACCAAACCCAATTAGACAACGTTGATGTCCACTGGGAATAGCCTCAACGTTTATTTTTCCCCACTCTCCGCCCTTAAACAAATTAAACGCAAAACAAACACACACAACAAAGAAATGAAATCTCATTCCTCTGTATTAGCATAAAAAATGAGCCCTAGCCTCAAGTTTGAGTTGCAATAAAAGTTGAAACATTCCAACGAAAAAAAAGAAACACTGCAAGTATTTATCCTTGGCTCCCCAAACACAAGATAGTGCAGCACAAATTCTCCACCATTACCAGCAATTCACACACACAAGTACATGCACATGTATAGAACCAACAGTCTTCCGTTAATCCGATGAAAATGCATAAAGTTGCTTTCCCGGTCTCGTGCCATGAATAAGTAAGGATACACATTACACATACCTCGTCGCGGGGGCTAGAGTCGGGTGCTAAAACGGGCGACGAAATTATCTTCGTATTATCAACCCTTGACGAAAAATGCCAAATAGTAGTGCAGTAATCAGCCTCACAAGTCGATGCACTCGTCATTGCCGGGTAAAGCTTGGAAATGAGAGTTACGTGGGAAACTCCTGTCTGACGAGTTGATGTGCAAGTTGGTTTGGGGGGGGGGATTGGGGTGGTTTTTGGTTTTTATTATGCATAATTTCGCTGTTGGATCATCGTACATAGAGACTGAGTGAATCGGTCGACAAACTCCACCACTACCACTACGAATGTGCCAGTAAGGGGAAGGACGACGACACACATCAACGTCGACGTCAACCTTTGCTACGAGTAGCAGCAGACCATTTACTACTACTCTTGGAGCTAAATATTTCTGTGTTCGTTTATTTTGACGGTTGGATGCGATCTGTTTCGTAAAACTGTACTGAGTTGTCTATATATACACTTGTGTGGGAATGGAAACCGCTTTTCGAGTAAACTACGTTAAGTCATTATTTAATGTGAGACGTCGAGTTGAGGAAGGCTGACGTGGCATGCCTGTGCATGTGCATTCCCTTGTGTTAAACCGATTGGGGGTGGCACGTGTTCACGTAGATATATTAGTATAAATGAATGAATGAATGCATTTCTGACTTAAAGTTGAAAGTTAAGGGAAATTTTGAAGGAAATTCAAGGAGAAATTTATCTTTTGGCGGGAAGTAGTATCATAAGCATTAGGGAGTGTCTGTAGAGAGTTCTACTGTGTGAGTTTAGAATTTTTAAACTAAGTTCTAGTTTGTATTGTCTGTAACATGATCATATCATTTTTTGATCAACTTTCCGAACCTTTCGATCTGATCCTTGAATAATAATACACAAGAAATCCCTAGACATAGAGGAAACAACATCAGAAGGCTTTGAAGCTTTTTCCTAGCTCATTGCCGCTTAAAATATATTTTTAAGAAAGTTAATGCCAACTAAAAATCTGATTTATGTCAAGTGGAACCGGCAAGATCCCGTCAGAGAAGATCCCTGTGATCAATCTTAGATCCGTCAGAGAAAATATCCACCGCAGACTTGCTGTCGGCTGCCTAGTGTTGTCTTGGATATTGTTGTCTAGGAACGGGGATACGTTGTTCGTGACTCTTATTTGAATGTCTCAATCGCAACGTCATTTGTACTTTGTACTTAGTTTTGTTATAATTTGTGCCCAACACTTACTGAACAGGCTCCCGGCCCGTGGAGGATCTCTGTCTGAGACAATTTTCCAGGTGGTGATTTTAAATGAGGGGATCCATTTGTATCCGAGGTTAGTGTCTCTCTCATAAGTGGTAAGGAAGTTACCACGACAGCATAACTCCCCCTAGGCCACTAGTACCAGGGGTCGGGTTATCCGTCGTCAATAATCCACTTCGGACATGAGGGGCTCGTCTGCCACTATCTCTTTTCCAAGACTAATTCTTGGAAATCCCTATCGTCTTACGTTCCGAATGTGTTGGAGTTTATTCGTTATTGTGTTAATACTGCTGCTTTTTTTGTCCCTTGGTCAACACTCGGGTTTATAAGATTCGCAAGTCGAGTCCGGTTAGATAGCAAGCAGTATCTGTTGGTTGCAGAATTGATGTACAGTACCAACACTGGGCATCGCCAGATTAGTGACTAGCCTATTCCTACAGCACTTAACCATGCGCAATAAAATTTGTTATTAACTGCCCTGCCGTTCCATGTAAAGTCTTGATTCTCTACTATTATATTTCAGCGCCATCTATTGATGTGAAGTGCCAAACTTCTGGTTTAGGAATGCGCTAAATAGATCTAAAGACCTTAACTTGATAACTTCATTGTTTGCAGAAAAATTATTCCTTGTCCCTACAATTTTTTAACAGTTTTCCACGAATAACAGTCTTTCTTTAAAAATGATGATCTTTGCTCGACCTTAAAACAAAATAGACTACTTATAATCCCGTAACGTACCACCATTCCCATTTGGTAAAAGTTGTAGCCTTTCATCTTCATTCATTGGACTTAAACTGCCGCGTTTGCATTTCTCCCTTATCCAAGTCGAAGCCCTAAAATAGTCCTTCTCCTCCCCTAGCAGTTGGCTCTTCAAACAAAATACTTCTTTCGTTTAATTTGCCAGCTCCTCCCTTTGCCGGGTTATAAAATGGAACAAAATAATGTGTATGTGCACTTTCACCCAACCTCCCCTCTGGTGGCAAATTACATTCACCTATACCTACCCCAACATCCTAAAAGTGTTTAAATCAAAGATATACCAACAACAAATAGGATACATTTCGTACAGCCAAGGAATAGCACACAAAGTTGAAAGTTGAATGCCTCAGCAGGATGCAACAAATATCCTTTTCTATAATTCTGATTTGCGCTCGAAGAAGCTTCCACCACTACCAGTCCTTCTTTCATGAAATTTTCTACTTCTGTTCGTGTGAATTTATTGTTCCGAGTGCGGAGAGACAGAGAAACCAGAAAAACTTTTACGATTTTGTATTTCGGGGATGGTGTTGCTTTGAACCTCCAATACGAAAACTGTTTTCCTTCCTTTAAGCTCCTCGCGGCTGGTGTTTTATAAAAATGCAGTCAATCGGATGATGGTATCGTGTGGCAGAGCAATAATTTATTGCATTCACTTGGGGAATGGTAGAGTTCTTGCAGAATTTGCAGAACCAATGCGTTTTAATAATGTCTCGGTCTGAATCCTTGGCGTTCGTATTGGGGTAGTGGTCGTGAATTTTCAACAGCCACAGGCTTAAATCTTCTCCTTCTTCTTGATAAACGCTCACACTATGCTCGATGTAAGTGTGTACTTAAGGAATTGGTTGTAGCTGGCTATGAATCTTTTTGTTTTTTTTTTTTCGATTTTATTACTGGTAAAGCTGTAATTGTGTTGATAAATAATATTTTTTGTTTCCAATATGACGCCATCGTCATAAGGTCATTGCGTAAAGCCAATGAAATTGGAATTTATGTCTCTCAATGACGAAAAGGGTATCAAGGATATGTCATTTTATAGCGAACGAAATCGAAAAAAACACACATACAACACTCAGATGGGAGAGAGATACGTATAAAAGTTTATAACCAAGACAGTTGTGGTTGGCTTTGGCTGTTTTGTTAACGCCCTTGGGTTTGATTAGGTTGAGATGCAAAGTGGCCAAGTGATTGTGCTAGTTTTTCAATTCAGCTTAAACGTATCGGCGATAAATTGTTTTAGTGTTTAGTGTCTTTGGGGAAATGTTACACGTATTTGCATTATTGGTTTGGTTGAGCATATGTGTAATCAATTGCTAGGACATCTTCGCTGTACGTGTATGTTTTAAACAGCCTTTCAGAAGCATGTCTTCGTGAAAAGTTCCAACAACATCTAACTGACTTAGAGGGGTCTTTTCGAGTTCTGGTTTTTGACAACATAATTTGCAAATATTCAAAACCAATGCATGTGAGTGGCTCTTTCTTTGTTCACCCTTAATATCTGAAATCTGTATAGTTACAGAGACATGTCTTTAAATAACCTCCACATTGATACCTCGCGTCGAAAGTTTTTTTTTTCTCGAACGCCTCAGCTTCAGTGTGGGATTCTGTTTGACCATTTAGATGATCTTGGTGACTTGCCGTTTCGGGATTCATCCATTGGAAGGAAATTTGTTGCATGGAAACAGGAGTCCTTTTAGGTGGCCTGTCCTGCGCGATAGAATAATACTGAAAAAGTTGCGGGGGAAGTAGAATCCGTATGACATTTGGTTTGCTTCTTGGGAAACCAGAAGTTTGTTGTGGCTTCTAAGTACTACGAGCTGGAAGACCTTGATATCCTTGGTATCCGTAAATTCCAGAGATTCCTATCGCTATCTAGGTAGTTTCTGAATAAATCGTATCTTTCAAGTGCGAGGTGGCACTGACTCAGCTCTTAGAACATTGTACTGCTGAGTAAGCGGGTTCAGAAACTAAAGATAGTTCAGGAATCTGAATGTAGACCCTGCTTAGAGGAAGACGTATCACCCGAACACGTACTATGTGAGTGCGTGGCTGTATGCAGGGTCAGGAAACGCTGTCTCCACAAAGAATTTCTAACACCGGAGGACATTCGTAATGCCTCGACTGGAGATATTCTCAACTTCATTAGGAAGAATAGATCTTTTAGGTCGCTGTGCCATATGCGTCTGTAGCAGAGCTTGACTAATAATAATAACAATAATAATAAGCGGGTTCAGGTTCGAATGCTAAAAAAAAAACAAAAAACTTTTCGTGGCAAACACCTTGAAAAGAGGAGCGGGTAATGCATCAATATCTCTCTAGAAACGTATATAAAATAAAAAGGTTCTCATGAGTAAACTTTTATGGATAAACTGGACCTGCTAGTGGTCGAAGTGAGTCTTAGAACATCCAACAGAAACTAAGGCGTGAAAAGGGATTTTCTAGCTCAAACTTGACAAACGTCCAATAATTTCTCATGCATTGAGGTCAGTACAGAGTGCATACTAAATGGTTCAAGGATGTATTTTTAGAAGTTATCTTATAACCCCTTAGTGGAAATCTTGTGCTAGGCACTTAGGCGTCATCTTTCTTAACTTAGTGAAAACGTCTGTCGACAGAAACTCTATAAAAAGGGTTATGTTTGCATGCATTGGTCTAGCTGTAGAGTTACATATATTGCTCCCCTGTTTTCCTGTTGGTGTCCATGGATTCCGATTCCGATACTGGCGTCGCTTTTTTGTCTTTCTCTTTAGCTCGCCCAAATTCGCTTAATATTCGTCGTTAAATTTTACAACGTCTTTAATCATTTAAACGGAAGACGACTCCTTCCTTTCGTTAACGTTCCAGATACATATGAATGCGCATCTTTAACTCGAGTTAAATAGAATAGAAAAGAATCAACACTTCACGTTCATTAGATTTTTATCGTCCTTCGGTTCGTTTTTATTTTTGGAGCCAAATACAATTTTAAGCCAGCACTGCATCACAAAAGGAACTGCAACTTCTGCGAACGCAGCATCATTTTTGTTTTTGTTCCTTTGCAACGTATCTCCTACTCAGGACTCGTTAATTTTTACGATGTCTTCTACTGTACACTGCGGACCAATAAGTCCGGATTGGGGAAGAGATACTCGATATCCACCGCACTTTCGAATGAAAAAAAAAGGTCAATAGAATGATTGAATTTTATGATTAAGTCAATTTCCCTGCCACTTCGTACAGGATAAAGGACACACAGATAGTACATCCTGGAATACTCGTACTCGTAAACCGATTGAATGTGCTAGACTTGTGTGTATTGTATTGCGTTACTTTTTAACGTGACAACTATCTGGAGCACGTATCTCTGACCCCATTGACTTGGCAAGGTTCCTTGGAAAATGTGAAATAAAAATCTCTTTTATCTGTTTTAGTATCTTATGCAATTTTTCGGTGGTTTTCATGGATACAAGTTTGTGCGACTGCATATGGAAGGACCACTTGCTCATGCATGCGATGAATATGAAGTGTTTGCTGCTATGCAGCCCTGCCTTATGCTAGCTGTTGCTTAAGGTTGTAAACGTGCCAACAGAATGCATCGAAAGATGTTAAGTAGAAGATTAAATTTTTTTTTATTTATTTACAAGACAAAGGAAGCGGAGGGTGGTCCGTTTTGTTTAAAGGACGATTGCAAGCAAGATTTATCGCTGATATTTTACAATTTCTGACTACAAATGTCTGGTTGGTCCTGTTTGGAAATGTTGCAGGGTTCAGCAAGTAAACTGCACAAAGGGAATGCTAAAAGCATTTTCCCATTAATTAGGAGCGACCCAAAGGAAGGTATGAAATCTTCTAATGAATGTTTCGCCTTTCCTAAAGTCAAGACACTATTTCTCATATTTTTCCTTATTCAACATGCTACCAGCTCTTAGTTTTGGTCTTAGTTTCAGCTGTAGTTATGATATTTTTGCTTAAAAAAAAGGACGAAAAGGACGAAACAAAATAAATAAGTAGCTATACACGCCATCTCCATTTGCACTTTATTAAAATCAACCCCCGCGCTGTCCTACGTGAAAGCATTTTCCATTTGACTCCGACAGAGAGAAAGAGTGAGATAAGAGATATTAGTTACATAGGACACAGTTGTAGTGAAGTGAAGTGCAGTGTGTTGCAAGGATCATGTCGTTCCTCATTCATTTTGTTTCATTAATTCAATGTATGTACGTATAAAAATGTCGGCTGGCAGTTGGGGTTGGTGAAATATTTATAGTACAATCCTAAAGAGTCCTCTTTTCGTAAAAAAAAGTAAACAACATAAACGACGAAGGATATTTTAATCCTTGGCAAATGGATATTTCATTTGGTGAAACATGCGATGACTTATGATGATGAATGAATTCTACGCGATAACGTGAACACCTAGGCGAGGACGATGGCTTTTCTATGTTGGAGGTAACTCTGAACAGTGTATTAATTATTTCTAGGAATTTATTTCAGTCTTGTCAAGGAATCTGATAAGGGGTGTGTAGACAAATGGGATGGAGTGGTTGGTTAACTTATTCTCTTTAATCAACATAAGTCGCAGATCTTGAGAATATTTTGTAAGAAGCTCAATGAACCTTGGAATCAATCTTTCAGGGAAGTTGCTGATTGACAAAAAACACGCAGACTTCTTGACCTGAAAAGTTTCCGTGTTTTATTTTAAAGCGAAAGACGTACTTGGGCTTAAAATTGATAAAAAGGTGGTGGGTGTAGATTTGAAATTCCCGGACCTTCGAGATTTGCCATAGAATGAATATCTGACCGGTGGTGGACTTTCGTGGTCACACTGATATGGACCAATCAGGTGGTTAACAAAACCCTATACATGACGCAATTTAGACGGCCTGTTTTGTTGAGTATCGGATAAAAAATGCTTATGTTCCATTGTGTTGAAAAAAGAAAACGAATCGAAGCTACACTTAGACAAGAGTAGGTCCTTTGTGGTGCCACACGGGTTTGAGCTTTAAATTTCGTTTAGATTGTGGAAAAAGCTCGCTCCTAAACGTGATCCTCTTTAAGCTGAGAGCGCTGAACACGTACAAAGAAGGTGGAGAATCGTCCTTTCTCCTCGTTCATACAGCTTCTGAAAAAATCATTGCAATGTCCCATGATAGAACCCACTGTGATGCTTATAAGCAGCCTTTTCTGTCTGATTAGACAGTGAGAGCGTTTGTGATGAAGCGTCTGTTTTGAGTAGCGAGCCTGCAAGTTTTCCCTTTTCCGCCAGAATCAATAGAATAGTATCATGGCGGGCAACTTTGTCGGCCACACAGTAACTTTTTATGTCCTTATACCTTGGCAGTCACATGAGGTAAATTTTAAATTGTTCAACTATCTTTCTAAGATATAAGCGGCAATTTAGGGCGGTTTTTGAGTCGAAGGTGACAGATTCCACGAAATTGAATGCAGTTTAACTATCGGTATCGTCAGCCACGATAGGCCTTCTTGATTGCCATAATCTCGGCTTTGTTACAGTTGTTGGGCAAAGGGAAGGAGACGTTTATGTTCAAGTCCACCCACTCCCGATATTTCTATGTTAGGTTCAAAACTTTTCAAACAACCGTCGCATACATACATAAGTCGCTTGAAGTTTACATTGTAATGTTTTTTTAAATTTCTCCTTTAATCTGCTGAGCAAAGTAACTAAACAGTAGGAAACTACAAAACAGCAATTTCCTAAAACCGTGTCCATCAGCAGAAGCCACGGGAAAAGTTTCTTTAGTTTGAAGTTGTACCTTTTTTTTTCTTCCAAATAAAGGTACACACCTTCAATTGCATGTGGACGACTCCACTTTATTTATATTGACAAGCAACACCTTCTTAATTGTTCTTCTCAGCGATTAGCAGGAAAAGTTTTTTAAGTAATTTCCAAACGTCTGTTCTAAGATTGTTTAAGTTTCTTCCAATTGGTTTCCCACAAAAGCCAACGAATATTCTCACTCTAACTCTTTGATTGCAACATGGAAAAGTTCTTGTTTTCCATTTATATAGTGTATATAGTGTTGCAGTCAAACACTAAACAAGAGAAATAAAAACAAAACCAAGGAACAAGAAAAACTACACGAAAGAAATTGAGTATACCAACTACGAGTAGAAGGATATTTTTACGAGGTCGTAAAATCTACCAGACACGCCATTAAAATTTACTTTCCATGATGGAAAACTATTGATTTTTTTTTTTAGTTTTATGCTCTTGTCATATACTACTTTGAATAAATTAATATTCACAAAAGATAGACAAAAAAACTGTGCAACAATGAATAAATAGTTTTACATGAGTCTTTTCCTTTTAAATGGCCGATTGCAATCGTTTTGTTGCTACTGTCACGCGAACTGTCAATTATTATTCAAATTTTCTTTTCTTTGTACGAAAAAAATGTCAAAAAATGTCAATAAACCCAAAATCTAAGAACTTCAGGGTTTATTGCTGACCATTAAAAATCGATTAGGTAAAGGATGCGTTAATTAGTCCCTTCTATCGTTCGTTGGGTAAGGAAAAACTCACGAAAGTCGACGACGACGACGAAGACGACGCGAACAAAGTGTCAAAATTGGAATGGGGGTTTTTTGAATAAATGATTTTTCTTATAGGGCGAACACAAAAGTGTTTAAATATTTAAACATAAAGGAAGCACTGTGGGTGGCTGGTTCATTTCCAAAAATTACACCACTTATGGTACATAGAATGGATGTTGGGCGGCAAATGAAAGGAGGCTCGTCGACACAAAAAAGGACACGATTTTGTCAAGTGGGAAATTGTAGCATGAATTGTAGGAATGATGGGGGTGTACATTGTGTACAAGGCCGTAATTACATTGCTGTGATGCTGTGTCACAAAATGAATGGACCCATTTCGTTTCTGTATTCAATTATTTTCACATGACATAAGTAAGTGAAAAGGTTGTTCACTTCAAAAGGACCAAGCAAGTGGTGACAAGTTAAGGAATATCTTTGTTATATGCTGATTTGATGAAAGTAGAACCTTTAAAATTTATGAGGGATTTTCGTGCATTAAAATTGCTTATGGTTGGGAATTCGTGAAAGGAAAACCTTTAAACAGACAAATGCAGCTTTAAGGAGAGAAAACTTATTTGAAAACATTTTTCAAAACTTTATTCATCGGGACAAAAAATTACCCACACAAAGGATGTCAGTTTTTGCCCGTCATTTAACGCAAGCTTGCATAGTCACATCTTATCGTTGCCATTTGAAGTGAAATGCACAAGAGTTCTAGAATTCTGTACCAAATCATGCATTTCCCTCGAATTGACAATTTCCAATGTGAATACGAATGTCCTGTGTGTGGTGCGGGTAGAATATTTCTGCACACATCTCAAGACAGCTTAAGGTTTCAGACGGCAAATTGCCACTGCATTCATTTAGTTTTTTTTTTCTTTCAAGCTCTGATAACGGGCTTTAGCAGGACAAAAAAAAAAAAGAAGAGAATAAATATTTTTTCACGCGAGATATTTTTTTCTTCTGTTCCTTGTGCTCCTTATGCTCCTTCAGTCATCGCATTAGATCGACCGATTCTCTAATTTAATGAAAATTTTCCACTTCGCCGAGAAATGAAAATGGTCTTGCATTTGAATTTAGTATCGTTGCATACAATGGTTGCAGTGTTGGAGGTTTAGTCCTAGACAAAACCAACTTTTTGTACAATAGATGGGAATGGTACTTGTACATGTGTCTGGTAGGTATAGAGTTTAAAGAAGAAAAAATTTCACAGAGTGAGTAAAGACGGCTTTTGCATCAACTTGCAACTTTTTCGAATATCACTTGCCAAATTAAATGCACCTTACCTCGAGATGAAATTCGGGATCTCAAAGAATCTCGGCACATAAACATGAAACCTCATATGTTGATAAAGGCACTGTAGAACCACCAAAAATCCCCATGGCCCACCAAAGTTAAGATCTGCAACAAATTCGAAAACATAGAAGCACCTAGTTGCATCGGGAAAAAAAAAACGAAACCTAAAACTGACGTTGCGCACAGAATCTCATCTAATACAACTTTGAGGTAATTATACGGGCTTTGTCTACCTAAGAACGCTCCGCTAAGAACGCAATTGAGTAGCAAAGCCTTCTTGCTCAACTAAAGTCAATGCAAGATGCTAATCATTCCAGTCCTGCCCTATGGCGCGGAGGAAAGTGCTTTGACAAGAATGAATTTGCCGTCTGCATAGATGGTAATCAACGCTGAGATCAAAAGCAAAACTCTTGCCAATCGTTTTTTTTTTTTTTTTTTGCTCAGTAAGCAGACGATCACAAGAGTCTTCGAATGGGCTCCGAATGGCACACAAGAGAAATACCAGGACTCACGTGATGCGCGCAAATGAAAAGGCTGCCTAGAGATGATGGTTTGTTAAGACCTAAGACTGTAGCGTCATCATTAGTAAGACCGCCGAAGTGTGAGATAATCCGTTATTTTGATGCACTTTCTTTCATTTTAAATGCAGTCGTGGTTTTGCACTTTTTGCCTTTAGCTTTTCAAGTAAAGATTCATAGGTACCCCATTTTTGTTCTGCCTTATTGAAGAAAGTCGATGAATAAAATATAGTCCAGGTCTTCTTTTTGGAGCAGGTTCAGCCTTTGCAATCGAATGTTTTGACTTTTCCTATCTTAGGAGTGCAGTGCGATTTTTTACGAAAACATTGCAAACGACTGTCAAACAAAAACTAAGGGGTCAAAATGGCTGACATTTTCCGAGGTATCTTTCAAAGCATGAATAGTTCATGATACTAGAAAAGTTTTGTGGAGTAATGCCACCCTTAGATTGACGAACATTCTAGTATGTAGTGGGTTTGGCAGCACAAACAACGTGAAGTAAAGACGGAGATCTTTCTCATTTGGACTACTCTTTTGGCAATTTTGATTTAAAAAATTCAACATAACCCCAAATAATGACACTATCTAATGTTCGCACTAACTACAAAGTTAAAGTCATAACAGAAAGAAAAAACGTAATGAGTGCTGCCAAATTTGATGCGTTTTTCTGTTAAAAAAAAAAAAAATAAATCATCGTTATGTATTATTGGTAAAACTAATAAACTTAGCCACCAAAACCATTAAATTGAAGTTAATTTCAATTCAAATAAAAAAATTACATGCACATTAAATTATTACTTTTTCAGATGACTGACTGAAATTAACTACCATGAAATGGGAACCAAAAAGAACAGAAAAAAAAGGAAAAAATATAGAAAACTACGAATCTCCATTATTATATCATATCGTCAAAAGTTCCCATTGCCAAGCACGAGTCTTTTATACTTTTGACGCGTTCTATGTGAATGTGAAACGAAGAATTTCACACCCTTTCGCCATTACACGGGAATTGTCGCAACATACTGCAGCGCTTTTCCGACTTTTGCAATTCAACTCAATTTATTCGATCGTAAAAAACTTCAACTCATTTAGACAAGACGCGCTTCTGACTGAACCTGGTTATCTGACAATTTTTCCACACAGTTGAAACGATATGACTATGAGCATAAAAATGCGACGGGCCATGACAACGACCACCCGTTGTGAGGGGGTTGTATTCTAGTGTGTGCGATTGTCAGTATAGCTTTACTAGCGTCACAAGCGTCACCACCAACGGCGGCGGTGAAAATGTCAAAAGATTCCTACGGAGTATACATTTCATTTGCAGATATCATTCTGTCATTTAATAATATCAAAAGGAAAAAAAAAAAAAAGATTTCATTCTTCTATGTGTGTGCTGTGTGCAGCAGGTCCTTCTTACATCACACACATGTCATAGGTGAATGCACCCATTGCCACCATCATCGTCTTAGGACGAAGACTAAAACGATGGCAATGGAGAAGCATCATCACATCAAACTTTTTCCAAGAAAACCAAAATGAAAATGGGGAAAGATCTAGGAAGGTATGTCCTAAAGTTACACCGTATATCCTGGCCGAATGGGAGACTGGGTTGGTTATTCCATTCGGTGGGTGGTTTCTTTCGTTTTGTTCTATTCACCACCCATCTTGCAACCGCGCATTATCCTCTTCCTTCGGGCGGAAGGATAGAAAGGATTTGCTAGTTGACTGGCTCTCAGTGGCTGGCTGGTTGTCTGTCTTGGCTTGACTGCATGAATTGACGGCTCTTTTTGCATTCAGTTGCAGTGAAGTAGAAAGCGCGCGCGATGTCTTAGAGATGTTTGCCTTAATCCCATTACTGGGATTCGTTTCAGTTAAAGCAGCATCCATGCTATGCTACTGAGGCTGGTGTAACAAACGAAAGGATAAACGACGAAGGATGGAGGCGAAGAAACGCATAATCGTTGCAATGTCTTGTGGAAGTGGTTTTTTTTTTTAAGTCATGCTCGAGGAAGAATTTTTGGTTTTTCTTTGTGGACGTTATTTTTCGGAATCTTTTTTTTTTTTTTCACTCTTTCGTAGCTTTTTGTTGATTGTGTTGGGTTAGATTGAGTTAACAGATTTGCTTAAGAGAGTTTTTTTTTTTCGTTTGAATTTATGTTTGGCGGGAGTTTTTTTGTGGGGATTTCTTTCAAAAGAACAACATTGTAAGCGGATATTTATTCTCATCGCAGGTTTGGGAAGAGAAAGCTTGAAGATGATTTGTAAGAGGACATGGTTTGTTAGAGAAAGTTCTGGTTACATTACACTTTGGCTTTTCCTAACAATTCTTTTACTAAGTTGAGTTTTTTAAAGAACTTCTTCTCAATGAAATCGGAATCTCCAATACTATTTTATAGCCTCGATTGAAAGCCCTTACCTTACACTTACACCGCTTTGATGCCGGCAGAAGAGTATCGCTGCTCAACAGTTTAACTATGGTCTCTTCCCTTCTTGAAGCTTGGCATTTTTGTATGTCCGAAGAACGACTCAAATGTCTAGCTAGCTTGGACTAGACTGACTTTTTATTACAAAACAAAAATTGTGGATCCAACGCGAAACCTTGTCGAAAACCACTATGGGGCTTAATATCAACTTATTGTTGTCCAGGTACCTAGCACAGTTTCAAGTAGACTAAGGGAAGGGAAAAGTTACATCCCTTTTTGATGTTTGCGATTTTCTGAGACTTTAAGGTCAAACTTCGAGTAGGTTTTTTGTGTTTTCTTTAAAAAGACCTGAAATGCACTACATCTATTACTATTTTCATGCAATTGCTTTTTCCTTCAGAGAGATCTTTTCTGCCACTCAAGGAGCTCACGAGCAGCTCTTGTCCGATCGTTGTATGAAGCACGAGCTCTGTGTGCATCTTGGTTTGTTGCTGGCATTCTTTGTTGAATCAGGTGGCTTGATATAGTTACGATATACCTTGAAGATCATAGGCGACATCTGTAGATTATTTGACGTCATACCTGGGACACTGCTCATATGTTATGTCCAGGAGTTCATAGGAGCCCTTTGGCTGCCATAAGACTGAGATCGAGATCTGGCTTTTTGTGTGTCGCAGAAGGACGTTCGGACATATAAGGTTGAATAGAGCTTAAATCTAGTTTAGCTGGTTATCCAACAGTGACGTCATCCTTCCTTGGGACTTGCTTTTGGTTTGAGTCACGGCCCGAATCTGAATACCAGATCCTTGGTTGAACCCATAGGACCAGGGGCTGGGTACTTTGATGCTAGTAACAAATTTCAGTGGTAGGAGAGTTGTTGTTGGCTCATTAAGGTATTATTCGGCACCAATACCCTAACCCTAAAAATCCTGAAAATACTTATTGATCTAAATTCTCAATATGTCTGATCAGCCCATATGCCCTAGCCTTAACTGTTAATACCACTGTTGATTCCGTCAACAGGACTGCTTAAGGTAAGAATGTATCATTTATTTACTAAGCATCACAGTGGCATTCGAATCCCTTCCGGTTAAATCTCTTCAGGTCTGCCCACCGAATTAATAGGCAGAATCGTTCATTTTTAATTAGGGATTCCACCCAAAAAACATTCAATATTCGGTTCGCATTCCCTCGTGGGATAAAGTTACGTGCATAGGTTTCAAATTCCCATACAAAACTCCCACCGATTGGCAGCATATTCTTCATATATGGATTGCCGACATTGAATACTTCTGCAATCCTAACCGATTCTTGAAATTGATTAATTTTTCCATCTTTGATCGATAATTCGCATTCCTCTCTCCTCTGACGACATGACACATCATCCAAACCGCGGAAGGCTTATTCCAATGAAATTTCAATTGAAATATAAAATTACTATTTGTCTTGTGTAATTCGATGGAGACTCATCCGAAACCATTTGAAATATTTATCTAGCTGCAGAGCGTGTTTCCCTTGGCGAACGCACGTGCTTTTATGAGGCGTTATTCATCCACTTACTGGTGTACATTCTGGAACAAGGACTTTACCTTTTTCATGCTAATGGCAGAAATCAGGATGTGCTGGTATATATTTTATGTTTGTGGTATGACAGTGTGGTCCACCCACAAAATGATGGTCCATTGGCATTCCAAAGGTACAAACGTGACACAGGCCTGCTTACGCAACTGGGTGGTGGTAATATAAATTTTTTTTTTGTTTTTCCTCTCAGTCATGCGGAAATATGTCCTTGGGCGTTATTTTCTAGGCCTCACTTCGGATACCGAGAGGTTTTCGAGTTATTTCCTTGGTTGTGTTCAATGTTATTTCCCCCTTGTGTTGTGTGATTAATTTTCTTTCCCTGATGGGATTTTCTGGGGCAAGTGAAACCATTTAAATGAGATTTTATTTGAAAAATTGGTTTTCGTTAACCTGGAATTTTTAACCAAAGCGAAGTGGGTTTACAAAAAGGTGTTTGTTGTTAACAGACTTCAAAATGAGGAAAACATAGACGTGTTTGAACATTTTTCAAAAGTTTAAGAAAGACAACTTAAGAGTTTAAAAGTGAAAGAAGTATTCGCAATTCGAATATTCCAAGGGTCAATGCTTTATCTAGACAACGTCAGAATTGAGTGCTGAAAATTGGATCTTAAATTCCTTTCGAGTTCTCAAAGTTGCTTGAAAAATGACCGGCAGAAATGACGTAAACTGATAACACTTTGTTGCGGCAGTAATCTTGTCTTAGGGAACATTTTGGAAAGGATTTCGTAATTTCGGACCACATTACTTGACCTGTGAGCAAATTTTCGGTAAATACATGGTATGGAATATGATCGAGTTGTAACCACTTCTTCCTGCAGATATTGTTAATGGTGTTGGTTTTGCGCTTATGTAGTTAATACTATAGTTAAAGATCAATAAAAGGTCCCTTCCAATCGTTGAAGGACTATTGTCAGCAGGGAATGACAAAAAACTAGTGATGCTCCGCCACAGCACTGGTGCACTGTTGCTTAAAATGTCCTCAACTATCTGCCTACGTTCTGAGTGTAAACCTGGCTACTTCTCCTTCTATACTTTAGAAGGCGTTCAAGTTCTGTGTGAATTTTGGCGTCACCGATCCAAATGCTTCTACCTTCGTAAACCAATAGAATTTTGATCCCTTTTCAACTGAGTTCACCATCTAAGGTGAGATCTTTTTCTACTGCATTGTTCTTTCGGTATGGAGTCATAAATTCTTTGGGCTAAGTATCTTACATAGACGCTGAATCTTGAAAGTTTTTAATAGGTATGTGTCGCTGCATGAACCTCATGGTAGGTAGAAGTGGTTCAATCTGGTGAACCTTCCAGAGACACAAGTAGCGCAGATTCACTGTTTTGATACCACAACTCACGTGATCTGGATGTTGATGGGCGTAGCTTAGAACCTCCCCTCCTTCACTCTTTTGAAGCCACGGGTATTCAGCCACGGGTGCTTTCTTTGATAATGCCCATGATTCTGCTAGACGATACTGCAGGATTCTGATGATACTGCTTTGAATATCCAACTTCAGCAGGCTTATTGGATCCCGACCTCGAAGTGTTGGCTTTCATCACCAAATGCCCATCTTCGGTTTTACGTCAATGCTTCCTGGTTCTTCTCTAAAGTTGGGAGCGCCACCATTGCAACCACGTCTTTTCTCTTTTGTTCGTAGCTGTTTCGAGCAATATAGTTTTAAAGGCAACGTACTTTAAAGCGTGTGCTTATTTACAATACATCAAATCTTTCTTTAGCAGTACCTAGGGAAATCGAGGACAAAAAAGGTGGCATTTTTGAATGTTCTCACTGCTGTATTGAGCTATAAAATTGGCAAAGACTTTGTCGGTCTTCTTACATTAAAAATGGGCAAAATATGTCCTTGTAGCAACCCGGCTGCTCGGAATTTCTATGTCTGTCTTCAATCTGGTTGACGATTTCTTGTTTCAGGAATCTCCAGGTTCCTTCACAAATATCTGATTATGATCATGTGAAAAGCTTGTACATATATTTGTATCGACTGTATGTATGTATATTTGGCACGGCAGCTCATGGAGAGCCAAGGCCTAGCTTCTCACAACAATTCATGTTGTGCGTGTTATATTCTTCGCACGAATGGAAGGGACCTACAGTTTAATGCCGACTCCGAACGGCGAATTGAGAAGCTTTTCATGACAGATTGTACTCTTGCAGGTTTGTCATTCCTGCGAAGAGGTGGTGCGCGAAAAAACTTTTGGTGGTTTTTTGAGAATCGAACCTGTGTCTCTCGCTTAGCAGTCCAACGCACTAACCACTAAGCCACGGCGACCACTATCGACTGTATTTCGATCGAAATCAATTAGGCACACTATGCTTTTTGACTATTCTGCCAGAGATATCCTCCTTTTTTAAGGGTGCGACACATAGGTCTTGCCGAAGAGCCTCTAAAAGCATTTAGGTTGTTTCCAGTCTCTTGACTTTAACATAGAATCTCTGAATGTTTCTTCGATGACTTGTCCTCGACCGTTTCACTGCACTGTTGCAAAGCAGCAAAGACCTATTCTAAATGCTTAAACTTTGCAACCCCACACAGAAAATAATTATAACTCCATTCCAAGTATTCAACTTAATATCTATTAAATTTAACATGCGCTCATACCGTTAATCTTAATGACTTCACCAAAAATTACAACGAAAATCCAAAACAATAAATTATCCCGTCATGGCTGCAGTTCTCGTTTATTTCGAAGGCGGTACCATCCTACCACTGCTTGTCGACTTCATTACAAGCATTAATGCAAACTTTAATTAAGTCAATCTAATCCGAATGATGAAACGGGTTGCGGAAGGGCGAATGATTTAGCTTTATGCCAAAACCAGGAGCTGAAATGGATGGGCGAAGTGAGAACGTGTTGCCACACAAAGATTAAGTCTTCTCCTCTAAGTCTATCCCGAAAAGAAAATTCGATTCTCGCGAACCAGGTAAATTGTTCAAGATGAAAAGTACTTTCATAGAGAGAGCGAGAGAGAGATGAAAAAAAATGGTGTCCTATTACATGGCTCATTTGTTAAGGATGTGGATTCTACTCCACATCGCCTTGTTTCAGCTTGGGAATTCGAAAAGTTACGTATACGCCATAGTGTGCAAATGAACTAACTTAACGAGTTACCATTTTCAACGTTAAGTTGTTCTGCGCTTTGCTGTTCAATGATTTTAGAAGAAGGAAAACTTTGTCCAGGAAAATATTCCCATCACTGATTCCCGAAGGAAGATGAGAAGAATTTTATTTAATTAATGCATTTCGTGGTGAAGAAGTTTTTCAGTTAATAGGTTTCCCCTTCCTCTGTTTTTTTTTTTCGTACTCTCTGCTTCTTTCACTTAAACGAGATAATTTACATGCAAGTTATTTTAGATTTAATTTTATTACCAAAGGATTACATGAGAAAATGACGGTAATTAATCGGTTCTCAACCCTCATTGATGGAATTTTGACCTGTCTTTGGTGGAAATGAGAATTTTGAAATGGAATCATTAGTAAAGTGCAGTAGAGAGGGAATCAGATCTGGTAAATACGGGTTGTTCTTAGACAGAGGTGCCAATCCTGATCTTTTTTATGACTTTTCTTGTTGTCGCGTTAGAAAGGGTCCCAAAAATGACCAATGGTCAATGGAGTCAACGAGTTGGTCTCACGATAAATGAGGTTAAAACAAAGTATATGCTGCCTACCAAAAACCGATCCGTCGAACACCGTCTAGGTGAAAACCTAACAATTGACAGCTATAATTTTGAGGTAGTGAAGGAGTTTACCTACCTCGGGGCAAACAAAAACTCCACAAATGACACCCTAGTGGAGATTCGACGGCAGCGGTTGCCTATGGTTATCCGGTTTGTACAAACAACTAGGGTCCAAACTCCTAACCCGAAGGACCAAAATCTTGCTCTACAAAACCCTGATCTTGCCAGTCCTGCTTTATGGAGCTGAATGCTGGACGATAAGTAAGACAGCGGATCAGATCTTGGGATCCTTGGAAAGAAAAATCCTACGTCGAATTTTTGGTCCAGCCTGCGAGGAGGGCGAATGGAGGAGAATATATAACCGCGAACTCTACGAGCTGTACAAAGATGTGGATGTAGTCCGGAAGGCAAAAATCCGTCGACTGCAATGGCTCGGCCACATCGAGCGAATGGACGAGAATGCTCCAGCTAAGAGGATCTTCGAATCCCAGCCACCTGGTTCACGAAGAAGAGGAAGACCGAACCTCCGGTTTAAAGACCAGGCAATCGCGGACGCCAGAAGCCTTGGTCTAGTAAATTGGAAGCAGCGTGCCCGGGACCGTAAAGGATGGAAAGCGGAATTAGTGCAGGCTCAGACCCTCCAAGGGTCGCTGGCCTGATAAGTAAGTAATGGTCAATGGAACACTTTGTATTCAGCATTCTGCGACACATTCATATGTAAATCTTCTAAGCCTTCCACAGGCATACAACTTTCTTCAAGCATAGGGTGTTAGTGCAGTCTTTCCAAAACAGATCTCAAGTTTTTTAAGTAAATTTTCAGTACAGGTTGTATACATCGAATGTAGGTACCTCTCCTTCTTCTCAACTCATGCTGCTGGGGGACATCAGCTTAGTTCTCTCTGCTACTTCTCCGCTTTCAACAATTCAACACCTTGAAAACCCAGTGCTGTCGCTTGTCCCTAAAGCAGTACCCCAACCCCAACGTAGCCATACTTGAGAAGACGAATGCTTTGTCAGTTCCAAGCTTGCAAGCAAACCCAGATCTTCGTTGAAAGTAGCAAATCACAGATACTGCCAAAGGTGGTGGTAGATGCCTCTGGACGCGCTATTTTCGCGATTTTCGGTTGACGAAGAGCACAAAATTGGACGTCACCTCATCAGTTGGGTTCTCAAAAACCAAGAAGAGGTACTTTGACGCACGTTGTAAACAAACAAATTTTTCGAATTCGGGACACAGAGTATTCTGAAGTGATTTATTAGAAACCGATGTATAGCTATTCTCGACAATCCACTGTTTTGTGGAGAAGATTCGACACCCTCCCACTTTTTTTTGTGGGGTTTATACCAGCAAAAACAAAATTCCCACCGAGATTCATAACCTATTCAGTCAAATTCATGTCTCTGATCCTAGGATCGGTTCTGGACTTACAACGGGCTGCCGGCTTGTGGAGAATTCCTGCCTCTTAGACAATTTTTTCTAATTATCTGGATTGAAAGCTTCTTTATCTTAAAATCTATAAATGGATGCAGCTAAATCTCCCCGAAAATGTGCTTCTTGTAGCACAAACTTCATTACTTCCATGAAGAAATATTGCGTGTTCTCCAACTGCCTTCTTGACTTATATTAGAAGTTCTCATGTGAATGAAACAAGTCTAAATACTTGCAAACTCTCAAAATAGAAGCGTTATTCCACCTCATAACAAAGTATACCACACGTGTTATATCACACACAGTTTAGGTAACTGTCTGCCAATCCTTCTCTGTCATATTTCTTTTTGTTTTGCCTGCAATAAGCAAGCAACTACGCCACAGGAAATCAAAGCCAATAGCTCCTTAAGACCCCTCCTCAAGAGAACAGCGATATCTTCTGCTATTGATTCCCAATAAAAGCCATTAACTTGAAAAACTCGCAAAAATAAATCCTTTCCTACCGTTTACCGCTTTCGAGTGTGTCCTTCGAATCCTTTTTTATGCGAATCACGTTCCACCACATTGGCATAACATGAACCCAAAACAGAAGACAAAAAAATAAAGAAGAAGAATGAAACAACTATCGACAACTATGGGTTAAAGCAAATACCGCCTGCCAGGTTGACACAGCCTCATTCGGGATCCATAAAGGACTAGAAATAATACTTCCCTTAACTCAGTACATATTCGCTCTGTGTGTGCTTCTGTTCCGTGTGAATTCTGTTAAGGATAACATTAAGTCACAGCGGGTGGTGGTTTCTAAATTTCCATAACTTCAAGACGATGCGCTGTTTCATATTCAATAAAGGACTGGGGTAGGTTATGATAATGCTCAGTTACATCAATCACGCGTCATTCGTCCTCTGTTCACCTGGAAAATAATTCTAGTGGAAAATTTGCATATCCAGCCAATAAAAAAAAAATCCCGAATGCAATTTGCAGTAAAATGCATGGATGCATGTGGAATCCAATTTTCCAAGAAAGATGACAGATATCGCTTTAGTATGTTACACACTGGCTGCTGTCATTGTTTATCCGAATTCCATACGAACGTGATATCGTTTAACCCTTCCAAGACAAATCCACACAAAAAACGAAGGACGAAACAATCCACTTCGGGGAGTCTCGCTTTGTAGTATCATTCAGGGTGCAGCACTCTACCTTACGAATGCCAAACAAATCCTTGATTTATATGATGCGTTTATGTCCTCTGCTCGGTTGGGGATGTATGATACATACATAGTTGTCGATGAATCCTTCGACCAGCTACTACGTCTTCCTGTCTGACTGTCTGTGGTATAAGCTTATGTAGGATTTCGAGGATTTGCCAAATCAAACGATGTGTGATTTGTACGCGCGGTAAGGATGGATACCTCTACTACCATTCAGTTGAAAATCTATATTTGAAATATTATACCCTGTTAGACAATAAGGATTTCCTAGGATTTCTCTATTGGCTCCTTCCATTCGTTTCTCTAGTCACATACTCTCTCGTTTGTATTCATAAATCCTTGTTATTCGCACCCTCTACCCACTTCCACCGAAATGAAAGAGTAAAATTCGAGTTGAAACTCTTGTGTACATCGAATGGAAGACACTCCGTGCCGGTATCGTCCTTGAATAAAGGACAAACCAACTGGAAAAGTGTACCTACCTAGCGAGAGAAAATGGTCTTTGTGCAATGACCCCTGACCCATGATGTTGGCGTGTTTCGGAAGAAGTTTTCCTACATGCAACTCGTCGGAAGGAAGAAAGTTTTTCCTTCCTGTCGGATGGTGTGGGTACGTCTGTGGGCGAACAGCCAGTCTTCTGTGGTCGATTTAACGGGAAAAAGGAAACAAACGAAGATGAAGAACCAGAATCAACATCTTGAGTAAATGTTTGCTTTCATTTCTGATACTAGCAGTTGTCTTTATTATATCAAAATGAATACATGACTCGTGCTGTTGGGTTTTGGTTATGTCCTTTGTTGAGATTCTAGAATGTGCTGTGGATGTACTTTTGTTCTGTGAGAAGGATTGGTTAGGCTATGGGTTAAGTTGACTTTTAGTTTTCTACACAAACTGTGTGACAGGTTTGAATGAATTTGCTTAAAGGCATTGAAACTCAATTAGAAGAAAAGTTACTGAATCCTGTCACATTCGCAGGATAATTCATCATAAAACATGAATTTTCTCATCACGATGTAAGGGAAATAAAACGTCGGTAGACCTATCGTGCTCCGTTTTTGTGTTAGTCGAGGTTGTTCTTGGAATCTGACAACTTAGAGTGGATCCAGAAAGAGTGGGTCTTTTGCTCCCTCCCAGATGTCCTGCAATTCTGAAGAATTCGATTTGGTTTAGTTTATGGTAAAAGAACGCGAGAATATTTTGTTTATTCAGTCTTTGTCCCTTATTTGGTCAAACTTGCCGAAGAGAGTCATTTGATTGTTTTAGATTTGCAAGTTCTGTACAAAGTTAAATTGTTAATTCCTTTTGAATGATGTGCTTGCCCATCCCGCACAAGACTTTTAGGTCAACGAACTGGGTTGTCCTCCTTTTTGTAACCTGTCATCCAGTTTGGCTGGTGATAATGGTTATATGTATCTATCGACATCTACCAGAAGCCGATACAAAGTTGAACAAAAGATCTCCTAACAATGACCGAGGCTAAAATCTACTTTTGCTTAAGGAATTAGGGCTGTTACTAAAAGCGGTTTGGAACTTGGATCTCTAGGTAATGAGTCTACAGGGTGACCGAGTTCTACATTAAAGAAAACAAGCAGTCTGTAACTTTTCTGATTTCTAATTGAAATAAATCTGTAAACGATAGCCGATAGATCTGCATGCCAAAGAAGGTCTTAGGTATGTTCCTTGCATTTTCTATACTCTTTCACTCAAGGATTTAATTTTACCTCTCTATTCTAACTAAGCGCGACTGAGGGTATAATTCGATGGGTCCATGTTCCTTCATTAGAGAGATATCATCCTATTTGCCAGTGGTGACTGGAGCCCGTATTCTCTTAACAACACGAGGAAAAATGTTCTTTGGATCGGCCTAGGATATGTCGAGAACGTTGTACGTTTTTTGGTGCTTGTTTTCGATTGTCAGAATTTTGGGGATTGACCTTATTTATCTCCAATTGAGGTCATCAATCACAGGCTTAAAATAGATGGCAACGTCAACGTTTACATTTCTAAAGATCATTGCCAATCAAATTTAACTCCAGGAGGTCTAAGTTTATTCCATGAATTTGAATATTTTTTTTAGGATCCAAATAAACGCCCTCTGCAGGCACACTGTCCGAAGTATGTACACGCTACTTGATAAATAATCAATTACCAGATTCAATTGAATCATTATATCCCATCTGCGATTCCGGTAGTCTATCAAGGCTCAATCTGCCAATCGAATCGTGATTAATAGTGAAACTGACAAACTAATTAAAGAACCTATTTTATTGGCACACTCATCCACCACAAAAGCACACTCACACAAACACACACAATAATATCCTTTGGTATTCCTCGAAATAAAATCAACAAAACCAAAATGAAAATGAATGAGAATAACTATCGTGAAAAAAGCCATTTCAGTCAGCTTTAATGCCAGAATTAATCCTTGCCGCTTAAGGAGAATGTCTCTCAGGACATATGTGTATATGCACACATACTTTGTTCTTTATTTATTTTAGCAATTACTCGTATACTGATTTTCTATTTGTTACAAGACTTCTTAATTCTCCACGTAGGATTGAGGATCAAGGAGTACTACCAGTGGTGGTATATCTATCTAGTTTACGACCCAAAGTGTGCAATGGAAGCCTGTGCTCCTTCCTATTCTTGATATTCATGGTCATGTTTACAAAATAGCACCAGCACTGATACGGACGTTTTTATGTGTTCTCGCATTTTCATGTGTTTGGCGTAATAAATTTCACACTAGACGGAAGTTTAATCTCAAATCCAGTGGTATTTCCATTATTGCCTGTGAAGAGAAAAGAAGACATACATATGTACAATATTTTTTTTTTTTTAGACCACTTCCTTTTGGATATCGACAAAAATGCCAATGACTCTTTGGCTTTCGATTCCGGAACATTTAAATTTTCAATTATCCTCTCGAGTAGAATGAGAAAAGAAAAGAAACAGAAAGTAAGAAAGAAAAACAAAGCGAAAAAGAAAAATAATGAATTAATTGAAATACTGTGCGCGGGTGGAATAAATTTCATTGA
The DNA here is from genome assembly GCA_951813785.1 of Criorhina ranunculi. Taxonomy (NCBI): domain Eukaryota; kingdom Metazoa; phylum Arthropoda; class Insecta; order Diptera; family Syrphidae; genus Criorhina; species Criorhina ranunculi. Next base: position 23,588,344 of record OX638381.1, read on the forward strand.
AACATGAATATCCTTTCGGTGAATTTTAATCGGTTGTTTAGATTCTTTTTAAACCTCTCTTCGTGGAAGTAAAATAGGAGGTGGAAGAAAATAGGCTCAAGATTATGACGAGTAATTCCGTGAAGGGCTGTATAAATGTCTAAAATATTTTGAATTTGTTTGTTATCCTCGGTTTGGAAATACTAGATTCAAGACTTAACACGGAACAGTGTGTCAAGAAAAAATTACTGAAACTTCTTTGCCGTCAATTAGTAGTTAAGTTTCTGATCCTTATTGCTAACTCGGGGCTCTTGTCGTTTTGGTTATTCCCTTCCAAAGCAGACCATTGCCAGATCCTGTATACAAATCGCCGGATTCGAAAAATAAATCGCTAGACGTCACCAGGACCTAATGAAAAATGCGCCATTTTAGGTTAAACTGACTAACTTAGACCATTGGAAGTCCATTATGATATTACTGGATCTAAAACCACTCGGAACTTCTAATAAAGTGGAGGATGCCATTGACGTCCAAATACACTAGATAGCTAAGATCGTCACTGAAACAGCTCTCAAGGGGATCAATCTTCTATCGGACGTGGCAGGAAAAATTCATTTGAAAAGAGGTCTAGTCAGACCTATAGGACAGTGTGACGTAAAGACACCGAATTTTTGAAATCAAAGTTTCAGTGCGGTGTGGTCTGTGTTTTCGTAAGCGACGGAAGGCACAAAAATGTAGGCACTAAAAGTCTAGAGAAGTCTCCAAAAGTCGGTAAATTTAATAAATACACAAATTCATTAGTTAAAGCAGTGTCAACACACATGGAGGTTTCGGGCAACGAAAATAGAGACAAACCGCTTGCTTCTCTAGAATTGATAAAATTCCGCCTTGATACTGAACCCAGCAAAATGGCAAATTTCGATTCGATTCGATCCGGCTTAACTTGAATCTGAAAAGAACGGAAAGGCCTCTATCCATTAATAGGAAATAAAGTATAGAAGGAGTCCTCAAAGAGCATTGTTTGATGGATAGGCACGCCACTACAATGCGTGTCCCCTCCAACGATTTCTGCAACAAAAGTTGTAGAGAAGAAGAAAAGGAAGCAACTGTGACCCACCTACCTGTTGCACTTGTCCTACCCTATCAAGGCTGAGAACCCAAAACCCTGGGAAATTTTTACAAAGACGTCAGTGACCTAGTCAAACTTGATACTTACAAAATAAGAAGCTTTGTCTGTGGATGTAAATGGTTCCGCATCGACCCGTAGTATCTTCCTTAAAAAAAAAAAGGAAATCCATCATGCAAGGTTTCTCCGGTACTCTAAGTGATCACAATGAGTCTTCACTCTGGTCTAAGTGTGATCCTACATAAGTGTAGACAGTCACTTAATCTAACCAAATATGTTGTGTGGAAAAAGACGTAGTTCTACGTCAATACTTGATGATACTATCAAATATCTTCTAGCAGAAGGATCTTTTCTTTTACCACCTAAATTACTTCCCTAAAGCTTTTAATTCGTCTATTTTAAGGTCTTTGTGTGGAATTGTTTAAAAAGTTGAAAAAAAGTTCCCAATATGACTATCTTATTTAAAATGTTTGCTATCAGTTTGTTATCTTGTCTGGCTAAAACGATATCAAAGTTTGAACCTCTGCACCTGCAGACATTTTTGTGGAAATGCGCTCGTGTGGCAATAAATACCCACAACATGAGATTTGGCAGAGAAACTCAAAGTTCCTAAATCATCTAAGTGGCTTAACTCGATCACGCTTCAAAAAAATACGCATCATTATAATATTCTTAAAAACGTGCCAGACTCTACTTAAACAAACATTTTTTTTTATTTTTTATTTAAAGACATGCGAGTAGATAAACTTTTTAAGATTAGAAATCAAAATAAAGTTTGGTATTCCACAACAGAATCATTTAATTTTATTTAATGCATCAATATTTTTATTATTCCTGTTTGTTCAAGGCCAATGATTTTAGCACAGGTAATAAAAAAAAAGGCAATTATGACGTTTCCGACAGACATTCATCATGATAGGAGTGACAAAAGTCTACACAACAAAATTGTTTAAATGCCAGAACGTTTCAAATCAAAAACTCGTTGCTGCCCGCCCAATCCACTCTTAATGGAGAGACTTATCCTTTCTTTTGTTTTTTTTTTGTAACCATAACTCGTTTAAAAATTGACATTTAAAATTAAATTTGTTTACAACATCTTGTTTAACCCTTAAATTCGTGAGTTTATGGACAATTTTTTCAAACCATAATTATAAATTAAAATTTGAACGAAATTAGTCATCCGTCTGTTCATAACAAAAAAACGATGATTTTAGACTTTTTTTTTGGTTATTTTCTTAAAATACAATTTTTGATTAATCTGAAAGGTGCTTTGTTTAAGGAAAGCTTCCGTGAAATTAGAAATATCGTAAGGAAAAATGATCCTTATTGCCGTTAGCCGTGACGAAATTAATATGAAATCTTGAAGGGAAGTATAATACTTTCGTAGCTTAACTCTTGTGCTCTTTACTTCAGCCATAACGTTAAGTGTATAGGTACTATCCACTGTCTTTTGATTTTTAAAGATTTTACTTACAATCCATTTCTTCATTGGCTTTTTGGTTTTTATTTATCATACCGTCGCTCGGTTTAGACTTCTTCCTGCTTGGTTGGCTTTCCTCTAAAAGACCGCTTATGTTGTCTATGAAAAGTTTGCTTAGTGCACAAATCCTTGCTTTAAGCGTGACAGGACAGCTACAAAAGAAATGGCCAAGCTGTTCTTACGAAGTTGAGCTGCATAGGTTCCTTACCTCCCAATGGTCCGTTCAAGTTGCAAAAATGCATTGCTGTATGTGGGTCTTTAGTCTACTTTAGCTTTGGTTCCTTTTTTTTTTACAGAAAGTGTGAAACGATACTTCACTTGTAGTCTTCCTCTCTGCAAGGGATCTGCCAATCCTGGGACTGAGACGATGGAGGGAAAACTTCTCAGAAACATGAGTTTGTTTCGACATTGTTCAATCTGTTTAGGGAATAAAATCGACGAAGCTATTACCATCAAGGGGTTGCCTGACCTGACTACTCAGACACAAAAACAGGTTCATTGTACCAGCAGGTACAACCTTTTTACTGTTTTTTCTTCGTCTTTCTAAGAAAGTCAAGTAAGAGCTTCAGTGATAAGGAGCTTATGTTATAAGCACATAGGAAATGTTCCGCAGTGTCGTCGCCCTCTCCACAAGCGTCACAGACAGTGGTGTCACTTAAACCTAACACGTTTTATGATGGCGGTTGGGGATCACTTTTCAGGTTCGTAACAGCACTGATTCCACGAGTAAGCTTTAACCCCAAGGCTGATAAACTGGCTCATCAAGCTCAAGTGCAACATACAAAATGCAGTAGTTATTCCAATTAGGTTCCATTTCATTGACCCACTTCCAGTCGCAAGATACTAAAGATTTGTACGTACGTATTCTCACGAAATTTTTTTTTCCATAATTGTTAAGGTTTGCCTTGGGCGGAGTTTGTGTTCGTCCAACTACAACACATTTAGTACAAATCCATAATTTTGTGTGAAAGGAGGCAATCATCATTGGCGTTGTTTAGGTGAAAATTCTGTTAGATTCCAGCGCTTCCCCCTGACAAAGCAAATTTTTAAAGAAACGATGGCAGATTTTTTTGAAAGTCTACCTGCATTCGCACTCCTGCGTAAGGACCGCCATGTGAACAAACTATCGACGGATTGTGGGTGTTTTCAACCGAGAGAAGTTATAGACGCTTCTTTTGGAAGCTTGACCAGTATTTTCTTCCTCCGTTCATTGGAAAAGGTTTGGTGAGATGTGTCATAGGTTTAGTGTGTCAAACATTTCTACTGAGGCTTCCTTACCACATTTTTAGTATGAAAATTACATCAAAGTCTTTCCACTTTACGTATACCGAAGCTTCGATTGTAAAACTTTAAATTAATGTGCTAGCTTCATTCTCTCAAACCCCACTGTTACAAGTAAATTCAATTAAACATTAAAATTGCAAAATCCATGTTTATTTGACCGAAGAGCAGTGTTTCAAATTTCACGGAATTTGCTGATTTTGCAAAAAATCTTTTATCTTCACCTGTCGTTGTTGGCGCCGGACTTACCTGAATTGTAACCAGAAACTAAACACAATCGTATCTATTTACATCTCGGTTTCGAATGAATATAATTTTCAATAAAAAAAATTTTGTTTTTTGTTTTTATTTTCAGTATTAAGCAAGGGACAAGGTGAGACATGTCGTTATCGTTTCTTGGGAAAATGCGGTGGTTACTGTTGGATTGTGACACAAGCCACAATTGTCTACGACAAGCAAAAGCCACAAAGTGTTGTTTGCGTTAATTATGTCATAAGGTAAGTGACCAATACAAGTTACTATTACTTTTTGCAATGTTAATGAGTAATGCGCGCCTCATTTCAAAAATAAATAAATAAATTGTTTGTTCCTTTAGTAAGTATGTGAAGGGGTGCTCTTGGGTGTAGCTAAGAATTTTGATAGAAATTTTTATCCGTTAGTGTTATGCTATGACAAAGTTAAAAGAAAAAAAAAATCGCATCTTGAATAAGTTATTAGCAGGAAAACCATTAAAAGAAATGTGCACACCCACGAAATATGTTTATAACTCTTCTGTCATAATCGGGTTAGCCGTTAGTTCGACGTGAATAGATTGAAAGTTTCACTAGAAAATTAGGTCATGCGGTGAAGCTTTGAAGTCACAAATATGGTGGATGAAACTAATGGATTTTAAGTTTCTTTCAATTTTGTCTCCATAATCAACCACTTTGACTGCTAGATTGGGAGTGGTTCAAGTCACTTCTTGTACTTTTTTCTCTTTAGAGGATTCTTTCTTCTTATAAAGTCATCGAAACGCTTCGTAAAAGTGATTGCTTCATTGAACTTTCATGAATCCAAAACTCTCAAAACTCATTGTCAAATCAGTTCTCAGTTCTTGAACTGAGCCGGAAGGCTCCAACTCTGGCTAACCAGAATTTGTGGGGGCTCTTACTAATCTGGCGGAGATCGAAAAACTACTGCAATCTAAAAAAAGCGAGACTTCCTTACAAGTGGAAAAATATTGCGATCGCTGACAAGACCGACGCCATGTAGGAGCCTCCTAATCGTGTTTGCGGATGAGATGGCAATAATTGTTTGGGAGACGAATCCTTTACCGACGTCTTTTGCTTGCTTCTAGCTACAGTGGACAGTCGCACAAGATGTGCCCTGCAATATCTAGATCTCTTTGGTTCTTTCCTACAACTTCCTTGCACCCACTTTGTGTACGGACATTATAAGAGTAGTTGTTGAATGCACATGCATTTATAAAGGACAAAGGGACCCCAGTCCCGATTCCTTTCGAGTTCACTGTAAAAGCCACCACAAAGAGGTTGTGGAACTTGGCGAATTTTTCTAAAATATTCCCTCAAGAACTACAAGCGTCAACCTTGATGGGAACAACCTTAAATGGATTCGTTTTGTAGATTCTGTCCTGATCATAACCTTGAAAGTCCTGTGTAATTCAAGAATATCTATTAGAAAAAACAGTTCGATGACATGTGGCTTTAATCTAGAAGCTAGTGATTATTTCTTGTGAGTTCTCACACTCAGCACGTGTTCTTGAGGAGTTTAGATACACTTAGGTCTACGTAACAGTCATCTTTTAGCAGAGGCTCAGGCTCAACTTTCTTCCCAATACGAACTTTAATGTTCACCCTTAAATGTCGACCCCCTATCTATCAAATTACCACCTCAAATGAGGACTGACTGATGTCAGTTTTTCATGTGATTATTATTACTGTCAAAGAACTCCTCCTTGCTGAAGTAAATCTTTTCCCACTTCGTGTGCACCTCAGCCCTTAAGGGATCCAATCATTTATTTAAAGAAATACCACAACACAATTTCAAATCGATCTTAATGCCTTTAAATGAGAATCCTGCTAAGTACAAACACAATGGAAAGTTCGTTACCATAAGGATATGGATAATCAGAAATATCTATCTCAAGGATGTTTACCGCAAAGTGAGTGGGTAGGTAGATCTGTCATCATTGTTTAACGGATGTAATTGAGAATGATGGCGGTGAAAAAGAATCCATTTATTAGAGGGGATGCAATTCCATTTAAATTCCACCTTCATCCTCCGCGGAGCTTATGCCATTTGTAAATATTTAAAGAACTGCTTTCACGTGTTCCGCTCATTTTATACTTAGGGGTTGCGTTTGAAAAATGTTAATGCAAAGTTAAAACGCCTTGTACGTTCCATGAACACATGCGTAATCTCTCTTCTCCCTTAGTCTCGGTTAATTTATGAACTTTTTTCCAATAAACGTATGTTTCCCCCGCTAATTGGTTCCCCAAACTCAACCTACGGGAAGAAAAATAGAATTATTACTCGATATTGCATCCCCGTTTTTGACCACACGTGCGTTAATATATAATTGTACACATGAGGGCGTAAATCACGCCAATAACTACACCCCTAGTCTCGATTTTCATCCTCGTTTAGGCTTTAAGGACGCTTTTGTCATCGTTAAAATTTATAGCTTCATATTTGCTTTTTCGGTTTCGGGAAACTTATGTGCGGGTACATTCCATACCGCCCTTTAGGCCTTAATGGGTGGTTATGGCTTACCACACATCCAAACACATGTACTATGTGTAGTATATGGAGTCCTTGGGGCTATTTTTGTAGCCCCAAAAGTTGTGAAAGTATCCTTTAACCATTGCGAGTATACTAACTAACTGACGCGTGGTGGAAATTAAATTTTGCTATTGTTATAACCACTTGAAGTGAATACTTTGAATTCATGAAGGACATTTGAAGTGAGATGCTTTTTTGGCCACGATTAAGGATCTGATTTGAGGACTTAGTCTCATGTGATTTGAGATTATTTATCACCGTGTTGATGAGTGGGGGTAATTTTTGTGAATTTTATGGAGTTTTGTTTTGTGGGTGTGTACTTACATGAGAATTGGGGGTGGGTTGATGGTTTCTATTTTATTTTTCAGAGCGGGTAAGTACAAACTTTTTTTATTACTTTTATTTTTATTAACAAGGAATGAACAATTTATAACGTGATTTTAGGAATGACATTACAAAGTAAGGCGTTTCAGTTCGAGGGAAGGAAACATTTCTCATTCTCATTTTAAGGGATGTCCTAAGTGTTTCTTAACGACAGCTGAAATGTCTTGTATTGTATTCGTCCTTGTGTTAAATAAAAACAAGCGTGACGTTGAAATGAGGCTTTGCGTTAGGTTATAAGAAAAATAAAAATAAAAAAAATTGTCAGCAGGAAAGAAATTTTATTAAATTATTCAACTTAACTAATGCTATTATAATTCTAAAAACAAACTAATTATGATCACGAACTACTATACTCTATAAGAACCCTGAGACGAATGTTCTCAATGCAATCTAGTTTAAGAAAGTTTAAAACAGCGTCTGTTATATTGCTTGCAGCCTTTTACTCTTTTTCTACCTTATCTAAAAGTATTCTATATCTAAATTCAATTTATGTCGATGTTGGCGTTCCACAAGGTTCTATTTTCAGTCCAATATTTTTTATTTTTTTTTTATGTTTTCATGGAAATTAAACCAAATTGGTGCTGCGTTTAGAAGTTTTGATTTGACCTGAGTTCATATGGAAACGCTTTTACCTTTACTAAGCTGTGTAATCGGACATCTTTAGGACAGTCTTCCAATCAATATCTCCGTAGTTTCTGATGATTTTAGTTCTTCGACATTGAGTTGGTTTGCATGGCCGTGCATCATTTGCCGCAATCTCATTAAAGATTAAATCCTCAATTGCCTTCTAGAACAATGTGTTATATGAACCTTGCAGTTAGTCTCTCAATCACTTTGTAAATATTTTATCAAACAGCTTAACTTTGCTGAAGCTCCATCAACTTTAAGCCTTTGATTGCTTTCGTCTGTATATGTATATATTTGGCGCGACAGTTTATGGAGAGCCAAGGCCTAGATTCTCACAATCATTCATGTTGTGCGCGTTATATTCTTCGCACAAATGGAAGGGATCTGCATTTTTATAGTCAACTCTGAACGGTGGATTGGGACTTTTTACATGACAGATTGTCTCGCGATTATGTTATCATGCAACTCAGGCTTCTAGATTCTCGTTTGGCGTAAGGACATAATAGTGGCTATGTTTTCTCAAAGATCTGACTTTCAATGCTTCTCAGGTATTGACTTGTTCGCCTTGTTCAGCTCCTTGTTCTTCTTGTAGAGGTGGCCGCTGCATTTTTTTGGGTTCCTGAAATGACGTATGTATGATACTGAACCAGTTCTGCCCCTTACGAATCTTCTTTTAATTTTTTGATAAGGCGTCTTATTGAATCCGCGGGTGATGTATTATCACAAGCAACAACATTGTGTCCGCTCTTCCAATCAACAGAGGTCATTTGCTTCTATGGAGTGTCTTCTTTCTCGTGGAAAGTGAAAGTACCTTGAATTTGTTTGACGCGATAGCATCACTTGGTCTGACTTTCTTTATTTTTTCACAGCTTGTCGGTTCCAATCTTAGCTCAGTCGGAGGAGCATATCGACTCTTTATTAGTCAAGGCTCTATTGGAAACTTCCTGTGTAGTAGACCTTAATTTCGACTACTTGCAGGTTTAACCCCATGATTTAGGTATGATCACCGGGCATAATATGCCACACTTTCTTTGCCACTGTCCAGCGCTCTGCCAAATAAGATTCAAAAGACTCTTCTTTCAGGACCTAGAAGAACTGTCCGACAAGTCTGTGGTCGACATACACAGATTTATACGCGCCTCGGACTGGCTCGATAGAACACAGGCTTATGATTCCTAGTAAAGGGGGTCGAATCCCTGGTGTACCACAATGGGTCTACATTGGCCTAAGTGTGGCGGAGATAGGGCTTCCTTTCCCGTCAACCCTTTTACCTAATCCAACCTAACCCCATGATAATACAGAGAAGGCTGATTATATTGTGCTTTTACCCAGACGCTGAGTTCATGTCCAACCTTTCGCACTTTCTCACTAAGAAGTAGCCGCCATCGAGTCAGACTCTCTTTCCTTGTCATATTTTGCCTGCCTGCCTGCGTGAACTCTTATGAATTCAGCAATGCCCTCTCCAGGTCTGCATCCATACTAATGTTTAGTCGGAGTGCAACATCACTAAGAGCCGTAATAAATTTAAAGTTTTTCTGTTTTAGATCTCGCTAACATGTTTGTTTGTACTGCATATATTCTGAAACTGCTAGACATAGTTACATGCGATTTCTTTCAAACGGTCCTATAGTAACTCGTGCAGGTTTTAGTCTATGTTTCATAACAAAAGGATTAAAGACCGATTAAAACTAGACATATCTGCTGCGTTTTTCAGCATCGCGATATGCAATCATCTTCGAAATCCTGTGCGGATCACAGCAGAACTCAAATGTCCACTTAGCAGCTTTGAAAAATTTATGATTGCATTAAATTCACATATCTCTCTAGAATTCAAAAACAAATTTAATCTACAGCGGAGCCTACTTTAATCATACAACAAATAGTTCCACACGTTTGTTTTCAATTTTTCAATCTTTAGGATTGCATCGGTTTCTGACTGCTCGCACTATAAAATGATAACCATACGATGCGACTGCACTGACATGATAACCTTTTGACGTCATTCAAATTAATTGTACAGATAACAAAATTGAAAAAAAATAAATTGAAATTAATTTCATTGTAGAATGTTTCCCCTGAAATGTTGTCCTTTAATTGAAATTCCTTTGCATACTTTTGCAGAAAAATATCTGTCGGGGAAAATATGTGCATTTGTATCTGGCGCACAAATAGTTTAACCTAACCGACCATACAATGAGATAGGTCATGGTTAAATGGGGAAATATATTCGAAAAATCTAGTAGATGCAGTCACAACGACTGCCACAACGACTACATTGCTCTGGTCTCTCTCTCTATTGCTCACGAATTTTCACAGGCTACAGCGATGTTAATTTACCTGTTGGCTACTTGGCGTATTACGTAAATCCTGCATCACATTCAATTGAGATACATTTTGTGCAAAATAAATTTTAAATTTTTGTTTTTTTTCGCAAATTCGTGTGTGTGCTCTGCTTTATCTGTGGCGTGTAAAAATAGAACTTTGAGGAAGTTTGTGCATTTGTTATGCAAATTATTCATCATATTTATCATCCCTTCGTCGCAGATGGCTAGTGACACAAATTTAGATACGAAAACTTATATAAAATTTCATTTATTCTAAACAAATACGATGCGATCGGGTGCAGATAGTGTGAGTGGACTCTATATTGCCGCAGCCTTGACTTTAAGACAATTCTGCTTTTGAGAGCACACTTGCCTTGAGCTCGTTTGTCGTGTTCTACTCTCGTGTGAGGTTTGAAAATAACCCAAAGATGTATTTTAAGGTTGTTGTGGTGTGGTTGTATGTCAAAATGTATCCCCACCCCCACCAGTCTGTAGTGTAACGATAAATTTGTTTGCAATGCAGGTCAAGTGAATTCCGAGGCGTTAAGAGCAACGTTACAGCATACTCTAGAAGAGATAAACACAAATGCACACAAGTCTTGATGTTGAGAGATAATGTCACTTAAATTTATAATGTGGCTTTAGTATCCGTGTTTGTCATTTGTCAAAAAATCAATCCAAAAGTAAATCTCTTGCTCTGACATTAACTGATTTATTTACCATCATCTCAAGAGGTGTTCTTTGTTAAGCTCTTCCTATCAATTGTCTGTGTGTGTGTGTGTGTTTGTTGGGAATTGGGGGTTTCGTTTTCTCTTTAAGTCTCCCTACGCTGGGAGATGTGGCAGATGGAGGGGTTTAACTAAAAGTGTCGCCATCAAAATTTGAATGATGGATGAGTTTTGGGGTGACAATGGCAAATGAAAAGTCGAGTTAAAGTTTATCATGGTTAAAGGCGTTGAAAAGTTTTGTCTTATTATCTTCCCCAGGCTTTGCTTTAAAAGTGACATATAAATAAGGATTTACTTGTTTATCTGTCGTTGTTATATATCTAAAAGCAACAACTACTCATTATTTTGTTTTTCTTATTTATCTACCCTTCTTTGGCCTTGAATTAGGGATATTTTTTATGGCATGCGCCTCGTGTTTCTGCTTTAAGCTTCTACGATGTTTTCTTAAAAAGAAATTTCGATAAAGATTACGATACGGCTCTTCCAACGTTTTTTTTTTTTTTTAAAGAACACTGCATCTGGATTAAAACAGCCTCGTTACACGGGTTTAAGCTAAAAACCAAACGCAGACTTATTACTTCCACGATACATCTGCTGAAGACTATGGTTCTGGCACTAGTTTCGGTACTCTGTTTCGGATTTAAGTGACGAATGTAGGGTTCAAATCAAACATCTTGTCCATCATGGAGAACCACTCTTAACCAACGAATGCAGGTGACAGAAATTTGTTGTAAGGATCCAGTTTTTCATCGATAAAAGTTGTGGTGCCAGTATATAACCCTGTGGGACTCCATTTACTACCGTACAGCATACGACTTGATTTAGATCAGTACTGCTAATAGTAGTAAGATTTAGGCAATGAACTCGGTTTTTAACTCTACGAAAGACTTAAGATTTTTCGGATTCGGAAGTGGGAATTTGAAAGACTTGTCTTTCCAGTTGTCACCCGCATTTTGCAAGGTTTTGGGAGCTCAGACATTTTGATAATTTTGAAGAGGAGAAAGATCTCTCTCAGATTCTCATACAAAAACAGAAAACATTTTCTATTGAGAAAATATTCCAAACACACAGCTTACCACGAACTTCTCTCGCGTTCATCTGTTTGCTACTGGATATGATACCAGATTTTCAAGATGATTCCACTATTCGAGATCTTATAGTTGCTGCATGTGAGAGTGCTACTGTAAGCATCTATTTTTCCTCTGTTTCGTAAATTCACTTCAAATTTTAAAAACGCCTTGTTTCTAGAGAAAAACAATCAACTACAAGCTTGACGCAGATTGACAATTGAAAAATTAAAAGCTAACTGAAGGGATGAACTGCATTTGCCCACTTAGCCCGGCTTACAAATCTCTAGTTCTGGCCGAAGCCTATGAAGAAAAATCCGCCTTCCGGTCAGCGTTAAACATTTACCAATCGCTGATTAAAACGCCAGAATTATCATTGCGTATCAAAATCAATCTTGGCAATGTTCACTTCAAGCTCAACAACTACCCAATGGCTATAAAGTATTACAAAATGGCGCTGGACCAAGTCGGACAAAACGATAAAATTGTCTATTCGATGATTATGCATAATATTGGTTTAGCTTTGGTACAGCAAGAGCTCTATTCCGAAGCCTCTTTTGTGTTCGCCTACATTGTGAAGGAAAATCCCGATTTGAAAGCTTACATCCATCTCATCTTGTGTTCATATGCGTTGCAAAATGCTGTAAAGATTCGACGGTACTTTAGTGGAATATTCACACTTTCTAGACTGGATCAGATCGATGAAATCGAAAGAATAGTCTTCTTAATTGCACCGTTTCTAGAAGAGGAAGAAGAAGACGGATTCAATTGGTGTTTAGATACTATTCGAGTCACAAACTACACTTGGGTTGCGGATAATTTAGAAGTCGCACGAATAGTAAGACAAATGAAGGCTAGAAATTTTCTACAAGCTCTACAGTATCTTGACAGGTTTGAGCTGAATGTCGAAAATCTGACAGAAAAGTCAAAAATTAATTTAAGTTTTGTCTACTTGAATTTGAAAAAGTTTTCAAAGGTTGAGAGGCTCCTAGAAGAGTGTACCAGTGCAGAGGCATACAATAACTTTGGAGTTTTAAGAACCTTAGAGGGTGATTATAAAGCGGCCAGAATGGCCTTCCAAACTGCCACTGAATCGATGGATAAGCTTTATGAATCAGCTTATAATCTGGGTCTGATCGAGCGGAAGATGGGGAATATCAACAGAGCCCATGAGTTGTTCCATGCTTTGCTTGAGAAATTTCCCTTTCCATGCAATTCGATGGCAAACTATCAGATGGTGGAAGTGTCTCAGGACAGAAGATCTATTTATCATAATTTGGAGTCGAATTTGGAACTGTTTGGACTGTCCTATGTAAACGATCCGAAGACGTTGAGGAAAATTGCAAACCTCTATAAGGCGTTGTCAAATTTCAAGATGGCAGAGTGGTATGCTCAAGAAGCTAAAGCTATTAATCCGTTGTTGAAATAATTGTGGTGGGGTAGGTGCTGTGAAATAAATGAATTTCTGGATATTTGGATGGTTTTGAGCTATAAGTAGTGGAATACATGACGTAAAACTGGACAGGGACAATTAAGGGATTTTTTTCCCCAGGTTGGGCTCTCAAGATTCAGTCCTTCGTTGAGGTCAAATTTCTAGCAGATATTTCTCTATTTATACTGAGATAGCTATTTGATAGGCCTTGGCGTTTCACGAGCTGACGCACCATATAGTCTTCCCATCGTTGTGCAGGTCATGAAGCTGCGCCTTTTCCCCTTATGAGCTGACGCCCCAAACGATTCCCACATTCTTCTTATAGGTCCTCCTACCACTGCTCTGTGTTGTCCATCAATCACATAAGGATGGAGCACCTCTCATGGAAGCCCTAAGAGAAGCTCTCAATATGGAACTCAACTATTGGACTGCGTCAAATCAAGGTATGGAGAAACTTTTGCATTAAGTTAGCTCGAAGCCTAGCTTTTAAAGGACTTTCCTTATCAACATTGCTCACTTAACTACCTTTGGGCACCGTGTCGGCTTTTTCTAAAAGATCGAGAGACTACTGAGTATACCTTGTGCGAATGTGCAGCAAATAAAGTAGCTAGTCACTCACCAGTAAGCAAAATTCCATGACTTGGATCTTGCTCGGGATTACAACATACTTTCCATGCATTGCACGAAAGATCTTTTAGGTTGCAGTGCATTTCCAGTATTGCCCCACACGAAAACAACGCTTTATCGAGAAATGGGCAGGTTGAGAACGTTGAAATGCATTGTAGACCTACAGGTAGTGTTGGCCTTAGGATGTTCGTCTCTCGTGGGATGAATCGGCCAAGAAGGCAAATAGTTCTTAAAGCCTTTATTCGTGTAAGATTTTGTCTACTCACTTCTTCTCATTTTGACATTTTTTACCTTTTTAGGGGTAGGTTGAGAATTTTACGTTTCAACTTCTCAATAAGTCTCATTTCACATACATATAAATATAAATTCATAATCGAATTCCCACTACTGTAGTTACAACTTTATATAACCACTTAATAAAAGCTTTAATTACTTTAAGCCCATAAAAGGTTGGAAGGGTTGATTTATGCTGAAAATAAAGGATTAAAAGACCAAAAGATAATACATAGATAAACAGAATTGTACAACTTGATGAACCTTTTATTGGGAGAATATTTTGTTAATAGTTTTTCCGTTTGTTTTGTTTGGTTTCCCTAATACGAAAAGGGATGTAATCAAATTTCAATTAAATACTGCCTGCGTGCCTCCTCAAAATGAGAATGAAGGACGATAAGTGTGACATTTTAATGAATTTGTAAGATTTATAGATGAGAATTGTTTTTGTTTTCTATTTTGTTGGGTTGGGTTTATTGGTTTAATTGTTTAAACATTAATCATTGGCAATGTCCGATTGAAAATATTGACAAGAGAAAAAGGGTTGGGTGTAGAACAAGGTAAGATTTATGGAGTTGCAGCATTTTTAGAAGCTAACTTCGTTTCATGAAAATTTGAACCGTCTTAATTGGGTTAGTCTTACAGACATCAGTTAGCGTTTCGTACAAGTTGTAGTACAACAAGATCGGTTGGTCAATGAACTGAGACGTTTGGTTTGAAAAAAAGATATGAGTTGTGATACGCCAGACAACTCCAACTTCAAGATAGTTCGGGAGTTGGATTATCTAGGCTTATACTAGCGTTGAGATCAAGGGAACAATCTCGGTTTCTACAATGTTGACCATTTAATGCAAGTCTACCATTGCGCGCAGAAGGAATCACTTTGAGTTGAACTGGACATATCTCCTTTGATATTTCGACACTGCGATAACCATACGAAATAGGAGTGAGGTAAATATACAACCTTGTGGTACCCTAGTTTTTAAGTACACTTTCGAAACAGATCACATAAGCATAAAATATTCTTTGAGTATCCTTTCGTTATTTTAGTTAGACTTCACCGAAAGGATCGCATTCAATTTACACTTTGTGACTTCAGTTATCAGTGAGTTGTGTCCAATTATGCAATTCTATTTCCCAAGCGACACATACATTCTCATTAGGAGCAATTAAAATGTCGACAACAAATTAATTAACATCATGATGGAGGAGCAAATTAAAACACGCATGATTGCGTGCAGTCAGTCTAATTGCGGCAAGCAAATCAATATTCTAATTGCTACTGAATCACAGGAAAGGATATGCTCCTATAATGGTTCACTTGGTTTAGTTTCGAAAGTGAAATGTTAGTGTTCCGACTGATTTGATGTTTCGGAGGAAGAAAGGTCATGTTTTTAGATAATTGGCAACCAATTGAGGTCAACGTTTCAAATGATTTTAATGTCATTTCTTGAGATTTTTATTAAGAAAGGTTTGTCATTCTGTCAATGATATGCCACTCAATCATTTTTTCGTCACAATATCTTTGCCAAGGAGCTCAGCAAAACCTCAGGGTCCCTTTAAAATGACAGTAAAAGCATACTTGCAGTCGTTGGAAATTAAAATTTTTTTTGGACATTTCTTAAGGACCTCGAGAAGCATTCGTTTTGTCATGACATCTGCGGTTGTTTTTACAGAAACTCAACTCCCAATGAAAGAAATTACCGAGGTAGATTCAGGCCCTACATCCTCTTCTGAACCTTGTCTCGTTAGTTCACTGAATCCTTAATTTCCTGGGATCCCATTATGATCTGATACTCAAACAAGACTTCAATTAAATTCAGCAATATGTCAATATATAACTCATAGCCCTTAAAGATAGCCCAAGTTTCCGGTTGGGTGTCAGATGTACCTATATATTTGTCTAACAATCAGTGAACTCTGGTATTCTCGTCTGGTATGACAACTTATGCAGACCTAATGGCTTCGAAGTCACACCTAAAAATTGAACAAATATCGTTCAGAACCAATTCTTAACACCATCAAAGGGTATTTAAACTTGTGCAACTATTGAAGTTTTGGAGTCATTGCTTCAGACGGCGTATCAATAAGTATAATTCCTGTGTCAGGTCATCAAGACTTAAGTTCGAATTGTACCAAAGCCTTTTCTTTTTAAAAGGAATGTGGTTAGTTAGTTTCGAGTGGCCCCCCAGAAAAGAGATACACTTAGACTTTCGCTGTTTTTTTTTTTTGCTCAAAACCCCTTCATGGCTGCATTTTTTTTTACGTTTTCGGTCATCGACACTACCTTCGTCCTGTCATATGCAACAGATGTAATTCGTTAACGTTTCAAAAGGTGCTGTGAAAAAAAGGCCAATTGAAATAAGGCCTACCACCAAAATTAGTCCTTATTGCGTTTACAATAATGGTCACGAACGGACCATTTTGGACACAAACAGTTCAATTTTTGCATGGGTGATAGCTCATAAAGCTTCAGCTCGGATAGGCTTTGATTTAAGTTCTGCTTGGTGGTAAACATTTCGATTGAGTAAATGAAGTTGTTGAACACCAACTTGATTTCTCTGTTGGTATTTCCGTCTCCAGTCGCAAGCTAAGGCTCGGCTTGGCTTTCTTTTTCGATTTGGACTTGACAACTTTTTGGAAGCATTTTCAAAGGTTAAGAACATCGAGTTGAAAGCTGTCTAGTGTCATTTGTAATTCGAGTGGAGTATTTTGTGCAATTTGTCAGTGCCATATCGCTTTACGGGCGTTCGTTTCTTGTTGTTAAAAAAACCACAAAATGTTGGTCCACCCTGTAACCAAAGGCTTAATTTCACAATACAATGAAGTTTCCATGAATATCGGCCGACTAAATTCGTTATCCTTTCGTAATTAAGTTAATTTCTAGTTAATCCTCACAATGTTTTTCAAAATTCGAAAACCTGGATTCATTCACAAAACAGTTTGTTTTCAAAAGTGTTCTTCGCACCGCCAATGATTGTCTTTGTGTGGTCTGTGTGTCTGTATGCGCAGTTTGCGTGTGGATAAATTGGATGTGTTTAACAAAATTTGTTTCCCTTTCTCCCCATCAATCACAATTGTCAGTAGAGGTTAATTAACGTGTGCGGAAAAAATAAAAAAAAATCTATCTAAATAGAATCGAAAGTGAGGTTGTTTTATATATTTTCCTTTACAAATCATAGTTCAATCTGAAGTACGTCAGGCCGTGTACAAAAATGGATTCTATCATGTATCATGTACCTTTTGTTTACACAATGGATGAGAATTGATTTTGTTTTTTTCTTGTATAAATAGCTCTACGCTATACGAATTTAAAAGAACAATAAAAAATCATTCTACCGCGACGGTAATTGACAAGGGATAGTTGATGTTGCGAATTTATTTATTTTTTACTTTTTTGTTTATTTAAACAATCGGAGACAAGTGTCTGACAAAGAGGAATAGTGACAAATAATCGATTTATTTTTTTGTAGTATTTTTAGGTGGACACGCTGTCATAAGTCAAGTTGTCATACATAAATGGAAGGCTTACAAAATAGTCGTCTAAATTTGACTAAAATTTGAAGTTTATTGAAATCACTTGTACCTTATTCAAATTAAGCGTAAAACTGTAATCCTTAACAAAGATCTATCATTTGGTACCTCATGTCATAGGCCATAGCATTATAGAACCAATTAAGCACCGAAAACAGTGGTTAACTTTATGTGACTTGAAAGATCTCCCTTGAACTTAAAAGACTTCCTTCATATAAAATGCGCCGTCCTAAGTAGCCAAACATTCGCTAAAGTATTCGATCTCCTTTGTGTTGACGAGGGCTGTAGAGGAGAAGATCTCAGAAGAACTATGCAAGCTGGCAGTTAATTTCGCTCATTAAGGAAGACTTCCTTAAGCATTTCTAATTGCATGTGATGATGGGCCTTCAGAATATATTGAACTAGAGACTGTCGCACCCATCGCAGAGTTGTTGACGAATACCGCGCGGAATACGTCACCAGTTCGCATGTAATAAGCTTCGTACTCAACATCTTTTATATCGGCGTTTACGGCGGCATTTTTCCCCGAACCACTCAGTTCAGAAATTTGGCCAATAAGTACTTGCTGAACGGCGATGTCGGGTGCCCGAAAATTAGATGATTGTGGCACTTAGGTTACCTAAACACACAACATTTTAAGGGTTTGACACGACAGTATTTGACACGACAGTATTAACAATAGTGGGTCCTTAGAGCACTAAAACACGTTTTCTGCACTGCACTGCGCTGCAAACTCCCACTTCTGGCACTAATTTCAGCAATTACTCTCAAAATTATTTGATCAATCAACGTTTACCTACGACCTTCTGATACCTTTTGTTGATTCCCTTTACCAGTGCAATGAACCCTTCGGTCAGGCTATTACCTCTACAAACATGCGAAGTAAATCTACCGAAAGGATATCATGAAGATGAATATCCAATCGTTCCCGCAAACCCCATGGTCACCATTAAATCAAATATCAGCTCACCATTTTCTTGAAATCTCTTCTAGCTCATTGCCTACATTCATACGAGTGGGTGTGTCTTGTGTCCTTCCATATCTTATCATCATCACTGTGTGCTTTCTTCTTCTATCATTTGAAAGAATCACCAAGCAAAATCGAAAGTAAACAATCTCAAATGCTGTGTGCTTTTGTTCCTAAAGAGGATATCATCGAGCCCCATGCATACACCATAGCTACTAAGTTGGAAAAGAATTACAAAGTATTTTGGGGATTAGTGGGCACGTGTTCACTTCACAACACCTCACGGTAAAAGGAGGCTCAAAAAAAAAAGGGAAGGTGAAATCCTTATAAATTGCTTACCTTTTTTTCCTAAAGAACCCAGCACGCGTCGGTCACTGTGCCGCCACCTACAGGAAGTTGCACTTGGGTTTAGGGACCGCCAAAGTGGATTTCAACATATTTCTCCTTTATGTCCTTTATTCACGAGGTTTCAAAAGAAAAAGAAAGCCCACAATAAAAGAAGAATCATAAAATGAAAAATTCCATCCTCTTTATGGTTATTTATTTTAAGTGGAAGTGTCAGAAGTGAAGGAAGGTTTTGAAATTTTATCGCAAGTTGTTCCACAAATGAAAGAATTCTGCGGATTTTAAGGATAATCATCAAACGCAAATGGTTAATCAAATCGAAATCCTTCGCATTGGTTTTTTTTCTCACGATAAGGGACACCAAAATGTGACTTAATTCATTTTGACAGAAAAGGGAACAATTCTAAACGTCTTGACATATATTTCAGGACCTTTTTCTTTTGCAAATCCTTCAAGAATCAATAAGACCCCAAAACGCTGAAGACGAAAAAGTTGAACTAAAAGATATCAGATTACATTATGCTTTATTGATATCCTGAGTGAGAGAGACACCATCCTCGGAGAGGGTGGTTGACTTATAAATAGAAACGTAGAAAAAAAAAACACAAGTGATTGACGGTGGTTGTGTGTACCAGGAGGGGCTTGTTTTTCTTTCGACTTATGATTTGTCCACGTACGAGTAGTTTCGCAGACTGAAAAAGCTGTAACTAAGGTTATGGTTAATTTAGGGAAGAAAAGCAAATAAGTTGAATATTTACTTTTGTAGGAGTCATGCATAATTTGTGTGAAGAAGGTTTTTGTATTTACACCGAATGGAAGGGCGGCTTGTAGTCTTGTTTGTCATAAAGGAAGTAAATTAGTTTGATTAGATAGAATTTGTGGCGCTTGTATACTTTGAAAACTTTGAAGTTGAAAGGAAAAAGTTGGAAAAACTGTTTTTATTTTTTGGAGGGGAGATTTACTTTTATGTAACTCAACGAAAGACTGTCATAAAAGAAAGAAGAGAAAGTTAAGTTGTTGAAAGTCTGCCACTTCTGACACCTAATTTCGAGTGACGATAGAAGTGGGTTATTAACTTGTCGTTAAATTTTTATCTTTTGTCGAAGATTTCGTTATTTATATGAAGATACATGAGTCAGTCTTCAGTCATTCTATCGGGAAACTTAATAAACCAAATTTTAGTGCCAGAAGTGGGCAACACACGGAGATATCCCTAAACGGTTGATGACTTTTCAATCTACGAGGAGTCATCTCGAGGAGAATTTCAACATCCTTTCGCGGAGATAAAGTGGATCAAGTAGGCTCTATCGTGGGGTGTAATATCTGAAGCGGATATTTGCACATTTAGTGATAGCCAAGCCGCAAGTATGTCCCTCCTCTTCCAACTTTAAGAGCGCCCTAGAACGCTGCATGTCTCTCGGCGTAATTATTGATTAATTCTACATTCACCTACTTTGGGATCATCAGACGTGGCATAGACTTAAGGATTCTACCGGGGAATCTCCGTGTGTCTCTCGCTACATTGCTTAGTAAGCTGGATGTGTTCACCAAAACCAACAATTTTTTGGGCAGACGGCACTGTGTGTCAAGCCACTACGTCGATTTGGTCCGAACTAAAAACAAAACCCCTCTTTTTCTCTGATTTCGCTTATCAGCATCACAATATTCGTTATAACTGGACACTACCTCATAAAAAGACGCACCGAAAGACTTGGTATCTTCTATATTGATTTTTGTAGGAGATCCTGGGATGTGGAGGAGGAAGAGACAACTCTTTATTTTCTCTATACTTGTCTAGCACACTCCACCAGAAGAAAACTTCATCTGGGAGCATACTCCTTCGATAATCTTGGTGACCAGTAAATATGGACGCCAGGTTATTCGAAAGCTTCACCTATTTGCGTACAATGTGCAACTAACAATGTTTAAAAGAAGAAAAACAGTGGTATTACTGTATTACCAAGAGCATATCCAAGGGACAAATGAAGCCGTAAGTAGACAAATGCTTAGATAGCATGGACTATTAATCGTTATCAACATCTGGTCAGCGCCTTCCACACGAATTTTCCAACTATAAAGTCAAGATAACTATCAAGTCAATTTAGACTGCCACTCGTTTGCCAAAGAAATGACTGTACTATTGTCCTATCAACATAATAGTCGACATCTTCATAGGATACTGCGCTTTAGACAAGCACACAAATATTCCATGTCACTTTTCAAATGAAGTCAGTAGGAGCCCAGTCTTCTTATTAGAAAACAAAAGCTTCATTGTGGTAACTTCTGCTAAATTTCTCGTCAAACTCACAGTATATTGAGGATAAGTTGATTGATTGATGGAAAAGAAATAGAGCTCTTCTTCGTTATGTTTGGGTTGATGTAGACTCTCTGTGATGCTCATACTTCTCCTAAACCTTATTTAACGTTTCGCGGATTGTCAATAGTTCCCACCTGTTGTTTGTTCCCGTTTTCCCTAAGAAAAGCTGATTTGTCATCTTGTTTGCGATCTAAGCTGACTCTTTCTTTTTGTTAACCTTCTTGACTAGAGTGGAGTATGGTCCTGCTCTTGCACTCTCACTTAAAGTTTAGGTGTAGAATTTTTAAATCAAATGTAATTTCATCTACAAAACAGGTCCTTCAATCTGTCGAAGCTTATTTTCTCAAAAGAATACAATCAATTAAAAAATGCGTCGCTAACATCCCTCGAAACCCACCAGCAGTAAACAAAATCACACCTAACCTTGTTTTCCTTAAAAAAATAAAAAATAAAAAAAAATCCACTCGAATAAATTACCACGGCTTCCTGTATCCGCCTCGAAGGACCACAATTAGAAATAACGATCTTCAAATATTTGCATAGTCTCTTGATAATTTTGAATCACTTAACCGCCCAACTTCTCTATTACTGATCCACTCCCGCACCAAAAAAAAAAAAAAACAAGATAGTAAAAGACAAGCAAAAATTGAAAACCCAATGTACCTTCTAGCACGTAACTCAAAACACCAAAAAAAGGGGACACTTCAACTGAAACCAAGTATTTCCCACCACTACCACCTACTGTTTGTGGATAGAGCCGAATTTGGAAACCCCATGCTGCTGCACATACTCGTACATAACATGCAAAAAGTGCTCTCGCCTCCAAAACATTTTCCCATTAACCCTATTAAAGTTCGAGCTGTACACTGTGCGACATTAAGGATTCTTACCGTCACCCCCCACCATCCCCGCTGTCAACGATAAAAGGCAAGAAAGAAAAGGACCAAAAATTGTGTAATATTTAGCAGCTTCTACATCCCTAGATTGGTACCTATAGTTGCGCCCCTCACAATGTTTACAATTAAACGCAGTTCCTTGCGACGGATTCCTTCCTCAACTTTTACTTTCCCTTATTTTCTATAGCAGCGCAGCTGTAATATTCCAAGGATGTACGCATTTCTATACTTAAGGCAAAATCCGAGGCAAAAAAGCTCGTATATCACACAAACTACAACTGACATTTATCAGAGT
Source organism: Criorhina ranunculi (assembly GCA_951813785.1). Taxonomy (NCBI): domain Eukaryota; kingdom Metazoa; phylum Arthropoda; class Insecta; order Diptera; family Syrphidae; genus Criorhina; species Criorhina ranunculi. The sequence continues at coordinate 23,610,807 of OX638381.1, forward strand.
GTTGGTCTGGGTTATTTGAAACACGTGTACGCACACTGACGCAGTGTTATGTAAGGCCAGTGAGGATTTTTGGTTTTGTGGGGCGGGAGGCGGGAGGCCTTTCAAAAATGTCAGCCCAGCTGATTTTGTTTTTATATACCGAAAATGTTGTAAGTTCCCTTTGAGAGGAATTTTTATATGTTTGGTCGTATACGCACTGCGAAGCGAAAGCTGTCCTGAGGTGGGTTTAAATAACTCTCTGAGAATCCTGGAGTACAGTCTGTCAGTTTGGTATTTAGTCAGTTTTTATTTTGTAAAAAGATCGATGCCGTGGAAGCAAGCGACCAAAGTCAGCAAAATGACTTCAAGTTGTACGATAGATGAAATGTCTATCAGAGGGTTTTCCCTCCCCAAGGCCGTCCAATAATGTTTAGACCATGCCATCAAGTTGGTAGGCCAAGGATGAGATGATTGGGTGAAATCCTACATCTCTCCTTTACTTGTCTGGCGATTTCTCCTAATGTAACGGAATCAGTGGCGGAGCATCGAGAAGGCTTAGCTATCCTCATGAAGTGTGTGTTTCAAATAAAGTCAGTTTTCCTTTAATCGACGCTCTGTCCTTGAAACGTTTTCAAGTCCAGCTTAATGACCTAGTCTTTGCAATCAAATTTGAGAAAGTTGGTCTGCATATATCCTAAACTTCATGAAGGCTTAAGTTGCAGTCTTAGTCTTTCTACCCCTATTTATACTAAAATCCATTTCTCTTCATAAAAAAAAAATCTCCACAGTCTCTATTTAATCAACCTCTACTGTATTTTACCACTTGCGTGTATGCGTGTCATACATATCTCCGCCCAGCGCTGCTCCGTTTCAGCCTATTCATCCCTCCAGCAGCTGAGTATTAAGCTTCCACCCGGTGCTCAAAATTTCAACACGAATTCAGTTTATATCCACGCCGAATCAAGAACAGATGTTCTGTGTGCGTACGTTTAACTTACTAACAAAAAAAAAAGAAAGAAGAAAATAAGGATTAAAACAAGATCTTTGAGTGTCCTTGTATCGATCAGAAATTTCTACCTTTTCGATTCTAATTGAATTAAAAGTGTAACGCGTGTGTAAATTATAAAGTGTTTTTCATGTGCGTGTGGATAGAGTGATGATGAAATAGAAACGTTAAGTGAGGTAATAAAAAAAAGGACTTTTTCATCCCTCGCCTCGGCTTCTCCTTTTGAAAAGTGAAAGTGCGTGTGTGTGCCTTTGCCTCTTTCTGTGTGTACCTGAATAATCGTTAGCATTTCGCGAAAAGAAAAAAAATACTTCCCCCTTCCAATTGAAATTATGACGAAGAATAATCCGGAATAATTGGACATTATCGTCCTTTGGCTGTTTGACCCAAAACCCCCACTCTCATATCCCTCCTCATCGCGATATCATCTCGTTTTCATGCATGAAAATTTATTGAAATTGGACATTTGACATGGTTTGGTGTCCTTCTTCTTATGTGTGGGCATAATGGCAACGTTTTTAAAGGCGCAATAAAACCGAGACGACATTGTTTGAGTACATACATTCGGTTTAAAATGGGAAATGCTACATGTCGCGATTTAATGATAGGGATATGGATTTTTTTTTTTGACAAGGACATGACTCATTAATTATAGAAATCCAAACAATCCCCACCCAATGTCTTGATTACATCAGAGAATCATTTAGCAAAGCCTTTCAAAAACAAAAACAAAAAACAAAAAAAAAAAAATCCCACCTACGACGTTGAAAAATTCTATTACTTCATCAAAACTAATCCTGGATACACACATCTGCGGATTGTATAACATAACCTTTGCGTGTTGATTGGGAATTTATCACGCAACCGTTATTTAAAGGAACCAAATAAATAAATAAATAATTTTAATCGAAACCCTGACCACACTCACGAAATATCCTCATTATAGAGTTGTTTGGTTCCATCCTTCCTTAAGGATTTCCATTTCCATCATAACTCAGAGAATGATGGAACCGAAATCAATATTTATTAATAATTCCAACTTAAACGTCAGTTTAAGGATGTGTGGTTACACACATCTACACAAACACTTGTGTCACTCCCCAGGTGTGTGCAGGGAGAACGATAAAAAGAAAAATAACAATAAACCCCCTCAAACTCCATTTTCACTGTCGACAAAAAAAAAAAAAAAAAAACGAAACGAAAAAAATTCAAAAAGGCCGAAAGCTAAACGAAGTTCATTGGCACCCACCATCCCTCCCACTCGGATTTCATTTCATTTCACCCACCCACCCCTTGACTGGCATTGAAAAGCGAGCATTTCACTCTCTCAATCCAAAAAAAAAGTGAAAGTGAAAATGAAAGTAAGAGTCAATGGAATTTTTCTACTATACATATCCCTAGAGTGGATACAACTCTATACACGTGAATACACTATTGCCAGATTGATTTGTGTTTAATAACACCGAACGTTCCTTAAAATCAGAATCAACCCCTAATGTACACATACATGGCGAACTTTAACGTCTATAAATAAATATAATCGCAAAATTTTAATGCAAACGCACACAGTGAATTGTAGAAGGGCATCTATTGCAGTGTAGCTAAAAATATCCTATGGCAAATAAAATCACATAAAAGAGTGAGGTAGGTGGTTTTTGCCGATATCTGTGTATATATGCGTGTGGGTATTACATAAAGATATATTGACAAAGCTTCCTTTGAAAATGTCCAAAATTGCTTACTGAAGAGCTTATTCAGTTGCTTGTCTCTCGTGCTTATTGAATATTTTGTGAAGGTAGGCCAATTATTTGTTGAAAGCTTCCGGTTGTATAGATTTTTCGTGGCATGTCCTTGTTGCCAGAATGATGCGAATTTTTGAATCCAAGTTGTAAATGCCCTTCGTTGGCACTTAAACTCCAAAACTACCTTTTATGTATGTGTGTGATTTATGGATTTTTAGGAGTAGTCCTTAAATTGTCGTAAAATCTTTGCAAGTCGTTGATTTTTAATGAAGTTATCGCGAACGAATAAAAGTTCTGCAGACAGATAGACGAACAAGCATAGCCGTCATGAAAAAAACCTTAGTCAAACCTCCTTGTCCGAATGGGTTCAGCAGTCAAGATGATACGCGGTTCGAAATTCTTTTAAGTCAAAGTGTTCCCTTACAATAAACAAATACAATACACTCTCAAAAAACAGAAAGAATTTGCAATAACCATTATGCCTACGTATGGGTCCAAAAGATTGATCTTATAAGCTTAGCCGTGAGAGTATTTTAAAAGAAGCTACTTGCTCTGGATTACTTTAAAGGGTTTTTACCAGGCTTTGTGTAGTGAAAGTAAATTCAGTTCTACTCAGGCATCATAAAAGGATTTGATGCCCATACGGACTTATCTGCTCCTAGAGAATCAGATTGTTCTCTTTTCAGTAAATCCATAGCAATGAATATTAGTAACGTCCTTTTCAAGGATACAGCTCATGTTTCATACTTTCGAGCTCTACTTTGTTGAAGTAGTGCGCAGTACCTTCTTCTGTCGTTTACGTTTTGTGTTAGCTATGCCAACAGGAGGTATCACAAGCCCTTTTTTCTTTCAGGTCTGTGTTAAAAAGCAGGCCTTCCTCCACAAGGTCGTGGCATCCAACAACGAATTCCAAGTCGTTGTCACCATGATTTAATAGGTACTTGACGATCGGTCTGCATATCATAGAGGATGTGTTCAGCTAAATGAGCAAAGATGGGGTTAAGTTCGGCCTAACCAAACAGAGGCTTACATGACTGAATGGATACACAGCAATCTTCCATCGCCTTCGATTCTGGGCACATCATTTCCAGTTCTGGAATTCGCGATAGCTTGGTCCTTAAGACGGAAGTTGGCTCTTTGTTGTCGTCTCGAAGGTGGGTGCTATGATACAAAGATACTCTTGGCTGGAGTATTGCTGTTGATTCGCTCGATGTCACCGAGCCAGCTCATAGAGCTCACGGGTGTTTCTTTTATTCCTCTTGCCCTCCTTACCAAATATTCGACGAATCAATAATTATGTAGAGGACAACTGAAAAGCTATCAGAAGTCGAAAAATAGTCTTGATTACCGAGCTTGAAATGTTATGTGCCTCCGAATGTCTTCTAGCCTACTTAACATCCCAGTCACGACAAGCTTTGTAAAATTGTTACCCGCAAGCTACGTGTTGGATTGACTTGTTAGTTTCTCCACTCCTAGTATCTGACATTCACTAAGTCTTGAATCACCCAATTATCCTTAATCCATTACTGCAAGTGATGTCTGGTGGTCCTTCAATGAAATAAATTAAGGCCCAATGAAAACCTTTTCAAAAAAAAAAATCATATCTGGCAACATCTCCCGTTCATATCTGCCTTGAATAATCTGCCCCTATAGCATTCACTGTTGAAAGCGAAAGTAAAGTGTACACACACACATACACACAACGAACAGCCTTAAGTATTCATGCTCTCTGTTGTGTTTTATGCCTACCGCACACATTCAAACAGCCTATTCACAATACCCCTGAGTTTTCCGCGTTGAGTTCAAGGTCTCGTCAAGGCCGCATGCTCAGAACACGCACACACACAGATCCACTTTAAGAAAACATCTGTGGGCTTAGAATGTATGCGCTAACAGAGGTAGTGACATTATATTTCCCACGGCCTATAGCATACGCACACATAAGCGAATTCTTAAGAAAAATTCCGGGCGATGATGTATGATATACTTCCGCTTTTGTTTGTGTGTTCCTCTCAACTACACCGAGATCTAGTGAGAGCTTTCGTTTAATTCGCAACAGGACCTTCCCTAGTGAAAGTTGAATTGGTTTTGCACAACGACTGGGGTAGGGTATATGCTGCAGCAAAATAAATGCCTCCAGAATGTCTATGCTGGCAGTTTTCCTGGTTCGGTAGACTTTTACTCCGTTTCCTAGTGTAATCAGCTTTGCACACAAAGAAAGGGCGGCGGAAGAGAGCGAGAGTGTTATGCGCCGTTGTCTTTTGCCGTTGATTACTTGTGAAATGTAAGGGGTTGGATGGAGGATTCCTTAATTTTCTCCTCGTTCTTAGTGATGAATTTTTATCGAAGACACGTGGTAAGTTTTTTTTTGTTTTTGTTGTTGTTGTTGGCCTTTGGCAGATACTACGCAATTTTTCCCTTACCACGAGAATGGCCTGTGGATGCTTGCTTTTGTTTTCCTGAGGTTTCCGTTTATTTTCGTTCTTTTTTTTGGGGGAAAAATTGAAAAGATAACTCTGATAGCATCGGGAAATTTTCATCAAATACAGAGGTAACCACTGGTTTGACCTTAAAACAAGGAAAAGATAATCAAAAAAAGGACGAACAGCCAAGTAAACATCTGAATCCTTTGAAAAATAAAAAATAAAAATTTACCAAAGAATATTGACTTCGTTAGAGTGAATGTCACAAGAACCCTTCTGCTTGATTACATAGTTCTATGAAAGATTGAAATATTATTCAGAGATCCTTATTAAGGATTCACCACATTGCATGAAAAAATTAAGAGATATTGTGGAGAGATATTGAGTTTAATTATTCAGTAACAAAAGGATTCCTTTGCATAAAGGATTTGTTAGAGTTAATAAGTTTCATCTAATAATGCTTTTGCTAAAAGCAAGGATGTAGCTGATGTGTAGATGAAGTTTTTGGCTCACTATTATCAATGTTTCCCAAGGATATCGAGTTATGAAGTTGTGTTGCTTTGTAGAGAAAAGTTTTGTGACTAGGTACTAAAAGGGACGAGAGGTTTTCAGTAAATAGGGATTTAGTACAAAAAGTCTTTTGTGCCTTAGAATGTGGAATTAGAATTTAATCTAAAAAGGCCTTTAAGAGCTATTAAAGCTATTCCCTGTGGGAAATTTGAAAATACCTTGCTAAACCCGTCAGTAGGAGACTGCAACCTACATATGTACATATGTACTTCCTAATATTTGCACAAGAAATCCAACGTTTTAACTAACTTTGTCAAGAGAAACGTTAGAATTAGAATTAAGGTGGAGCTACAGACCAGGGTGGATCTGGGCCTCAACCGAAACGTTAGAATCTGCGAACTGGGATTCAAGGACTCTTTTCACTCAATGTATCCGCACCAATGTAGTTGACGCGTTTTAGCCTACGGACGTCACTTCTCTTCCATTTGCCAATCTTCCATGCAGTAGTGAATGTCAGACGAATGAATGTTTGCTTAGGAGCATCCCGAGTCTGCTTCGTTTTCCTGGCCATCGTTCAACGCACGGTACTATATAGCATAACTGACAAGACCACGTCTCAGTAGATCGGTTCTTTCGTCTCTCACGCTGAAGAAGCACGGGCTTATTGGGGTTAATCTTCCTTATAGAGAATAAGATTGCTCCGAGCTGTTGAGGATGACATGTTGTCCTAAGGGTTGTTTACACTACACTCGTCGAGAGTACGAACAAATTTGATGTTTCTAAGGTCTAGGAACTCGCGATAATATCGATGTCGTTTGCAACACTCAACAGCCGGATCGGATTTCTTGAAAATAATGCCTTTTGTTCGAGTTCATAGACTCTGGACTGGATAGGCTTTTTAGAAGGACCTGCATTTTAGTTTACTAATCGAGTTCATTGCTTGATTTCGCATTACAATTTGTCCACACATTCCTCTAAGGCAGTTCCTAGGGTCATTGTTGGTAGTTGTAGAAAGAGCATGTATCCGACTCGTGCAATGTGTAAGTCGATACGAAATTTTTCCAATTCGCATCAACAAATTGTCGACAACTATCACTTCAGTTTGGACAAACAACACAACGTTCGTCCACAACAAATAATAGTTCTGTCGGTTCCAAATTCCATGTGGCACATGATTATTATTTGTTTACTGCCCGCCCATCACCTGACTCTGTGGAATTATTCCTTCAAATCAAAACGGAATCATGCTTTTCATTCGCCATGTGACTGAACGACTGAACAAACAAATTAACTCTCTCCCTCTCTCTCTTTCTCTGTCTCCAGAATAAAACTTAAACTAAATGTAGCTCAAAGTGTTAAATATAAAAAAAAATAAAAAAATCTTTCACAAACAACATGAGACCAAGATAAAATTGTTTATTTCCACTTAGTCACACTGTGGGGTGTTTAGTTAGAGAAATTTTCTAACACACATATATTTTTAATTTTTTATATACATATTATTATTATTATTATTATTTTTTATTTTTTAATTTTTAATTCCATTCCCACCTTGGCAGTGATCCATATTTTTTTTGTTTTGTTTTTTAATTTTCGTGGTATACTTGTGTATTTTTCTTTTTTTTAAACATAAAAACCATAAATAAGATTTAAAATTTTATTTTAAGTTTAATTAAGTACCGTCGTGGAACTGGTTAGATTGGTTGAGTGTGTCTTTGATTTGTTTTGTGAGGAGGAAAATAAATAGCAGGAGGATCCCAAGATGGCATCAGGCTTATTAAGTTTGAACTACATGCTGTGGATATAAAAATATCTGTGGTAGTTTTTTTTTTTCTTTCGGAGGCGAATTTATTCGTAGGGGTAGAGGACTTAAGAAATTGGTTAAGAAGACGTGCGTGGGATTAGTTGGTAGTTCCTGTGTTGAGGGCGCAACTTGTGTCATGTGATTTACATTATTCAGTTACACATGGGAAGTAAATTTCGAATTTTTTATGAGGACGTCGAGGGAAAAAATGTCGTTGGTTGTGTTATTTATTTGAAAACTATATTGGTTTTGTTTTTGAATAAAATTAAAATGACGTGACAAAACTGTTGACAACCTTAGGTTTAATTTTTTTTTTAAAGATTATTTCCGTTTTGTTTTTCTCGAATTTTTTAAAGTGTGACATGTCCCGAGGGTCGAAAGTCGAGTAAGATACATAATTAAGTCGCAGTATAGTTGATTAACAGTCGTGAAGGTTTTAATTTTCTCTCCTAATCTTGAGTTCTAGATAGAATAAAAGAAGACATGTTTTGCTATTCCCACACTTTGGTGCACAGCGGAGAGTCATTACATCAAAATCAATGAAGCAACGAGTGAAACTACCATTGTCCATTTACTCAAGCAGAAGTCCAGTTCTATGTTTCGGCGACTTATCCTCGTTTTTACGTCTTTGATCAGACTCTAGGTTAGGTAAGAGTGACAAACTGCAGTAGATTGTGATACTAATACTACAAGGACCTGATTGTTCCTCCCAGAAACTATCCACAGAACTAGCCGGAACTTGTTATGAACCGCTGGAGGTCATTTGTACTTACGTCGTCAAAATGGTTGAAGAAGCTATAGCTTTCATAGAATCATTTCCTCCTCTTCCTCGTCCATACAGCTTTTGCAAAAGTCATTTGAGAAGAGGCCCAGTATCGTGATGACACTCACTGTTGTGCTAATAAGCAGAGACGCAGACTTATGTCCGATTAAACAGTCCAGCTTGGATAAAATCTTTTAAGTGATGAGACACGTGGTTCCATCCGCCCACCTGTGGTTCGATAGGGTTGTGCCATGTCTGACAAGTTCGTTGGTCATACAGTTACTTGGAATGTCCCTGTGTCCTGTCCTCTATGGTAAAAATTATAACAGCCCGCTTAGAAATCACATTGAATGTGCATAGTGAGTAGTGGGGTAAACGGAAGGAGATTATGTTTAGATCCTTGGAAAAGACCCCTTAATCCACTCCTGATTCTGTCTTGGAGACATATGAACCCCTGTTGCTATAGCCCGAGATTATCGTTTCAGTGAGGTTTCGAAGTTTTTATCGAATAAGAATCGTTGTGGGGTATAGTCGGGAAAAGTTTCAGGTGGTTGGGAATGGTGGTGGGTCCAGTACGTAAGCTGGACCGCTGATATAATGCTTTAATGTGTATGACTGCCAATGGTGATGGAATAAATAATATGTACACCAGGGATGCCTCCGTAGCCTGCCTCTGATTTTTCTTGTTTGGTAACGCAAGCAAAGACGCTCTCTGATCTTAATCACATTTAAGGCGACAGGCGTAAGAATTTCTGCCTTTGGACAGTCTTAAGCTTTGAACCGTCCTAACAACAAATGGACAGCAAATTTCGTTAACTGATCGGCCATCTAGAGACAGTTTAGATTGCTGTTTGGATTTAGTGGCTTATGGAGGCTGAGCTTTCCTACTTGTACCCCACCTAGGGCATCATTTAAGTCCCGCTTGACAGAATGTCCTCTGTTTAAAGTACACACGCATATGATGACGTTGTGGTTTTGACAGGGATCATAATACCACAGTTACTATGCCTCGCCTCTTATATAACCTGCATACCTTCATAATGAAAAAGACTCTCAGAATGTAGATATCATTGTCTTGACCATTTCAATTAACACAAAAGCCACTCTTATCGTCCAAATGAAATAATTGGCTTCGTAATTCCCATGCATGGCCATCATTTTTATTTTCTTGCACACTATTCCACCAATTTAACTGCGAAAAAAATATATCTTCATCCGCATGTATCTGGCATCCTGAATGTACACATATTTATTTTTTTATCTTTATCCTAACGAAAGAAATAAGAAAGCTGTACATGGCAGAGGATGAAATCCCAAGCATGTAATGAAAAACGTGCTGCGGACCCTTATCTACTGTAAAAGATACATTCAATGTCGAAAAATATGGGCTTGTGTCTGCCTTTGCTCTCCTCCATCCATGATTTAGTACTAGGCTCTCCTTGGAGAATATATGGATAACATATGCCCTTTACTTCCTGAATTCTCCTCTTTTTTTCTTTCGATGAATTTTTTTCCTCTTCTCCTTGATGATTATGATGATGATGATAAATCAGGATGTCAGTTGAATATGAAATACAAAATATTATAGAATTAGATACAACTATGAGAGTAAGTAAAAACGGGAGTTATGATATAGAAAAATGATTCTGTCAACGCAAGTTAAATCTATCCTTTGGGGTCACAGACGAGGGCTTAACGAAATAATTTTCCGGGTCAGAGATGGGTTCCTTTGTACACACACAAGTCCAATCGTTTTGTTTCTCGAAGCATGGTTGGCTGTTTGCTTGATGTTTACCTTGAAACTATGGTTAATTTTTAGAACAAATACGAGTACACGTGTCGTGAAATTAATAAAAATAATGATCGTTGCGTGACAGGAAACTTCAGAGTATTTTTCTATTTTGTTATCCAATTGTATAGTCGAGCTTGTGGCAGAAGGCTAGCTCATCCGTTTGTGTTATGGCCTGGTCTGTTGATTGAAGATAGCAGGCAGAGCCCATTCTATAGATTCTGGGGGTATTGTTATTGAAATTTTGACTACTTGGCCTTCTGATGTATAGTGGACTGTTCTGTCTAACTCATCAAATTTATTGGAGTTTTTTTTTTTTTTTGGTTACAATGTTGCGTGACAAATAGCAGTTATATATTTGTAAGTCACAACAAGGCAACCAACATGAAAACATGAAATAAATTAATCTATTGTCCAGCTAGTGCGTATCCATTGTTTGATGCTAGGACAAGGAGAAGATTGACCAATCTTGTTCGCTTAATGTGAAACTTGGCGTCTATTGTTGACTGAGACATATGTCAGCATTATTTGCTTGGAAGCTTCTTCTAATCTTTTCGTATAGGATTTCGTGAGAATCTTTGTCATGATGATTGGGTTTTATAAGGACTGTTGTCAGACATGTTTTGGTTGGATACCCCCAAGGTTTTCTTTTGATGGCGCTTAAAGCGAACCAGGTCTTAACCAATAAGCCTCTACAGCTTGGCCGCCGTGGCTTGGTGGTTAGTGCGTTGGACTGCTAAGCGAAAGAACACAGGTTCGATCCTCAAAACCACCAAACGTTTTACGCAGCACCACCTCTTCGCAGACATGACAAACGTACTTGCTTCTCAATCCGCCGTTCGGAGTCGGCACGTACAACATGAATAGTTGTGAGAGTCGGCTCTCTATCATCTGTCTCGTCGGATATTTGTATTTGTATTTTGTAGTCTGTACTATCTTTTGCCAACTGTCCCTAGAGTTGCGTATGTTGAGTTCTTGAAGTCACCTTCTAGTTGCGCTTGCCATGAAAGTTAATGCAGTCCTCTTTTGCGTAGACCCTCAAAAGCTGTGTCAAAGATTCTTTGGGCTGGAGCATCAGTGTTCATCTGCTCTACATAACCTAACCACCTTGATCTTTGAAGTTTTTTTTATTTACCGTCAACTTTTCTCACCAAAATAGTGCAATTTCCTGTACTTTTGACGAAATTTTGGTTTGTCCAACATACAGCAGGGTCTTGTATAGCTCAGGGACAAATTCCTTTACTACCTCAAAGTTATAGTCCATTGTGACGTTTTGGCTAAGATTTCGGTATTGTTCTTAGACAGCATGTACCCTCTTCTGCTGGTTTACAACAAGACACATTTTAGCAGCTTCTAATTCGATGTTTGTGAACACGCCAGTTACTGTTCGTTCCATCTGCCGGTAATGTCTTATGCGACTTTGAAATTAATAAATATTAGATTGTGGATATCGAACTAGAATTCTAGAGTCTTCTTAAGGATTTGGCTTAGATTCATTCGAACATCAATTTTTCAGGCTGCACGATGATTTCTCATCGGTTCGTCGATATATCGTTTTCGATTTAAATATGCGTTACCAACTGTCGTAGTTGCAACAACCCACACGAAAAGGAAACCCTATTCTATTTTCTCTGTGACGGCACTGGCTACAACCAGACATCACACACTTGGCAAACTCTTTTTGAAGAAACCATCAGAGATTTCTGACATAAAATTCCGCAAGATTGTCTTTCCCAATTTCATAAAATGGATTTGAAAACTACGGTCTTAGTCACACCCATCAACATCCAGGTCACGTGAGTTGTGGAACCAAAATGGGCGCATCCGCGAAACTTGTGTTTCTGGTAGGACCTTACCAAACAACCACTTCTACTTTTCTACTGAGAAGACTTAAGCGGTCTCCTGCCGGATTGTGCATTGGAAATACTCCAACATTTGCCAACCTAGAAGTCCAAAGATGATTCTTTCCAGAGACTCTCATCTTTTTGCCTAAAAACTTTGCATCGACAGGCAAAGTTAAGGTTAGGTAAGCTCGGTGCCCCATCAAGGTTAAAAAGTCAAAATAAGTACATACTCCGAAATATTTTTCAACAGTTTGATGTTCCAATAACTGTCCTTCTACATCTCAACTGACTTAGTTTGCATCATATGATGGGATTCACCTTAAATTTTGCATGCACTTCATACGTTTAAAGTAAAGTATTTCATTAAACATTCTGTACACACCACTTAAATTTATACGTAACAAAAAAAAAAAAAAAATACCGTCTCCTCACTCTCAGAAACCAATTTAACGTCTAATTACATAAGAAAACCCGTTTAGATGACAGCATTAAAATTAGATGCAATTAAGTTTCCCACGTTTTGCCAATTTCACAGCTAATTTGAGGGTATGGTAGACCGCAGCAACTACCCCCGAAAAACAAAATACCTTCCCAATTATTCCATGCGGAAATATAATCCAAAAATTACACAATATTCTCGTAATTTGATAGTGTACTCGCGTAGTTTTGGATATAATTGGAATACGGTTTCGTTGACTTAATTTCAAATCCGAAATTGGCTCAATTTGCAATCTTTGCAATCGTTGGCTGAGGGAGGACTACTATAATTTGCCTAGTTATGTTTATTTATACAAAAAAAAAGATCGATGAGTTGTATTTTACACGAAAATAGCGTGGAAACACCCAACACCAGTGTTTAAGCTCGTTATCAAATTTCATCCACGATATTGGACTCGATTGGTTTGGATAAAAAAGTATAAGTCTCGGACCCCATTGATTGGGAGGTTTATTTGCTTATTTAACCAGATGGTCGGTGTAATTCAGAAGTCTTTGTGTCCTGCGGTGGTGGAGGTGCCTTATAAACTAAATTAAATCAATATTTTCCAACCACGGCTAAGTCAACACAAGTTGAGAAGGTTACAATGGAGTCACAAGCACTTGAATAAGTATGTAATTCTGGCCTGTGAGTTCTTTGTTTGTCGGAGGGGAAAAGAATAAAAGGAAGAAAGGAGCGATGAAAACGATGGTGGAAGACGGAAGGAAATGATTTATTGTGATAAACTGTTTGCAATATCAACAAATCCCAGGAACAAGTTATTATGTGAATGTGTACATGACATTTTGGATTGACAGCAGGGCTCCTAGTAGCATGCAATATTTTTATTTTTTTATTTTTTTTGTGTGTCAAGAGAGCATGTGACAAGACATTTATTACCCGAAGATTTGTATTTTTTGGCTTAGATTTTTCTTCTGCCAAGACTTTTAGGGATGATTTGAGGTTTTAATGCTTTAAGATATGAGTTCCTAGAAGGTGACATCAGTATAAAATCAAACATCATAGAGACTGTTGACCACCAAAGTCGGGTTTGGTTACACAGATAAATCATTGACTGATACGACTTGCACACTTTTCAAGTTAAACTGTAATCCTAAAGCGTCCTTTTATCACTTAAGCATCTTGAAGATGTTTCAAACTATGTTAAGTTTACCTAAGGCAATGGTTGTATTCAAGCTCTTCTCGAATCCCCAGACTATAAGTGCTTTATTTCCTTGCATAGAAAGTAGAATCCTGGTTTTATAGTCAACCAGGTTTCCATCAAGTCTCTTTATCAGAAGTAAATACGTTGCCACCTCTTCTTCATGTGTTTGCTTTCTCCTAGGAAACCTTCATCTTCAGACAGTTTGCCATAAGCTTTATGTTTCTTTATGACTTTGTGTAGCGTTTCATTGGAGGCTTTGAAGAATTCCTGATGTAAAGCGAGTCTTAGGGGACTTTAAAGCTGCCCTTGTTGTTTATCTTCTTAATGTGTTTGAGATTTTGTTTCTGTCTTGAGGGATCAATCAGACCTCCGAGGCATCTCAGTACAACTCTTTTAGGTAGTTTTACCAAAACTAGATCGTCGCTGTAGTTTGGAATTTGGAGTTCAATTGACAAGTTCAGTCTTTATTCTGTTAAGAAGGGCTCACGTTAAGCCTAACAAATGTGAGCATACTAAATTTGTATGTAGTCATAGCCGGGCTGGACTTGGGCCTGGTCTTTAACTACTTTCAAGTAAAAACTATTAAAGTTAACGTTTTCTCATAGGTGGTGAAAGAAAGTCGTGAAGCCATTGATCAGCTGTGGGACTGTAGCTTATTGTGCCATAACTTGGTCTTCCCAAATGAGTGATATATTCTTGATCTTCAGTAGTGAGGGTAATTGAATCGACGAGTTCGCTGTCAATTGTTCGCATTACATAAGGATAAGGAGTCAGGTCTCATCACTCTTTAGCCATAGTCAGAAGGTTCCGGGTAGAGAGATCCATTCCGATGATTCAGGAAGCGGTTAAAATCTATTAATACACCGAGAGTTCCTATTCAAGTTTTCTAGAAACTTGGAGCTCATGAGTTAGAGAAATTCGAGTGTTGGTTTGGTCCAAATATGTCCTAGAGATAGCTTCCTCATGCAGCTTTTGAAATGCCTTTAATCCACTCCAGAAAAAGGGTCAAGACCATTCCTAGGACACTAACAGGGCATTCGAGGGGCAGAAAAAATGTTTTTCTGGCAACACCGTGGAAACAGAGACCAAATGGGATTCCACAAGGTGGCCTTCTTCGTAATCTCTTTGACTTACTTATATGATGGCGCTATATACAGTACAAAGTAGACCTGGACCTCAACCATAAAGTGTCCCCCAGTCAGCACGATCATCAGCTAGCTGTCTAAGTTTATTGAGGATTCTTTTCCACTTCGTCAAAAATCTTTCGCCTTACAACAGGTTTTTTTTTTTTTTTTATATAATTCACTAGCGCTAAAGGGGTTATGAATACCCTTATGATGCTATTAACACAGCGCTAGTGTTGGTGTAGTGATTTCTGAAACTCAGGTGGTATTAGGTTTCAGTCTTTTTTTGCTCCGAGGATGGTTTTCCAGAATGACGGGAGAATTATTGCCATTGCTTATAATTCGCAGTATTTCTTTCAGTGCATAGCTTAACAATGCTGCCAAATAATTTTTTTGTTGCACATTATACCACGAGAATTTTAGGTGAGTCTTCTTTGTCATTGACATCTTTTCACAATATCAGACTGTTGTCATATTCAGAAGTGCTGACACTTAACTAGAAACATCGGTCTTCGATGTATAACTTGAGTGTTCGTGTGTAGATGACGTCTTTTCTGCTTTAATCTGACAAAAAACTTGTCTCTGTCAGAAATGGTATGAACAATGGCCATAGTTACCAGTTCGTTAGCCAACTTCAGATCGTTTACACTATTTTTTGGCAACAGATCAGTCTCCACTACAGCAGCACATGAACGACTAGTTTGCAAAAAGTTTCCTTAATTAGTATAATCAGGTCGCGGCGTTGGTGTACGACTGCGTCAATTTATTTCAACTCGAACAAATGCGAAACAATCTCAATTTATCTAATGGCAACACTATTGGACTCATAGTGGTGCTGCTAAAGTGAATGCTGACTGTTGCCTCCATTGATGCTTGGCCAGCGTTAATGATCTCGATCGATTGATCGAATTTGTTTGAATTAAATACACAACTACGCGATGCTGGTCATGGTTAGAAGATTCGTTTTTGTAAAAAAAAAAAAAAAAAATAAATAAAAATCCCCTCAGACGTATAAAGACAGATAAATTGTATCTCCATCGAGATACATTCTGCTGTGTACTGCAGTACTCATGGTAAATTCAATTAACTCGTGACTACTGGATCGATTATTATTATCAACACTACACAATGAATGCTGTGATGCCTGGAGCAGGCAAGCACGAGCACACTCATGACTGACTGACTCGAGAAGTGTCTCATGGAGTCACTTAAAATTCAAGAACACCAAATGAAATTTGTTTCGCGTTCATGTTCGTGTGTTTAACATTCACTTTGGAGGAGGTTTTGTTTGAATATGGAAATTTTGCTTCTTAAAGTAGTTTTGGGCACCTTAAATGAATTTTTTTTTTTTTATAAATTGTAGTTGTGTTTGTATTCCTTAAGGAGGTGTTTCCAGAAGTACTCGACAGCGAGACCGGAGAAATGTTCTAAATAAATATTAGCTCTTGAGTGGAATTGTTTTAGAAGGGTACCACGTTTAAGTGTTTGACATTTTACTAGCGGTGTACGAGTACTCGTAGTTGAATTTTCATAGGAGTCTTGATAATTTTTAAAATTTGTGTAAACAATGTGAACAGGGTTGGTCCAAAGCTTGGGTATTCGCGGGAGTGATCCAAAGTATTCATGGTATTGGTCCAATGAAGAGGAAAGTGAAAATGTAACCTACACAGCAAGCTGCTAGAGACCACTGCACTAGATGAGAGGAGGCAAAATATCATAAAATAAAAATTCCTAGGTTATTCCGGAGCTTCTCAACGATGTCATGCACGCAAATTTAGAAATTCTTTATGCAGATCGTATCGCGGATATGTTTCGAAAAAACCCTACACAGCTCGTACAATGACGCATTGGAAAATTTCAGAACAGACACAGTCGAATCCTTCTTACTCGAATTAAGGGGTATGATTCTGTCGCAGGCGTAGCCTATTTTAAGACCAATTTAGTACTCAATTTCATCGATAATTAGTGTCATTACAGAGATACCAACCACTTATTTGATTGTACCGTCTAATTAAGGGTCATTGTGTGTTAAAGGAGACCCTCACCAACAAGCAAGTTTCAAGAAATAAAAATCGATACATCATATCCATGATGTGGGTTCGTCTAATGCTATTTATCGTTACTAAATCAATTTTGTTTGATTGGTAAGTGATATCCGTGCGCAACATAAAGGCTGCTTTTTAGGCCGATTTAGTGGCAAAGAACGAAAGTTTTGCAGTTATAACTAAAATAGTGACAATGCTTATTGGTTCCTGATCTAGTATCTGCTAAAGATTTTATTTAGAAGTTGTGTTAGTTCGAATATAGACTCACAAATTGGTAGCCAACTTGCGATCACTTTGTCACTTAATAAGTGCAGAATCTGAATCATGCAAAGCATGGAACTTACATTAGAATGGCACAACTTTGAATCGTTACCATTGCTTGAACATTATCTGAACTGATCGAGCTCTAACTTTACTTTTCTGATTTTCCTACTGTTGGTGCTGTCGATAATGATCACTATCTTGTTCCATTCCATCTTAAGTCAAAACAATATTCCTACTACCAAGCCCTACTTTCATTGTGCTTGAACCCTTTCCATAGTTCCCACCACACTATCTGCCATCTGTGGATAAAGTCACAGAGAGTGAATCAACACCACGGACGAAGAGTATACCTGACCGCAGCTTGTGGTATCAAATACTTCTCCATCGTCGCACTGAAACGAATGAGTTCCGTTCTAAAATACTTCGAATAGAGTCCTTTTGACAACGTTAACTTGAAATGAAGTCACGATCGATACAAAAGATCATTCGACGTCCTATACTTTTCATGGTAAGAATTTGAAGAAGTTTTCTTCGAAAGTTCACGGCACATACTTTTTGACTGCGTCAATCAGTATAGTGATCTTGAATTTGGTTCAAAAGACAACTTCTTATGACCGACGATCACCACATGATCTGTTTCGTGTGATGCTCTTTTTTTTATCATAAATATTGTGGAAGCTGTGATGATTAACGTCAATGATTTGAAGTTGGATCGATCAATTATCTACGATCGGAGAGACAGTAGTGATCGATCGAGGTGATCATTTAACAAGTTAAACTATTCGCTTGGTCACATGTTAGCAAGTATCTTCAATAGAAACTTCCTGTCAAAAAGAGGCAATTCGATTGTTATTCCAGAGTTATAGGCATTTTGACAGATTGATTGTCTATGCACAGATTAAAAAAGTGCCCTTTGCTGCATTTATTTCTCCCAACTCCATGACAGAGCACTGTCGTACGTAAAACTAGAGTGCTTAACGAAGACTTTAAGTAAGCATGCGTTGTATAACTCTTTATATGAACTTCGAGCTTCATAACAATTAGTTATCAACTTATCTCCAAGTGTGCAGTTATCTGCTGCACACGCCTCTGATTGCGTTTTTTTTTTTTTTAATTTTTTTTAAATCAAATTTTTCATCATTGTGAGTATCTACACTCACTTTATCGACAAAAATGTATGACTTAAGTTTATTGATATTAATTTCGTATTTTAGACGCAAAAACAAAACTTTCCACTGGTCATCTACTCCATCAATTCACCACGATAACGTTTCACACCGAAAAATTATGACATAAACACTACCAAAGGCCATTCAAGTCAAATTTGCATTACAATTGCAAACAGTATCTAATTGAGATAAACACCTTCGTAGCACTCGGAAACATTTACAAATGACCACATGCATTTTCTAATTAACACAATTACATTTGAATTCAAGTTGAGAAAAGAACGCAATAGAATGTCGTCCGTCCTCTCTGACGATGGCCTGTTGGAACGAACCTATTTGTAAAACATTTCCGTCCTCTCAAGCATATAGACTTGCAGTTGCATTTCAACTGAAAAGAAAATTAATGAAAAATTTCCGTCATCCTCCTTCATGCACTTGATTGCGCCTGCCAATGCATGCTATTTAATTACCACGTTTTCTGTCTCCTCAACCCACCATCATCGCACACCTCACTAACAACCTAATTACACTGAGTCATACCTCCGACGAGCCCCTTTTTTGTGTTTAGCCACAGATACAGTGAATAAGCAAATTCATTTTACGTCAAGTTCATATTTCAAAAAAAAAAAGAACTAAAAAACTCAAGCACCAGATATCTGCGCAGTTGTTTGTCAGTATTTTTCTTTTTAATTTTATTTTCGTCACAATCGTATCGAATGTGATAAGTCCCGATGATGGAGCTAAAAACACACACAGAGTGACCCACATATTCATACTTCAAAGCAAGAACACAAAAATGCAAAATGTAATAAAACCTGACAAAGTTCATATAAACAATTTCGTCATGTGATCGGTTATTTAGCGTTTTTAACTTCAAATTTTTCAGTTCGTGGGGTATCTAGACTTCAGTGTATGAATAAATCTGTTTGTTTGGAGTTAAATTAACAACTATTAAACCGATTTTGTTTAAACTTTTAATATTCTCGTTCTTATCAGTCTGAGCCTGAAATAACGCCGCTTTCCATCCTTCACGGTCCCGGGCACAAGTCGGGTCCTTATTTTTTTTTTCTTCAGAGGGAATAAGTTATCTTGTAACAATATTTTTGTACGTGGTTAGGCACAACCGCCAATCCGGTCCGGTTCGGTAGAAGAACGTGTCCTGTTGCATAGAATAAGGTTGCATACATTAGTTCACTAGTCAGCGACTGCCGAGATATCTATCCAAGGTCGACACGGGGAGGCTGACATTTCGCCTGGTTGAGCGCATTCAGAATCTACCAACCCACCTTAGGATGCCAAAAACAAAGAACTTCTAATATTTGAACCTGTAAAATTGGTGGGAAATATGGGCTATTTTACGGTAGTGTCATGCCTAATGAAACGTCAGGTCTCCAGAAAACTTCTGTGGACTTTTATTTTTTAGTCGATGACAGATCTAACAAGCTTTGATATATTTCGGACCAAAATTCCAAAAGACAATCACAAAATACACAAACTATACAAGACAAGACATTAGGCTTTGTTGGCCAGAGGGTAATCAGCTTTGGCTGTTGTTTAAAGGTCTCTTAGGCCTTATTAAATATATTTCTTGTGAAAGCTCCTAAATTTCGTCAAACAGAAAATACAAATGTCTAGCGCGGCAGCTCGAAAAGAGTCAAGATCTAGCTTAACACGACCATTTATGCGTGTTATCTTTTTCTCACGAACGGAAAGGACCTACAATTCTATTGGCGACTTCGAATGACGAATTGACAAGTTTTTTTAATACAGGTTATAATCTCAAGGGATTGTTATTGCCTTCGGAGAAGGAGGGGGTAGTAGACCAGCACAATAGATAGCAGGATTAAGTACCAATTGTGTCCGTCCCAACATGAATTCTCTCAAACTTGCTAATGTTTTATACTTTGCTAATGGCACTGACTTTTTTGAAAAGCTCTGTTCTTTCTACTCTGTGACGAAACGGTAGTAATGTCGAAAGAGGCGACTTGTGGTTGAAAAAGTAAAATTGACTCTCAAAAGTAAGAAGACCGGTGGACCAGATTTGAATACTTGTTGACCTAACTAGCTCAGGTTAGAGGTTTACCCCCTTGTGGGACTCCGCTACAAATCTCATACTTAAGTCAAACTATTTCTACAGTTCCTTACAGAAACATCTTGGCACAGAGTGTCTTGGTGGGACTAAGGCTTAAGTCAGGCTTGAATGATACAAGTTTAGCAACATCCGAAAATTTTGCAGTCCTATTTTCGTAAACTTTCAATAAATAAGAATCAGTTGAACCCTCTACAAACCAGCTTATAGTTCAAGTTTGAAAACACTCTTTGCATCTTCAAAATGTTCTGAAGAAGTATTAAACTGTTTCCGAGTTATAGCGGAACAAACCTTAAAAATTGTCGTTAGCAAAAACATTAAAAAAAAAAACTTTCAATAACCCAGATTGCCCATGTCCATTTATTTCCCAAAGGGCTACTCCTCAAGTCTTATCTCATAAAGATGACAAACAAAAATTATTATTTGCTTTAGATATTTATTTTTAGCCAACTATGCGACGGTGATTGAATAATAGTTCGAATTCCGATTAACGACACCTGCCTTATGAATTCTTTGAAACTCGGTTGGCTGTCGAAGTGCTGACGAATTCAAATTTCAACACTTCTATGGAAAGTCTCGTATCTCATCGCTACACAAACCACAAGCGGAGGAAACCCGCCCCTGGAATATTTAGCAAGAAGTCTTTAAAGCGATGAAATTCTATTACATTCTCCAGTAGATACATCACACTTTATCGATAGATGTTCTCTCTTCCCTTCCTCTTTACGCATACCGTGACCAAGAGCAGGTGATGATTGTGCGAAACAGAGTTATGATGAAATAATAACATGACGCAGGGCAACTATGGGAAGTGTTTGCCTTCGTCATCATCGTCTTGATTTAAAAAAAAAAAAAAACTGGTTAAAGAGTGTGACTACGTGCCTTCGGTCTAGGAAGGTGTCTATATGCCAGTGTTGGTTGAGGAAACCCCGCGTTCGCATTTCCAGATTCTTGTAAATGATTGATAAGCCTTTTGTGGCTGTTGCTGTGCCGGTTTCTCTCGGCTTCATGTATGGGTGGTGGGTAGTAGGGATTTCTTTCACTTTTTTTTTTTTTTTGGTAGCGAACATGCAAACAATCTCCAACAACACTTCAACGTCATAAATGAATGTGGGCTCGGTTGGGGTTTATAGGTATATGTGTGGACTTATGGCGTAAACGAACGTTGAACTTGTTATTGAGGACGGTATTAGCAGGTTTATATTTTTTTTTTTTTTTGATCATATGTGCCTTTAACGGAATTTTGGAGAAGTCGATATGTCGAGTCATCGATTTGCACTTTGGTCTTTTGGAATTTTTGATATTAGATGTCGAATTGCCTTGAAAGTGATGATTAGATAGTTTTAAAGTGTGAACGTGCCGCGCCGCATACTTTAGACTTAATTGTGTGGTGCAAGTATGTATCTGCTTCTTGGTCAACTGAATTCAGGAATTTCTTAAGATCACATGGGATGTTTAATTTTTTAACAAATGTTTACCCTTCCTGAGTTTGTTTTCTTTTCCATCATTCTTGTGCCGATTATTGCATGAAGTGGAACCTCGAATAATAAGGAAGTAAGAACGAATCAATATGTTCATTTGTTTTTAGTAGCAGTCGCTGGAATCGAGTTGGGTGGTCAAGCTGAGTAAGCTGATCGAGCCATTTCGAAAGTTAGGAGCTTTGAAAAATGAATAAACTTTTTCGGGATCGACGTAAGGGAGTGTACGTTTTGAGCTGAGGATCAGTCTATATCAACCCAATCGAATTGATTCGTGTGGTAAACATTAGCGCTCTTTAAATTTTAAACTAGAGCACGGGCATCCGGGAAATTAGAGGAGGGACAGAGGAGATGCTGATGCACGCTGGTTTTAAATGCTTGAGGGTTGTAGTGATAAAGAAACACAGAGCTATGAAGATCATTCCATATTCGTGTTGTACGGCCAAAGAAAGAATTTATAAATTTGACAGTACGTCCCAAAAGTAGGCTCAAGAGCAAACTGATGTGCATTCGAAGCATGACGTGTATTGCGGGTGAGATGTTGAAGTGGCTGAATGCAACTAGCTATTTCGCTACAGCAGCACTGTTTGCAGAAGTAAATAATCTCGATGCAGCATATAGGGTTCTTTCTTCATCGCTAGGGCAAACTTTTTTTTTTTTTACATTCGCGATCGTTTGATCGAAGGCCCTTTTAACTGAATTATTGTTGTCTTTTCTCTTGATGAATGCAAATAGGTGTAATAGATGAAGCAACTTTCTATTCTTTCCAAATATCTGACGAAGCATCTATCATTTGCAAGGCGATATCTAACAGACTTGGCACGGCACGATCACTTGTTCTTTAATCTTGTCATTCGAGTCATTAGGTACATAAGACTGAACAATGGATATTTGCAGATATTGATAGTTTTAAAACTACATAAACACAATCTTGTGTTTTGTTGGCCAGCTTTGGGAAAAATCCCAGCACGAGTGGTCAACTCATTACGTGTACGTTATTCGATTTACAAAAGGGTTTCATCACCCCAAAAAGGGTCCTTGCCAACGAAAAATCTTTTAGAATTAAGGATCCACCAATTTGTTCATTGTAAAAGATGTAAAAAACTATAAAAAATTATAAAAAATCCCAGACGATTCAAAAAAACCAATGCATTCCTTATAAAGTTATGTTTATTACTCAAAATCGCACGGTGATTGAAATCCAAATACCTAAGAATTTCCACTGAAGAATGATCTAAAGTTTACAGAAAGCTACATCAAAATTCGTTCACTCGTTTAAAAGTTATAAGATAACAAACAGACAAAAACATTCGTTTCATTTCGTTAGAGATAACAACATGATTTGTTGAAGGAAATGTCCATGTGACACGTAGTTGTTAGAATCTCACCATTTACGTGGTGGTTACTGTCATCACTCTCATTTGTCAAGGCTTGTAGATTAGCAAAACGGAACTGATTCACCGAATCGTCAAATTATTTCAAACATGCTTATATCCACGTAAGTTCATTCTTTACTATCAACTTTCTAGAATTCTTAGAGCACTGCCCCTGTATCTTTTTTCCACTGATCCACGTCTGATGCCGGCTTACTTTCCTCGGCTTTATTTTTCTCCTAGACACGTGACAATCTTTTTCATTAGTATATTTAGCGAAACAAACACATCTGTTTTGCTTTCAAATTTCACAATCAAAGTCTAGTCATCCATTGTATCTATTTTGTATAATCATGGTCTAAATCATTCGAACTTAAACCAGCGTTGTGTACTTCAACGGATACACGTGTGCACAAACAGCAACTTTCGATACGAGATTCACAGATAACAGAACCCTCTTTCTAAACCTGCATACAAACTTCGTATATGTGATTCCATAAATGTACACAGTTGCAGTCATTAATTGCAATTAGTATTCGAATGATGTAATTCACTTCGCACAAAACCATTAAATCACATTAGCGAAGCATTGACGAAACCAAATGGAAAGAACCTCCAAACATTACTCACCTCAAACAAAAAAAAACAAAAAAAGGCCCCCCTGTCTCTTACTTGTGACCTGCGGAACATCACGTTTACCAACACAATCTCCGCCACAAATCGAAAGCCAAATGGAAACACATAAAACGTGCTTTTTTCTTTTCTTTTCTCGTTGTATTCCTTGTACCGGCATTTTCTTGTACCGCACTACATACATTGTAAAACGCTAACAAAAGTCATAAAAAGAAATCCAAAAAAAAAAAAAATAAATAAATAAAGTGAGTGTTTGTGCAAAAAGTGCCGGCAAGACCGGTTTTCTAATTTAGCAAAGAAATAGATAAAAGATACAAAAAACTCGTACATAGAAGGGGAGATTGTCAGAGTAACTTCCAGAATAGACCAAGAAATCACTCAAAAGTTGTCTCAAGTCATAAAACTCAAGTCAAGTGATCTTGCCACAACAAATGACCTGCTCTGCTCCAAACCACAAGTCCTTTGGAATTTCTCTTAAAAAGCATCGTGACTTGGCATTCGTTTTGTGGTAAAAATATTCTCTTTGCCTGTTTGGTATCGATCAGTTGTAAGTACATGCGTTGCGACATGTAGACACGTTATGGCTGCGAAGAGTGAATGCATTTAGTCGCGTAGGGTTTTCCTCTACATGGATCAAAGGAATGGGGAATTTTTTTTATTTTTTTTTGATCAGTTTTTGCCTGCATTGGGCGGTTTGCAATTTCTTGAATTGGAACTCCAGACATGGATAAGTTCATTGACATTTTGGGAGAGTTTTTCCGTTACTTTACAGGAGTGCAGTGTGAAACTTCTCTCTCTTTCTGAAAATATGCCTGGAATTGGAGGCCATGTTGACAGTCAGACAGATACATTCAATGTGCAGTTGATAAATACGCACATTGGAGATACAGATTGCTTAGCAATAAAATTGCAATATTTTTCGACGAAGAATGTAATTAAGTGTGTTCATGTGACTTTACGAAGAAGGCGCGCACATGTGAGGGAATTTTTATTTGCGATTTTTATCTTAATGGAGAAGGCAATGTTATGGGATTTTTTTTTCTGTTTTTAGAGCAATTGCTATTCAGGTCATGTTAATGTCGAAATTAGTGCGAGTCATGTGAGAGAATTAAGTTCTTGAAACAATTTTTTTGTTTTTAATTGGCAAAGTTTGTGATTTAAGTTGGTCTAGAAGGAATTAGTCGTGATTTTAATACAAAAAGGATTACAAGCATTTAAAACCAAAGTTGCTTTGAACCTCCTCTTGCCACAACCCGAAAAGTTGTTTGTACTCCCACAGTGGCAAGGATCACCAAACGATGGAAGGCAAAACTTAAGTAGAAAGCTCGGCATAATGAAAAGGATCGTTGGACTCAAGGCTCCTACAGAAAAATTCAACGTTGAACTGAGTCTTGATTGACTATTAAGAAAGGTCTTAGATGGGATAAGGCACAATAGGTATGTCGCTATGAAAGTTAGTTATGTTTTAAGAACCTCTAAGCCTCTAGCTTTATCTGGCAAGTTTGATAAAAAGTCATTCGTTCCAAACCTACTTTACTTTATTCGGTTGTCGGTTGCTGAAAGGGGTTCGTTTTTTCCTAATCAATAACTTGAGGAATGATAACGAAAAATCACCGAGTTTCATGGGTTAAGTTTAAACTCAAATTGAAGTTCACAGGCAAGCACATACGTACTAACACACGAGAAAATTCCTAATAAATAAACGTGTAATAGCTTCAAAAGTTGATCCATTCAATCTTCAAATAACCATAACCCAAGTCGGAAATACTTCAATGATGTTAACGAAGCAAATGTTGGGGAAAATATTTTGAAAACACCTCATCGGGACAGTAATCCCAAACCCCTTATGTGGTAGTATTTCACAACGATTCATCAAATATTTACTTGCATCATGATGATCACGTACATTTTCCCATTTATGATGAAATTTCAAAATGATACTGGTGTTGGTAAAGGACATGCATGCAATAACTATTTTCCAAGATTTTGTTGGCACATATGTGACGGGAAATAATTGAGAGAATTGTGTCGCGTAGACCGGAAAAGTCTTGCAAATGGTGTTTTCGCTGTTTTCGGTACCGAAAATGTAGATGAATTTACAAAGTTGGTAGGTATTGTTAAGGAGCAGCCTCTTGTTGTAAGACGTTGCAGAGACGATGACAAATGGTAATCTACTCACTACCTGATTTAGGAAAATCCTCTAGCTAGCTAGAGTCTTCAATTCAATGCTGATCATCTATTAAGAGTACAATTTCAATTTCTACGACTATGGCTCCTTAACCTGATTCTTTGGTCCAGTCGTTCACTAATGACAATGCGTGGTTGAGTCTTTCGCTTAGTGTGGGGAGGACCGATTTAACAATTTCGTTTACTACTTGGGGTCAGATAAGTTATTTACTTAAATCTATTCATCAGCCATGGGGCATGGGATCTTCTTGTGTGAAATTCTGAAACGCATTTTAGCTCACTCAGGCTCATCGTCAATGACCTTGATTTCTTCTTAATTGTTCTGTTGCACGTTTGTTTGTTCTCACTTTTCTGCCTGACTAGGTGGGTGGATACGTTGTCAAAGCTGTGGTACCCCATTTTGAACTTCATTGTGTAGAATGCGACTTATGGTCCCTCAGGGAAGTGCCAGTCTAACAGCGTATATTTCTGGAAATCTGTCAAGGCTTCATTACTTTTCTTCCTTTTCTCAAATGACTTCTGTAGGAGTTGCCACATATACGGCCCCGTCACTTAAAAGGAAACTAAATTTTGCGATCTGGCACACTTCTCTAATGCTTCGTCCGAAGCTTCAAGCGGTTTGTAGACTAACCTTGCCTCTTTTATAAAATTACCGCGTTCAGCCAGGGTAGCTCATCACAATGGGCTTAGAGTCTAAGTGAGTCTTCCGGGACACTTCGCTGCGTAACCAGGGTAGAAAATTCACCTTAATCATTATGCATCTTAGGAGCTAGACATAATGAAACACTTTGTAGTACCAGCGTGGTTTTTGCCGAAGTAATCATGGTGTCTGTTAGAAACTGCGGTTCACAAAAATTGTTTTCATTTGGAAACCAGATAATCCCAGCTCTCATCGACTACCAGGAACATATGCGGAGAACAACGTTTAAAATTCGTCGGCATAGCGCTTCAGTCATCTCCGTCTTCATCGTTTTTCAATACACTTAGGAACACGTCTTAGTGACGCCTGATCGTTCTCCAGTATATTCAGTAACTCATCATCGTGTCTCCTTACTAGCTGCTTTTCTAAAGACTAAGCAGACGAAAGAAAAGAAGTGTGCAGTTGAGGTAAACAACCATCTTTTTGATATTCGTTGTTAAAGTTGTGATAATTCGAATGGCATGTCCATCTACCTGACCAAGTGTCCAGTAGGGAAACCTTGTCTAATGAAATTTGGAAAAGTCTTGCCTCAAACATTGATGCCAGTGCTGCCCCTTGATGAACGTTAGCATCGCAGTTTAGATCAAAGTCGAGTTGTTGTTTTCAACCGGAGGAGGGACAAATATTCCCTCATCTTAGGCTAGATATATATATTCAGTCAGCATTTAAGGATCCAAAATCAAAAGATATCCTGTAAATGTATCTTTTACTTATAGATACAAGTACATTCTATTCACATCGTAACTAATGAAGAAAATCTTACTTATCATCCAGTCAATAGATTTTACATCTTGTAGATACGCTCTTTTCCGTTTCATTAAATCCTATTTGCGAATTGAAATAATCACCTAAGTAGACAATTGACATATATTCCATGGAGACTTAGCTATTCCATCTCGAAACTCTCGCTAAAAACGAAAAGAAAAATCTTTTCATTTGTTTTTCCAAATTGCGCACACATACTGAATACAAATGTTTTGTTTTTTTTTTTTTCTTTTTCGTGAAATTACCGAATAAATAACTCAAGGAAGTATTTCACAGTCATGTGCATTAATGTTACGTAATAAAGAATCCAGTTCGCGTCTCGCGAGATGTGAAAATATAAATTTTGTATCTATTTCCATGAAAATGAAAAGAAAAAAAAAAAAAAAATTCAAAGACGGCGCACGGTTCTCAAGAAATCATGTGACAAATTAAATCAAAATTCCTATGGGAGGGCGATAGAGGTCTGTTAAACAAATTTAATCGTTCACTTTTTACGTGGGTGATTGTGTGTTGTTTGTTGTCCGTTCACATGAATGCTATATATCTTTTTGATAGGTACGAAAACAATCCTTACATCCTGTTATTCTTTTTACATGGTGGGTTGAGTCTGAGTGTCGATATTATAACAAACATCCTTATTGACTTGTGAAGGAGATGCATTTTGGGTTACTGACACTGTAATGGGATTCGGATTGACGAGGGTTTGTTGCTAGACCAACATAACGATAATCAATAAATTTTGAGATTTGCCATAGGGGTGATTACGCTAATGCCACGTACAGTATTCGTATGTAAACGTAGACATAGACGTAGTTTTCATTTGCAACAGCACAAGCCAGACAGGATATGAGTGTGCATATGTATGAAGGATTTTATAGCTTAGGAAGAGGTTTAGATGTGTGTTGTAAATTTTGAAGAGATATCCACGAAGATGTTTGGGGAAAGGAAACCTAAAAAAAATTAAACAGAATTGAAGGAATACAAGTTTGTAGGAAGGTGGACTGCAAGTTAAAAAAAAAGAAAAGAAGCAAACTGTTGGGATCCTGGGCTCTTCAATCGCAGGCTTTACGCTTTTGCGTGACATCGAGAATAAAACGAGAACCTAAAGCCTTGAGATCTACAATAAGGGGATCAGCTACAACATAACTTGCTCGGTTTTAAGCAAAAAAAAATTAAGCAAACCGATTGAAGGTCAACTCACGATTGAACGCTTTGTAGAATCCGGTTGTGTCATGTTAAATTAAATTAAAAAAGCTAGACACACGCATTCAATGACCATACCTCGAACTTTATAAAATTTCTTCTACTGTCCCTATTTGCTTTTGTCAAGCCTTATTTTTTTTAAAATTTGACTGGCTCTAAAGTTCGGAGTAAACAAAGAAGCCTCTCTTTCTTCGATTGCGGAATCCAAGTTGATTGAGGTCCCCTTCCGCTTGTGCACGCCATCAAATATTACATCTCCCTTTTCTTCGGATCGAAGTACTGATCTTTATTCGCTCTACACGACCTAGCCGCCTCACTAAGTCGATGTTGATGTACAGCTCGGACTGTTCGAAATTAAATCTTTTCTTCTATTCACAGTCAATGTAGATAGGATAACAGATCGTTTGAAGAACTTCCCTCTTAAGGATTCAAAAGTCACTTTACTACGTTAAGACTGGCATGGTTAGGGTTGTTTCGAAGCAGTGTTTTTAATTCTCTGCAACTTAATTGGCTACTAGTT
The DNA here is from genome assembly GCA_951813785.1 of Criorhina ranunculi. Lineage (NCBI taxonomy): Eukaryota > Metazoa > Arthropoda > Insecta > Diptera > Syrphidae > Criorhina > Criorhina ranunculi. The sequence continues at coordinate 23,639,857 of OX638381.1, forward strand.
CGTCTGACTTTGTCTTAATTTCGGTCGAGTGATTCAAAAAGACGGTACTTATTTAGGTTGAGACGCTGAGACTTCCTTACAGTGGAATTTCGGCTTTCATTACCATTTCCTGATTCATCTGTACGCAGTTAACTTCAAACCAAGGGTTTTGAGCGGGTGGTTGCTGCACTTCTAATGACTTGCTGGCAGTGTTTCCTCTAGTTTTCTGCACTTGCCGTTGCTACAGTTGGATTTTTAGAAAGCTCCTGCGATAGCTGCTTTAAAATATCAGTCATTCGACGTTAATCTTTCTCTTGGTGATGTTTTTGGTCGTCACGTTACGTTACGGTCTAAGTTTATGTTCGCATCTAGCACACTGGAGGAGTGTCCGTCATCAATTGCAAAGTGGTTTGGGTTGTGTTCTGTTGTTGCGACGTTCGCCTTATGGAAGCTGAGATGCGGAAACCTTGTACTACAAACTATGTTGAGTTGATGTTCTGTTCAAGGTTGCCATTTATAAAATGTTTAGGGTCATCAACACAACCATTTCTCTAAGGCTGTTGATTCTTCCATCAGTCGATAGTTTCTTTTTCTTAGTCGGCAAATAAGATGAGATCTTCAGCAGGTGAGGGCAGTCCCTTACTTTCTAAGTAATTTAGCGTAGAGATCTTTAAAGAATTGTTTATTGACGGATTACTTTCTTGTCACACTGAATCTATGTATTCCAGAGGAAATGTGCTGTGTTTTCCAGCACAGGTATGATTTAAACCGCATTCAAGAAAAAACCTATTACAAGTGTTAAATGTAGCCTTGCAAATACAAGTAGGCTTTTTATTTTGCATAGAAAAGTGGCAAAAATAAACGTCGAGCTTTCTTTACTTCGGCTTGTGAAAACGCTTAAAACACTATTTTCAACGGCTCTCCGTTAATGCTCCATATAATTATCTATTCGCAATATTGTCGAACAAGGTCGTTGATCTTGTAAAAATCGAAAAGTTATTTCTTACATCTATTTTGGTTTCTAATTTCAGACTTCTTGGAATGGCTCTTGCCTAATAATTAGGTGAGAGACCAGTTAAAGAAAATTTAATGTTTTGCCACTCCTATAGTGGCTTAATTGATTCACGTCATCATGAATGGTAATAAATCAATCAAAAGACCAAATGAATAAAAAAAACCGTAAAAGAAGAACAACCAAAACGAGTTATATCTGCTTTTTTTTTGCAAAAAGTAACTGAAAAGGAATTTCAACTTAAAAAATAAAATTTTAAATTTAATAGTGAATTATTGTTTAAACCGATCATACACAAGTTTGAACAAACTTAAGCGAATTGCGTTCTTAATTAATCAATTTCCTTGTCCCTTAAAATTAAAAAAAAAAATGTCTCTTTTATGTCACTTTAGTTTAATTGATGCTCAACAATATTGAAGGTTACAATTTTTATTAACCTCACGCGCCCTTGTTAACGTCGGCGTTTTGTGACAATTTTTCAACAACATTTTACAATTTTTCATATTTTTCTCAGAAAATAAAAAGTTTAGAAAATTGTTTCTTTTGTTTATCGAACCATCAAAGGACAGCAACATAGTCCTATGAATATAGTTTTACGTCTTTCAATCGATATTTATAAATAAAATTTTTATTTTTTTTTCCCTATAGTATATCTATATATTTTAATAAATTATTTAAAAAGAAATATCCAAGGACTGGTATAACTATAATTAAGAACACGTGGCAAGAATAGAACCTAATAGATTCGACAAAACAAATTCAATGTCATTTTGATATAAAAAAAAAAAAAAAAAAACTGTATGAGGAGATACCTAGTATGGTGTGGGACAGCATCTAAGAATAGATACATTCTCTAAATGCGTTTGAAGAAATTATAAAGGGCCTGCCCTTTATATTCTATTTTTATTTGTTCGATTGGAGGGGAAATTAAAAACGTTTCCTATTGCGTTTTTGTTTTTTTTGACGATGATTTCTTAAATTGCAGCTATAGATAGTAGTGAAACATTTTTTATTCAAGAATCGTTAAGTCAATAGAAAGCATTTGGCCTTATGTGGCATATTATGACGTGTGTTGTGTTACTCTAAGAAAAGGAGAATAATGGCATTCCCCTCAAGAATTTCCAACAGAAATGTGATTTTTTCCTCCATAGATATGTTTGATCAATGAAAATTCCTTATGGATCACTAAAAGAGTTCTGTGGACCAGAGAGAAAACCAAGTTATATCCATTATAAGATGCTCGCAACAACACATTTTTTTGTAATGATTTTAGTTTGTCGCAAGAATTCAAGTCGGTAGACTTTGCACCAATTCTGTACTCGTGTCGGCAATGCAGGTCTTGAAAAAAATCAGATCACATCCTTCTAGAGTATGCTTAGAGCGCAGCAAATGCACTTGACTTGGACAGCTTTTTGTTCTCTGGTAATAAATGCATGCATTGGTGACCCCCCATACATGGTGAAGTCGATAAGAGTCCTTAACGAAGGAACCTTAAGGGGTGTAGTAAAGTATAGGATCATCCAACAACCGCTGTTATTTTAAATTTCGCGTCGTTGTTGAACTGTCAACATTCAACTATCATTGCGATTATTTTTGATGATTAAAAACTAGGAGCTTATTAAATACTAGCAGTTCACCCGCGGCCTCGCACTCCTAAAATACATACTAAGGTTTATACTTGGTCTCTAGAAATCGTCTGTCCCTATGGAAATTTTAGAGCTTAATGACGATAACTTTTTTTTCCGACATCCGATTGTAATAAAACAAACCCTATATGCTGCTCCAAGCTACATATGCTATGCCACCTGTGAAAACTACATGAAAATGCGTTCAGTAGTTTCGTAGATGTGCGCTAACAAACAAACAGGCAGACAGAAAAGAATTCTAAAAATCGCTAATTTGTTTTCTATTACTCTTCTTTAGTCACTCGCTTTTTTTTTATTACTTTTTCTTCAATGTACAGACACACCGGGTTCTACTGTTTTATTATATGTATTGATATATTGATGATGATGGATCGATACACACTCGCACCAAGTGTTGAAATAGTGGAGATTCACTACAAAAACGGAGAAAATAGCACGGAAAAGTTTCGTAGAGTTTATACTGCTTCAATCGCCTTCTCGCACAGTGAATGAAGACTCAAACTCGGCAGGGTCAGCTGAAAATATCGCCGCCGCCGTAGCTGAGAGTGTGACTGAAAACCCAGGCGTGTCTATTTCGAAACGATCACAGGAATTGGGCATATCCGCAACCACTTTGCACCATATTTTGGATAAAGATCGTGGCTTACATGCTTATAAGGTCCAGGTGACACATATAACGCCGTATTTTCGCTGATTGGGCGCTATTGATATAAAATGACATCTCTTGTTAGAAGACCCCATACCTATATGGTCGAGAATTCTTTAGATCTACGTTTCATTTAACTAAGTTTGGAGTTGCATCTGCTCATGATGTTTCCAGATAACACTCAAATAACGAGCAAAAGCGACTAAGAAAACATGGTCGTTTCAAGTGAAGTAGTTTACAGGAGTTTGACTAAGGCGACTTGTTCTTAGCGCCTTGTGCATATGCTCAAACTTCACTAAGGCCCAATCCGGACCTGCTGCTCTTCAACCCAATTTAATCGAATTACATTGCATTATACCAAATCGACTACAAAAACTACGTACGATAAGATAAGCAGCAAAACCACTTTTCGACAGTCAATCCAGTCACTTTGTCAATTGCAGTATTTATCTAATCATTTATAGTCGGACTCGTTGAGAGATAAATTCTCTCTTTACCCTATCAAAGAGAAATCACATTGCTCCATCGTCTCCTCCACTCACTGTATATAAGAAATGTAATGATGATGGTCCACTATATAGACTGTGAGTGAAAATATAAAAAAAAAAAAAACAACAAAAACTCACGAAGAAAATAGTTTTGTTTACATTTTTTCTGCGTCGTTATTTTGCTATTGAAATTCGAGACTCGTCCAAAATGTTCGCAGAAAAATATTCTTCCAACTCAAATAACATATGTTCCACTCACTTGTCATGCGCCATGTAAATTCCACTCAAATCGAAAGCTTTCTAATATTCAAAGAGAAATTCGAGTGAATTTAATTGAATTCTTTGAGTATATATCAGTACCAACACTCGTACTCGAAAATAATCTTCTGATTCTGTTAGCCGCGTTGTATCGCGTCGCACGTTAATTTTTTTCATTTCGATTAGTGGCTACTATAGCTCCGTTCCATTCATTTCGCGTAACTAAAACTAAACAGCTGAATATAATTTGTTTGGTTACATATTTTTTTATTTTCCTTTCTTTCTTTTTCTTCTTTAAATTCTTATTTTTTTTTTTTTTTGCGTAAAATTCTTCAATCGCTATATCGTTCAAAAAGGAAAAAAGAAATATTTTTTTCTGTTCCCGTCTATACGAGTTTTTTTTTTTTACTCTGCAAATTCTAATTTTTTTGTTTCGACAAAAAAATATACAAATATCTAACAGTGTGTGTGGAATAAAAAATAAATAATACAAGCTCTGTGTTGATGGAAATATAAATAATAAAAAAAAATGCTAACGATTATGCAGTGCTATCCAAAAAAGGTGATAAAAATTAAAAAAAAAAAAAAATCGTTGCACATTTTTCATATAAAAAATAAAAATTGTGTTATAACGCGCAGTGATTTTCGACGAAAAAATAGCAATAAAATGAGAAAATTTTGTTAAAAAATTAAGAAAAATCCCACCCTCGGAACGAGTGACAACAAAAATCTGTTAGTGACCCAAGTTTTGGAACAGGAATTTCAACAAAAAAAAAATTAATGCATTTCAATTAGTTATACAATTAGATACGTTTTTTTTTTTTGTTCAATTTAAAGAAGTCTATTACACAATTTTCGTTTTTCCTTCTTTCGTTTTCGTCGTCGTCGTTGTCGTTGTCTTTCATTTTGGTTACAATTATTCAATGAAAAAAAAAAAAAAAAAAAAAAACCGCAGGCACGGCACCAGTGTAGTGAAGCATCCCTCTCTCCTCTATGTACAGTGTTTGTATGTGCAGCATCAGTTAAAAGAAAAGATACATCAACAAATAGCATCTAATTAAAGGAAGGCACACACACACGCCATACGGTGGTGAACATGAACAGCAACAGAAAGTATAATAGCTAAGAAATTCGGGCACAAAAAGGAGGAGGAATCGCAAAAAAGAAAAAGAGGAACTATGTTAGTAGGGTATATGTATGCCTATTGGGCGGGGTGTACGAAAAGTGTTTTGAAAGGGGTGGGGAAGGACAACATAGAGGGTGTGTAAATGGACAGTATTGCCAGTGCTTGATAAGAAGGCTCAGATTTAAGGATTTGTTTGGATAGAAATCAATTTTTTTTGCCAGTTAATTACTTTTATTGCCGGTAGTGGGATAGATAAGGAGGAAATAGTCGTACAGATGTCTGTTGGGCTTAACAGTGTTGTTGGATTGAATTGAGGTTAGAATCAAAGTGTCAAGGTGTAATGCCGCGGGAATTTTCGATTCCTGGCGGTTTGTGCAGAATTTTTGGACTCGACTTCTGTTGGAGTGGGATCTGTTATTATCCTCAAATTTCACATTAGAGGGAGTCGACTATCTTGACATACCTTGAAGTGGCAATTATTTTTAATGGAATTGTGACGTGAAATTTCGTTACCGAACCGGAACTGTTACGGTATAGTGCACTTGCAATAATCAAAACGCAATTTCTTGATTTCTTTTGAATTTCTAGATTCAAAATCGAATTTTGTTGACATTTTCGGAAATTTAAGCACGGAATCTGTGAAGGCAAAGATCAGTTTGGACCGTTCTTCTTCTGTGAGGTTCACAGAATTGGCACAGAGCTGAATGGACTGGATCCCTTTTCATCCAAAGATAGTTTTAGGAACTGTTCCTAACAATACTTTTTTCCAAAAAAGAAAAAAAACTTCGAATGTGTGTGTGTAGAATTATTCGGCCAGGAAAATAAAATTTCCGAGCCTGACCTATCGCAATATTTTTCGATTAGACTACGTGTAGTTACAATGATACTCCGGGATTGGCACAGGAAGTGAAAGATATCCTTCTCGTTTGCTTATTTGTGATTCTTATTCGTCCTGTTTGCTTGGCATGGCCTGTCCTGTAAGTACCCATTATTTAACAAATGTTATGAGTGAGATTTGTATATGGTTGGGTGCCATTCTTGTCTGGATAATTTCTTGCTCGATAAGGTTTGTTGTGATCCACACGTTTAGTGAAGCTTTCCAGAGTAAAATTAGGTTCAGCTGGAGGAGTTCCGAATTTGATTCCGGTTTTTGGCTTCGATTTAGGTCGGATCGCAACCTCTTTGCGAAATGGAATAGTGCATGATCAGATATCTGTGATTAAACCAAGTGCTTACGCCTAGCACTGATTACTCTACTGCTGCGATTTAAGTGTACTGTGGCTCCTGAACAAGTTGGAATTGGTGTGTGTGATAAGACTTTTTTTTCTTTGTTTAGTTTGAAAATTCAATTGATTCGATTGCAACACTGATAAGCATTTCCGTTTTGTTTTGTGAATGTTTATAACAAATTGCCAATAGCTGTATGAACTGATAGTGCTATTGGCACGTGACCCATTGTCGTAGAAGATTTAGGTGGAACATTTTACGTCACAGAGAGTTTGGTCTCTTGGATTTAACTCCAAAAGCTGAGGTGCTCGCAGTCGACATGCGACAGAGATTAAAGACTATTCTCTGCTGCTGTGTTTTTCCTTATTTTTGTTGTCATATGACCTAACTTAAGTACAACGGTCCTAAGTAGACCTGAGGCTTAACCAAGTTAAGTTACTTACTGAAGTCTAGTTTCGTTTTCTGCGTTCATATGCTTTAAAGGCTCTTCAACTCTTATCGTTATTTGTGGCAGTTTCCACCTCTTTGAATTGTTAGCCTTTAAAGAACATGTCTCGAACCATCAACTTCGCTTGGACCAATTTTTGATTGATTTTCCAATGCCTTGCTGGATCAATTCTTTGCAAGGCAAAAAGTATGACTTTTCTTACTGCTAAAGCGGCATTAAAGGGGCCTTTGTAGGAGTTAACCTTTTAACCGAAGAAGAGTTTGACGATTGACCAAAGTGGACCACCACTGGAGATAGGTGCAAAACCGTGATGGAACCAAGTCTTGTGACTACAATCTCTGCTCACGTTTTCTCCTGAGAACCTTAAAAGAGAAACCGTTCGGATTAGAAATCTCAGAAAGTCTTTCACCTCTATTTTACATAAGACTCGCCAAATGAGTAACTGTTAAGGGTCATCAATCTTTATGTTTAGCAAGGTCAGAGCCAGACCTTGTTCTTGCAGTTTTACCTCCCACACAAATGCATGAAAAGACCAATAGATGGCGCAAGAACTTCATTATACAACTTTAAGCAACAAAATATAATGTTAATCGAAAGAAAAAAAAACACCAAGCTGGCAATTCTATGCGTCACACAAATTACATTCCTAGATTTCTTTCGCAAGCAAATATGTTGATACTTTTCCTTTTCCTTACACACAGCTTCATCTTTACGAACATGTGTTGTGATTAGGAAATTTTATACAAAAGATGCACACATAGAGCATCATACGCGCTGCGATTCATCTCGAATAGATTCTCTCTCGTGCCCCCCAACCCCTCCACCTTGCACGGCAAGAAATGTAAAAGCCTATACATACATGAATGTGTGGTAGCTTTTATACCGCCTGCATCCCTCTCAAATACGCCAACCCAGGGGTAGATTCGCATTCGGTTATAAGTTATAACCCACACTAACAGCCCCGACCACGATGACAGCACACACGTTGTTTGTTGTTTATTGAATGAGTGCACGAATGAAAGTTGTAAAAAAAAAAAATTAAAAGAACCGAGAATAACAAGTATATCTGCGCAGATATAGAGGAGGCTGTTTGGGCGGGCAAGCGCGGCAGACTATTATGTGAGCACAGGAATTATATAATGAATAATTTGCAAGAGGACACACAACTTCAGATACGCGATTTACATTCAGAAAAAAAAAAAATTAACAAAATTGAAACCGAAATTTTCCATCTAATTCCATTGAATCAGTCGTGTGAGCGCGTCGTTTATTGTTTGTGTGCGCGCCGCCGCCGTTTATTAGGGGAGCGGACTTATTGACATGGGGCATGGTCGTGAAAGGAACAACACCACAACACTCACAACAACATCTATCTTATCGCTCGAATAAAAACACTTTTTATTATATTCTCTTACTCTTGCGAGTTAGTGGTTATCATTTTTTGGGCATTTGACTTTTGCATGGCTCTGTTGTATAAACAAGGCACAAAGCGGAATTATTAAATTAAATTGTTTATAAAAAATACAAGAAAAAATTAAATTTTGTTTGTTTGTTGACTAACTTTGAAAGGAGGGGGAGGGAGAGGGGGTTGAATAGGTTCTAATGGTCAGACTTTGTGTAGTGCTTGGTCATGACAAACAATTTTTCTTCTGTGAACTTTGATGTGGTTACACGAACTTGTATCTTTGGAATTTTGCTATCAAAATGTGTGTGAGTTTTGATTACTGGTTTTTGACTTCTAGGTATTATGATGCAAACTGCTACTGTTAGCAATTTTGTGAAAGATTAACAGGGACAAGTGTGAATCATTTTTTGTTGTTATGGTGGGATGCGATTTTTCTAAGCTTTACTTAGCTGGTAGACTTTGAATGATTCATCGAAGTTTGGTAGAGTCTTCGATAACAAATGAGACAAATGGAACGATTTCATGCGTCGAGTGCTCTTGGGCAAATATACTCTACTCAACAACAACTGATCGTAGTTCCAGCCTGTTGAGAAAGGACACTGGCTCTAGACTTTTTCAAGTGATGGTCTAACAAGTATGGTGTGGAACCGCAGAATAGGTCATTCTTTTACTCTCAGATTCAGAATTATGCTTCAAATCGGGAAGTCCATGTTTCATGGGATTTTACTGTTCCAAAGTCATGACGGAATGTTCTGGAGCAGACTTAAAAAAAACCACTTGAGTTAACTTATCAAAATAGAAGAGCGAGTCACATTTGGTAGTGAAAAATAAATGACACTCCTGAACTTGTTCATTAAAAGCTTTGTAAAAGTCGCCTCAAAGTCTAGCTCTTTTTGCCTCACGGACATAAAAAGATAGAAGATGGAAGGCTTATTGGCCCGTTGAAATCTTTTGGAGATCCTGTAAAAGGGGATGGAAAGAACCTAGACACACCTCTTAAAGCACTTAAAGTCTCTCTGTCGAAGTTTCCGTTCTGGCTAATGGATACTATTTCCTAGGACTGCTGACAAAGTGGCTATCAAACAATTTTCTTCGACTGCGGTCTGTGGGACATTGTATGTATCATATTCTCTTCGCAGCTACATATCGACAAATGTGGGTTGTCTTATCGAAGTCTCATCCTCTTCCAATCACATACATGCCCTATGATCTTCAACTCTTTTAAAGTTTGTTAATAATTCACTTACCAACAGATGGCGTTACTCACTTACTTAAGGTGACTCTACAGTCCGGCGTGTACCTTGGCCTCAATCAACAAGCGTCTCCAGCACATTAAGTTAGTTAAGGTCTCCATCCACTTGCGTGCGCTACCTGCATCGTGGTCTTCCTCAACTGCATTGTCCCTCGGGGGTGGTTTCGAAGATTTTTCGCTCTTCATGTCTCAGCCACCTCAGTCGTTGAACCTTCACTCTTCTGGCCCAGTCGATGTCTTTGAATAGCCCTTACAATTTGTCGTTGTATCTCCTCTTCCATTCACCGTCTACGTAGACGGGACTGAAAAATAATTTTCTTCTTAAAGCAGCCAAGAGCAACCTCATCCACTTTTGATAAAGTCCATGTCTCTGGGCCATAGAGCAGGCATTATTAAGGTCTGGCAGAGATGCTTAAACTAGACATTGCTCAGTATAGCTCGTCGCTTTAGATGCTGTCATACGCGGCCTTAAAATCGATGGTGTGTATCGATTTGGAGCTTCTGGATTTTTCTGGATTTTTCCAAGATCTGCCGTATTGTAAATATTTGGTCGTTGGTGGACTTTCCTGGTCTTAAGCTATACTGATAAAGTTGTTGACGAACGGCTTTAGGCGATCACACAATACGGCAGATTGTAGGCGATATTAAGAAGACTGATGCCTCTGTAGTTGGCGCAGTTCAGAGGGTCTCCTCTCTTTAGGATTGGATAAACAATGCTGAGGTTCTATTCATCGGGCATACTTTCGACCGACCATATTTTACAGATAAGTTGGTGTATGCTCTTTACCCAAGCCATCGACTGCCGCTTTGTCGAGGTAGGCCATCCACTCCAGCAGCTTTGTTGGACGTAAGCTTAGATATGGCTATTTTCACTTCATCCAGGTCTAGGTTGTTGGTCCAGGTTGAAAGGTTCATTCTTCCTAACAGTGGTTCGTCATCGCCGTTATACAGTCTACAGAAATGATCTTTCCAAATCCTTATCATCAACTGCGACTCTTTAGGAGGTGGCGTGGCTTTGCAGTCTATAAAATTCTTTCTCCATTAGTTTAGCTTTCAGTCTACATTTTCAATGATAACTCATGATAACCCACCTAACTCGAGCAAAGATTCACCCCAACTCAAACAAGACACACCCTTCTTTTCGAGTATATTCAAGATTATTCCATAGCTTCTCTGCTGATTAAAACCGCTGGATCGCAACACGAGAAGCCATAATTTCATAAATAGATTTCAAATCGTAGACCACTTTCATTATGGAAAATTTTTAATTATAGTCAAAGTTTGTTTTCTTATTATTGTCGCGCTCTATAGTAGAAAAAAAGAAAAAAAAAAATTAAATTTGAACTCAAGTTCATGTTCGAATTAAGATAACGTAAATGACGTTGTGGTCCTTACTACAGTGGTCCATGCATCTCCCAGCGGTTATTATCTGCTTCTGTACTACCGTTCATAGTTCTTTAGTGTTATTTACTGTCTAGTCTAGTGTTTTCTTGGGGTCGGTTTTAAATTTTGACTAAACGCGTGGAATATTTTCAAAAACAAAAAAACATATTTGTTTACTCGTAGATTCGATTGTTTTGATGTGCAAAACAAATGGTACACCTTATGTCAGCATCACAGTCGTAGCTAATTAGAATTGATTGTCAGAGTCATTAACATGCACTGGGGTGGGAGTACCTTCTTTGGTCTATAACTATCGAATATTAGCCAAGATGACGTAATTAATTTAGCTTTTGAAGTAGGTACATCTGAACTTGCTTATCATCGATGGTCTGAACCTTGAAATTTGCTTACGTTTTTAGAAGTTCATAGACATCACCTTGCAACATTGCCTATTTTTGTGATAAGCAATTTGTTTGGAATTGACTTATGGCAAAACACAGGGTTGTTAACTGTAGTGAGGTTGTACTGAATAAGTCTTTTTTTGAAATTTAATTTAATGTGACCTCAATTGTTGCTTAACTTTAAGTACGTACTTATAAGAGTTACATACGTCGGTTTCTTTTTATCTCTTGTTGGCTTGAGTATTATTCTTTTTTATGGCACCGGTATTTTTATGGAATCTATTCGAATGGCGGTGATTACTTAAACGGCAAAAACAAACAAACAAGCTTAACTGGATACTTTTAAGTCAGATTTAAACGCTAGGTGGCGTATAAACTGCTGCTTCATATTTAAGAGCGTCTACTAATAACTTAGTCTTAGCTAGCTACTGGAGCTTTAGTTGGCCGGAAAGGTCTGTGTTTTGGGAAGACTTGTTCCATATATCATTTCCATGCATGCTTTGCTCGCAAACTTCTTCGACATCTGCAAGTTAAGAGTCTACGTGAACGACCTTATATTATATTTATTTTTGGACAGATTTGTGTAATTGAACTAGAGCTTGGTCAGGCATCTCTCCGACATTGTTGGACAGTCCACGATGATAAGACGTTTTGCATTGGTGTTTAGCAATGTGTAGCAAGGAGAAGACTGACGACAGGACTGGCTTTAGAAAAAGTGAAGGAGGCATTCGCTCAAGGCGTGCTTCTTCTCACTGAGGGTCACATCAGGGATATTCGAAAACGTCTTAAAATACTGAGAAGCTGTAAAAAAGTGTGGGTTTGTAGATAAGAATAAACATAATTTAACATAAGTACTCCTGACGAGAGAGTTCTCAATCTTCTGTTGACGAGGAAAGGACATTCGCACGGCATGCGACAGACAGATTCAATTTCTCTTTTGTCCCTTCAGACGTTTTGCATGAATAGCGATGGCGGAGTTTCCTGTAATGATGCCGAAGGCGATGGCGACAGTCGCCAACAGCTTTACCCGCTTCGCTGCTACATTACAGATCAATCGGTATGAAACTTAGCATGGTTTCCATTGCCCCATGATTCTGATGTAGCCTGCCCATTAGCAACGTTCTGATCTTTAAAAGCTTGTAGGCAGGGTTTGATCTCTTTTTAGTGAAAAGAACCATCTCTGTCTTTGAGGGATTAACTCCCACACCTCTGATGTTGAGCCAGTTATTGACGTGGAGTAGTGGAGTACTCTGCCCTGGGGAGTACCACAGGAGACATTCATTCTACTATTTACGTCTCCCATTGTCGGCCTGATTGTTCGCTATTAGAGCATCAGTCTTACCCGCAATTTAATATTGTGTTGGCATTTACATTGTTAAATTACTTGTGATTGAGAGATCTTTCTATTACTGATACTACCGTATGAAATGTAGGCATGTTGCGATTCAGACAGATAGTTATGGACGGTCGAGTCAAATTGTCCCAATATTTTCACCAAAAACTATGGCAGTCTTTTGAAGTCGCTTGGCTTACCTTCCCTGCTTTGGGAACGAAAATGATACGGTCCCTCCCACCAAGCTAGGCTTAGGAACATGAATTGTCATTCTGAATCTTGGAAAAACTAATATAGCCCCTACCCGTTCCCATTTTCTTTTCTTTTTCGAACGGCGACATCTATTGTAAAAACTTCTATTGAAAGGCGTGGAAACCCGAATGGTTTGTGCATTCGCTGTTATAGTATTTCTTGCTTCTAATTTGACGATATGGTTTGCGGATGGTGGACTTAACGTTAAAGATACATTTTTCCCCGTTGCTTAGCTTCGTGGTAAAGGTTTGTTCAATTGGGGCGTTTAGGTCTTGAAAGATTGTTTTGGAAGGTGATTTCGTTCTTATGTATCGTGGTCACCAACTACCTTTGCTACAATTTGTAATAAAATGTTCATATGCAATCTTAGTTTGGCCTTAACTTGGTAAAGCAACTTATGATAGAAGTTTTCCTATATGCAATTCTTGTCGCCTACCTGTCTGCAAAAAGGAATACACAATTCCACTTTTGCTTGTTTGCTGTCTTATTTTTGTGTTTTTTCAGCTATTCGATGTTAGGATATTGCCAATCCTCCAACCTAATACTGTCGAACTCTACGCAATTAGTAGGATATTTGTTTTTAAAATTGTGCCCTGCGACCGTTAGCTCAATAATTATCATCTCACTAGTCATAAGATCACCTTAAAGCTATGACTGCCATTGACATTCAAAATAAATTTCCACAAAATGAAAGACAACAAAACTTCGTTCCGAAACGTATCTATTTTATTAACACGTTTTACTGCAACCCCATAAATAGTTAGCAATTTTCCAGAACAAATATATGCTAAACTGTGTGCTGTTTAAACGACAATGACCATATCAATCGTTAACTGCCATAAAATCCGACACGGTAGTGTGTATCTAATGATATCCAAACGTTCAACTATCTTGTATCTATTATTGAAAAGACGCAGTTGAAGTGTGAGAAACCACATACCAAAGCCGGCCTCTTAATGAATTCCAATCAGTGAGTGAGAGTTCTAAAACAACAACAAAACTGACCCCATACCCCCTCGACACTCAAAAAAAAAAAAAGAAAAAAAGTGCAATATACAGATAAATTGTTATTTGATTTTGATAAATCATAAAAAAATTGTTTATTGGTGAATTTAAAAGAAATTAGCTTCCTGCTGACAATTATTATTATTTTTATTTTTTTTAACTCATTAACATCTAGTGATGTACAATTGTGTGTATAAATAATTAAATGCATATAGTCATCAGCATGCACACAATTTAGGTACCTTTTTCGCGTTGAAGTGCAAACGTAAAACGAACCGCGCAATTTGTCTTCTTTTTTTTTTTTCATATGCACTTCTCGTCAGATGTGTATTTGTTAAGAAAACAAAAAATATTTTAGTAAATAAACCAACACACGTGCGGTAATCCCGGTTGTAACAGTGTGCACACAGAGAGAAAAAAAATAAATAAATCGACGAGTACGAGTACGAGTACGAGTGCATTTACGTCAAAAGTGAAGAATCAAAAGAGAGCGCCGCCGATCAGTCAAATACAGAAAGCTCTGAGCTTTTCTATGAGTAAATTGAGTGAAATATTTGCAGTACGTTTGCGTTGCAATTGTTGCACTCTTTCCTCCTCCCCTTCCTTTTCTTATCGCGCGCTCTTGTTTTTCTTTCAACGTCAGTGCTCATTTTATTGTAAATCAACGAGAATCACGTGCTTTTTTTTTTTTTTTTCTTAGTTGTCAAGTGTCAATTTGAAAAGTGTGCAACGAGAAATTGCGTTTCTTTGGCTTTGAATGAGTATATTTTGTTGCTCGTTCATATTCAAAGATTTTTCCATAACAGTGTTACTTATAAGTGAAAAAAAAAAAATAAAAAATCCTTACAGTAATCTTGAGAACAACAATGAGATATATTCCCTTGCTCAATACGAAGCAAGTCAACTTGAGAAGATCGAAACAAGTGTCAACAGCAACATTACAAATCAACAAGAATCACAACCAATCGAATTAACTGATAACAAACCAAAATCCACTACCACTCCACAACTACAACAACAAAAAGAAGATATAAAACAAAAACAAAAAGAACTAGAAATCAATCTAGATTCTTCAAATCTTTTGCCTGAACTTCCAAAGAAGACATGCGTAGACGTCGACGAGAAAAAATCCACCATCGCCGTCGAGTTACAACAATTGAAACGTGAATTACCAATTTCAATTAAAAACACTCAAAATCGAATAACCGATCAAGTTAAGTACGTACCATCGGTGACGTCATTTCGTGCTTTACAACATCATCAAGAATTATTTGGTCGTACATCGCCGTCAATTGTATCGGCCCCTGGAGTTCCATCGACAACAACATTGACTCCACAGAAATTCATTGAAGAAAATCGTCCCAAATCGGTTACGGCATCAGTTTTTCGTGTTGTCGTCGACAAGCCGACAGTTAATCCATCAGCTGTCAGTGTTAATCAAAACATCGGTCATAATACGATCGCTTTGAATCAAACAAATTTGCCACATTTGTACGTAGCACCACGTGCCCAATCGGTTACAGCATCGGTGTTTAAAACGTTGGCACAACCAAATCATCATCAACAACAACAACAGCAACAATCATCTGCAGTGCCACGTCCTGTTGAGATGAATAAAGGATACTTGTCATTTGCTGAGGATACAACAGGTCTAACAAGTGAGTACATATATTTGTTTATAAAAAAATTTTGTTCTTAAGATTTTTCAGTGGATGTAACGGTGACTTAATTCATTTTTTTAAATTTTAGGTTGTTTTTCTGTCAAGACTGACAAGAGTCATAAACAAAACTTTCATGCAACTGTCATTAGTTGTAAGAAACTTAAGGTCATGACACAAACAATTTGTTTTTTTTTTTTCGACGTCAGGTTAGTGTCAAAATGAATGTTTAAGTCTGTCGTAGATCGATCAAATTCAAGATCGATAAGATTTCTTTCTTCGAATGACGATGCTGATGGGTCGCTAGATGTCGCTTTTTATAGTTTCTTCAGAACTTTAAGGTCGCATGAGAAATGTCAACAAATTGTTACTGATCTTGAGTCTCATTAGAAAAACTTCAGCCAAGGGCGTGACTGACGTGCAGGTTTAAAAAAAAATCGAGTAATGTTGATTTTTCAGATAATGCTGGCAATGCTGCCAAGAACACAAATGTCTTGTTCGAGTTGACTTTGATTTTCTGGTAGTGTAGAGGTTTTATCTGTCCGATAATCACTCCATTTCAGTTCCAGATTTTTGCAGTGTACTCTAATGCTGGTCAGTGTTCAACAGTTTCTTAGAAAGTGGTCCAGAGCATATGCAGCCACTTTCTAGGCTTAGCTCCTTAATGTGTTTTCTTAATTTTGAAGTAACTTACTAATGGGCTCTTGGAGTCTTGAAAACTCCGTGCTTTATATAGCAGTCTTCCATCGTCCTCTATCTCAGACATCTAGCTGTCGGGTTGCCTTGGTCTTAATAAAGCAGGTTCACTACGGTCGATTTGTCCAAACTTATGCAGTCGACGTGATTAGCTTTCCGAACAACATCCACTTCTTGGTACAGATTGTAGAATTTGTGGCAGTATATCCCTACCCTAGAGGTTGGAGCGCTATAACCCGGTTCATAAAAGTCTAACCCTCGAATATGTATGTCGAAGTAGCCCATGCAAGTTCACTAAGTGTTTCAGCCTTGAAAATCCTTCCGCTATCATCTGGATACAATGAAGAGCCCCTTTGTGGTTACACTGTACCGAGGATGTGTCGATGAAGGAGTACATGAAGATACTCCACATTTAAAAGAACTGTCCAATAAATCTGTAAATGATTGGAATAGCATGGAGGTGAGAGAAGAAGCTGGTAGACAGTGGCTGGTTTGTGAACGCTTGCCTTCGTTTGTATTGCACCTTTCGAAGATGCAAATCATTCTTGAGTTGATAATTCGTGTATTTACAGCTTTAATGGCAGCTTGGCATAATCACAGAGTCATGCTTGTCAAGTTCCTGTTGAGACGTAAAAAAAAAAATGCCCATAGACTTGGAGTCTTGAGTTCTTTGCTCTGTAATGTGGTAAAACCTTTCTTTTAGGGTACACTTACCCACAGCTGTTCAGTATTTTATAAGGTACATAGAATGCATCAAAACCTTATAAGGTTTATGGTGGTCCCAATCATTTTTCGACGCTCAACCTCAATTTAAGTTAGGTAAGGTGTTGAAGTGTTTTAAGGAACTACTCGCGTAGCCCTTGGAAATCATAAAGCGCGATAACAAAAAAAAAACCACTTAGCTTCAATTGCATTACTGACCTATTTTTCTTTTTACGAGTATCTATCGACGTTATCAACAATAGAAACAAGTCGTTGCATTACATCATCAGAGAAGATTAAGAATGTCAATGGATTAGCATTGTTTGAAACTTATGTACATCAAAGGATGTCAAGGATAATTTATGTATTCCTAGTCTTTTTGTATAGCAACGGGTGGGGCAAAAGTAAGCACTCTTATTCGAGGGCTACCACAAGACAATGGCTGAAGTGGTCTTGGGTTTTTGAAACTTGTTTTCAAGTTGCTAAAATCTCCTTCGAAATGCGTCTCTGAGGCGGTCCACGGACGAATATGGTAAATAAGTGGTGTGTAGTGTTTTATTAAAAATGGAAGAGAGTTAGATTGATGGGCGCAGACTTCTAAGGATCCATTGTGTTTCTCTGGCTTGGTTTCAAAAAAAAAAAAAAAAAATGAAAGGATCTTAGTAAATTGTCTGGTATCATCCCTGAATCATCCTGAATTCCAAGACGTATAAGAAGATCGCGCAGGTTTTTGATATAGTATTCGTTGAGGGCAGTCTTTCTTCCCATGAATATCGTCAAGTGTGCTCTGTTCAGCGTAAAAATATGTCGTGATCTTATTTTAAAAAAAATCCATTTCCGGAGTTCTCTCCATCTCTCGTTAGCTTTTTGTTGAAAGTCTAGTGCAATGCTGGATTAAACGAAGGTTAAGGGGAGCTATTACGTAGCCATTGTTACCCCAGTAGGTAGTCAGTATTTTTCGTCACAAAGTTTTCCATAGTCAACAGCCAACACTGCATGACCCAACTCATCAATTTTTCGGGGTCGTAGTACAAATCATGTGAGTAGAAGCTGAAGCTCTTGTGTGATGCTCAAATGGCTATTGACAATGCTCCATTCTTGATAAAAGTGATCTTGAAGGCATTCCGATCGTTCGTTGCTACGTTGAAAAGCAAAAGAATTTAGCGACGTGTAGAACCTTGTCAATGTGGCACAAACCATCCTGACCGAGATATGACCCGTTTTCCTCCTCAGTTGGGATGTTTCTAACCTTCATCATCGACTGGTAGGTGCGAGAGTCCTTGCCATCCTTCACAACCATTATTGCTTTATTCTCAGGAACAGTCGAGGAGAGCCTGTTGCCACAGATGTACCAAGTTTCCGCCGTTGCGAAGGAAGTACCAGCACGATCTACAAACATTGGTATTGGTCTGAAAGGTTGTTTTTTAGCTTCTATATGTTATAGGGGAACGGCTTGCCAGTGTTGAAAAAGGCGAGACAATTTAAATCCACTCAGTGCCATTAAGTTATTACCAGCCTTGATCCTTCAAAAGTTCTTTATTTAAAAGTAAATAGGTCTCTTGTGTTATCGATTCAGTTGGAGGAGGTTTTATTTTTGAGGAATTTTTGTATAGATTCGTAAAAATTACTCCAAAGCTTACAAGATTTTCTTTTCAAATGCAGCTTATCGTTAACTCCCTAATGACGATAGTGCAATAGCCTTGTTATGAACTCAATTCAAGGCCACAGCGATAACACCCCATCTGATCTCTACCAACTAAACAAGCATTGCAATCCCTATCTCTGTCGCAGGACAAAAAACTACGTTGCACGTCAACTGCACGCCCTATAACCCACACAGTGTACTAAATTATAAAAATAAACAGTTTACTAGTACTTATCAGATTATTCCGACCATAAATGTTCATTCAGTGGATTGATGTGCAACTTTATGCTTTATGTAACGTCATGATTCGCGCGATAACAAACAAGGGGATATCCAAAGATTGTAGAGTGTTTTGCTACTGCAAAACGATTATAAAGTAGACTCCGCTCTCGGGCACCTGTGCAACACACGCATCGACTTTGGTCGATAAGAACACACCACCGATTGGTTGGGTTGTTAATTTTTTTTTTTTTTTTTTTGTTTACAATCTTTGTATGTAATCGGTAATTAATTTCATGAAAAATGTGCTGATAAAAAAAAATTGAATTAACAAGACTCGAAATGAGAATTTGCACTCAAGCCAAAGATAGTACGGAACTTAGCGAGTTTTTGTTATTTGTTCTGCAAAAAAGAAAAAAAAAAACAAAAACCTGCGGGATCAGATAAAAGGTTATCTCCTCAAACAGGTGAAACCTAATGAAATTACTCATTCTAATGTATCGAGAGTTGATACGAATACGAGAGATATTTTTAGGAATTTTATTAAAGTCATGACCTATACACGTGGCAATAGGGTTGTTCTGATCGTTTTGGGTAAAATTGTCCAACCACCTTGATTTAATGACCAACTTTGTTCGTTTATTTCAGGCTTATAGCTTTGGTTATAACTCCTCAAGTTTCTTAGGCAACCGATCAGTGTGTAGGTTGCTACGGATCAATTCGGTCTCAGAAGACAATTCACGACCGACTTATCGACTGATTACTCAAGTTTTCAATCCAACGTGATTGTAATGGATTCGTTTGTCTTGCACTTAAGACTCAATCCTGACTTCTGCCTCTGAAGTGAGATATTAAGTCCGCAAGAGGATTAGGATCACCGTTGTCTAAGTAAATATCGTGGAATCTAATGTTAAAGGCATGTCGAGGACTTACCTCAACTGAGTGGTTTGTTGTGAGAAAGGCTGGTGACTTGGATACATTAACCATGTCTTGGTAGTATCTTCAGCAGCATTATTGACTTTATTAGTGATTTGTCTACCGATACCATCCTCGACATCGACTACCAAGCCACTTGCCTCTAAAGAAGCTGAAGATTTCTTGGTCTTCAAATAAAGTTTAGAAATGTCTCCATCTTCCTCTTGGTTTACCAAGCAAAGTTGGCATATAACTGATGGACTTATGCCCAGATTGTTCAGATTGTAGTTGAGTGAGCACTGTCCAGTAAGGAAGTCCATAAGGAGCCTAGCATCTCTATTATTATTTGAGGATTTGATAAACTTTCAAGTTTGTCAAAGTTCTGTTTGATTTTGAGAGCTTCTTTCGGTGCTCTCATTAGTTGAGCTCCAACTTTATGCGAGGAGTGGCTTTCTGCATAGATCTTTTGTATGTCATCACTATAAGAATAAACCGAATGAAGAATACAACTCTTGGCAGTCACTTCTCCGGTTCGCTGGAAGACGAGATTTACTTGGGGTTACATGATCAGTGATCTCACAGCTAGGCATATACTTGTCTAACCCTAACTACATCGCCTTTGTTCAACAAGAGATTTTCTTGGCATCTTTTCATGTCTGACAAAGTCAACCTCGCCTGACAAGTTAAGTTCGTCTGAAATTTTATTAATTTCGATCCTCATTTGTCCGAAAATCTAAGTGAGATAGCTCGTAGATACTCAAGGCCTAGCTTCTCGCAACTAACCATGACCTGCGTATTATATTTTTGGCGCACGAATGGAAGCGACATACATTTTTTTTTATGACTCTGAATGGCAGAAGCTTTTTCACGACAATTATACTTCTCATAGGTGGCATGGGATATTCTCTTGTTTGAGCTTATAAACCATCTGGATGCCAGCGGCATCTACATGAGGAGATCCTCCTGAAAAAACCAAGAAAATATACAAATTCTTGATGCGAAATCATCGTAAGTTTAACACTGATTCACAGAATGCCTGTGATTTGCAAAGCAAAAAAAAAATCCAAAGAAAAACATGTTTTATCTCATTGGGTTTGCGCGAACCAGACCAGAAAGTAGCAAAAAAAGCCGCTGAAT
Organism: Criorhina ranunculi; assembly: GCA_951813785.1. Taxonomy (NCBI): domain Eukaryota; kingdom Metazoa; phylum Arthropoda; class Insecta; order Diptera; family Syrphidae; genus Criorhina; species Criorhina ranunculi. The sequence goes on from OX638381.1 coordinate 23,660,690, forward strand.
ACCAGAATTCTCTTCCCGCTTCCAGTAGGTTTGCCTTCCTCATTATTCATTCATTCAAAAAAAAAAAAAAGAATCGTTTCACTTCCAGATACATACATACGTAACAACAATTTGATGGAAAAATAATTGTTAGTCAAAAAGGAAACCAACAAAAACAAAAAAAAAAAACTGTTAAGTGGGATTTGCACGCATTCGAAATTGATTTTCTGGCAACGAACAGATACATTTTGATGAATTGTGGTTTTTTTTTTGTCTTTCTGCAGTACTAGGTCAATGGATTGATTACAACTTGGATATTATTTTTCTGAAAGTATCTATCTAGATTCATTCCCATTCGAACAATCTATTCTAGAACAAGGTATGAATTTAATTTTAGACCATCGAGAATGTCACCAATTAATTTCGAATATATTTTTATGATTGTTTCCAAATGAACTTTACATAGTTTTTCTATAGATACATGTTGTTTTTCTCTAAGCGGTGAGATTTAATAACACGGCCTAGGTTGATGAACGTTTGTGTGGGTGGAAACATGGTGTCTCTACGCGTGGAAACACAATTTTTATTTTTGTCACAAAACAAGATTTTTTTTTTGTTGTTGAATATTTTTGTATCTGTAGGCAAAATGGTTCTTAGATACTTAATACTTGGAGAGTTTACAGATTGTTAGAGAAGAAGTGAATGAACTGATGATGATTATCGGAATGGTGATAGTGGATCTTGTTCGATTATAAGTACATTACTTGTTGCTAAGATTCTGTGGAAGTTTGTCTCGTGATTTTTGTAATAAGAAATGACGATCGGATGGGGGGTTTCTCATTAAACTTGTTAAACTTCTGAACCTCTTAGCTTGTCACCGTGGAAAGGGACTGTTTCGATAAACATATCTCTTGACGGGGAGTAATTTGACTGGAAGATGTCCTTTGCTTACTATAAAGTCGAAAGTTTACTCCACGAGTTTTTATTCGTATTAAAGTTTTGGCAGTTAGGACACTTTTCTGAAAAAGTGCTCAAAATCTTGGTCATACAATGTATTCTGCCGCCTTATCACCCTCTTGATCTTATAGATTAACAACCCCAAAACTCCTTTGACATCCTCCCCGGGGTGTTGAAGTTCATAAGCAATTTTACAGCATTCGACCGTTCTAGAATCCTTTTGCTTCGGAACTCAGCGTCTTAAGCTCTTCTTGGGCTTGCTCTGTAAAATATAGCTGGATGAAAAAGCCCTTATCGCTGTTTTCTCAGGTAGTAGAGACACCATCATCAAACCGTCATACAAGATTGTAGTTAACTTTGCTCAATCTTTGAGCAGCTTGTGCCTAATCTAACTTATTTACCGGGCTCTTAAGCCTTAAGAAATCTGTCCACCCTACCAAACTTCCTGGGATCTATTATTGCTTGGCCATTTAGTACACGGATGTTGTGCAATCTTTATTACTCTTAGACTTGAACCAAGAAGAGGCAAAGCTATAACTCTAGGATAGCTTGCAGATTTCTCTTGATCCGGCTTTTGAAAAGTTGGAGGTTGAAAGTTTTGACGGAAAGAAAATGTTTGTCTAGTCAGAGTGCTTAAATGTCGCATAGGTGTGTACTATTGCCATGTGCAACGATAGCCAGAAGTCTGGGAAGTCAGAATTAGGCGGCTACAATATCGGTACTTGTGGACACTTACACAATTTGGATGGGAGCATGGTATGACATATTAAGTGTCCATCGAAGACCGGATCAAAAATGCTCCCATGGACTGATAATGCTTAATTGACAGCAAATCAGTTTCGGCATTGGTGTCCTCACAGAGCACTGTCCTGTAGGCTCAAGGCTTCATCTCTTTTCTAATGATTTCTGCAGGATCAGCAGAAAAGAAGAGGAATGGACTAAATGTGCCATCAAATCACCGCTTGTGACTTCCAGTCTGATGTCCACCATCGCCTTTCGACTTCCTGTATCTAATTGTATTTAAAATTCCACCATGTACTAGCAAAACTCTCAACCTCTTCATCCCCAAGTCCCCTACCAAATAGAGATGTTTGAAAAAAAATTTTTTTTTTTTGTAATAAAATTAACTGCCTTGTTAAGTCTTAATTGACTAGCCGACACAAGACTGCATTTAAATGTACATAGTTCTGTCCGACAGGCATTTAAAATGAAAAAAAAAAATCCCCGGTAGGAGTAAAAGTAAAGTACTTCCCCTGCTTAGGCACACTTGTTTGTGCGAACCGACAACGGTCACTCTACCGTGTAAATAAGTCTAAAACGAGAATCCATCTACTTACAACCCTCTCTCGGGATTATATCATATATCTTTGTTGTACATCCTAGTGCATTAAGTGTACCACACCTCTTTTATTTTATTTCTCTCTTGTTGACGTTTAGACTTTTATTTTATTTTTATTATTACTTATTTCGTTGTAGTCTACTGGGAAGAGGGGAGTGGATTTATGTTCTAAGCACTTAATTGTCTGTGTAATATGAGAATTTTGCTTGTGCCGACACCATTGTCGTCTGTTTGACGTAATAGGCTAATTATTTAATTTTTTTTTGTTGTTGTTTATCTTATTTAAACATTTTTATTGAATATTTGTGTGACATTTCTAATACAAGAACCTGAAGTTACCTTTTGGTTGACCTAGATGGCGTTGGAGTGTATTTCAATGGCGATTGCAACTTGTATCACATACAACAATTTGGTTGGTAAATTTGTTGAGGTACACCACCACTATACCGTTAAAAGAAATCCAAAAGAACCCGCTTATATGTCCACTTTATTTGTGCAGTCAAAGCCAATCATCCAATTGAATTGCAACGAACTGTGTTCACAAGTGATGAGAAATAGGAGAAAAATTTAACGAGTAAACCTAGGAAAATGACCCAAACGCTACCCCTATAACACTTTAAAAAGTTCTGCTTCCCATAATATCCGTTTTGAAGAATTCCTCCCTAGTGTAATCGAAAGTGTGTTAAATTCTTCGTACCCTTGGTATATATATGCATTCCTACTCCAAAAGATTCCTCTACTCTACATATCATCAGAAGTTCTTCAGTAAATGGACTTCAATTTTGTTTCATTAGTCTTAATATGCCCAAAAAAATAAAAGAGCTTAATTTCAATTCTCCTCTTTCTGAATATACGTATATTTTTTTCATAAATAATGTTGACACACGCATTTTCGTCATCGTCAAGTGTCTGTATCTGTTATTTTCTCGCATACAAAAGGTCTAGTTTAGTTCAATTCAACGTCATCTTAAATTTTGATCACTTAAAGAGCCGCAACAATGTAAGAAAGTGTTTTCACTTCTATCATGTCCTCATGCTAAATTTTTATTAAAGAACTCATGTCCGGCAATGAAAATTATTTTATTGCATCTCGTGAGTAAATAATTTTATTTGTTCGAGTGGAATGTGTTTTTTTTTTTTTCGTAATTACAAGTTTTTTTTTTGTGAGGATGACGTTTAAATTACACTCTGAAAGGAAATGACGTTTTGATGACATTTATAGTGACATGGCGTGGTGCTTGTATTAGATAACTTACAGTTTCTAACACCAAAATATAAAAATTTAAAAAAAATCCTAAGGGGTGCTGAGAATTGAGTTGTAAGTGGCAATACATTAAGAACATTCTGACGGAACATGACGTCGTGATGACAGATCGTCTATTAACACTCACTGACTGTCAAGAGGAACGAAGAGAAGAATTTACGCTAGTAGTAAATTTGATGATGGAATGCTAATAATATGAACAACACCTGTAGCTGACTTTGTAGGCTAGTGGTGACTTTGAGAAGCTTCATCCTGCTTAACTCTTTCCATCCTTGGTGTGTTTGTTAATGACGGCAAATTCGAAGTCCTCGAAGTTCGTTGCCCCTTCTGATCTAGCTTCAATCTGTAAGGCATTCGAGTACAACGCTCACATCTAGTCTGACGCACACAATTAGCACGCCATAATTATAAAATAAAAAATGTCTGCTCCTCGCATTTAAACACGGTTAAGAGCGAAGCCAGTAGATCTACAAAGTTTTAAGTGAAACCTATTTCGTGCTCGAAAACGTGAGCCCTGATATACCTCCAAGAGTCCCCTACTTTTGAGAATCAGTGCTCCACAATCTATTGCCTCTACTTCCAGTTTCGTGAGAAGTTCTCTGCGTCTGCAAAGACCCGCTAGAAAGCCTCTTAGAATGCCCAACTGGTTGCTTTGCACTTTTTTCGTTTACAATTCTCACGAAGTTCGTTTGCTTGCATCCTCCCCGAATTCTTTGCGGTCCCAACTCACAGAATGATTTGGGTCCAACGAATGGTGTCTCTTCTGACTTCGAAGCTCACAAACAAATATTTCAAAAGAAAGCATGTCGGTTCGAAAAGTCTCGGAAATATTAAATGACTTAAGTTGAATGTCGTTAGTGTCTTTGAACAGCTGAAATACGGATGTGTGTCTGTCTCGGAGCTTTGTTTTCAAAATGTTTCAACCAATATTCTGGTATAAGTTATCTTTTGTTTAATTCTGCGCCATCTATCTGCAATCGTATAGATTTTGACAGAAAATTAACTGTCAACTGTTGAGACTTGCCACTTCAAATGGTATACCAAATGGAAGTGACTCACACGCCACCATCCTCGTTTCCTGCGTCACAAAATAAAAAATACATTTCTCTTCTCTGAGCTATTTTCAGTCATGAATTTCGAACATATGGTGGACCTGCACGTACAAGTATAGATGCTATGACGCCGACGACACCAATAGCTAGACGGCGTCAAACTATTCTGCAATTTGCACCGTAAATGCACGACAAGAGCATAGTCACGTATACAAACAGGGTGCTTGCAGAATGTCGACAGTTCTTATGACTCTACGTCACTTAATCAATTGTTTACTTGATAGTTCATTTCTCGAACTGTCTTCTCGTCTCAAGTCGTATACATTTTAATAAATTTTGACCACTAATCCCTTAACTATGGCCCCGTAAACAAAATCATAAAAAACATCTTTTTTTTTCAAATCTGCGAATTCCAAACACCAAGAGTCACGTTAAGATCATTTGAAGGCGATAAAATAGGAAAACAAAAACTAAGACCACGACAAGATCATCAAACATCTCAAGTTTTGTCAATTAATTTCGAATTACTCTCGCTTTCGATGGACCCAAACGCTTGATATTCAACAATAAAATATGCTATTTTAAAATGTATGTTTATTTTTTTGTTTAATTTTTAGTTGTTGTTCTAAAAAAAACTGTATTTTTAGATCGTTGCTATGGTATGGTAGAGATCGTGGAGACATAATCAATATAATTTGACAGTTATTGGGTGAGGAAATCCTTTGAAATTTAGTAGTAAAATTTGAATTTTTGACCCATAAGACGCTGAAACCTATCAATCATAAAACGTTGGAGAAGAGTTTCCTTGGAATCATAATTAGATATAGATTTCAAGTTATCAATTGTGAGCTGATTAATAGCGTTGACGTTGCATAGATTAGTTACGCATCAATCTCCTAGCCTTGACGATAAAGGAAATTGCATTTTCATTGGAAAACACAAAAACAAATTATCGCAAACGCTGATGTTGGAATGCGCGCCTTGCTGATGAAATGGCGTGATATCAACGCGATGTTAGTTGATTACTCGTGCGCAGGCAGAAATGTTTTTTTTTTTATTTTCTAAATTAAAAAACAATTATAAATAAATAAGGGAAGACAAACAAACAAACAGTGATGTTGATTCATTGCCAAAGATTAACACTATCGGTTGCAAATCTTTTAGAGGCGAGGAAAGCGAAAGAAATCAATTAAGGTTGGCGTACATGATTTCATTGCTTTGTGAAGTAATGCAAGTCAGCATTTATGTTAAATGGTGACAGTCCTTACATTGTATTTTACGAAATCAACTCGGAAGTTACAAATACTCGATGCAGGTACTCGGTGCAGGTAATTTTTTTAATGTGGAGTTTCAAAACTTTTAAGCAAAAAGTGTTTAATCATTCAAATTTCTTGTCCTGGCAATGCTGTACCATGTGCACCACATTATCGACAATTCATCAATGGTTGACGTTTCTGCAAATGAATGTCACTGAATGATTATTTTAATAAATCCTGAGAGAGGCCAGCAAATTTTAAATTTTGAAGCCCCTTAAGACGCCATCTATCGCAGAAGTTCTGAAAGTTTTACAAATCGAAGGCATGATTCTGAGATTGTGTCATTTACCACCGACAAATTTGGTAGAAGTTCATGAAAATGAATGTTTGTAGATTGCAATGAGTAGCCGAAGACCTAGACATCCACAATTTTTGATGTTGTTCTGAGAAGAATAGATTGGTTGCGGTATTGTTTTGCATGGGTCTGGCATTGTGATTTCCTTCAGCATCTTATTATGTCATCTCTCGATGAGTCCAGAGCAATTGTTCACTTCAGAGACTGCCAGAAAGTTTGTTGTCTTCTTCTGGATGGCGGCGAATAAGAAGTCACAATCTAGACAGTGGATGTGATAACAGGTTGTTTTAATGTAGATGTTATTTCAGAACTCAGTGAGGTTTACAAAGAAATTGTAGGAACCAACACCTTGGACCTTGTTGCGGTGTATTTTGCCAGGTTTCACTGAATTTGTGGAATCAAAGACTTTGCATGTGGCTTTTATATTAGCCGTGTTTTTTTGAAAGCTGTATACCCAGCCCAGTAAGATTTTACACACAAAGCAATAACAACAACCCAAGTGGCGATAAGTTTCCCAGTAGCAGCAAGTGAGGATAGAACTACATAAGTTGACCACCAGAGCGCGAAAAATCTCATAAATTAGCCTTTAGCCGATCGTATTTGTTGCTTTTCCTCGGTTTTGACATTTGGAAACTGTCAAACGAAGAAAAAGAAAACGAGCCGCAAACCAATTGGTTGGTGCAGCTGCTACTGTGGATGAAGTGAGTACACATCGTTTTTTTGACTGAAGTGAGTATAATTATCAATTATTGAAATTGTTGTTGAACCCTTCCATTCGTGCGAAAAGTATAACACGCATAACATGAATGATTGCGAGAAGCTAGGTCCTGGCTTTCTTTGAGCTGTCGCGCCAAACATTCAGGACCGATCAACATGTGTGCTAACACTTGCCACTTAGCTAGCTTTTATGTTTCCAGCAAATACGCTGCAGGCTGGAATCCCGTGGAGGATGATTGGTTCCTTTCTTGTCAGTTCGCATAGTTTCCTATGGGCTTTCAGATTTGTACGACTATCATAATAATTTTGAAAAACTCCTCAAATCTTGAATAATTCTACAAACACCTCGTTTAAGTTGAATACCGACTTCATAAATGACCAGTTTATGTACGCTTCAATTGTCGCTAATAGAATTCATTAAACGGAACACTTTACACTCGGAAACACTGGTAAGTCGATACATTTAAGTCAATCAACTTCACAAAGCGTACGATTCATGAGGGTTACGAAATTTTCTTATCTAAGTCTTTTAGCTCTTAAATTTGCAATATTCGAGTCAATTACCCTCGAGATAGAAAAATAAAAAAAAAACAAGATACAGCTCATTTAATGTGTAGGTAGGTGTGTATCTAATTTATTTAATCTATCCCCATGTGCATTTGAATTGCAACAAGTAGACATGGGTGGACGGACAGAGTTGGGATGTAAATTATTAACCATATCGTTGAACTACATTTCAATTACTTGTATAAATTGACTTGTATTCTCTTGGAAAATTGCAGTTCTTTTGAATGTACTGGTCGTCTTCAATGTCATTAGTACAGATTGTAGGGCACAATGTCATGGAAAAAGGATACTTTCCCCCCATCGACATGGGATCCTTTATGACTCTTTCGAAACTGTCATCGAGTCCTTTCTTATTTATTTCATCAATAGTTGGTGTGCTACTTTATAAGTTTGTAGCTTTGCAACATATGTGGACACGATAATTTCTCAGAAGTCATTAACACATTTTGCAAGAGATGAAAGCAAATATTGCATAATAAATTTACGACGTAGTGGGACAATAAATAAATTGGTTTGGCTCTTTAACAAAGGACATTGCTTTGAATACACACACTCATCGTAAACTTGACTAACGGAAATGACGGGGAATTTCTTTGGGTGTTTCCTCTGTGGGCGGAGGACATTGACATCATTAACTTTTCTACTAGAAGAGAAAGTAATTTTTTTTATGAAATTTGTCACACCGTTGTTATGAAGCTAAGGTGTATGTGAGGAAGTCATTGGTAGCTTTTGGTCGGATGGAGACCATAAACTAAGGCTCACGTTGGTAAACTTAACTTATGCCAAAGTTGTTCCATTTTAACTAAATATAAAGTGATGTGCAGTCGCCAGGTTGTTTCTCTCTTAACCTCCTGTCGGGGTTGTCCTGTCAGCTTCGCATGTAATTATTTAAGTAAGTTCCACAGTTTAAGACAGGTGGACACTGTCTGACTGTCTATCTTTTAATACTTTAAGGAACAGGGGGCATTCTTTATTGTCATCTTAAACTTTGTATAATTTGTTTCTAAAGACGTTTGTTGAAAGTTACTTTTGTTTTTGGTTTTGTCAGTCGATGACGGGCTGGTCACGCCAGGACCAGCACAAGAGTGTGGCATTAACACTAGCTTTCTTAGACGACGAGCTCGCCGCAACTTAATTTCTAGAAGTTCATTGTTGTCAACCTTATCGATTGAGGATGCTAACGCTGATGTCGGCACCTGTGGATCTGCAAGGTCTAAATAGAGGATATAAGTCCTTTTGCCTTGAACATCCTAATTTTTGAGAGGGACTTTTGGAGTGAGGTTTTCTTTAACAGCTCTAGATGCCTTAAAATGTATTTCACCAAAGTAGTCAGGTAAGGTTCCTTTTCTGGTCTCCCACCGAATGAATTACCATTTAGCGACGAAAATACCCTCTTTATGGGGAAGGTGTCAGTAAACTGTTCTACCAGAATTTGATTGAAAGGAAATGCATCCTCTTATGGAGGCACTTTCTCACAGAATTATGTCAATCCACAGAAAAGAAGTTTTGTGTGAGTTAATACGAGACATATGGATCATGGCCATGCGGAGGCTCTTTTGGCTTCCTTCTCCTTTTGGAGTGAAGTAATGAAAGCAGTGCTAATGTTCTCCCTAAAGAGTTAAGTTCTCCCTGACTTCCTCTTAGAGCTCTGTCTTGACTTGTTATATTCGATGTCCAGATAACCAGGTATCTTGGTTCAGACAGACTTTGCAACAATTCTTACTTAGGTCCATTTCGAAAACTTGTTTCAAAACCTAGTGCCACATATTAAATTGTAAGAATAGCGTTCCCGTATTGAGAGAACTCCCTCTAGAGTTCCTAGATTTTGTGTTTCTTTCAGAACATTTTCCAAATCGACCCTACATCTCAACCGTAAAGTTTTCATACGGTCAAAGTGTCAAATTGGTCTGGTTAGCAACAGATTCACCTCGAAATAGTCCCATATTCAGAAATTTGTCTTCAGATACAACTCTTGGCGGACTCGGACAATGTTTCTCTCAGAAACCAAAGACTTATGAAGTAATTGTTTTGTAAAGAAATACATTTTTATAAAGGAATACCTTCATTCACCGTTAATGATGGGCACTTTCTATCATTCCGACTGTTTTTATACACCCTGTTGCATCTTTGTGGTATTTGTCTTATAGGGTTGACTGCCTCAATAATAAACTCATTAAAGCGCTCTTAACATGATTTAATTATTGTATAATTTGTTCTTACGTAAAAATTTAATTATTTCCTCAACTTGTCTACATTAACGACTTCCCATCACTTGGAATTTTTATTTGCTTATATCTTTCAATAAAAAAAAATATATGCATCCTTGAGATTTTAGATATATTCCTCGTGTTTGAAATTTTTCTCAAATTTCTCTTTTTTCTTTGCAATATATAAATTTTTTTTGTGTATAACAAAACCATGCACATGCAAAAAAGAAAAAAACAAAAAAACCGCTTAGAGACAACTGAATTTTCATTATGATTTCTTTTAAATTATTTGCTTCACTATTCCAAAATTAACCACAAAAAAGAAATAGAAGCAGATGAGGTTGGCTACTTATTATCATATGGAATGCACTTTTTTGTTTTTCTATTTTTAGTAAAGTCAGACATCTCCAGAGAAAATGGAATTTAAAGACTAAAGTTTTTTTTTATTCAAAAAATATATTAAAATAGAATTTTCTATAAAGAATGAACACTTGAAGTTAGTTAAAAACTACGAGTGATATTTTTGTTTTGAAGACAAAAAGAAAAAAAAAATTTTTTCAATTTCATTATTTTAACTCTTCGATTTATCTATTTTTATATCGGAACGGAAGAGGTAGACATTTATTATAATGACATTAGAGGGGACTTAAATTTATGAGTTTAACTTCAACATTTCTTTTTCGAAAAAAACAAAATTGTCAAAAAATTGTTATTAGTAGGCTCGCGCAAAGCATTCCAACAAAATTTAGAGAAAATACTATACAAAATTCTTGAATATAAAAAAGAATAGAAGAGACTGGGGTTATTCTTTCGTTGATCGTGACGAAATTTTGTTTGTCATGGGAAAAACCCATGACTGTGCTGTAAACTTTCTTAATTTTTTCATTACTTGACTGATTTCCGAACTGAACACTAGTCCCTCTGGTGTCTGAAATTTTGACTCTTAACCATCGAGCATCGGATTTCTTCATTGTTAAAGACGATATTTAGGTTACTTCATGCTCTTGGAAAAGTTTTCAAATTTAAGCCGTTCACTGTTAGGGTATATTATTTTAAGATCACTACCTGTAGAAACCGTTAAAAGTAAAACTATTATGAGGTCACCGAGATCATTAAAAATAAATTATTGCAAATCAGACCTTCAAAGATCATTCACTGGACACCCTTTAGCTCTGGGCGAACCTGGACCTCAACCAATAAGTCTATCTAGTTAGTTCGGTCCTAACAAAACTGCCTCCCGTTCCCAGATTGGATGAGGTCCTCTTCTACTTGTGCGTGCCACCTAAAGCGAGGTCTTCCTCTATTGCGTTATGCCTCCGGGTTCGATGCAAAGGCTCTGCGGGCCAGAGTTTTGCTCTACATGCCCTAGCCATCTCAAAAGTCCAATATGTACTTTTTTGACACTATAGTTCGTTTCGTATAAAAACGGAACCGAATATCTTTGAAAAAGTTTTCGTTCGAAATGGTCAAATATATCTTCATCCGCTTTCGAAAGTTCGACTGAGCTGAATAGGGTCTGCTTAGTTGTGAAGAATACGAGTCTGTCTATTTGTTCAGTACACAGGCAGGTGCACAGCCTTGTCGAAGATAGTGCTTCTGGTGCTGGTTTATAAGTTTCGCACAATCAGTCACATGACGGCTTGTCAAAATCTTTTTTTTTTTGTCATTATACTTCGGATTATTGATCTAAATGGAGCCGAGGGCTTTCTCCATCGTCATCCTTCCAGAGCGTATGAGTTTTGTTACATGACTCTTCATAGATCGTTCTCAAATAGTCCTAGTCTGTAGTTTTCCTGCAAGAACTGGACGCTAATGTAGATTCTCAAAAAGCATAGCTGGACAAGGAGCCATGAAGTGCCATTCTGTTTGTCGTTATAGACTTGAGAATTTAAGGTTTTTCAAGATCTGACAGCACTTGCAGATTGAGTTATTTTGACAGCAGTCAATTAAATCAAGGCTGATGATGTGACCTGAACAATCTGTTGTATTATTCGGAATTATAAGTCCTGATGTAGCTAAGTATGGTCTTAGATGATGCGTTTTTAAAATCCTCAGGTTAGAGAAATAAGTCAAGAAAAATACGTCCCCTTCTTCGACAGTTTATACACTGTCTCTCTAGAATGGTTTAGTATATCGCAAGCAACTGACAAGAAGCCAACCAGCTTCTAAAGGTTCTCCTCTTTTAGGTTAAGGAGTTTCCCGTAGTGGACGTATAGCTTGATTAATATTTTGGCTTGCCTTCGCTTTACACAACTTTTCCAAAAGGTTAAGCGCAGCTCATGTTCTGACTGATCAATCAATCAAAGCTGTTGTCGTTGTTCAATAGAAGCCACAGAAAGAGCTCCTAGTTTACGACAGTCCTGGTCAGTTTGTCTGCCATCCTCGATTATTAGGCGTCAAAACAGCTCTTGATCAGATTGGAATCTAGAATTGAATCCATTCAGCGCTGAAAGATCATCTGAAAAGATGTGGATGATCGCGACATAGAGTTTTAGGCAATATTTTGAACTAAAACGCGTCAAACACCACATACTTCATTTAGGTTGGGGGTAACTCGGCTTCTGCATGCATGGCTTTCTCGGTCTTTTTCGGTTTACGCTTCGCATTTTAACATCTAAGACTGAATTCAAGTGCCGTGAAGCTGTTTAGTCAATAATCGAATGATTTATAGATTCCATATGCAGCCCTTAACGCCTTCTTCAACTCAATTTATCAATAACGGTAGACACTCTTTCACATGACTAAACGAAGTCTGTACTTTCATCATCGATTTAGTGAAGAATTGCTTAAAAAACAACTAGCAACTCACAAAAAAAAAAAAAAAAAAATCATGTGTGTCAAAATGTTTGTTTCCACATTTCTTTTCACCCATAATAACAAATAAATCATCTAATTCATATTTCAATTAACTTCAATTGAAGGAATCAATTAACGGCTCCCAAAAAACAAAAGCAAAAAAAAAAAAACAGCTAGAACCCCTCAACTATCCAACATCAAACGTCAGAAATATATCATCTGTACCCAGAGATTGTATCTCACTCAAATGAGACACAACCAGCTGCGCAGTAATAGTACGGGTATAGTGCTGCAAACACTAGTTTCATATTTCGTGTTTGTTCAATTCTCATAGCTAGAAAACAAAACAAAAGAAGACACCTTAATTATCTCAGTCTCAAGCGGTAGTTAATGAAAAGCAATTTGTATCTGTAACGCGCGAGGAGGTGGAAAGACAAATTAAATCAACTGCAACAGCTTGCACTTGAAAGCCATTTATCATTGTGATTCTAAATAGGTTTGTTACTGCCACCGGTCCATTGCATCCACTGAGAGAACTTTATATATTCTATAGATGTATCTAACTGCAAGTGCGACTTGACTTAGTAAACTTATTTTTGTGTTTCTTTTTTCTTGTTACAGTGCTAAAAGAGGAACCAGACGACTTGGCACATCTGGCACCAACTGGAGTTGATGCATGTCTTCCATTGGACGAATCTACACCATTATTTGGCGAAATGCTGGCTGGACTCATGTCATACGGTAGTCTATTAGCAGACGAAATAAATTCCTTGGACTCACAGCATAGTAGCAGTCAAACGACTGGATCAACAAATAACAAAGGACACATTGATCCATTCATTAATTATCGCGAAGAATCAAATGACACGAATTGCTCACAGCATTTACTTTCGCCAAGTGTGACATCAAAGGTAAGGATATTGCTAACTTAAGTTATAAATTGTTTTTTTTTTTTTTTTTAAAGCACATGACTTCAACTTTTGACAAATCACTGACGACTGTCTTACAAGTTTATCCTCTTTGAAGACAAAAACTAAGTTGTGTTGTCAAAGGTACAACTTGGAGGACGTCTTTAAAACTGTTTTTACCCTGGTGCAGCCGAACTCCTTTCCATGTAGACATGGCTAAAGTGGGAGTTTTTATTGCCATAGTCCGCGTAAGAAAACATCATAAAGTTCTAAAGCTTAAATCCCAGGTCATTGCGACATTTCAGCGAACTGTGAGGTAGATGAACTAGCCAGATAAGGCTCTCTTGGTACAGACAGTAGTAATTGCATGCTTTTGTCATACATAGATGATGTAACAGCAAGGGTTTTTGCTCGCTTTTCTTCGATCCTTAAAGATCGAAAGCGTTGATTCGGCTAAAAAGAGATCCCCTCTCGATCCCTTGCTGAGACGTCAATCGACTATTCGTGAATCAAATGTATATGGTGATCCGTGTTTCTCACTCGAGATCCATTTATTACGAGTATGACAGGAGACTGTATTTGACAAGCTCACAGCAAGAATCTGCCAAACTGACAATCAATGACAATTATCATTGTGTTTGCCTCAGTAGGGAGTTAGTATCCATATGACATCTGTCAAATACTATTCCATTGTTTACAACTGTCAAAAGCTAACGCCAATTATTTTTTCCTTTTCAGAGTCCCGAAGCCAGTAGTCTGCCATCACTCTGCAGTCCGAATTCGCTCAGTCAAGAGGATGACTTCCCCTTCATGACCATGAATGTGGATGATGAAATCGATCTATCAATGCGTGCACCTTATATTCCAATGAACGAACAAGATGATCTACCTTTGCTTACCGACGATCTAATGTGGGGTGTCGCATTCACCTCTGAGGATTTGGCAATGCATAAGGACGACACCATGCAATATAATACCTTGAAGCAACAAATGAATTTATCGACAAATAACCGCATGCTAAATAGTAATGCGAACAACAACAACAATAATAATTGTAACTCACCGAATCTGACTAATTCGTCACCATCAGCTTCACCGATGTCTATATCTTCATCATCGGCAGCTTCGTCGCCTTCACCATGTTCGTCCAATTCATCGATTTCGATGCACAATCAACATGTCAATAGTTTTGGTGGAGCTATGTTATGTAACACAGGTGGTGGAAGTGGTAGCGGAGGCGGTGATGGTACTGGAGGAGGTAGTTCAGCGCTGAGTGTTGATGACAGTGACAGTGGCATTAGTAGTATAAACTCTATGTCACCACAGCACACACATCAGCAGCAACAGCAACAACAACAACAACAGCAGCAGCAGCAGCACCATCATCAGAGCCATAATCAGCATCAGCGACAACAGCAGCAACATCATTCACCGATGTCAATTGGAAATGACAGTTTGGGTTTGATGACGTGTAAAAAGGAAATCGACGGTCGAAATTTGTGTGAATCAATTGATGCCTTCGACAGTGTGTATACCAAGGATTGTAAGTATTAAAAAAGAAAAGGACTCAAGACGTAAGAATGTATACGGGAGGATATGGTTGAAAATGTTATTTCACTTAGAGTGCTTGCAACACACACAGCCTAATTTATTTAATCTTAATTTTGACATGTGAGTGTTTGACTCAGTCTTTGACGCTCTAAGTTGGGAGGAAGCAGGAATCTTCTCTGCTTCGCTTGACTTTTAACAAATATAACTTGTCATCAACTGTTTATCAATTCTGGCGAACGCTAGCTCCTGGAGAACCAATTCAGTGGTCAGTGAAGATGTGTTCTTGTCACCACAGCCCTTAGGCTTCGACCTTCTAGAGTCGACCAGATATTAAAGTAGAAATAGTGACATCGGATACTCACATACAGTAACTGTGTGACATAGCAGTTTGCCTGGAGCTCCTTCTTTAGACTTGTTAAGTACTTTTAAGGCGACATTAGGACTTTAAAGACAGACATTCAAAACTAGCTCTTTCATCAAGTTCTGGTGTTACCAACTGTTCACTTGCATTAGTGCAGTTCATTAAAGACCTCGAGATCTAGGTTCGGGATTGGTGACAAAAGGTTGATGTTTTGGGTAAACATTAGGTCCAGGAACAAATGTTGCTTCGTTTTATAAAGTCTGCGTACTCATCCTCCCACGGTTTCGTTTGAATAGTCATTCAGTTCAAACTTGGATGTAGGCAAGCCACCTAACTGAATCCGGTTTGTCTGTAGTTTAATCTCCAGCTTTACACTAGCCAATCCAAGTGTCATTTTCTAAACAGCATTCAACATTTCAACACTTCTTGTCACTGATTCAATTCCAAGATGTAAAATTTTATCATTCCATGGAGTTTCCACTGTGTCTCACAGTTTCTTGAATGCAAACCATGATGCCAGAGAAAATCCCATAAGTACACTCGGTTACTCATTCAGTTTTAACAAACAATGGTCATGCAACAATATACAGAAGTTCTGAAGAAAGGACAGCTTCAGAGTAAATCCCACCAGGTGTTCAACAAAAATGTCCAAATTTTGTGTGCATTAGCTTCTTTGAAAACAATCAACAAACAAGCGTCGGCTTGTTAAGCTCGATCAGTTGTTGATGTCGTTTTCAATGTAAATACACGCGCCGCCAGAAATGCACCCTCCCTTCGTAGTAAATTTTAAGATTGCTTGCATCTAATTTGCACGTCTCGGTCATCTTAAGTCCATGTTGCTGAATCGCCTCCTCCACTCTATGCAGATGCGACCTTTGGTCATAATTTTCTCTAAATACAATGGAAGGTGATCTGATCTATTCTTGACAAGTACTTGTTTGCTTCTGCAGCGTAGAGCTCCTGTATTGTCGTCTTAGTCCAAAAACACAGCGACTTTCAAGAGTTTTTCCTCGTTTGATCTCAGATTTACCGCCGTTGTCTGCTGAATTAAAAGCGTAGACGTTCTGTTCTGTTCGAGACCTCAGTGTTAGAAGTCATTTTTCACCATGACACCATGTACTTGGTTGCAACTAGCTTCGGTTTGCTTTAACGCACTCTTCTTCGAATTCAGTAAAAGGATGGTACCACACTTGTGATTTGATGCTCACTAGCTCCAAAAGTCCCCAATCGTCTGTTTGCAATATTTCCATTCCAACTCACCGCTTTTCAAATGCAGTCATTAGAATCCAATTTAGAGAATATCACATCATCATCTGTCATCCTAACACTGGGCACCACCCAAGTATTACACGCCAAACTATCACCTTCTGTCATCGAATACTTCCAGTGTCTACTGTCGCTCCAGATGAGTAATTTCGAAAGAAAAACAAAATAAAACTTCTAATATCAAGTAGCACTCCAGTCCGCCTTATGTCGGACAAACACCAGTAAATCCACCGAAAGTAGGTATTAATTGCACAAACTTTTGCCCGTGTGGCTTGTGCCCGGTACGCTTCGTCCGTCTGACCGCAAGTACGGCTTAATTCTCCGACCGCTGAAATTACCCATGGTACGACTTCGTCCCGCCGCTTGTCATTTGTTCCCATACTTTGCATTTATTTATCGCACGCCACACGTGATTTCTTCCCCACCCCCCACACTGCCGTCTGAGAATGTGGCACACGTTAGTGTGTGTAAAAGTGTGAGATACACTCCACTGTGTGGGCTTTAATTACCCATATAGAATTTTTTTTTTAGCATTTCCATTTTAACATGGCTATTCCCTGTCTCCATCCATCCACACTCTGTATCTTTGCGTTCCTACTTTCTATTATTTCGCCGCGTGATGTTTTCTTTTTAGACATTCATTCCCCTAATTGTGTGTAGGGAATGAAAAGTCTCTTCAAAGGCAATGATGAGAGGGGAGGAATGGATACAATTTCTCATCATGGTGCATATCCTGTGTTTAAGTGTCACCTCCCGGTGGAATGATGGAGTAATTTACGAGGCATGTGGGCTTAAATTGTTTTTTGTTTTTTTTTGTCTTTACAAGTTCCAAAGAAAATCCAGTCAACTTAAAAATAAAACGGAATTGATAATTTTAAAAATATCTTTAATTTAAAAAAAAAAAAAAAATAAATTCATTTGTACCAGCCATTAGCACACCAGAGATAGTTGTTAATAATTACAATTTCTAATAAAATCTCATAAAAATAACTTCATAAACAAAAAAAAAAATGAAAAAAAAAAATCGGGAGAAATATCGACGCCAGTAAAGTCGTCGCCATTGCTGGCGGTACCGCCGACTATTTTTACTCCTTCAACGCGGTGTGCTGAACAGGAATACCACAAAAACAACACGCTCTTGAAAGATGATGAAAGCACAGATGGAGCAGATATATTTTTTTAACTAAAAAAAATCTTTTTCTATAGTTTATTTTGTACAAAGAAGAAAAAAAAAAGTTGTGGAATCGACTTCTATTTTAGTGAAACCTGTCGTGCGCGATTTTTTCTTTTTAATTTTTTTTTAGTAATTACTTTTATTTTCACACATAAATACATATTGGCAATTTGGGGGTATGAAGCATATTTGGTATGCTTCCAAAAATTTTGTATCTGAGGTTTATATATATATTTTTTTTTTAATTTTTCAATGCTCACACCTGTACGGGTGTTTTCTAAATTTTGGTTAGTCGCGTTGGGTGATACATTGTTTAGATATTTTTTTTTTTAAGCAGACAAATCTGGTGTCAAATTTGTTGTTGATGCTTGGATGGAGATGGCGCGTCTTCAATCACAAGATACATGATTTTGGCATGGTTTATTCCATTGGAAAATGCGTGTCCTTCAGTTTGGGTTAAATGTCAAGAAAATATATTCGTAGTTCCTGGTGTTTATGTTTTTTTTTGTTTTGATAATTGGAATGATCTGCCTCGTGATTGACACGAGCTATTTCTTAGCACGAGGTGTCCATAGTCAGCAGTTGTTTAAGAATTGCATCATCTATTTAAAAACCGGCTTGAAGGCACTCATACGTCACTTCGAGAAGTCTGTTGGCAATTGGATTAAAGGTTAAGTGATGGACAGAGGATAATCTAATTTTAGGTTGTTTTGATTTTGAAATATTATCGCATGTGACATAGTTGTGTGGCGTGGCCATTGAACTGTGGCAGTGTAACAAATATTGCATAAGTAATAGAATACGATTGGGATGAAAAGGCGATGTCGTATTTTGAATTGATATTGGCATTTTGAAGTTTGTAACTCATTTTTTAAATGATTCGCTTCCATATTTCAACAAATAAAATCGTTCCACCAGCTCGATCGATTTCTTGCAATTTGGGGTGCTTTGAGAATCATTTCACATAAACGAATTTGATACTGATTCTGCGACCTTATATATGTATAGAGTGCCAGCATAGAGTTGTTCATTCACAGAGAATATACTCGGAGGTTTACTCCTCCTTCAAATAAAACCGGCACTCCGTTTCACAGATATAGCTCACAAGCTGTTTTATTTTTCCTTGTTAATACTTTTTTCAAGGTTTATTCTGGCGTTGATCACAATTGCATAGATTTCAGCCTGGAAGACGTTCCCATTGGTGCCTAGTCCAAAGACGCCGGCTCAAACTTCATATTCTTGTCTGCTGCATTACTCCAATAGTTCTCCATTAAAACAGTCTTCACAGAACAGTCTAATATATTTGCCTCAAATAATACAATACTGAATATTCAACCATTGGATAGTTTCTGCAGTAATACTTCGCTTTACATCAGTAATTGGTTTCACTGAACTCGATTCGGTTATAATAATCCTTAAACTAACTTTAAAACAAGTTATTTCAAAACAATTAAAAGTTTAAACAATCTCTGTTTTCCACTTGTGCAGCGTAATGCAACAAACTGAATAATTCAGAATATGAATGACGCACTTGCATTTAATTTGAATTGATTGAAAATGCAAAGCCTGCTAGGAAAAATGATTTTTGTTTTGTTTGGAACATGAACTAAGGCAAAATATGTCACAAATAAAGGGAGCTTCCTGAATTAAATATTTAAATTCCAAATTCTGTTTAATAAAGCATCGTATGCTAGCAATCAAGCCTAGGCCTAGCCTACACATGGTGCTTCTGCTCTTATTTTCTGACTCTCCATCAGTCATGTGGAACGTAAATAAGAGCGATAAATAGTTTTTCTAGTGCACTTTCATATTCGGGGTTCTTTAGCATAACACATTCCCATTTCGTTGTCAAATATCCTGCTCCTTTCTTAGACCGACTAGCTCAACTATCAGATTCTGTCGTAGCTTACCATCGTTCTTTACAAATACTAGATTTTTCCGATTCATCCGTCATAGTAAAAAGAAGAGTGACTCACAGTCTACGTTTATTCAATGCGCAGTATAACCGATGGAAAGCTTTTAATAAATTAAACTTTACTCATTAATTGCCAATAGAATCTAGTTACAAGTTACATAATAAATAACAACCCCATCAGACTTTGAATCCGGCCATAAGCAGTTTCACTGTTTAATTGAACATTACCGCTAACAAGGCTAAACACATGATTTTGTCAAAACTCTAATGAAGGTAGAAACACGAGCACGACTTGCCATCAATTTAGGCCTTGTTGTCTTCACGCACGGTCGCGCTTCATTGATAACAATAAAAACAAATAAAATCGAAAAGAAGGAAATCCCAAAACAAAATAAATGTTGATGTCTTTATCCGAACCAATATCTAATAATACACGCGTCTATACGTCTACGCACCCAAGCGTTTCCTAAAGGATTTCTTCTGCTGATACATAAATTTGTTTCTGTTTTATTTATTAAATAACTTTTATCAAAGGCAAATAAGTTATATATATATTTTTCTGTATATATAATTCAATTGTTGCATAATGGAGATCCACGAGCCGAAAACGATTCGTTGAAACCACATACATTACGGCAGAATCTCTTTCTTCTTTTTTTGAAAATTATAAAAAATTGAATGTCACGGTCGAGGTGGCATCGTTCGGATTTTTTGTTGTTGTTGTTGCTGTCCCCTCTTTCATCCCAATTTATTGCGTTTATTTTCTTCTCCCTCCGTTTTGATCCGAGAGAAGCTACATTAATAGAATTTAATTGGACTTTGGCTGTGTGTGCAAATTTAAATGCCTGTCCATGAATATCTCTCTTTCTATGGAGGGTGCAAAGGAAACACAGAAAGCATTTTTTTTCAACCATGTTCTGAGTCAAAAGTATTTGCTTACGAAATTATTAACTTTTTTAAAATTTACTCAACAGCTTCAAATCTAGATTGTTGGACGGTACAGGAATTTCTTAACATCAATTCAAATGATTCAAGTGTCGCCGTTGATGATTTGCGACAAACAGCACACAAACAACAGAATCTAATCATAAATACGGCGACACTACCGACCACTACCCTGCACGTTCCCCTAATCACAATTCAAAACAATAAAAATCTTTCAATGAACCAGCAACGTACGACATCAGCGTCACCATTGGGAACAATACAAGCAGTAGCGGGAGCAGTAACCACAAACACATCATCGTCATCATCAACATCTTCACCAGCAACATTATCTGCGTCGTCGTCGTACTCATCGTCGTCGTCGTCAAATTGCCACAATAATTCAAATAGCAATAAACAATGTGGCGGCAGTTTAATTCTAAGCGAAGAAATTATCCAAAACAATAGAAAATTGACAGGAAAAGTACCCACCAGCAATAATAATAATAATACAGCGGCCACTATTCGAATTTCCAATGGCAATGCCGTTAACACTGGTCGTCATCAATCGTCACCCAAGGCGACTATCCTTCATACGACCAATTTGACAGCCCTTCAGGGTAATAACCATAAACGTCATCTCACAACGGGAGGTGCCTCAACATTGGACTCTAAACGTTTGAAGAATTCCTCGACAGTGGAAATTCAAACGTCACCGCATCTCCTTCAACAACTGATGGCCCCAGCGCCACAAAAACAAAGGGTAGTGGTGAAAACGGCAGGTGGATATGACAAATCCCAAACAACGTCACGTTGGACTAATGAAAATGGAGGAGGACTGCAACAGCAGCAGCAATTGTTACGCAATCAACAACAGGACTCCAACAACCTAAATCACCACCTCAATCAATCGCTGTCATCGTCCTCATCATCGAATTCAGTGCTAAAGAATCTTCTCATCAGTGGATGCGATGTAAGTGCCGGTTATTGTATAGTGCCTGTGCGACCGAAAAAGCTCGCAAAGGCATAAACAAACAAAAAAAAAAAAAAAAACATACTCACCATCCCCCATCTCCAAATCCAATTTAATCCCCAAAATCACCATGCGTTGTTGTAAATTATTTTATTTCTTATTTGTCTAATTCATTTCACAATAATTGTGAAATGGATCAATCCACGGATGATTTAGAGCGACATTCGCCACCATTGCTAATTTGTTTGGTACCGTTTTCTACCAAACAAATTAAATAAACCTAAGTAAACAAAAAGTGGAAGCGAAAAAAAAAATCGTAATTTAAGCAAAACAATCTTAGGACGTGAAAAAAAGTGTAAATTTTTAACAAATTTTATTGTTATTTGTACAGTGCGTAGCAAAACAGAGAAATTTTTAAACAAAAATTTTTACATTTTGTAAATGGATCGATTTTATTATTAACTTTTTGTTAGTTACAAAATAAACAAAAAAAAAAAATTAAATAAATAATTTTAAAAATCATTATAAACAATATTATTAATTTTCTGTTAAGTTAGATGTAGCGATAAATAAAAAATACAAAAAAAAAAGAAAACAAAATACATGAACTATTATAAGATGTATGGTTATATATTTTTATTTTTTAATTTGTTTTACTTTGTAAATAATTATATATAAAACGAAAGCTGACTATTAATAATAGTGAGCTTATTTTTTTTTCTATTTTACTTCATGCATCACTGTTAAATTATACAAGATGTTAATTTAACACAAAATAAAGATAAAAAAAATAATCATTGCGACTTTAATTTTTTACTGTGATAGATATTTCCTTTTGTTTTGTTAATTGTTAAACATTAAACAAACATATTATAACTAAACTAAAAAATAAAAAGTATCAACTTTTCTGAATAAGTTATTAAGTCAAAAAGAGAAAAAAAAAAAATCAACTCTAAACGAAACCAAAAGGAAAATGAAAAAAGTATAAGAATAAATTTAAAAACAAAAAAATTACTATTACTATCTAATCTATTGTAGTTAAAAGAAAATTCGAATAAAGATCTGTTTTTTTTTCTTCTGTTAAAATTTTATGTTTTACTTTTTGGAAAAAAAAAAATTTATATGAAAATCAAACTTGACATAAAGAAAATATGTATTTCAATTCGAGCGCTGACGGTACAAAGAAAAAGACACAATTTAAACTAAAAAAAAACGTATCTAATTAATATCTACAAAAAAAAAAAAAAAAAATACTTTAAAAACAATTTTAGAAAATTTTTTAAAAAATCTATATAAATAGCAAAATTTTTACCAATAAAATTACACAACTAGATGAATTGAATTTATACAGATATATTTATACATAAATCAAGAAAAAATCAAACAAAATAACAAATCTTTTGGAGACATTTTTACTACCGCCGTCGCTTCACGATTAAAACTCATGCCAT
The DNA here is from genome assembly GCA_951813785.1 of Criorhina ranunculi. Taxonomy (NCBI): domain Eukaryota; kingdom Metazoa; phylum Arthropoda; class Insecta; order Diptera; family Syrphidae; genus Criorhina; species Criorhina ranunculi. The sequence continues at coordinate 23,683,702 of OX638381.1, forward strand.
GGACATACATGGAAATCCGATTAAAGAAACAAACGAAATGTCGAATTACATTAATTTTAAATTTTTAACCAAAAAAAAGGTTTCTTTTCTATTTTTTTCTTCTTATAAGTCAAGCAGCAAAAAAATCACTTTAATTTTTGTTTTATAAAAAAAAAAGATTATTATTATTTTTTTTTTTAAAGAAAAACAACCACAACTAATATACTCTGTGTTTTTATTTAATTTTTAAGTATTTTATTCTCTTCACTTATATTCAAGACAACCAACAAAAAAATTTATTTATAAAAAAAAACCTTAAGAGAGAAAGAAAGATAAGTTAAAATAAAAACTGATTGTTATAAAAAAAAAAAAAAAAAAAACTGCTTTTTCAAAATTTGTTTTATTTTATTTCGTCGATTGTGTATTATTTTTTGAGTATTTTTCTTCTGATTTGCGAAAACACATATTAATCAGTTTCTTATGTTTAAAAGTACTTCTTACTTCACAGACAATCCCACAACATTATTATTTGCCCATCTACAGCCTTGGACCCGACTTCTCCCAATTTTTAGTTCTTGTAAAACTGAAAGGTTCTTTATAATCAGCATCCAATTTCGAAAATGTTAAACGAAATAATTTTGTAAAATTACATCGGTGCCTAATACTTTTTGGCAGGACTGTATACACATCTTGTATTTAGTTTAAAGGTAAACAAACTGCTATCGTTGATGGAAATTTATGATTGCTTATCAAGTCGTATCAGTAGAACTTATAGACTAAATATGGGTTTGTTTCGTATGGTACAAGGTGCAGTACAAATATTGGGGTTGGGCAGAGATAAACCTTAACAACAAGTTCATTTTAATCTATTTTTAGTTTGTCTGACACCCCAACGCAACCGAAACGCAACTCGCATGCGATGTTTTTATCGAGCGTTTAGAAAATCAGCGCAAGTTATTTTGGGAGGGATACGTCCTATCCACTTATGTATGTGGGACAGATTACTGTGATTGTTTTCCGGCCAAGGAGTATGGGCGTTGTGAAGATTGACGAATGACATTAGGCTACAAACTGTAGCATACAACGTATACTACTGTAACCTAAAACTTAGAGGTATGTCAACTGTTACTGTAATGTGCCACTATCGCACTAGATCTACGTCATTGAAGTGTTAAGTCAAGTGAAGGACAGTTGAGGTAGTCCTGCATTATTAATTTTGGGACTTAGTTACCTCGTTATAGATAAAGCGACACATCTCTGACCTAATTTCCATTGCGATACTTAAAGATCTATGGTTATTCTTATCTCCAACTGGAGCTTTTAAAAAAACCGGTGAGAGTCCTGCAAATTGACGTGTGCGTTAGATCACAAAGGAAGTGGCGGGTAGTTTTAGTCACCTTTACGTTCTTGCAAAAGTAGGAAAAGATAGTCCAGTGTCGCCCCATCTTACATCCGTCATTTAAGGCTTTGTTGAAAGCCTTCAGCTGAAATAATTGTATGTATGAGAAGTCTGTTTATAAGCTGTCACACCAAAAATGTGTATACAAGATCTTCTCTGCCGCTGTCTTACAGATTTTATAGGTTTTAAGAATGTCCCTATGGCCTGTCACCACAGGTGAATGTAAAACGGTTACAACATCTCTGTAAGATATGTTCTAGAGCGGCCGTCGATGTAAGGAAGCACGATTCCAGAAATTCTATTGCCCTTTTGTTTGGCCCGATTAAGGTTTGAGTTTCCAGCAGTTCTGCCTGAACCATGTTTTACCTACAAAAGTGCACTGTTGAGTAGGTGCGAAGCTTTCTCTTAGAGGCTTTAAACTTTGCTAAAACGTTGTTTGAAATATCGAATTTAAAACCAAGGCCTATCTTTTTAAGTACATACATAATCCAATGTGATATTATTTCATTCCTTCCGGACCGGTATCAGTGCATGTTAAATAAGTTCCCTATCGTTTGTCTCTGACGTCAATCTTGAATTTTTAAAACCACCCATCTTAGTAGTGCTGTCAAGTCATTGCCCATTAATGAGTTCTCATTCAACTCTACAAAGGGAGGCTCTATATCCACTTGTTCCAAAGTCAATCATGAAAACTTTCATCATCTCTTTTCATCCCTTTTTTTTTTTGCTTGCCTGGGGGCATTAAAGGACTTTTCATGTAAATTTTTAACGTTACAGAGGTTTGGGTTATTTTTCATCTCTCAAAGGAGACCTCTCTTCTTTTCTTGTAAACATCGTGTAAGCCATTTGTTATACCACCATTTCCATTCCAATTCTTTTATTGGAACTGATTTCGAATTAAATTTTCAAAAATTGCACCCTCTTCTGTATGTTCGCACAGTCTTTCATTAATTTAGTTCATTTACCTGGTAGTTTGCCAGAATAGTTTTCAATATGAACCGCACGTGTACTCACCACAGGCTGTGTACTGCATGTGTTTCGATATTTTTTGTCACCAGACCAAGTTTATTATTCTTGACTCAGATACCTGCTCTCTCGTGTGGTTCTACTTTATCCGAATGCGTTGCATAATGTGTTACGTTTTTATCACGAGATACATTTTTGTCGTGGCGAAAAGAATTTAGTGCGTTTAAAGTATTTCATGCGCAATGCAAATTTTTGCTTCTATATCCCATGACATTCTTGGACCTATGACGTCAGGAGCACTTGACCCGAACAAAGGCAGCGATTATTACCTATTTCTTTTAAATGTTAAGTAAGTAGGTGGAAGCAAAATAAGTTTTTACGAGAGATACTTTTCGATTTAAGTAGATCGGTCTTCGTAGCCTTTGATTTGAGTTCGCATACTACAAGTTCTCATATTAAGAATGTTGAAGACATGTTCTTAAGTGTCGTTTAAGGATTAGGGATGGTCTCATCAGGTATCCAATAAGCTAAACATACCAACACTTCTATTGGTTTAGACATAGCTTCATTCAAAGTACCCCTACCTGTGACAAAAATTGTATAAACGTGCCTCAATATACTACGCATCAGAAGCTATTCATATTGATTCCGTCTGATGTCGTGCTAAAATTTGATCACCTCAACCCCTCTTTTGTTCTCATGTTTCTAGCAACTCCACATCCACGCCTTTGATATCCTTCAAACAATAGTGATTCTATGTTTAGGTGAAACCTGCATAAATATTCTCTAAATGGTTTCCTTAAACAACCGGAAAGGCTACATGTTTTCAAATTAATAAAGAACACCTTGATGGCTACACAATGAAATCGAACCACCACTTCCCCATCATTCTCATCAACATATTGCGTGCAAAGGTCCAATTCAAACTCTCAAGGATTCATAGCCTAAACGTTCATTATTCTTCGCTCTGACTTTCTTAACACCAACCACTCACCCCAATTGTATTTCTTTGACTTTTTGCATGTGTATCTGACATTTGAATCAAAAAAAAAAGATTAAAAAAATCATGGTCATTGCTCCTCCATTCGAATGGAATGAAATGCCTTTAAGAAATATCCTTCAGTGACAACAACTGCTCGGTACAATTATTTCGAACACTTTTACCTTTAAGCTAAAATGTCAATATTCGCGCAGTCCCAAGATTTACATAATAAACCGTCCGATTGGCAATTTAATCCACCAACCAAAGACTAAAAATAAGGCAAGGACAATGAAGGACTCCTGCCTAAATCTTTGAAACACCACATCTTTTCTTGGAGTTTCCTCTTATTTTTCACTTTTTTTTTATTTTTATTCTGCTTTACTCAATAATCGAAAAGGATATCTTAAATTTCAGCACAGGACTGTTTTCTTTTATTGCGACAATCTACAGGAGCCTGTGCGAATTTTGGAATAATCAGGTGCAGAAAAAGAGAAAAAAAAAAATACAAACATGTCCTTGCGTAAGAATCGGAAATTGGGTATCCACGTGCTGCGAGTACACTTTTTTTTTTGTTCATCCTTTTAGGAGTTTTGCTTCTTTTATTCTTCAAGATTTGCTTTGGGGGGAAAGTTTAATTTAATATTCCTTCTTATGGTGTAAGATTTCGCCTCACAGAATGGGAAGATGGCGCGCGGATATCTTATTTCCGCTTTTGGTACACGTTATAGGTTGGGTAAATAAGTATATATATTTTTTTCTTTATATTTGTTGCTTCATTCGAAAAAGAAAGAACTAATTGTGAACATAAGTTTTCTGTGCTATATGTATGTCGTCTTGGTTAATGAAGAAAGGGGTTAGAAAGTTATATGCTGCCCGTGCGTAGTTACTGACCTATTTCTGTGATAACTTGGTAAAAACTTATGTTGACGAACGAAAGTTTAGTTGAAATGGGACAATGATTTTTTTTTTCTTCTTTGGACGAACTTCTGGAATCTCAGAAGTACTTGTAATTACAAGGATTACATAAGTTATTCAATTGAACGCCTTTTTCTTATGTTTTAAGAGTATTTTCGTAACTTTGTGCGTCTAAGGTATCAAGTGGACATTCTTTGAAAGGTTAAGAATAGTTTTCAACAACAATTTATAATTGCGTGTAATATTTTGAAATCCTTGACATCGTTGCAAGTCAAAAGTTAGGGGATTTAACTTATCGTTATTCATTTGTCACTGTTGTCCCCTATACTCTAAAGCATAAACACAAAGTTTGTCAACTAATAGTTAGTCAACTTGAGTTAGAAGCACAAAGTTAGATAATACTTGACAGTTGGTCAACTTAAAGTCACTCCGACAACAACATTCCTTTAGTTTCGACCGACTTTTGATGGTCGGTATTGTACGGGTACCAGAATAACTATTCCACTGGTCGTTGGTGTTGGATGTTGCGTTACCAACTTTAAAGTTCTTCAAAAAAGTTTAGAAAATAGCAAGTCTTTAATCTAAGAGGCTTTAACTGTTGAATTGTACAAACACCATCTTTAGACTCGCTCCGATTAAAGAGGAGGCCTAGCATATTCTTTTCGTTTCAACTGTAAGTTGACTGACAGATATGTGAGAGAGGACTAGACAATGTTGTAATGCTGAGTGTCAGGGACATTTTTTTGGGAATGGTTAACCTCTATGTAATGGACCTAATTCAAAAGTGGTCAAAGTTTGTCCCTTTGTAGATGGTTGGTGTACTTTAACGAAATACCATTAATCATAACTTATACACGATTGATTAGTTAACTACATCTATGTTGCTTCGACCGCCAACATTTTCTAAGCGATTCAGGTGAACCAGAATTAGTTTAAAGCTGGAAGGCTGACATAAACTAGAAAAGACCATAAGCGTCAAGGAAAATTCTCCTAGAACGAAAGAATGATATGATCCCGTGCAAGGATAAGGTCATGGATCGTGCTTGCGGATAAATATTTGTCTATGGCTGAGAAAATTAATCACCTCCAGATAGTTGTTCTCTGCTTCGAGCTTTAGCCATACATATACCCGAAATCGGATCAACTCTCATCATATGTCGATATCAAGCTTCGGTGTTTAAGCTTCTTTCTTGAAAGCCCTACTTATACTTAGTTATCCTTTTTGTCGGATGTATGTACAAGTACATAGAATAATCAAAACAAGCCACCCTTTTCGTCTCTCTCACAACGGTGGTACCGACCTGTGCTCCGTCAGTATACATGCCCAATTCATCTTTTTCGGAATGTAAGAACAAGAACTAGTGGGGTTGTTAATATCTTAATCCTTTAAAAGCTAAAATTCTGTGATGCCTTATATAGCCATTTTAGCAGAGCCTTTAAATTTCACATGACAAAAGCCTAAATAATAAAGTAAATGTTTGCAATTAGAAAGCTAGTTCCGTTTCGCCATGGCATTAAAAAAACTTAAACATATGTCATATTGTTTATATTACATCTTACTTAAGTCATAAAAGTAAGAAACATCTTATCCACATATATGCATACGTATATCCCTCTTAAAATAACATCTGCCCTTTAGCTGACGTACATTTTTTACGATAAACAGTACCTGCCTACATCATATCCCCAAAGAAATATTCACTCATTTTAGGCTGACATTTTAACGCACGTAATAAAAATAGGAATCACTGACGCCGTTAAACAAAAACTCCCACTCTTCCATTACTTCGAAGATATGTCGGGGTTTGTCTTCTTTTTTTTTGTGAGTAATTAACTTGAACTATTAACTTTCTGTTGATGGCTTACATTCTCAATTAACAAACCTCAAACTGCGAAGAATTTCTGAATGGGATGTATTGAAAGCGTACCACCCCCATCGATCCTGGGGGTTCGAAAGCCATGATTATAAATGTGGAAATTCTGTATTTTTCAAGCTTGGCAGGAATGCTCTTAATGTTAATCGTTAGCCCTTGAGATCGGTTCTTGATTTGTTTTAACACAGGTTCGAATAATTTATCATGAATCCCACGTACGTTGGTTGTTGACATAAGACCAATAGACTAATTAATAGCCTGGGTCTACCAATCACATAGATTCAGGAGTCTCCACCTGGTGGTGTCAAAAGTGTGGACATAAACCTTTAGTATGACGATCAAGGAGCTTTAACATTTTATTTGCTTATGATCCTCGTTTGAATATCCTTGGACAATTGAATTGTAGAGAACTTGAATTACTAGCGTCCGAATTTAGGCATCCGATTTGTTTAAATTGTGTGGTTTACCATCAAACCTGTGGATGTTTTCGAAAATGGTACACGTTAGTCTTAGTCTTTACCACTTGATCGCGATCTTCGATGGGACACATGTTCTTCTAAAGTTGTCTTTCTAACAGGGAACTTCTATGACTAGGTTTCAGAAGTGGAAAAATCGAATGCCAGTCATATGCATTATCGGCTATACCACGAGATTGAAACAAATTTTAAAATCAGCCGAAATCTGGTGCTTGTATGGAAAAATTCCGACGAAATATCTCAAAATTACACAGAACGCTGCGTAATTTTCCAAATTAAGCTACTGCCTGTCATATACAAACTTAAAAATGAAAAGGTGGTGGATTTCGACCTTAAAGTCCTTGGTCTTCCCAAGACCAGATTAGAAGCGGGTTTTTATCCCTTAATGGTGCTACAATAGTCGTGTACTTTAATAGAAAACTGATAAAGAAAGAGTCTCTAATATATTTTCGTTATCCTGAAGTCTTGGCTTTTTGTCCACCTTTTATGCGCCACTTATGTATGATTTCGTCTTCTTTAAGATTTTAAATATTTGATATAAGTGACTAAGGTATATATAGCAAAGCGAACATAAACTTTTAAATTTGAGTTGCAGTCCCACGTCATGGTTGCATCCTTCGGCCTACACTTTTGCAAACAAATCGTTTTTGTCACAAAGTTAATTATTTTTCACATCTCATTTCATAAAATACATTTTTATTTGATCTGCTGCTTGAGTATAAATCAAAAATAATCTCTTAATTTATTTACCAATGTTCTTCTTTATTTATTTTATAAAAGAAAGACAATAAATTTAATTTCTCTATGAATCAAAGAAAAAAAGATAATTCTAATAAAAACCGAAATAAAATAAATAAAACAATCTACCTCAAAAAAAAAAATAAAAAATCCAGAAAAACGTTATAAAACATTACTACCTCTTGAATGAAATAACAAAACAATGACCATAATAAATACAATAGAGATACAAAATACAAATCCATTAAAATAAAATGAAAATACAAGTAAAAACAAATATATATACGTGTATATATATTTTATTAATTCATTATTCTTGTCGTGCATTAAATACATAGTTATTGATGATTCTGCATTTAACAAATTACAGTAATTAATTAAAACTGAAAAAAATAATTCCGATAAAGCTTTGAGTAAGTCTATCTACTAGTATTATGTATTAAGATAAATTGTACTTAACATTTTAAGTATTGAAGCTTATATGGTGGGAGAGTAAGTAAGTAGCAAATGGAAGTGCTGATTGAATGCGTATAAGGATTTAACAATTCAATGGAATGCAATTAATGATGCACATTTTGTGCAACGCAGAAGGAATAACATTTATATATATATATATTTTTTTATTTATTTTTTGATGTCATCATACAGGCTGTACTTAGCCCTCCCATATAAATTTGTGAGACAAGTTTGGCGCTTGTAACTCGTGGTTCAAAATCACGTGTATCTAAAGTCCACATGTGTTAAGCTCGTGACACTTAATCATCAAGTGACTTAAAAACAATACTGTGAAGCTGTACATTCCCATTTTGAGAATTTTTGTTTCAATATGTCAGAAGTATGAGTACAAAACTCAAGTCGACGATCAATGACTCTTCATATTTTGAGTTACGTATAAATACATTTGCATTTATGTAAACAAATTCGGTTTGTAAGTGTCCGAAGTGGGAATACCGGCAAATAACTCTCTTATGTATAATTTTCTACTCCAAACATGTCTTAATACAGACATACTTGTTCATTTGCATTCATATGGGGAACTTCTATGCTTCTTCTTTCCATATCCGTGAACTAGGTGTCCGAAGTGGGGACTACTAACATTTGAAGAAAAGTCAGCGCTAAAGTCTACCCTCGTATTGATTTTCACATCAATATTTCGGATGACTTTGGCAATAGATATGTATATACTTGTATTGCTGTAAATTTGCAATATTTCTCTTCACATAATTTGTATCCTTGTTACTCTGTTGAATTAAATTATCCTCTAGATATTCTTTCGATGTCTTTGAAAGTAATACAAACTCCAAGATCCTACCTTTTCAACTATAAAGAATTATCTCAAGCTGCCCAAATACCCTCAAGCAGCTAGTTGTTCACAATTAATTACCATTTAAAGGGTTCCCAGATATAAGGACGATATTGCCGTTGAACTCGCCAGGAAAGAAGATCAATCAACATTTATAGACCCACTTACTTTCTCCGGCTTATTCACCAAGAGAAGCTATCAAAATGTTTTTCAACCACTGAACTTTAACAGTCTTGAAAGTTCATTGACTCTTCAAACAATAGGAGAAGTCAAGAAATTCTCCACTTAAACAAGTGTGGTGGTAAGCTCTGAACAGACTTCCTCACCGAACATTGCTCTCTCAGCTACCATCTCAAGAACTCTGCTTGGAAGAACAAACAAATTTTGCGACTTTCTCGCCATAGCTTGAAGCAGGCAAAAATACTTCGGCAGAGGATTCATCTTACCAGAAACAGTCCACCATTCATCAACAAGAACGATTCTGAGATTGCTCTTTGAGCTCGATCTTGCTGAGGATCTTAACATCGACATTAGAGATATATAAGGTCGCAGTGCTTTCTCAATCAAGTATATAAGAAGCCCATCCCAAAATCAGTGCCTTTCGACTTAGTCCGAGAAGATAGCAATTCTACTATTTATGTAGGACGTAAAGCTGTTGTTTAACAGCTTCTGACCTAACTGTGTCAATAGCAGTTTCACTCAAGGAATAGACTATCTAGAGAAGATTTTGTATTCTTATAAGCCTATGAGTTCATTCGAAGATCACCGGGATATAGTATTATTAAGCCTTTTCTCATTGGACTTGTGCTTTCTCCTTTTATGTCAACAATACAATAGAGTTCTCATTAGCCCTGACAATGATTTGAAAATGAGATATAAATCAAGTCTAGTGTCTGTCTTGAAACATTTACTTACATTTATAGTCAAACAAGACGGCTTTGCATAGCTAGATCAGGTTAAGAATTCAATCGGTGGTCAGGGCGCAAACCGTAAACCATCAAATGCACAACTCAGCTACTTCGATTGCTAACATTTCTTTCCCCCAAAGGTAATCATTACTCGATAAAATGCATAGAACACACTTAATTACTAATCATAAAAATATATATTCTTATAGTATAATTCAGTATATATTATAAATCAATAAACTTAAACGAACTAAATTATATAAAATAATTATAAATAAAAGACTGCGAGCGTACACTCTTAAAACTTTAATTTAAAAACAAGAAAATTGAAATCCCTTACAATTATTTTAAAAAAAAAAAGGGTAAACTTATTATAAGCCTTTTAAATTAAAACAAAAAGTCTATGAATGTGTAAAATATGATTTAAATACAAAATTAAACACCATGACTATGTCATTTCACCTTAATATTTGCCAAGAAACTAAACTTTTATTGGTCGAATATTAGCTCTTAGAAACTAAGAATAAATTAAATTTAAAATTTAAACAAATATGAAATTATTATTATTCAAGTGAGTCTACATAATATATAAGCAAAACGTCCCTCGATAGAAACGATATATAATAGGTATACAATTAGCAAGGCAAAACTTTATTTATGGCTTTAAATGAAATTAAGAAATTAAAACAAAAAAAGTTAGGTATATGTATATGATTTAAAATTATGTTTTTTATTTTTATTTTTTGTGTATACATTTTCATATCCAGGAGAATATCCCCCACCGGAGTTGTGAAAGAACAAGAAAAAAAAAAAAAAAAGAGGATAGCAATAATTTTTCTTAGTGCAATTTAATTTTTATTAACAAAAAAAAATAAAAAATTGTAAACAAACAGTACACTAAAGGATTACCTCCCCAATAGATGTCGTACATACTTACTACCTCTCAGTGTTATGCAAATCCAAACGTACATATATAGAATTGTAAAGCTAAAAACTATATATATAATAACTTTGTGTATATTTCTTATAGAATGCATTTATAGTTACCATTTTAGAAAAAAAAAAAAAAAAAAACACACACATAACGATAAAAGTATAATAGTTTAATTATATTTACCAAATAAATAAAAAAAAAAGCTCCAAATAGACAAATTATATACTACCTCCTCTCCTACCTACGAAGTAAGTAGACAAATTACCTCAAGGATAAACAATCCAAAAGCAAACAATAAGATACAAATCAACAAAACAAAACAAAAATAAATAAAAAAAATTAGAAATTTTTTTAATATCTTACATATCGTTTAGAAAAAAAAACCTCTAATTTTATTATTTTATGAATTTACTGTGTAAATTTGGATTTTGTTTTCGGAACTTGATGTCGGACTATAAAAACGAAATTTATCTATGATATCACAACTGTGGAGACGAGTTTGGTCATAATGAAGGTATGACTCACTTAAGTGGGAAGTAACCATTCGCAAGTTGATTTTGAAATTAAGTGCATCCCACTTGATGCCTTGCTACTTTGTTATTTGATTACGACACACAATTTTGAAATGGGTATGTCAAAAATCCGCTATGTTCCAGAAAGACTTGATATCAGCATTTCTTAATGTGAAATGGCGTATAAGGCTTACACGAGAAGGCTTCATTTTACCAGATAACCAACGTTCTAGAGGCAAAAACTTATTTTCGAGCACTGAAGAGCAGTTTTCGTATTTGTTATACTGAAAACGAAAGGAGTTTTTGTTTCTGATTGTGTTGGTCAAGGAATTAAATCAGACTACCCTTTTCTAATACTTACCTCCAGTATTGTCGGCGTATAGATATACTTTTGAGATATTATATCTTTGGTGTTAGCTTGCTGGTCTCGTACAATACTTTGAAGTAAGATCTTAAAGAAGTTACTGCACATCGGTTTGTCTTAGACCGTTTCTGACATCAATAAGTTTGGTAAGGTTTTTGTTATAATTGACAAAGCAACATGTATTCTTAACTCTCATCTTACATAGATAGATGAATTTGTCAGGGATACTATAACCAACCACTGCTCGCAGGCTTTAAAGCCGATTTCTGGATTTGCCTAAGTATTTGCTGCGCTTAGAATATTTGAACTTTTAGACTAAAGTCGTTGCTCGTTGCAAAAGGAGCTGTTTTCAACATCTTTTTTTGATGCCTCCAAGTGGCAACAAATAATTAACTCACTCTGCACTCATTCAGGGCTACAATCTTTCATCTGTCTTCTTTCTTTAATTTCAATAGTAATACCACCGAATACATCAAAAAATGTATGTTCTCGAGAAGTGTGGTCATATTTGAAGTGAAGAGCTGGTCAAAAAAAACATCATTTGATTTTCTTTGTAAAACATGTTTACCACCTGCTGAATAAAAGCATGGTTTTTACCACTTCAACTTTCCATGTTCCATGGTATAATTTTGTCCTGTTTACAATATGTAATAATGAAAATAATAACACTCATACATTATTTTCCATTCCCTAAGCCACATAAAGACTGCATGAGTGCCTCATTCATCATATATAAAAGCCTGTTACTAAATTTGCATTCACGGCATTTACCTACCCACTCACAACCACACGTCACCCCTTTTAATGAGTAATTCTCCTATTCACTCGCTAATCGCATTCAACAAGTCAGTCCATCCATTAATGCCAAACAAAAAGCTGACAAACCATTGTCTAAGCAGTCAATTAATCAACTTGTCCTCTTAAAATGTCTCACGCCCTTATTATCATCTACCCCCCAACAATCATTTCTCCACAAGCAGAAGCACCACAATGACAATGCTGAGAATTAATAAGAATCACTGAGAAAATCACAGCATTTTTGCCCTTTTCATCTTTCAACGACAAATGACAAGGTCGTTCTTAATACACTATCTATACCATGTGAATGTGTTTGGCTTCTCAAGTGAAGGATTCATTTTTGGTTTTTGTCTTCATGAAAAACATCGCCACAACCACCCTTACTCTTTAAACATCATTATAAATTTTGTAAGGCGTGTGCGCGCTCCTTGTAATCCACCCAAAGAAATTAATATCACTGAAATGTTATCTTCTCATTTCTCGATATGACATCATAGATAAATTTTGCGGCAACCCTTTCCACATTCCTTGTAACAGTTTCAAATTAAATTGCTTTCGAGAGAAAATTTTGACAAAAAAACAAAATCATCGTAATTGGAGACAAAATACAAAAAATTAAGAATTATTGTAGTTTAGAAAAAAAAAACTTAAAAATAAACGCTTACATAAAATAATATAGGCTTAGCGTAAAAACAACATTTAAGGGCAAATTTAAAAAATAGCATTTACTTAAAAAGTAAATTAAAAAAATGGAAAAAAAAATCTTCTAAAGATCTAAGTGTCGAACTATTTTATATAAATAAAAGAAGTAATTGGTTAGAGAAATAAATTAGATGTAAGTTAAAAAAAAAAAAACAATAGCAATTCATATATGGTCTTATATTTATATATTTATATAAAAAAAAATACCATATACATTATAAGTTATACTAGCTACTACGTACGAAAGGATAATCGATTAAACAACATTTTATTATTTAACAAAATAAATAATAAATAATAATAATATACACAAGATATATGCAATATTGAATAAAAATTAAAAGCATAAATGCGATTTGAAGAAAAACTTTTAACAACAAATTGTTTTATTACTAATTTTTGGAATACGGACTTTGTGGTCGCCGTGACTTGCTTAGTGGTTACTGCGTTGGACTGCTAAGCGATCGCACACAGGTTGGAGCCTCGGCAAAACAATCAGCCTCCGTGGCACCACTTCTTGGTAGGCACTAGGTAATGACAAACCTCCGAGTGTATAATTTGCCACGAAAAAGCTTCTCTATCCGACGTTCGGAGTCGGCAAAAAAACGAAGGTCTCTTTTATCAGTGCGGAAATTATGACATGCACATGAATGGTTGTGAAAAGTTAGGCCATAAGTTTCCATTAGTTGTCGTGGTAAATATTTGTCTTTTTCTTTTTGTTTTATAAGAAATGTTTCAAATCCTTTTAGGAATATCCTTTTTTCAAAAATTAAATAAATTTCAAAGTTGACTGGGACGGAATCTGCCAGCTCTTCTCTTAGTCGTTTGAGAACAATTTGGACCTTGTTGAACGATCGTAATCTAAACTTGAACCTCACAAGAGGTCTGAAATTTTGTTAGGATTATATTTCAATAACTTACGCATCGAAGTGTATTTCAGAACAAACAGAAGTCAAATTTTTGATTTCAGTCAAATTCGCTGATTCTATAAGCCAATCAAGTGATGTTTAAAAGTCATCGGCCGACGTTAATAGCAAAATATATTCATACTCTCTATTGTTGACCAATTTTAGTGGTCTAAAACGATATGCCCAATCTACAACAAGACCAAGACAAACGAGCCGAACTCGCCTTTATATCGCCAGAATTGTAATGATCAGCTATTGACCAATTGGAAACTCAGAAGTAACACGCACACTGTCGTAGCTATGGGGTTTTGAATGTAGACTTTAGCTGGAGGCAGACAAAATGCACTTCCTTGACAACTTTAAAGAGAGTTGGGAGACTGTCGCTTTTTTCAATTGCCAATGTATAGATCTGAGGGCCACTAAATGCATTTTCCCTCATAAAGCTACACAACAACAAACAGACCACGTGAAATGTGGAATTAAAACTTCATTTTAGCGCTAATTGGGTTGTTTCAAAAATCCAACTCTACCTACATACATATTTATCTACTAACGATAGACAACCGATCTGTGAGAGTCTGTCTCAAACACCAAAGCCTTCATCTATCTCGAAAGGTGGTCTTACCACGCTTTGAGGGTGGTCTTACTGTAAGAAAAGATGAAGATAGTCTCTCCACGAGCGTTTTTCAACATTAGTTTAGCTGCTACAATCCACTTGCTTTAGATTATCTTTTGGATCACTTTTGGTTCTGCATAATAAGCACATTCAAAGAATACTTTTCGTAATCAGCACTACAATCCAGAATCTTTGTAAGTTATTACCTTAAACTGAAACCCTTTGTGTGATTAATGTATATTTGAGCCTACTTGTACGCCCCATTAAGTATGTCACCACTTTGTAATACAAATCATTTCTGTACTCCTTACCGCCACTAGATATTTGTCACATACATAAATGTAAAGAGGGCTTTCAATTCTAATGAAAACATTGTCCCCTACATACCATACCTATACTACTTATGTTTTCGGAAAATGTCCATTTCCTGGGCTCTAAGCATTCACATTCCTTCCTCAAGATAAATAAATGTTATATGCTGGCTACCCTTTCTATACTCACTCACTCACACTTAAAAAGCAAAACTTTTCCACTTTATTTCCATTTCTAGTTCTATGTACAGTTCATGCCAGATCAATACCCTTCCAGCGTTCAATGAAAACAAAACAATAAACCCCTAATTGTCGATGCCATTCTTCGATATGTTTAAACGAAAAAGTCATTATTAGCCCGCTATTAGTGTCAATAAAACAAGAATTGAATGTTAGCTCTCCCTCCGAGAACCAATGGAACTTGTATACCTACAACATGCCGTTAGAAAAGTCTATCAATTTACCAAAGGTCAAGATCATAACCGACCCAATTCAAACGAATTATATTCCAATACTCGTATCTAGGCGCCCTGATTCATTCATTCATTGGTTTGGTGCTATACGAAGTTAATTGATTTTGTCATATGAATTCTTTGCTTTTGACACTCAACTGGGTCTGTGGCTGACAGAGACATTTAGGGACTTCCTTGAATGAGATCCTTAAGGAGCTACTAACTTGACTTCTTGGTAAATGTTATTTATATCTTTTTTGGTTCGTTTTCATTAGAGCGGTTGTCTTAATTAATGTTCCACTTTAATTGTCATCACCTGAAAATGGAATGAATATCCATCTTCCTTTCCAAGGATTCAGATGCCTTTCCTTTTAATCACTCGACGAATACATAGGGGTTTTTTTTTTCATCTTTTTATTATCAGCCACGCGTGGCAAACTGACAACCCTTCTCAATGTGTCAGGACAGGACGAGGTGTAAGAATTTCGGTTCTCAACACAACAATTCAGGGATAAGTCTGTCACAATTCACACATGATTGTGCGAGGACAAATTGTATATAATACATCTGGCATATCAACGTGCCTGTGTATCGATTTAGTGTGTGTCCCAGGATGTGAGGTATCTCAACACTGATTGCCCGCTAAATTGACGCTTTAAATCAAATCTATTTCACCTGGCTGCCTTGGCAGTTTATAAAGTGTGTTTTTTTTTTCTGGATCTTATTTAAAAGGAAATCTTTCCTTTTGTTATGAATTGAAACTAGGAGCCTTGGATGTAACTTTAAAGTGGGCCATAGAACTCAAACTCAATTAAATCTTGGGGAATATGAATGGCTGTTATAAAGGAAATTGTTTAAGAGCTTGGAAGGTATATTTCACCGAGTTCTTGAATGTAATTTGTAATAAAGAGCGTGGGTGCTGTTATCCAAACTTGTGGCACTTCATGTGGAATCAGTGGGGTGCATGAATATGGTTTGGATTTGAGGACGATTATGATAACCTCGGAATCCTGATTAGCATAGCAAGCAAACATTCACCGTCTTGTATGTATACTCTCCCTAGCTTCACCTTTAAATGAAGCTCTCTGTAGACTTAAGAAGTTAAAATTTTGCAACGAAAATTTCTTGGTACCATCAACTTACTGAAAATGCAAGTTGCTTCAAGTTCGCTACGGCATGGCTTCCTATCATCCACAGCCTCTTGACATTTCCAGCTGAGGTACGAAGGGCCCCTTTCCTTGATATGTGCTTGGAATTAGGCTCTATGAACCTCCTGCTTTAGTTAGGAAGAAACGAAAACACTACTTCCTTTAAACTCCAAAACCTTAGCATCACGAATTAATTTGAGGATCGTTCTATCAGATGCAAGTTTGGCCTCGCAGGATCATCTTTATCGCAACTATGATGCCAATGCACACGAGTTTTAAGAGTTTTTTTAAAGCGTGAAGAAGTCTTTTAAAACCCTTTTTCGCCACGACAGTAAGGGATGCGTGTTTGCTATGATAGTGAGGACTTAGACCCCATTTTTTTCCAAGAAGTCTTGAAAGTTAGGGCCTTTTAAATTGTAAAACGTTGGTGAAGCCATGGTAGAAATTGCTTTCACTCCTAGATTTGGACAGCTCCAATGGATAGAACATTTCTGTTTGATTCTGTCTGATGACTAGATTTGAAATGTTTCAAAATTTTGGTCTTTAAGGATCAATTGCTGGTTCGTGTTATAAGGAACGGAAGGTAATTTTTTGGAATGACTTGCTCCATATCTCGGACCGTCATAGTACCCAAATACCCAGCATAGGGTGTTGGAGGAGTGCAAAATCAAAAATATGCGTCGGTATTTTGTTGCCCTAGATCTTATGATGCTGGGTGTGGGGAATTTAATGGGTGCTTGACTCGCGATTTACATACACACATATGGCGCCAAACAAATTATTTAGTCTGGCATATGGCTTGCTTGAGAAGTCTATTCAGGCAAAGGGCTCTTCATTTCTTCAAGAATTTCACTAATTAACTTAACGTGCGCTTGGCACGTGCTATGATAGAAGAACCCTTGTCGGATGACAAACGACAACGTCACAGGAATTGGTGTAGATATGCCACAAAAATCCCTTCTCCCGACGAGAAGGCACCTGCGAATCAATTCTATTCCAAACGTCGTCATTGCATTATTTAAGAAATATTTCCAAAAATAAATTGGCAAACATTATCGTATTTAATGGCGAAACCAACATCCGTATTGGCTCCTTACTAATCTCATCAGGATCAGAAAATAAAATCTACAAAACTCAATTCCAACACTCCACCTCAATTCACTGCTCGAATTGGCATCATTTAGTTCAACAATCCCTCACATCTGTGATATACAAAATCCACTCATCCGTCCAGCTCATTCATCTCCAGAGAATCATTCAAGGATATTCAGATTGAATTCAGAGAATAATCGTTGACTAGAATTCTCACAAATTTATTCCATTTGCCTTAGGAGTGGGTTGGAATTCTTTTTTCTTTGCATAGGCAAGGAATTTTTCCCATCCATACTACAACAGGAAGGGAGTCAACTCTGTTTTAAATTTGAAAAGACACGCTCCTTACCCCAAGACATATAATCCTATACACAATACAACGATATAGCATGGCACTTACTTCCTGCATGAGTGCCAAACTTTATCGTGAAAAGAATTTTTCTTTTTAACAAAAAAGAAAAAAAAAAACTTTAAGAAAATTAATTTTAAGCAAAGAAAAAGGACCTTCCCACGGTCTCTGCAAGTAAAATGACAAATTTATGAAATTTAAGAAATTAAATCAGCAACGTGGTGTAGCCTCCCAATGGAAAAAGGATACTGCGTCGAGTGCCTAGGGAACTCATTTAAAACGGAGGAGAGGCTCAAAAGAAAATCCCTAAGAATACAATTTTCTGTTAATTTTGCTGTTTTTATAATTTTCAGTGTTTATCATTCGTTTCCGTTTTTTTTTCTCGTTCTTGTTGTGTTTGTGTCCTTTAACATTTGTTTGCTTGTTTGTAAATTGCCTCGGCGGGTGGTGTTATGGGGCGGACAGAGAGGCGTTTTTCTTATTTGCAATTATTTCATTTTAAAGGAAACGAAAGCAGTCGAAGGATTTTCTTTAATGGGGTGAAGTGGCAAAATGGCTTTGAAAGTCATAAAGGAATCACGTGTATTACATTATGTCACAGCTTGTAAGGGCTCTTTTAGGGTAAGGAGACGCAAAAATGAAATGATCGTAGTTCTTCTTAATGGATCAATTACAGGACTCTAACTACAATGATTCGAATGAAGAGCCCTGGGGTCTGTCAAAAGTGAGAATCACATTAGGGCAGGTCGGTACATAAAAACAGCCTAAGACTTATCGACTATTTGTCAGAGAATGAGTGGTAATAAGATTTTCCCATTCTAATTGGTACACATTTTGAGAAAACCACTTAGCGGTGAGCTAGGATCATAAAATTAGATATCATCAAGCACAGTGTTGTTTTGTTGACATTACATAAACTGTGTCTCCAATTTGCTAAGATGGTTCTGCAACGAATGTGCCAACTCATTTGCAGTGTCTTTATTCATTCCTAGGTCAAATTGAATAAATAGATTCCACTGCATGCCTGTTAAGGGTTCATTTAGAGCTCAGCTTACAAGTCTCCCTGCCTCCAATTACACCCTCCAACGTGTACACTTGAGGTCCCCTTTTACTTGTCCGTGTCACTTAAGACTTGGTCTTCTTCTACTGCGTTGCCCCTTCGAGTTAGATTCGAATTCCCTGCGGCTGTTGTTGTCTTTTCGGTGCACATGTCCTATCCATCTCAAACGTCCAATGCGCAGTTTTTTGGCGGCTCGGGTAATTTGTCTTAAATTTTTCGCTCGAAACACCTAAGGATACCTTCATCTGCCTTCAATAGAGTCCCATGCTTCAGTTCTTTAGATTAGGATAGGACTTTACAACTCAGTTGGCTTCTCAGTCGTAAGAAAAATCGGTTAAAAATGATGCTTACAACCAGTACCTCGGAGGAATTCCAATAACGATACTACCAACACAATGATGTTAGCAAAAGACGGTTCGACAGGACTGTCAAATAACGCATTAACTTGTCATAGAAGTCTTCTACCTAAAGCCCTGCTTGGATCTAAGAACTCTTTTAAAAATGGATTTCTATTTTCGTGTTTCCTCGGTCCTGTGCCACCCTTTAACAAATTTAACAAAAACCGTGAATAAAGAGAACTACGAAACCTGCGCCCTTTTCAACTCAATCACCAGCTTGTTTCTATAATTTAACCAAACAAGCTCAATTAAATTCATCCTTTAAGCAAAAACCAATAACGAAGTTTGTCAACGATACCAGATAAAACCGGTCCACGCAATTAATTGTATTTCCGAATACTTCCTTTAGATGACTTATTTGAAATTTACCTCCCAAATGAATATTTTAATATCTTCATCTGCACCACAAGATTCATCATCGTTCTTTGAGAAGCTCCAGGATATCGAAATAATACAGCCTACTATCAGAATAATCGCATCTAATTTTCATCATCATTTATTTCAATTCTTCTTGGGGTTTATTTTTTCTTTTTCTTTAAAAAAAAAATTCATATTTTCCAATTCCGACGTGTAATTCTCATTTCTTTTTTCATTCTTATTTCCTTGCCAAGTGCTTTTGTTGTGAAGGACGATGACTAAAGAAATAAAACCCACAAATGAACGAAACAGAAAAGAGAAAAAAAAAAAAAACCGATAATATGGATTTTCTTTTCTCGGATTCACCGAGGGTGGTGCGAGTGGGAGGCCTTGAGCGAGCCCCCGAAAATATGTATACCAAATAGATATACCCTACCTACTCAACTTTACTTTCACTTTCACGGAAGGAATGGGTTCTCCATTTTGTTATCCTCCCATCGTTATCGTTATCTCTGAGAGTTTCTCTTATTTAACTATCGTTATGTGTTTCTTTTGCTTCTTGTGTGTATTCGAAGTAGCCCAGTTTTCTCTTTCGAAAAGGACCTCAGTTTTGAGTCATTTTTTTGTTGTTGTTGTTTATAGGAAAGTCTATCAAAGAGCTTTTTCATTGGTTTATGGGAAGTGAAAGTTATGTAGACATTTACGTTTGACGTCATAATCTTAAGGAGTATACAACATATCCTTTCTGATGTTTACAAATGTTCAACTTGGGGAATGAAAACTTTTCCAATCGCCAGGATATTACATATTCATACAAAGTTTTGTTCGTTTTCTCTTTGACCACATGATGTCATTGTTTCGTGTTAACTTTTGACATTTCAAGGGTTTGAAACACATTTTTCAAAAATAACAAAAGTCCTTTCAATTCGATTAGATTAACATTCGCAGTTGAAATGGATACGTAAACGAAACTAGTAGGCACCCATAAACTGATTCTAAAAGGGATATCAAAGAGACACTAAAAATGATTTATTAGCGCCCGGGCTAATGCCCCATCAAGCTGTGTGGTGTGTAATAATTTTTGTTTTCCTTATCCCATAGGATTTTCTTTTAATGTGCTTTGCTTTCTTCTTATGAAATATTCTGCGTGTCATAAAATTGGAGAGAGATTTTCTTTAAAAGCACCCCAAAGATTGATAATCTTAAAGATTTTTGTTTAAAATTTTTATGCGAGTGGTTGAGATGGTAAATGTTTTTTTTTTTTTTTTAATGAGAAAGAATTTTGTTTTGATTGACAGAAGTTCTAGGAGAGATGGATTTGTTTTGGCTTGTGAGCACCATATGTTCCGACGTCATAGTGTTCAGTCTGATGTTTCGATCAAGTGGGCAATAAATTAAGATTTATTTTCCAAGGTCAAGGTCTTACAGGGAGTGGATGAAATTCATTTGCCGGGGGTTATGTTTGTTTGACAGGACTTGATACCATGTTGCGTTAAAGGGAAGAACTAGGGCCAAATGGCTTCACCTAAAAAATGAGCGATATTCTCACGGGACAAATATTGCCTGCATAAGTCTAAGTCTGGAAGTCTTATAATTAAACTACTTTTTGCAAGATCTGAAATAGTCTTTAGGGATTTAGATACTCCATGACCATAAACTGTTGGCAATCTTTTTATGATCGTCTTCTGAAAGCATTAAGAAGATTTTTTTTACTTTTTTCTGTCATTCATCCGCATTTCATTGGAAAGTTTGTTTCAAAAATGTTTAACACCAAACAAGTATTTGAGCCAAAAATTCATATTGAGCGTGTTGTATTTTCCACGCAAATAGAAGGGACCTACAATTTGTATTGTCGACTCCGGACAGCGAACAGGCAAGCTTTTTATGAAAAAAATTTAATGTTTCACTTTTCGTTACACTGTCATTCCTTAAGCGAAATTACACTATGACGGTCTAGGTTAGGTTAGGTAAGTTTAGGTGGAAAAAGCCGACAGCTAAACCCCGAACATTTAAACCAATGATACGTCCATTGTGATACCACATCAATCTTGGAGAGATTCTACTTACCTACTCGTTAAATTAATAAGAGCTACTGATAAGGCGTAGGAGGTTTCTGATATCTGTGTTTAGATCGAATTCTTTTGTGGGAGAGAGCTGGGCAGGTATCAAGAATTTTGGAATAGTTTTCTCCTACGATTCGTCAATGCAGCTTCTTCCGAAATCTTTTGAATGTACACTAAGTCTTGTTGCCTATTAAACTGAGTATCGCGATGGCAGCTACTATGGTACTGATATGAAATCTGTTGAAAGAAATTCAATTTTTAGAACGTTCTAGCTGTTTTTTCGACATTTTCGACACTTGTTCACCTCAAGTGTGTATCCTCGATAGCATCCAGGTTAAATATAGGTTTACATGTAGCGATCGCTATACCGAAGGTTGTGTTTATGGAGTTCGACTGTCTTACAGCTCCCTGGAATATCTCTATGCGCCGACACCCAACAAAGGTGAATATTGAACTACTCCGCCATCTCTATGAGGGATGATCGGCAATCTAGAGCTTCTGTTGAGTTTCGAGAAAATTATTCTAGGAACTTGATTGGTGCTTGACTTTCGCAAAATATGCAGATATCATGATTTTCTTTAGAAAAGATAAAGACTTCTTTAATCGCCAATATTTCCACTTGGATTACGGAAGAAGGCTGTGATTAGGCCTATCGGAGAAAACACCTACACCTAGTCTGTCGGTGTAGAAGTAGATCGAATTGTCTTCCAGTAATGTATCTTGCTCCCAGAAGGGCATAAAAAGTTTCAACTCAATATACCCTCGATTGTTTGTCATTGTCCGCCGGAAAAAAAAATCTATCTGGTTGTTTTGCTGAGATCCGATTCTGTGTCAGCTTCCTCGCAACGCACAAACCACTAAGTCTAAGTCACGTCCATACGCGGGTAATGCCACCGCGTGTTTGAAACATTCAAGACATATGTGCATACGTACTTCGAAAACTATTAATACACAATCCCAATGTAATTGTAAACTATTGTATTGAATGAAAAATATTGCTTCTATTTTACATATTTTAATTTTAGTAAAGTAAAAATAAATAAATATCTTAAAGGATTATATTTAAAGAAAATAAGAAAATAAATATAAGTAAATGTTAAATATAAGTTAGTATTGTTAAATAAAAAATCGATCTATTTACTAAATAAATTTATGAATTTATTTTAAACAAACTTAAAGCAACGCATCACGTAAATTATTATCCCAGTTCCTTATTGTCCCATTCCATGAATTCATTATTTCAGAAACCTTCAACTGTGCATATACTTAAAACAATCTCGATCTTGACCTTACTTTATAAAATACTTAAAAAGAAAATAGTACATACACAATTGCAATTAAAAATAAAATACAAATAGACAATCGTAATGATGCTTATAATATTAAATCACAAGTAAAAATGAGTACTTGAAGTTTTATGTTCAAAACTGTAACATTAATTTTAAGTGTTAGTAGAACTTCATTAATTCCGTTAACAACCACTTTAAGTGTAAACACGACATTGGAGCATCTCTTGTTCTCAGTATGAAATAAAACCTAATATAGCACAGCAGGAGGAATTATTCTGAAATATACTTACACAAACTATAATAAAAACTAAAAATAGCATTAACAGAGATGCAAAGATTTTTTTTTTTTAAATGTTTTGAAGGCTTTTATGTTGGAAACTGTTTTGAAAATATGGCGCTCTATTTACATTTATTTGCGACATACGTAAGAAGATTCGTTGTTTAGTTTTTAAGTTTCCGGAAACTTACTTCAAGTCTGTAAGTAGTGATGGTTGATTAGGGAACAACAAGGACTAGGAATTTAAATCAGCCATGTGAATGTCCTCCATTATAAGGATACAATGTTGATTCCTAAAACCTTAAGTTAAAAACGATCTGTTACTAAAGTTTTGTAGAGAGAACACATTACGAATGTAAACTATAACTCTTCAGGTGTTAAAATACACAATTGGTTTAGAATAGAAATTGTACTAAATGTTTTCAAAACTTTGAATGAATGAAGGACTGGCAGATACAAACCCATTGTTCGATCTAAAAATAATATTTATTCGTGCTAAGAAATAACAATAAAACTCATTCAAGCGTTTGTTTATAAAAGATCGGCATCATTTGTTTTTACGGGTCAGTCAATTTAGGAAGACAACTTGGACATGTTAGCATAGAATTCTTCGTACAAAATCGCGTGCTAGGACTTATAGGCGACATTGCGAATAAATGTCTCCTGTCTCTCACTGTTTTATCTATTTTTCCACATGCAGAGCTTAAGCGAAATAATCAGTTGCATTTCGTCACTTCAACATAACACCCGCAATTAGCCAAATGCCTCAAATGCTCACCAGTTAATACTTTAGTCTATTTTCGGACACACTATCAAATGAAGGGATGATTGTCTAAGCCGTACAACACAAATCTGGAATGATCTACAAAGTTCTGTGTTTTGAGGCAACATTATGACCCGCATTCTTCCATAATGCCCGTGCATTTAATTTAAGGATAAATAGTTTATTTTTATTTTTTTAGAAAATTTAGAAGCATATGGCAACAATTTCACGTGCAACTTGTAGTGGGACCAATTTTTTGGTTGGGTACTTGGTCAGTCCTTTATGAATTAAGTTTTGTAAAGAGAGTATAAGAATAAAGTTGACCAATAGTTTGGTTGGATACATTCTCAGCTTTTGAATTTAATCACAATCCTACATAAGTTCACAGTTTTCTTTAAGAAAATTGAGGCTTGGTCACTTAGTTCTCTAGTTGGCCGATAATTTAGTTTAATAATAGGAATATCAAAGACTATGTTTTGAAGATAATCTTAAATTCAGTTCTTTAAGCAGACATTCAGTTTCTTGTTTTGAAAACTTATACAAAAAAAACCCAAAGAGCCACATGTAGTTTCAAAACCGTTTCCAAATTTACCAAACTCGTTAATGCTATTTACTTTAAAATTCTTAACTGATTTTCGTATCTAATTTTCGATTTTTTTCTCTCGTTTCTCATAGAATATAATAGTAAAAACCGGTCCAGAAATAATGATAACTGATGAGATTAGCAACGATTCCATAGCTCAGCTCTCACCATGTGACAGTTTTACACCGATATGTTGTGAGACATCCACGGCCAAAGTGATGCGTAATTATCATTCGAATCCTATGATTGGTGGTCCCGGTGTGTTACCCTCACCACCATTCCCATCGGATGATTCCAATCCACCGGGTTTACTGACAATGAGTGACACCGAATCCAGCAGCGACAGTGGCATCGATGAAAATTGTACACCGAAGAAAATTCTCATAAAAGAGATCAATACAATGCCCGATGTAGCTCAGAAATTGTATCCAAAATTCACCGTCATCAATGAGACGGTCAAATCTGGAGATTTGCTCATTGCAAACATAAATCAACAAACCAATACGGCAACCATTCAAATACAAGGAACCCCACTAATAGCACCACCACAACTACAGGCTACAACTTCAAGAAATAATCATCGAAAATCGTCTATATCGTTTATGGACAATGGATATCCCTTGAATACGACCTTTTTAATGGACCTTTGCAATGATGACTACAACATGAATGAGAGTGACTATCTTGAGGATAATGATCTGGTTCAAGTGTTAAATGAATTGACCAACGATATGGTTTTGTCTGAGGACAAAGCTTAGCATAAATAAATTTTCTGACAATTTTTAATTAATTTTTTGTTTATTAGTACATATAATTCTATAAATTTATTGTTTATCCAAACTCAATTATATTTTGATTTGTGTTTTTTTTTTTTTTTAATTAAAATATAAAATCAGCATTTATTTATGGTGGTACCTTATTAAAAAATAAAAATATGTTTTAATTTACAACTAAAAATCTTTGTCTTTTTATGTTTATTTTAATTTTGCATTTAAATTTGAATAAATGTTCCTTGTTTTTTCTTCTAAATCTAAATAAGTGCTGATCGTAAACAATTTTGTTGTAGTTACACAACGATTGTTGCAAATTTATACATAAAAAAAAACAAAAAAAAAGTTCAATAATGTTATTGAAACAAAAAATACAAAAAAAAAACCAAGATTAATTGTTTAGTAGATTAAGATACATTTTTACTGCCTAAAGAAAAAAAAAAAAATAAAAAAAATAAAAAAAAAAATTGTAATCATTAAGAAAATTTACAATAATTTTCAAAAGTTTTCTTTCAAATTTACTTTAAGCCTTATTACCCTTTTGTTTTTAAAGTCAGAATTTGTTTTTTTTTATAATTTGTAATCTTTAAAATTTTCTGTAATAAATAAAAATTCTTTTTTTTTTTGGTGTGGGTTCAATAAATTTTTGCCTTCTTTTCGTTCACTAAGTTGCAATCTCTTTGAATTTTTTCTTTAAAAATAAATAACCATGATTACGTAAAAAAAAAAACTATAAGCAAACAAACAAGCATATATATAAACAAACCGACATGATTTTTCTGTTCTTATATACATATAATATATGTTTTATGTTTTTAAATAATTTTCAAAAGTGTAATTCTCTTTTCGTTTTTAAGTTGCGAAAAATGTTATGTTTAGAAGGAAAAATATTAAAAAAAAAATTAATAAACTTCTTACACGGATAAGACGGGAATAATATATAAAGTTGAGTAAAAAAAAGCTTTTTAAAATGACAACATGAAGTTTTGTACAATTTTGTTTGTTGATGAAAACAAACATACAAGTGCACAAAAAGCAATTAAACAAAAAATTAATATAAAAAATGTCTTACACGAGAGTGTATTTTATTTTTTAACATGTGCCGTATAATATACACATAAAATTTATATATTTGTTTGCAACGTGTAAGAGGGTGCAAAGAAAAAAAAAATGTTTAGAATTTAATTGAAATTGTAATTACGTTAAGTTCGATTGGAAATATTAAATAAAACGTATAGATAATGTAATGAGTGTGTGGTTAGTTTTGTTTTACAAGAAACAATGTTGGTTTTGTTTACATTTTGCTGTGTTTTGTTCTCGGAAATCAGTTTTGATTGAGTATGTAAGTATCTTCTTTGCGGCAGCTTGTAATACGGTGTTAAGAAGCACTAGATTCTTCCAAACAACAACTTGGCGCACCGCCAAATAAATCGACCATGTGCTGATTGTTGACGCTAAACATTTTAAATGTGCAAAAACATTTAGAGGGGCAAATGTCGACTCTGACCACTAGTTAGTATGCAGTCCGATCCAGAATTCGACTATCCAAGGATAGAAAGCTGCGTTAACCAACGAAGAGGACGCTAAACATTTTGTGTCTGAGAACACCGAAAAAAGCCAAAGACTACAGAGAGCAATTGAGCCAACTAGGAGTTGGTGCAGAAGACTACAGCAACAGATGAAGCATAAATAGCACAGGTAACGTGGGATGAGTGCAGAGCGAGAAGAAGGGAGAGAAAAAAACCAGCGCAAAAAAAGTCCCCAGCTCAAGGATATCGAAGAGTCGAGGGGGAAACACAGAGTGCGAAGCTTTTACAAGAAAGTTAAAGCCTGACGGTAGGCTTCAGAGCGAAAAGTTAGGTTGTCCGAAAAAGTAAGGGTAATCTTGTAACCGACCTGCAGGGGATTGTGGATGCAGCATAAGCAGCATTTTCAGCAGTTGCTTCATGGGCATGAGCATGACGCATGACCAGTAAAGAATGATAGGGTTAAGAAAACCCAACTTCCGTCGATGATGTAATTCTTTCATCCAGCCTACAGGAGCAGATAGTGCGAAAGGCCGGTAGAAAAAGCAAACTAATTTCAGCAGCAGTTTTGGGAGCAGGCAATCCATCCGCTTGAACAATAGGAATCAACAAGGAAGTGGTGAGGCCTTTTCATAAGACCCAACCAACACTAAACGTAAGAGACGATTTAAATGGGGCTAAGTCTTTCTACAAGCTCCTGTCGTACTGTGTGTATCAATACATGTTGTCTTGAGAGTCTGATAGCACAGTCTCAAGCAGTTTCGAAAGTTCTTTTACTCGCTTTTGAAAAGCATGCCCTTTTAAATTTCGGAGCAGTTTATGCAGCGAGAGAATGTGGTCTCCTGAGGTGATTCCATATTGACCTCCCTTCTTTCTCTTGCGTCTTCCAGAGTCAAGCATGAATATAATTCAGTCACAGAGAGCAGGGTATACTACTTGGGATAACGAAAACTTTGACTTAAAGTAGGATTATTGTGATATCACTTTGAATGCTGGGGTTGGGAGCCCCAATTTGCTCCTGAAACCATTCCTACTGTCTGCATTTGGAAAAACTTGTCTCGCTAGTTCATCAACAAAACATCTTGGTTAACCTATCAGTCGCATACTTTTGTGTACATTTGTGTACAGAGATGATAAGATGAACATATTAAAGCAAATGTATCCTCTCATCCTTCCACTAATATTTTAGCAGAATGGTTAAAAATATGTAAAATTCGGTGTAATCGTGGCCTAACGTTCTACATCCACGTTAATTTAGTGACAAATAGAGGCCACTAATCTAAATTGAAAGCAGAGGTTGTGACATTAGCTAGGCAAACCACAGACATCAGCCATCAAAGTATTTTGTTTGCCCTCCATTACTTTCACTTGTAGATGGCGCTAGCAAAATTAAAAAGAATTTGTTCTTTTCACATCTTTCACAATTGACATTTCTTATTATTCTTTACTTTGTTTACAACTTCTAACTACGTGTCGTTGAATTTTCTTTAATTTTGACTTTTTTTTATATCTGGACATAATGTTAAAATATATAAGCCAACCCAATGGAATCGAAACTTGAAGAATATAGATTAAGAAAACGCCGAAATCAAAGATACGAGGAATTTAAAGGTGTATTGGGAAGAATGCTTTCTTTTGGAACCGGTGCAGGGAGCGAGAAAGAAAAACATGTCGTTGATGTTCCAGTGAGGCCGATTTTATTCACATTTTATAGAAATCAATAGAAATTTATATCTTGTAGGAAGAAATACAAGAGGAAGATGAATCGGAAGAGAAACCATTATTATCGGATATAAGTTTATCGTCAGAGGATGAGATAACAGTGGACCGTGTTGAACTACCAGAAGTTGAGGACCACCACAAGAGCTACATCCAATACACACTTAAAATAGTGTATTTATTGTTCTGGGCTACATGCTTTGTTATTGCAATAGAGTTACAATTTGGAATCGTTTTTCTAATGCTCTCGGCTTTACTCGGGATTTATTTTAACACAAGAACTGGATCGAAGCCAAAACATGAAGTCAGTGCGTATAGTGTGTTCAACAAAGACTGCGAGAGTATTGATGGAACATTGAAAGCAGAGCAGTTTGAGAGGGAGATACGATATGGTCCTACTAGTATAAGGTAAAAAAGAATCTACCCGCGATGTAGGACCAACTGTATCAGGCGTATTTATTATTTTTATATTTAAGAACATTTTTTATATGTTAGATGACTGAGTTGTAGCAAAGAAGCTCTTTTATAGAATAAATATACAATATTGAATGTTTAGTTCATTTTGAATGTTAATGAAGTTGGAAACTGCAAAAATTGCCGATGCCATTCTTAAGAGATATAGAAAGTAGTACACACTTCAAAGGCACAATGTGATGAAGGAGATAAGCAAAGGCAACGTACTAGCTGTGATATTACAAAGCACAGCCTGCACACAAAGGACAACGAAGGAAGATCGTTTACATACGTGCTATGCGACAACATTGTCTATGACGTCTGTAAGAAATCCTTAGCATTCTTGCTGTTTCTAACTAGATTGAGTGGAGTCATATTACTTAGGTTCTTACGGACCCCTAGGTTTTCACCAAGCATCGCAGCGTGCTAGGCTTAAGCAACACGTCTATCTGCGACGCCTGTGGAAAGGAAGACGAGTCTGTGGAATCTATATTCTATCTCTCTGCACTCTTTCAAAACAATTCGCATTAGGTATACCTACACTCTGCATACATATTTTCTCGAAGAACTTCCTTGTCATCCTCTTTATTCTTACTGGATGGACCGATAAATCGCGGCTTAATGTAAGCCCACACAAAACAGAGCTAGTTTTCTTCTCCAGAAAATACAAAAATCCTGCAACCATTCCTCCAAAACTCAACGGTATAAGGCTAACTTTCTCCAATGAGGTCAAAGTCCTTGGAGCCATTTTTGAAAGGAAGTTATACTGGAAACTCACTATCACTGACCGAGTCAAAGAGCTTTGGTAGCCCTTTACACTTGCAAAAGAACCATTGATCTCAAGTGGGGTTACTCGCCTAAAGTTACCTATTGCTTATATACGTCCAAAATCAGACCCATACTTCTTTATGGAGCTTTAGTATGGTGGACTGCACTCCATAAAAGCTCATATCTTAATATAATAACTAGGGTTCAAAGCATGGCTTGTCTCTATATCACGGGGGCCCTAAGATCAACCCTCTCTGCTGCGCTACAGACCATCTTGAACCTCACATTTCTGGACTCCCTAGCCAAACAAGCTGAGACAAACGCAGCAGGCCTTCAAAATGCAACTTCGCTTTGGATCCAATTACCTTATGTTCACTCCCATATCTTACAAAGATTCCACAACCTACCAAACAAATTTGATAGAACCCTTCCTTTTGTAGAAGCTGTAGAAATGAGGATGGTGAGGAAAGTACAACTTACCTTCTCTGCCAATGTCCAGCGCTCTCCCACAGCAGAAGAAGATTTCTTGGCTACTATCATTTCAATAACAACAGTGACTTAAGTCAGATCTCCCTCTAAATGATTTTACGGACTCTGAGCCTAAGTGAGTCCCATGGGATGCCTATCTAGAAGAAAGGCGATCCCAATTTTGTCTTGCGTCAACTATTGAGGTATATCCCTTTCAAATGTCGCATATAAAATCCTATGCAACGTGTGTGAACGTCTGAAACCTTTCTGTTTTGTTGCCTATAGTTCATAGATAAGTCATGACATATTACTTGATCTCTGCTTTATATCTCCACGTACCAGTCTGGCTTCCGATCCGGCATATCGACTTCACATTAATGCACATCCTGAAAAAGATCAACGAATTTCAAGTCAAGACTCACTTCATCGTCTTGAGCTCTATAGGGCATTGGCTGAATTCCGGATCCCTCTATCTATTGACACAGTCTTTATGATTTCATCCCTTGGTGTTGTTAAAAATGGTAATGCTTAACCCGATACATTATACTTTCATATTCCCTCTTTGATTGTCATTATTGCCCCATGGGCAGCCTGTTCTATTATTATTAGAGGCGTGAGGTTTGTTGGGCATATTCTCATAGCTCCTGTTATGCAACTGCATGCGAGCCTTTGGACCTTTATTGTAGTATTTTCCCTGTTTGTAGTTTTGTTGTCTCATCAAAGAAAATTGCACCGTAGGTGATGATAGATCTCATCATCATGTTGTACATCGACCCCAGTGCCTTGGGTTCACAGCCCCATGCTTTTCCTGCCAGGTAGAAGGCGACCAGGAGTGCTATAAAATAAACTCAGTTGCTTGAGACTCACAACCATATAATTTTCCGCTGCAGTACGAACTTATAGAGATATTTGGGCTAAATTGTTCCAGGCAACACGGCCCAGTAGACGCCGATTTGAAGGGGCTTTGAATACGAGATTGATTACAAGTGTACTGGCGTCACATTACGCACAATATTCGTCAATCAATCGTTCGAGCATGTATGCAGTTTGTGCGACCAACTCCGGTTCAATCTATACTTGAGTTTCATTTTCGCATAGTAAGTGACCTTGATCAAGAAATTGTTCGTCAATGAGCGAGATTGGCTGCCTATAACCAAGCTGTGTTCTAGTTATCGCCAGGGGCAGACATATGCTCATAGTTCTACAGAAATATATATATGCAGCATAGTAAAGTTAGGCTCCCGTTTGTTGGGTAAAATTCCCAAGTTAGTTTTTTATCTTCAATCAATTTAAAGCAAAGAACAGAAGTATGCAGTGTTGCAAAGCATTAAAGATTGCAAAGCATCGCATAACGAAAGCATCATTACATTGCATCACAACGGCAGTGATGTGTTGACGATGCGCATTATTTTGACGTTTTGAAATTCAGCCGTAGTATCACTGGGCATTTCCTTGAAATTCGGCTTACTAACGAAGTACCGAATGCAAAAATGTCGTCACACTTAAGACATTTAACAACCACTAAAAAGTGTAATAATTCCCCTGCATGTTGTACACCATTTTTCTTGTATTTATTAAAAAGATTGGTAACCCAACGGGGTGACAGCTATGAAATTAGATTTGACATCAAATTTAGTGCAACGAACAACACAATGCAACAGCAATCAACTTCAATCAACGTTATAACCAAACCATCGCTTAGGGTCCCGAATGTCAGTAACACTCCAAAGTAACCTAATCTGAAATAGGGTGCAAGAGAGTTTAACAGGGAACACCATACAAACCAATTAACTTTTGACGTTTCCAAACATTACCTTTAAACGAAATGACATTCTAACCCGGAAGTTGACTCTAATTGAATATTGGAAAAACTGTCAAAATTCAAGTAAAAGTCACAAATATTTGGTGTACGAAATAACAATATATTTGTTTTGTCATTTGGTTGCTTTTAGTTTTTTGTTTTTTTTTGTTTTTTATTACATCAAAAGTGCAGATTATACATATTAAATACGTTTGCTTATACTAAATTTACAGTAATTTGTGATTTCTCGTAGGCATTTCTCTTCTAAAAAAAACATAACAAAACAAAATAATTCAACATTAGTGATTTGAAATAAATGTTTTGACTAAAGAAAACACCGAACTTTTGCTAATTACATCTTTCACTTAAAATTTAATTAACAAAAAAAAAAAAAAAAAAAAACAAACAGAACAAGCTCATACATATGTTTGTTTAGTTAATATTTCATTTAAATCATCAATTCAATGTGTACAATCTCTGTTCTAGGAAACTTCATACCATTGCGCTGTTTTAGTTGCTGCATCCTTCATCTTTTATCTTTAACTCTCGCGTTTCGAGATACAAAAGTACATTTCATAAAGCTGCTTATCTTGAAATAGAATCTTAGGTTATGTATAAGAGAACGCAGCGGTAAATGAGTGTGGATGTGTGTGTGTGTGCATAAAGATAGATTAAAAGTATTCTGTCATAAGGTATAGGATACCTAGTTACTTAAACAACTATATCCTGGCACCTACATACATATGTATTATAAATTATTCTTAATATCTGTATTTAAATATAATGTGTGTGTATTCTGATGACAAAATTAACTATAATTCTCTGTACAAAAGCGGATTAGAGATTAGAATTCAATGTGCTTATGTGTATGTTGAAATTCTCTTGCAGTAATATGGTTATATTGCTTCCGGTTGCCGCTTAGCAGGTAATTTCCTGCCTACAACGAAGTCTTCTCATGCGTGCGATTGTATACGTACTTAAATTAATCAATTCCGCCGATTGTTGCTTGCTGATAGATAGATGGAAGGGTGCTGCCTGTGATAATCTGGATGATATAGGGTTGCAATCTTCACGGAAGCTTATCGTTAAAAGGAGTGTGATATGAAATGGGCCGATAAGAAAGCATAGCTCCTTAATATTGATTTATAACGTCATTTTGTATCATAAGAAGGGAAATGTCTTGGAAAATGTCATGCACGATGTGTGAACATACTTCGTAAATACTTCAAGGTATGGATTGTCAGCCAGGCAGTTCCAATATGCCCTATTGTTTGTGTTGGTAACTACATTTCTGATTTAGGGCGGTTCGATGTCTCACACTTTAACAGGTTGACCGCATTCTTATAATTTTGGAATCACAAGTGAGTGCTGAAGCACAAACAAAAGTAGAGATTCGAACAGCTAACCTGGGGGAGATTCTTAAAATACTGAACATACCCCAGCACTCCTTGGAGTTGGTGGTCTCAGTTAAATCTTATTGAAATTATTTTCATGCCCCATAGTGAGAGTAAATCACTCTTCAAACGTGTAACGAAGACTTATTTGATGCTGTGCATGACATGAAGTTATGCAAATGTCAATAACTGTTCAATTTGCCCTGACTACTAGATTACTACAAGTGCCCACAGACTGTCAAAGTTAGGCGAGAGATGGTCGAAAGGTGTTACCTGTATTGTAGGAGTGTTACGTGCTCGCACCTCCAAGAGTTAACATTAAATGCTGCGTAGAAGGCACCTTGTTTTCGGCTAAATACCCTATCGAGAAAGATTTCTAGGACCTCCTCGTACTTGAGGACTTCAACGCCGAAATCGGCAAAAACACATTTTCGGCGGATCTCGGCCTCCACAAAATGACAACAGATAACGACTTCCGACTATAGGGCTTTGTAATAGCGCACGGTGATAAGGAGCACTAGGATAGTCAAACCGCCAACCAAATCGACCACGTGCTAATAACATTCTGCACATTTGCAGCGACAAACGTTGACTTTGACCATTTTATTCAGAGTTGGACTGTGCAAGGAGAAGAAGCTGCAAATATTCCAGGAAAAGGAACTTGGCGTTGAACGTCTTAACACACTTGGAGTATCCGGAGTCTACAAGGAGCAACAGAGTAAGGGACTCCCAGCTGTATACTTGTCTTCCACTGACGCCAGGACACACTGGATCGAGTATTGTAATATCATCAAAGAAGTAGTGGAATTAATCTTGGGATACCAGCTTTTTTTGAAAAAATGCCGGTGGCATGATGGTGTTTGCAAATACTGAAAAGATGTGGTAGAAAGTGCACATCTCAAGGCTTGTCAGCGCAAAAACAGCAGCAGTGTGGGAAGAGCATTGAGCCTGAAGAAGAGTTTCGCGACAGCCTTCAACTGGCAGCTGGCTGCAAAGCCACAATGAAAATATAAACGAAAGCCCTACAGGGTAATGGCTGAATTTAGGAGTTTTTTCAGTTCAGAAGCAGCTCTTTTGAAGTTTTCCAAACATGCACCGGATTTCGGCAATGACACGGGCTACCATGTGACTTTTTTTAATCCTGTGCTAGTGCAGATAGTGCGTAGGGTATGTGTTAGTACGGAACGCATATACATTAACAAATCCGTTTAGCTGTTGTGGTACGCCGACGACATTATCGGTCGGTTCCAGTGTGCCGTTTTAGAAGCTGATTTTAAGACCAATGAAGACTAATCCAAATACATATACGCTATCGATAAAATCCATCCAAAACAACGCTATTGAAAACTATAACTTCGTAGAGCACTTGTTTGCAAGAACTAAGCAGACCCGTGCTTCAGGTTAAATGTTTGCTATCCGGAACACACCTAAAGATGGTATCATTCGCAATCGTCTTGGTCAATAAGCTGTTCTTAAACCAGCTAAAAGGAGGGATGTGTGTCAAACAAATTAAGTCTTGTTTTCACAGAAAAAGACGTATGCATATTCGGGTCTCTTTGTAGGCCTCAACAGCATTACATTGGACAGCACTATAAAGCTTACTCCACCCAATAGTATTCAAACCATCAAATACAGACAACGAATGTACGAGCAAACAGTATGGCGAAATGGCAGCAGCGATGGAACGTATCGAGCAAAGGCCGATGGACCTACCGACTTATACCACTCATTGCGACATGGACAAGCCACAAGCATGGCGAAGTGGACTTCTACGTAACGCAGCTACTTAGTGGACATGGATGCTTCCGGTCGTATCTGTACATATTTAAGCATGACAACTCTCCGTATTGTCCGTATTGCATCGAAACTCAGGAGGATGTGGATCATGTGTTCTTCCACTGTCCACGATTTGAAACCGAGAGAAAAACGTTGAGGAATGAAATTGGAGAAGTACTAACGCCCGAAAACCTAGTACGATGTATGACCCAATCACAGGAGAAATGGATCGCTGTAAGCAACTGTGCAAAACAGATTATGACACAGCTAAGACACCTCGAACGAGAAAGGCGACAAAGTGAACAAGCCCCAACATGATTGTGAGCACGTGGCGCTATTCGTCCCCCACCCCCCCCCCGAAGAAATGCCAAGACGGCGGTACCGTGGGGAGAAAGGGCAAAGAAGGGGAGGTGGGTTTAGTGGGTGGATTTTCCACACTGTTACTGGGTACGGGCCCAGTTTCGTCTTTAAAAGATTCCCACCTCCCAACGCAAAAAAAAGAAATAAAAAATTTTCGATTGCGAGCTCAGACTATGAGACGACTAGAGCGAGAAAGAAGAGAGAGCGAGGAAAACGTAAGAAACAGCGCAGAGAACACGAGCAGACACATACTTGCAGAAACGCGCATCCCTACAGAAACGCACAAACTCACAGAGACGCACAGACAGACAGATACACGAACATATATGTGCACACAGCAGCACGCAGCCTTATAGACCTTATAGCCTTAAAAAGACCTTTCGTGCAATGCACAAACATCCCCAGACGTACAGACTCACACAAATCTGTCGACAAAAGGCAGCGACGGCTAAAAATCTCCCCCAGGATGAAATGGGGGAGCATGGGTTAGACGCAAAGGTGGTGTTAGTTTGGCTTTCGATGCTTTTTACCTTCCTTACAAAAAAAAAAGGCTCAGACTATGAAAACACAGATTTCGCAGTTTGTACTCTTCAAAATTTCAAGGTCATCTCTCAGCAAGCTAACATTGATTAAAAACTAGATGCACTCACACAAGACAAATAAAAAGAAACATACGTATATAAAAACAAAACTGATTTATTAACTTAAAATATAAGTAAAAAAAAAAGAAAACAATTCAATTAACTATTAACAGGCTAAAGCCTCATTTATCATTCCTAGGAAACAACACTAAATCATGATTCACTGTGGAATTTTTGGAATATCTATCTACGACCTAAAATGTTACTCAAAGCGATTTAAACTTTTTATATCCTTAAAATGCAGCGCCCACAAAAAAATAATCCTAAGTGTTTATAGCAATATCCTTGTATAAAATAGAGCACACTGTACATAGATACGTCTTCTGTCGTCCGTTTACAAAATTTACACTTACGATTTGGTTTAGCTCTCTCTATGGCTCCGCCGCGTGCTTAGTTCACGCCTTTGAGCTCGTCTAAAATATACATTACATATACATTACCAATATACATACTAATTTTTATATACTTTTGTTTTGTGTTTACTGTTATACATACATATATATATTTTTTTTTAGATTTTAATTTTTCATTTATTTATTTATTTTTTTTCTGATTTCTAGTAAGGCTCTGTGATTTGGTTTTCTCAAAAAATATTTTCTCTTCATTCGTCCCGCTTAAATGTAGGTTTAGGTCATGTCTGCACTTCCACTAGAGGATGCATCTCCGCCACGTGGGTAGTCGGATCAGTAGTTATAGTAGTAGTGTCGATGATAGAAGCTTTGTTTGGTTTTCTCTTCTTACTGCGCGGAGTAGGTTTTAGCTTGAGTGGCAATAGTGGCATATATGAGGCGGAGCTGCTGTGGCGGCGGCTGCTGCGACTGTACCGAAATTCACATGTAGAACTCCTGTTCGATGAGTAGAAACTCTCGAGTATAAGCCGAATGCTAGCACTTCGGGATGAAAGACTTGCGGCTGGGCAGCAGGCAGAGGATGCTGAGCGCCATTACGATGTGCCATACTGAATGGACGACGTGGTAGTTTTGTTTTGTTTGCAGGAAAGCGTAGCACACCAGACCCACCATGACGAGGACTGCTCCCAGGGGCATGTACACGCTGAGGTACCTCTTGGCGGGGAACATTTTGCGCGATTTGTGACAGCGCAGACCCCAACTGGCTGAGATGATGCATATGCCGGTGAGTGCGGGAGCCAGGAATACCCAGAGGCTTTGTTTGTTGAGTTCTGTGCCGAAGGCGAGGAGAATGGCGCCCAGCATGTGTAACAGTGAGACGAATTGCGGTCGAATGTGTGCCATGGCGACAAGAGTGACCCAGATGGCCAGAAGGCCACAGTAGAAGTCGCAGAACTGAAGGACACCGATTTTTACCAGGCAGAAACTGTACTCGTCCTCGCCGGAGTCGCAGGCATGGTAGAATGTCGAGAAGAACATCGCGAAGAAGTATATCACAGACTCGGTATAGTACTTGCGTCGGACTCCCATGTAGATGCTCGGAATGAAGAGCAAGTTGCTGAGAGTGAGCAGCAGCGAGGCTACGAGGATGGATATGCTTGAGGGGACCTGGGTGTCTTCGGTGCAGTCCCAGCCGCGATAGCCCTTCATACAGACACAGGTGGAGAAAACAAAACCACCGGACATGTAGTGATAGCACCGACCGAAGCGACCGCAACGACCTGCCACACAGGGACTCGAAGAGATCGTGAACACAACCGAGGTGTTGCAGTTATCCAGCGCGAAATGTTGTTCCGTGGCAAATTTGTGGTGGCTTTCGAACTTCTTGGTCATCTCAACAAAGTCATCGGAGCACTTTGAGTCCATCATGCATTCCTTGATTTTGAGTGTCTCGGTCTCGTTCATAAGCGACAGGCACTTCCTGTCATTCACACAAGTCTGGTAGAATTTGGCCGAATTGGCACAGGCACAGGGAAGCCGCATTGTCTCCAACATCCCCGAGTATTTCTTCACGAATTCCTTGACACTGTCGATGATGGTCACCCGGGCGGCGGTTTCTGCTCCGTGGCAGTACAGACCCATGGTCACATACCATTGACCACTCTCCGGAAAGGGGACATGAATCAATCCCGTGCTGGTGTTCGAGTCGGTATTGTTCACTATACTGGAGGCGGGCAGGACCTTTCTCCCATATCGGCACTTGTCTGGCCAAGTGGGTTCACCGGGTTCACCCAAACGCATGCATACGATTATTGTCTGGTTACTTCGCGGCAGCGCCTGATCATCCTCCTCCTTGTCATTACCGCCGGAGTCCTTAGCCGCTGGTGGTCTACCAATTAGTTTTTCGGCCAAAATACCACTACGTTCGGTCGATGGCAGTGGAGTGCCCTTTAGATCCAGGCCCTTCAGGCCGTGCTTCATCGAAACGGCAAAGCTCAACGTGCCACCGATGTCATAAACATCACCAACCTCAAAACTGAACCCGGCGGGTGTGCCTGCGGTCAAATTTAGCACAAGCGGAACCGTCCCATTGGCGTCCGGTATCAAATCGTAGTCGAACATGAAGAACTCTCTGTAGGTCTGCCGCAGCAGTGGGTAGAATTCCATGTCCCGATAGATTATTGGTTTCCACGGAGCATCCTCCGAGCCAGACTCTTCATCCTCCTCCTGAGGATTATGGAAATCAATTTGCAGCGAGTACTCCAACTCATACCAA
The DNA here is from genome assembly GCA_951813785.1 of Criorhina ranunculi. NCBI lineage: Eukaryota > Metazoa > Arthropoda > Insecta > Diptera > Syrphidae > Criorhina > Criorhina ranunculi. The sequence goes on from OX638381.1 coordinate 23,722,519, forward strand.
GTGGTATTCGTTGTGTGGTTGGAGCTCTCCTCTTCCATCGACGATGCTGTCGTGGTGGTTGCTACTCCACTGCCGCTGTCCACCCACCGCAGGTACTCATCACCGGCATACAGAGGTCGAATCATCTGATTATTGCTAAAACCCTCAAGATTCACTGGCGATGATGCTCTCGACGACCTGCTAACCGATGATGCTGCAGTGTATGCAGAAGCAGTCGATGCAGGTCCCTCACCTCCTGTCGCCGATGCTGCTCCCGCTGACGTTGACGTCGAGGACTCCTGGTACTGTTCGAATCTCAGTCGGATATAGTGCCAGGCTCTCGAATGCACATAGAACTCGATGGATATCTCGCCAGTTTGGTTCGGTTTTATGATTGTACTCTGGATGTAATTGGTGTCAGTGGGCAGTGCATTTGCCTGGGTATAGAAACCGACATCCGGACATGTCAGGCAGCCATTGCCAATTGTTATTCTTGCGGTGGCAACACCAACATTTTCGGGCACATAGAATTTATAAATGATTTCACTGTTTGTGGCGAGTGTGGAATTCGTCGTCGACGTTGATGCAAAACCTGACGATGTCGGTGATTGTGGCGACGATGATGCTGATGATGATGATGATGATGATGTTGGTGGTGGTGGTGGCTCTGCTGTACTTGGATTTTCAACTGAAGCTGATGATGATGTTGCATTTGGCCGATTGGAAGCCGCTGAGCTAGTGGCACTGCCACTGACAGTGACATTGGTCAGAAACACTGACGATGTTCCATTGTTATTGTTTTGATCGGTACTCGTTAGGGTTCCATTATGCACTTGTCCACTATTTAAAATGATTGGATGAAATCGTGACACTGACATTTCGGCCAAAAGGAGTGTATCGCATGAAGCAGCCAAACCTGGAAATGACATTTAAAAGGTCTCGGATTAATACGGTAGGAAAAAATTTGTTTGTAAATTGATGGTACTACGAGGGATAAGCAGGGCGATAGAGTGTACGAAATGGTTACAGACAAAACGACGGCTTCATAGAAGCACAAAGTGCAATGACTACACCTTGAATACAAGCATCTGAATGTAGCGTAAGTTCAGACCAGTTCTTCTGTCGTAGCTGTGTTTAGGATTGTGTGCGTGTAACCAATTAGTGTCATGTTATGACATGCATCTCTTCCTATAAAGACGGAAATAGTCCTGCTGAACAGGAGGCAGGTACTCACTATTTTTGCAATTAGGATCCGACAGAATAACCACAGAAGGGGCAGTGAAATTTCTGGAAGTAAGACTGGACACAAAGTTCACGTATTCAAATCAGATCAAGTTCGCGTCCAAAAAGTCTGAAAGGATCTGTACAGCATCCAGAAAACAAATTTAAGGGAACCGAACATTTCTCATGACGGCTACGCACCATATTCGTTTTTATGACTTTGAGATCTAAGCTTGGACGTACAGGCAAGAAAAATATTGTAAAGGAACAGCAGTGGTACAGCGAAGAGGGTGGGGAGTTCTTAACGAGCAGTGTCAGAGCCAGTGCGTCTGGAATCAGTTGTAGTGATCCACATTAACTTCCCAGTGCCAGACAGGAATGATATCTGTGGGAAGAAAACAGAAGTGAAAAAGGAAACGTCAACATTTTTGGCTTATGAGGTTATGCAACAATAGCAAGAACGCTGAAGCAGAAAGACCAGGAGAAGATGGACTGTGGGGTTGATTTGAAAACATCTTCGAGTGGACGAAACAAGACATGGTAAGGTAAACTGCTAATAAAGACCTCATCCTGATGTATAGTCCTAGGAACATTGAAAATATTGGTGTGGTTAAACGTAGTTTAATTAAACTACCACAACACTGTAACAACCTTAACTAAAAGTCTAGATCTACGCCAGCAGGACTAAACATCAAGATGTCAAAAGCTTAGCTTGAGTTATGAACGAAGAGGCAACATACATGGCTTAAGGATCCTAACAAATATTAATGGTAATTTCGTAAGCTGGCGTATTGCATACTTGGCCAATTATAATAAAATACAATAGTCTAGACTCTAGAAGAGGGTACATGTACCTTCTTTGCCTCTTACCTCTTTCAAATTCTCAATTACTTGGCACAACATTCTCCAACATTTTTGCTTATTTTCAATTTCATCGAAAATCTCATTAAATTCCAATAAGGCAAAGACCCTTGTGTTATTCTTGAAAATGCAAATATGGACTCCACAGAAGAGTCCTACATCATTTATGTACGCACCCCCAAAAATTCACAACCCAAACAAGAAAAAAATTGCACAATTTGCATATCAAGCACCTGACCATACCGCATCAAAACCACATCATCTTTCCCCTAAACACAAATGAAGTAGCACTTATAAGTGTCCTTGCAAGGATAGACACTAGTGCATTGAGAAGAATCAATGCAAGTATGTACCTTGTAAGCCATCATTTGTGAGTACAACACACACAGATGTTGAGGGAAAATGCAAATTACGTGCTTGTACTTTGTCTAGGAGCTGGCCCTCAGTAACCCACCCATCTCCATTCGATGTGTGTCAGCCTTTGCACTCCACAAGAAGAACCCTCTACAAGAACTACTAGTTCTAGTATGTGTACCGGGCATTACTTATATTATTAAGAGTTATTGCAGATGCTACACACAACTGAAACCCCATCCACCCAATCTCAGATGCTTCATCCAATTCACGTTAATGCAAGGACATATTTCTTTCATGCGACGAAGTTGTATGCAGTGATTTCGTTCTTGGAAACTGAATGGTAAGTCTTGGAATAGGATCTCGAAGGCTTTTCTGTTTCGTGAGTCCATACACACACATACACTCTGATGTTGGGCGGGCCATGAAGTGCAGACAGTTATCGTCTTCTGCCTTCCCATTCAAATTGGATTTGTTTTGGTGCTTTGCACTCTCCTTTGAGACGAAGCACTCGGATGTCTAAGTCCAGGCGACACTGGAACTGTATGACAAGCAGCAAGATCCCATTTCAGGAGAGGAATTCATTTATTCTAAATTGAAATTGGAATTCGCATTTAATGCATCCTGTGAAGGTGTTAATTTGCAAGCAAATTGAATTTGAAATCTAAACGTAAAGGGATATAGGTACATATATCCTCACATGAAGGATGCGAAAGGAAGTGAGTGCATAGTTATTTGATAGGTGTTCCTTGTGAAAAGAGTGAAAATTGGATGCAGTAGACTATGGTTTCATTCATGGTTAGATGGAGATAAGGCGTTTTTGGTAACTTCAATGAAATTTAAAGGCAAGCTAATGGTAACTTGAATTGAATGCGGTTCGGGTAGTCGTAATAAAGACTAATGTGAACAAGGCTATTCTAAGATGTTCATTAGACTGAAAATATGTTCTCTAGTATAATCCAATCTGCTTTTTGCTGTCAGGCCGAGATGGAAAGCAAAATTTAATGTTTTCTAACCATTGACCTCAATGGAGACAGGCCACTCTCTGCATGGAGACCTTTAATGTGTCCATGCCCAACAGGACATGTTAAAATGCGCATTCCTTAAAAATTTTAAAGAATATTTCAATGTATCAATCCTTTTTTTTATTAAAGACGTTTCGCTTTACTTTCTTTAACTGTTTACTGTCAAAGAAGTTTAGGTCCTTCTCCAATCATTTTGACAAAACTTGCAACTTACGGATCATATCTAAACTCCGAAACTGGTTTTGATGCTACTACTACTTCTGCTCGCTCCCTTAATGCTGTTCTATAACTGGACCTTCCGCTTTATTTTTGGCAGTTTTATCAAGTTGAAGTTTCAGTGAGTAGCTTTTTGGATTCCTAGAGTATGCAGTGAATAATGGTTTGCGACGTTGTTATATCTGAGGTCCTCAATAACATTCAATTCAACCCTCGTGTTCATCCAATGAATCACTTGAATCAAGTATACGAAGCCATCACTTCTGAGTTTTGTATGGATGTTCACCGGAATTACAGCCGAAACACAGAACTGGAGTGTGGGTTTTATAAAACTCGGAGGTACATACGAGTACATTAAAATCAAGCCTTTTGGTTACCAAAGGCAACAGTAACACACGAATCTTTTGAAATGCAATCCTTGAAATGCCACAGAGTAAAGCCCACATAACCTTCAATGCCTCCCCATAAAATATGACCATGGGGAGCAGTGACACAATACAAACTGAAAACAGGACCACCTCAGCTAAAGCTACTCGTAAGGTTTTTTAATTTTAATAAAATCCACTTAGCTAATGACTAACACAAGGAAAAAAAAACACCTTGAATTTATTACCATCAAGCAAAGGACTCCAAATTTCAAATTCATCACTAAAAGCTGCCTGCATCTCTCCCCTCTTTCCCACTCTCACTGTCACAAAACGTCAACTAATTTTTTGTTGCGACAGTTACAGTAAAAACTGTGCCTCTTGAACTGAAGGACACATTTTAATGTAAAAAAACAAATATGTACCACAAATGCCAAAAGCGATTTTCGTCCTTGGTTCATAATCCAGCAGTCACAGACAGTCAGCAGAGCTACCCCACTAGCAGTAAACGAGGCCAGGACAAAGAACAGGACCAGCAGAAAATGCAACCAAGCAAAGCTCATGGACTGTATGCAACAAAATTCTACTTATTTTCCGCTCATGAGTAAATAGAATGTGGGAACTCCAGAACCTAACCACTGACGTTTGCAATAACAGGCAACAACGCCTCCCCCCGCTACCCTATTGTGTCGTCCTGTCATGGTTTTCCACATTTCGCACACTTGGCTCAGTACCAATAATAAGGCCTTCTCATATTTACTCAGGGCTTTGGCATTATGTTTTAAGATTATTATTCCAAAATGACATTTGCGCACACACACACATATGTATGAATTGCAACATATACTCACACACCCGATGATGTGATGCACGTGCGGCTCTCGCTGCGCCAGTTGCAGTTGCATTATTCTGTGTAAGGACATCATGAACGTAATTTAAATACAAAGTGCTGTGGCTTTCCTGTTTTGCATAATTGTATTTATGATGGAGTTTGTCAATGGCTGAGGCTTTCAATACATGCATGTGGTGGCAATAGCGAGAGCATTAGATGGACTCCTTATTACAAGAAACTGCCAGCTGTTGTATGGGTCAATATTGAGTGAGCTGGATTATCTTAGCAGGGGACTACTAACTCGAACAGGATCTCAATGATTACCGAGGAGTAATGAGCTTATTCCAATTGATTACGAAAAGGCTGTGTCTCTCAGGGTTAGAATCAAATGCATTATAGGGAATCTGGAACATGCCTACCATTGGCCAACCAATTTGAAAAGATAGGACCATGGGAATTGACTATGCCAATTTAAAGCCGAACATTCCTCTCATATCAGCCGCCTTGTTATTAGTGGGAGAGTCTAAGAAATTTAGCACTAGCAGTCTAACTCCAAAGCTGTGAACGCTGTGTTCAATAAGACTACACCATTGAATACTCGTAAGTTAGAGAAGTGACACACCTTCATCGATCAACTGCGAAAAAAGCTGACGTCAATTCTACTGCATAGGCATAACACTGGCAGTAGGGTGGTCATATGGCTTGAAAGTGTTGATCGTACTTATGAAATCGGGATGTTCGAAAGAAATACTGTGAATTATAAGCAATGGCAACAATACTAATAATTCACCTCAGTCATTCTGGACACCACCCTCGGAGCAAAAATACTGAAACCTAATACCACCTGAGTTTCAAAAATCACTACCCCAACACTAGCGCTGTGTGAATAGCACCATAAGGTTATTCATAACCCCTTTAGCGCTAGTGAATTATAAAAAAAAAAGCTTCACGCTATTCACAAGGAAATTAAGGAACACTGCATTGCCGATAACCTCACTCGACAAGGATCTCACAAACTTCCATAGGCTCCTCTCGGTAGTTTAGCAGAATCGGAGCTTAAGTCAAACAATTTTTTCACGAACTTTTTCACTACGTACTACTCCCGCACTCATCATCTCAATAAGTTATGCATAATTTGAACGAATGTATCGCCCTTGCTCGAAGCCATTCATTCAACCTTAAGGCTCCTCCATAAATCGATCTTGTCCAGGATCGCAGTATTCTCTAGTTGCCGGAGAACTTTGCTTTGCAAAAAAGGTCTTTAAAGCCGTAGTGCTTTTCTGGTCTCTATCAGGACATGTTGCATGTAAGAGTCCACATAGAGCCTAATTCTAGCATTCTCAGGAATGCTGCCTTACATCTTTGTCTGAGAAGATAGCAGTTTTTACAGACCCACGAATGCAAGTTGTTAGTGGAAACAAATTTTATCCTGGGATCCGCATTCAAATGGAAGCTAATCTTAGTCAGCACAAACTGCGTGTAAATGCCATCTCGCAATTCTCTATTGGAAGAGACAAAGTTAAGCATGCTTCCTTATTATTGCAAGATGGTTGAAAAATCCAGGAAACGAAAGCATGATCTCGTTTAATTTACTGACGATGGAAATCAGCATCAGGTGTGGAACATCCAGGGCCTGTGTATGTAAGTGTCACGGTCAGTCTCGGAAAGTATTTCCGTTGGCCATTCTCGAAAACTCAGACTACTCTCAAAGTGCCGAGCTCAGATATGGTGAAATGAAAGCTTGTTTTTTGGAACTACATGAAGCCTTTCCTGAAGTGCTTGACCCACAAGAGGGAGGTACTTTAATACATAAATTTTTGGATGCTCTTTAGAAGTACGTTGACGAAAAAATTCGCCCTTTTTTTTATTTCTCTCTGAATGTCCACATCAAAGGTAGCATTCGCCTACACTACTTCTTGCTTTAACTTTAAGACATTATAAGTGAGAAGCATTAGAATGTTTTTGTTGCTACACCTCCACTGACCAGTTATTATGGTAGTGGAATGTTTACAGACGACACAAAAGGGTACATCAGCATACAAAAGCATTATTGCGGCTCATCCATTCATTCATTTAATGCAACGAACCGTGACACCTGTGTTAACCCACAAGGATTTACTAATTTAATAGAATTCACCTGCTCAAGTTAAAGAAAACCATAAGCTCCTTTCAGGAGCGAATACATGCCGTGTCAGGTACATGGACATTTTTCTATGTGTGCGTTCTTACCTTGCTGCTCAATGCGATCGTTATTCGGATCCGTCCAACTGAGAAATGTCACCGCAAACCAATTGCCCATTTGTGGTCCATCGACAGTTATACGCTGCTGTTTGCCATCCGATTTGAATTGCAGATCGTAAATCTTGAATCTGTGAACGAAGAAGAAGAAGGAAAGAATAGAATGGGAATTCAAAGTAAATAAGATTGAATGTAAATTACGTACTGTGGGAGGGACAAGTAAAAATAAGGAAATCGGCTTAAAGGCAAATAAGGACACAAAACACCCACCCGCTCTGTGCGGACATTCCTTGCCGATTTTGCATTTTTTGTTTGTTTTTGTGTTGTTTCTTTTTCCCTTCTCACCATCTCTTGTTGTATACGTATCCTTGGAAAGGACAAACTTTTCCAAACGTAATTTCAATTTTCTCGAATTAAAAATGCATTTGTAGTCCTTCGTTTGTTGTTCGAAGGTTATTTCCCTTAAACGGATTTATTTATATTTGATCGTTGCTCCTCGGTACGTTGGCACACAAATAAGGATTTCTGTTTCACAACTAGGTAGGCCACCACTCTCTCCAGCCTCCGGGAGACGGGCTGTAGAATGGGCAGAAATATTGAAAAGTTTTCTCGTACTTTTCATGTCTTTAGAATTGTTTGAACTTTTATGCTGTTGCTTCAGCTACGGGGCCGGAGTTCGAAGGGTCCCCCGGAGGCAGAGCGCGCGAAGGGGTGCGCGTGTTTTAAGGATTTCTTTTTATTCATTCACACTTTTGACTGTGTGAACACTGCTTAAGGATACTTTGTGACTCTTGGTGTGTTGTAGGATGCTGCTAAGTGACTGTGAAACTAAAGAAATCGAGAAATCTATTGAAAGTGTCATGGAAAAGTTACCAGGGTGTTCGAGGCGAGAAATGGTTTCAGGCGGAAGTGTATGTTAATGGGAAATACATTTCCTGGTGCTTTTTGTAATGTTCTTGGTGTGCATTGTTAAAGGCTCACGCGGAAAGAGGGTTGCGAATTCATCGAGTGCAATTGGGTTCGGTGTTGTAAAAGGGATGCCATCGAATTAGACACCTGGGGCGGTTGGGTGTTTTCAAGAGCAGATGGATGGGAGCTGGGTTATTGTGTGGAGCTCTTAGGATGAATTTGTTGGGAGTGGAGGGCTAAAGTGAAAAGTTTTTCTTTGATGGAAATGAGACGGGTGTAGTAACAAGCTATGTACATATTGAAGTTAAGTGGTCTTTAAAAAAAAAATGGGGTCACCTATTAGTGACTGCATATAGGATGTTTGCGCTCATGTAAACCTATGTATGTATGTACATAAACATAGGGAGAGAACGACACTTGAAACTGTACAATGTTGGAATGGAAACTTATGTCAGGTTGTTGTAAGATCCGCTCATGTAAATGTGCGAATCGAAGTGTCAGAACTGCTGTAGATTTTAGTACATATTTGCAGGCCTAAAAAGTCTAGAACTTATCTGTTTTATTAGAGGCGATTGCAGGTAGAGGTCTGGGGGTAACATCAATTTTAACTAAATTTTTAAAATCAAGCCTTCTAAACATGTTGTTATATGTACAGGATGACTTGCTGCCTGACTCCAAAGGGATACCTATATAAATTCTCAAAAAGCCAAAACGTGCTCGTCTGTTGTAAAGGACGGTTAAATTTTAAGGGCCGATGTTGAATGTGAACCACACCTAAACCTCAAGATTTTTTCTGCATTTCATTTGACATTTCTCAATTTCAGACTAATTCAATTTGAACCATGGAAAGATACACAATCGAGCAACGCGTTAAAGTTATTCAGGCTTATTATGAAAATGGGCGTTCAAATCAAAATGCATATCGTGCACTTCGTGATTTTTTCGGTCAATTTAATCGTCCAAATGTGCGTACAATCGGAAAAATCGTGCAAAAATTTGAGCAAACCGGGTCTGCTGTTCGCGATAGTGTGGCTGAAGTGCCGGTCAGGCAGTTACTGTGAATGGTGTTCGCTATCGTGAGATGATAACGAACTTTTTATGGCCCGAATTGGAAGATATGGATGTGGACGATATGTGGTTTCAACAGGACGGTGCCACTTGCCACACAGCTAACGAAACAATGGCTCTTTTGCGGGAGAAATTCAATGGCCGTGTTATCTCACGTCGTGGCGATGTTAATTGGCCGCCACGATCATGCGATTTGACACCGTTGGACTTCTTTCTTTGGGGTTATTTGAAAGAAAAGGTGTACGTCGAAACGCCAGCAACAATTCAAGAGCTTAAGGATGAGATAATTCGGCACATTACGGCATAGAACCTCAATTATGCCTCAGCGTCATCGAAAATTTGGACCATCGGATGGAGGTGTGCCGCCGAGGTCGCGGCGGCCATTTGGCCGATATTTTGTTCCATACATAATTGAACCATACCAATATTATCATAATAAAAAGAAATGACAATAATTTCCTAAATAAATTGTATTTTATTCAAAATCAACATCGGCCCTTAAAACTTAACCACCCTTTAGATATAGCCGAAACGATTGGAAGAAAAGACTACTTAACATCACAAAATCAAATGAAAAAGTGACGGAAGCGTAGCTTAACTATGCTATGTCCATGTTCTGTGAAATATGTCCTTAAACACGTAGAACTGAGGCTGGGTGAGTGCAAGAAATAAACAATTAACAAGTCGCTCAATACTCCTGATGCATGAAGCTATTGCAACTGCTTGAAGATGGCACCTCATTACCATTTTTTCCGTTGAGTGTCTGATCTTAAAAAATCATTGCTACTTGGGTTTGGCCCACGATTTCTAACTTGGATGACACTATTTAAAACTGAACTCGATAGTCCGAATCTTGTCAATCGCATGAAAAGGATAGGTCACTTCTATTCATGCGAAAAATTAAAGGCGAAAAACAACAGAAGTGGCTGCAAGAAGTTAGGTCTTAGCTTTTCATATACTGCCATGAATAAATGGGAAATGGACGTCAGTACATATGTAAGTGGGGCCTATGAATGGAAAGGGATTCAAAACCAGCATTTAAATTTAAAAGTCATGTAATATATTTAACTCCAGCTTTATCCTGAATACTACCACTAAACGTCTGCTGCGCAATAAGATGGATAGCCTTAAGTACAAATTCTACTTAAAACCTTAACTGAATGATTTAATGGTATGCGTGGGTTTTGGAAACATGAACTTCCTCGGAAATGGCTAACAACACTAACGTAGACTCGGTTACATTGCCCTTAAATGCATTTCAATCTTGGAAACGTAGATCTTAGGCGGTAGTGCAGCACTACTACAATCTGATTCATCATCCATGCACCCCGTCTTAACGGATAAACGAAATTACTTCTTCCAAGAATTTCAATGTCGTTTACTAAATATGATTTGACGTCGAAGAGCAGACCTTTTTCGATTCCTAGAACTTATATCTTACATCGATTATTGGCTCGTAACCTTTATTACATCAATCATTCTAAGAATACCAATCAGGACTAAATACACTTGACTCTCATCCATTTATTTATTACATGCTGGCAAGGAAAAAATCAAATTTTCACCGTTAAATTCAATTTGTAATTCTCTCACTAATAACCTAATTTATCATTAAATTCAATTCACTTGAATTCTCACCGTACTGGCACACAGGCACATCCCTATACCCATCTTCACCGTCCCACAAAAACAGACAGACCCTTAACAACCGACTAGGAATAATTTCACCAAATTGCGTATGCATATTCCCAGGATGAAATTAAGTGACAACTCCATAGAGAAGGTGCTGGTGTGCTACTAATGTAAATTCCCACAGCAGTTTCCATCTACATAGTACCATGATGATTACAACAACCATTTGCAAGGATTCCCCAGACCTCATAATTAATATGGCAATCACCAGGACGTCATATCTAGCTACATGTGACTTTAGACATTTTCACACATTCCTTCATAGAATTTAGGTCTTCGCTGCGGGGAACTAGTAACGTAGGAGCTGACGAAAATTCCCTTCTTAACTATCAGCACCGACTTCCTCCCGAGCGGTGGTGAAACAGAAACGTATACACTAAGATACACGAATTCAGAACAAATGCAAATCTACCACCGCCTGCATCCGATTGTGTAAGTGTGTACTTCATTAACATGCGGCTTGTCCAGTGCCAGCATCAGCATGGATTTCACTTCTAGAGCGCATCCTGCCATCATATTTGGATTTTAATTATGATAAACTGTTGTACATTATTGGGTATTGTCCTGGCTATTCATGGTCTTGGATGTGTTCATTAAGCCCACGTCCAAATGTATATACAAATCCGCCGCAGTACACGTATTCAAATGTTCTCGGCACAACATTTCAACACTAATGGCATAATTATACAAAAACCTTACCAGGTCGAAGGACATGGAAACCATTTGGATGTGAACAGGACATGCCCACATATGTGCATGTTTAATTGGCAATCGGATTTAATTTAACAATTCATTTGGTCCTGTTGGCCAAATTATTAACACGACAAGTCATTGTGGAACTTTATAACTTTTCTTACATCCTTCGTTGTCCTTGTTAGCTTCGTCTTAGTCTGCGGTCAGATTTTATTAATATTTATAAGACAACAGTTTTGGAGAAGAAAAGGAAACACGCAAAAAATGTCCAAGGAGTCAGTTAATAATCTCTACCTTGTTGCCTTGACCGGTGAACCCTCATACTTGTTTTGTCCTTTAACAAATAACTATAAGAAGAATCTTTCACACAAACAAACACACACACATACGCTACGCATACGAAAACACAAAGTTTGTCTAATGTTAATAGAATTTTTGGTTACTCTTGGCAGTGTTGTCGGAGTTTTGGAATGGAAGTGGAGAGCTCATAATTTATTAGCATGTCCTGGCAGTGGGAACTGTTTCATTGTTTTACGAGCATGTAACATGAAAGCTCCTTGTCGAATTGTATATCCACTTTTAAACACTCTTTCATTTGTGAGCAGTAAGTCGTGAATGGTGCTTGCTGCTTCTGTGGCTGGTCATAACAGGGGGGTGTGTTGGTGGGTAAAGTTGAAGGGTGTGCCAAAAACATCTGACGATCCCATGTTTTGGTCAGGATACTTTTAGTTGTCTCATGGTCAGGATACTTTGATGTATAAGAATCTGAGGGGTTGGAAGTTGGCAAAGACTGAATTACTTCATTGGAAGGGTGCGTAAGTAAGTGGTAGGATACAGTGTGAACTACAAAAAATTGACCATTTAATTATATTTTTGATACACAGCTGCTTAAATTTTTCTTAACCTCAAAGCTGGACAGTATTGCAGTGCCATCTGTGGGAAACAAGATCACTGTAATATTCCGAGTAATCATTCCGCTGATCAGCTAGTTGAATAAGGCTTATCGTTAGCTGCTATTACACTAACCGCCTATGATTTTTGCAAGCGTTGGACAGGTTGGAAGATAAAAGTGGAGGTTTGGTATTGAGTTTGTGACAGGTAAACGGAAAGTCTGAGAAGACAAAAACCAAAAAACTACAACCCAGAGACGAGAAGTTTCACTTCAACCATATCAAACATGGTCAGAAGCACCCTTGAAACAAGGCCAATACCATCAAACATCAACAAAATCCATTTTAGTGCGAACTTAAGAGAAGACCACAGGGACGTTTACCATGTCCGAAAGCCTAACAAAAACTTAAATTTAGAAAGTCGTGCTCAAGGTTTTTATCCCACAAGCCCCAATTTTGAAAAAGTTTCACAGAAGGCGTGCCAATGACAAATCTGAACGGCAGAATGTGGGAATCTTCTCATGCCAAATCATGCTCTTGGAGGGTTGTCAGGAATTGTCGACACAAAAAACATGCTCCGCAGCTTAGCCCCTTGATAGAAATCGGGGTTTCGGGTCAAATTAAATGACACTTGAAGCTTGTAATGCTCCTTATATGTGTCTATTCACTTCCTATCCAGAGTTGAAGTCAAGTTTTAAAAGTTTTAAAGGCTCACAGTAGACTGAAACATTATAGAAGTTGTGCCCACTCCGTACAGAGCTACACAAACGAAGTGGATCTTAAACCAGATCGAACTCAAAAATCGTATCACAGTTGCGTCCAAGTATCTTAAAGATCAGTCAATGATGCAAATCGTTCTAAAAAATGTTTTGACAGGGTGCTTAACAAGTTTAATAAGAACGAAAATGCTCATGAAGGCTCAGGCTGAGACTCCTCCTTAAACTACGACTGCTCCCAGTAGGGGAACATCGATTTCTTGGTCTAACTTTGTTTGACTTCAATTTCTGGAACGATGTGGAAAACAAATTTACAGAATCAATATTGTCCATCAACTCCTTTCAACTCTAAGTGATAACAAACATTCGAGCAACACTGTATGAATATTCTGAGTTCTGCTTTATTAATTTGCTGTCGAATCTATGCATGTTTTGTATACTGTTATACTCATGCGTCTAAGTTTGTTGTGTTAGCCTTGATGAATTAAATATTCGAAATTGACGTTAACGTTAATAATTATAAATATTTCCTTATCCTTCTCCCATCACTTCAGAGGGTAAACAGAAGGATACGATGAGAAATGTTTGTATGGTCCTTAAATTAGGAATTCAATAGTTGCGTTACAGTGTTACTGCCTATGTTTTAGCCTCAAGGATAAGATGGTCGAAGGAAGATGATCCACAACCAGAATATAAGGAAAAACTTGAACACCCAACAAAACGCATACATAGATACTTTTCTCTTTTCATCTTCGCAGCGAGAATGTTTGGTTAAAGGATTTTAATTATGCCTCCGAAATAGGAAAGTAGTCAAAGAGGACGAGTGCCTTTGGAAATCCATCTAAAAAGGAGGAAACTACCAAAAGTTCCACCATCATACATCAGTCTTGTGCGGATACCGATGATGATGATGATGATGATAATGATGATGATGATGAAGATGAAGATGAAGGATGAAAGCTAAGGGAACGGTGATTTAATTTTCTGGGAATGTAATCAAAATCAATTTGTTTCTCATAAAGGGGTCGAAACGATAAATACTCCTCCAAAGTTTCAACATGCTGGGGTGAGGGATTAGATTAATTTTTGACTCATTGTTACAGACAAGCACTGGCGTTGATACATCGATGAGTTTTGATTCTGTTGGTTCTTCAACAGTATGTGGCTGCGGATATGTTTGTTTGAGCCTTCAAATCGACCTAATTGGTCGTAAAATTTGCCTAAAGGTGGTGGGGTTATGGAACCCTTTTGTTTGTCGATGGTATAGGAGATTGGGTAAGAATTGTAATTTCAGAAGAGCAAGTGAGGTGAAGTTGAAATGGATATGATAACGTGATGGTTATGAAGCTCATGGGTTTTCTATTGTTTACTTCGAAATAAAAGGTGAGCGTTAAGGAAGAAGGTACTCAGAACCAATTGAGTGACTTAAGTAGACATACCTATATGTATATATGTATATGTATTTTTTTGGTTTACTGGACAAGACTGCAAGCTCTGTTTAAGTACTTGAAGGTACAAGATGCCAAATGTATTAGATTGCAGATAAAACGACGTAACGGCGAATACAACACATCTGATCTGGTTCGAAGCCTAGAAATTGAACAAATGTCAGATGGTAATTATGGAAGCAACAGCAAGTCTTATTGAAACGATCTTTTTGAGATTAAGAGCGGGATTTAATTCGTATATGATCGTGCATGGGATAATACCAAATAACTTGGACTGTTCGAATTTGTTTTCAGTTCAATAATGTAATTTTTTAAAGGTTTGTGTCTTGGGAAAAGTGATAATTATTTGGTTTTCATTTCACATTTGCATTTGACTCTTGAATTGAAACGCAAATTATCAGATGGCGAGAGAACATCATTGGCATGAAAGAGATGTGATGGAAACAACGAGGTAAAGGAATGAAAAACACCTACTACCTATATGTTGGGCGAATCTGTAAGATTTTCGTGGTACTACCTGTCGGGAGGCAATGACAAACCTGACAGGTTATAATTTGTCATAGAAAAAAGTTCTCAATCTGCTGTTCGGAATCGGCAATAAAAATTGCGAGAAGATAGGCCTCGGATCTTATGAACTGTCGCACCAAATATTTGTATTTATATGCATGTACGTATATATCTTAAGCTTCTGACCTCTGAATAGACCTTTGAGTTTTTCATCGAAATCTATTTTTTAAATTAATTTGAATTCGTCCCTCGGACCTTGCATAAAATACTGTCGGCCACGCTACGGACTGCTCAAGTTCCACTACTTTAGATTTTGATTTCACATCCTTGGTCAGAGCAGAGATATGTATTTACGCAAGTTCAGGGTTTGAAAATTCTCAGAAAGTTGATGATTAAAGTCATTTCGTTCAAAAATGCTGAGGCTTCTGGCTACCACCTCAAACATTTGTGTAAATCCCGGCAAATGCCATCTCTTCATTGTTAAACGAGCCTCATTATTATCCAGAACTTGGTGACTAGAAACTAAGCATAGAACAACGGGTCAGCAGCCCAAATCTTTGACAGAAAGAGGGGTCTTTACAGAAACAATAGTTCTACGAATGTATATGACAATATTTACTTAAAATTCATTAGTCCTGTAGACTTTACCCTCGATCGGAGCAAACCCAATAAAATGTTGTTACTTTCATTGATAGCCAAACAAACCTCTACGAAAGCCTAAAATTCGGCTTCCAAATCCAATGTATCCTCTGTAATACACATTGCTTGCGATTAAAATACGCAAATTAGTGCTTTCTTCCGTTGCAGATGTTCATTTACAGGGAAGATCCCTCAATAGTGAGATTAAAAAAAAAACTGATTAGAGAATTCATCCCTTTTTCAAGTTTCATAAAGTGCTTCTTTCGGACCTTACACTCAAAAAATTGATCTCCTTCTACCGTTTATCATAAAGTGCTTTAGCCTTCATCTGATAATAATAAGTCTTCTTGAACCTTGATGACGAATGCCAGTAACTACTTGATAAGTGTCCAACCCTTCAAAAATGGAAATAAAATACCAAAGAAAGTATTATCTGCAGAAAAAGTCCTCATCGTTGGGATACTAACTGAATTATAAGGACATCAACAAACTGAAGTGCGAACATGTGGCACTCTATATGTCACAACAATCACTCATGTCCCTGCCGGCATTAATTGATGAAGCCACCTACACAACACAATACCAAAGACCACAAAAGGAGGTTAATAAATTCTCTTGTCGTGCGTGTTCTGCCATATGTCCTTATTTTATTGTTACAAAGAAACCAAACGAAAAGCCAACATAGGACACATCTTTCATCTATCGACTTTCATTAAAACCAGACTTACACACACACACACACACACACACACGCATCGAGAGACAACAAATAGATAACCAAACGGAAGACAAATAGCTGCTCGAGCGAACACACACACACTAATTTACCGATGACAAATTGTCGTCGAACCAGAGAAAAGCGATCTGGATCTCATGTCCGTCGTCATCCGCTACACCGCGCTGTCGTCATCTCTTATAACAGAAATCAATTTCTTCCCCCTGATAGGTCGTTGTACGAGAAAGACTTACAATGCGCCCGATTCATTAGGAAATTCGCTTATCAAAAACAAGGACATCCTCCGACAAATCAGGATGTGCTTCGAGAAAATGTTTCGTTTTTGCAATGAGAATGTTATTTACTGAAACATTTAGTGTACACGGTTGTGGTTCTTCTTTTTTTGTATAAAAATCCTTAAATTGTACACACATCCTTTGGATTGCAGTGTTTAGCTAAATGTATCCAAGTATCCTGTTGTTATTATAGAATAATATTTGGCCAATTTATTTTCTGGTTCAACGCACACACATGCACGTCTGTTACAACCGGAACAACGATGTAATAATATGTTTTGTCCTAGCCGGGGAAAAAGAAAATAAGAAGTATGTACTCGTACATACAGGCAACAGGAACATAAGGATATGAAAAAAGAAGAAAAAACACGAGCAAACCAACAGAGAACATAAGACTAAGTGGATTATTATACAAAATATAACCGTTTTTGGTTTCTTTCTCCTACGTGGAGCATACCGCCTTCCCTCCTCAGCCCGCACCCACATGTAGTCCTTTTCACATCGTTATTGCTGTCAATTTACGAGGAAAAATGTTTTTAGTTTTAGTATAACGAAGCCAGTTGGGTCAGTTTATCTTGATACACTGCTCTAAGGCTGAAAGCAGTGCAAAACGAAAAATAGCCCAGAGGAAGAGATATCCTTACTAATGGTGGATGTGTTCACAAAAACATTGAGGTAGCATAGTAAACATACTCGTATGTACATCCATACATACCCATATGTGTGCTTATAGGTCCGTCGATCATGTTGCAAAAAATTTGCTAGAGTTTACTTTTCGACTTTCAAAATTGGAATATTCCTGCAGGATATCTTTGCACTTACGTTGTGACATAGTACTTCCTCCGTTTCTTCTTCTTCTGGCAGTCCTTTTCTCTTAGTGCAACATCATAAATTTATAATCGGTTGCCTTTCATACTTGTACACATGCACATGTGAATATAAAATATTTAAATAATTTATATTCCAAGATGCATTCAAGGCAAGAGTGTCCCAGCTGGAGTAAGGACTACTCTCGTTGGATATTTTACCTCCTTGCGTCGGCCAGTGTCAATGTTTGATTTGGAAATTTGAAAGCCACTCATGTCAGCAGTAAGTCATCTTATTTGCACACTGCTTTTGGTGTTGTGAATATGTATAAGGAAAGAAAAAGGACAACGTTGGAAGAGTTGGATGGGGATAGACGGAAGGGTATATTATACAATTACCTTTGGTCGGCGTTAAGAAAATTTCTTGGGAATGTTATATTTTCTGGACTTATCACAGGATAACTGCCAGCTTTTAGGTGAAGTGTAACATCCCGAGGCTTACATACTCTATCTGAAAGTTTAAAGAAAAAATAAGGACGATTAGAAGTTTTTAATTGTAATTTTTTCAAAATAAAGTTTAATGAGAGAGAGGATTTCAATGGGACGAGGACACGTTCAAAGATCGGCGTTCTTACAGAGCCTTTTAAAAGCGAATGTTACCGGCGAATGACTAGTGGAAAAAAGAAAAAGCAACGGAAGCTATAATAATTGTGACGATTATTATTTGACGTATACCGGATTGTAGAGTCATTTTAAGCACAGATTTCGCCTACCTTTTCATGTGCAAGGTCCTTGCCTTGAGTTATCAACGATCACCATAAAAGCCAAGTGCCTTGTTTACAACAAATAAGGAATAAAAAGTGTCATCCGATTTTGAAATGTATGTCAATCAGAAGCCTTGTAATGTTCTAGAATAAGAATTTCGACCATAAAATGTCCTTCTTATGCTCTGAGATTTAATATCAAAATTAAAACCAAAAAAAGAATAATTTGCAACACGACCATTTCCTTCAGCCATCGTCTTTTCAAGTTATGTTCTACAATAAACAAGGACATCACTTGAAATCCCTAAATACAATGAAATGCTTACTCTCTTCTCTCTCTCTCTCTTTCGAAATACTCAATAATTATTATTGCACTTTGTTATAAGGTTTCAATCGGAAAATTCTTTTCCTCAGCCAAAAACACTGCAATCTTAGTCTCACATCACTCTATCCAAGGCTCACCTTTCAGGTGGCTTTCAACTCAATTTTCATCACCATCGACACCATCAGCGTCACTCTAGCCATAATCGCCACCGCAACCATGCACTCAATGGCTTTACGAGATTTATCGTCTTCACCACCACCACCACCACCACTACCACAGTGTCTGTGTATAGATATATGATCGCATCTCTAAGGAATCAATTCCTTTTAGCACGTCACGTCATTCTATTGACAAACAACAGAAGCTTCGGTCTCAATCCAGCACCTCGTCCTCGTTCCCTTGTGTAAAGGTGATAAAATCATTTTTCTCTGACAGTTCTGTTCGGTTATAAACTTCATTGCATTGCATTTGGTTGGCACCGGTGAAGCCCGTCATCGTTCATTTTAGTCCCATAAGGACATCTCGGGTGGTCTCAATGGATGTGATGGCGGCGCGCATCGCGCCATTGAACAGACACCTTTGGAGAATATTTCATTAGATTCACTCTGCTTGCTACACGTGCCATCCTTTCATTATTGTTATTACAACCCCCATCCACTTGCCCACCGAAAAGTAATTTGAAAAGAGAATACTTTCAAGAATTGCTTTGAGCATACATACAGTTATACAGTGTTTAGAAGGTACTCGTAAGCCTTGCTAAGGTATTTCCAAACTATAGTGTCTGTCGAAATGAGGTAAAAATTTGAAGACAATTTGCAAGGACATTATGATTTAATTTGCCATGAGAGTAACCCTTTGATGTGCGTTTCCTTTTTATCAATTACATGTGTTTAATGCAATTAGGAGCCACCAGCATAAGGGATGCTAATTGAGAACTATGTAGGGCAGAGGGAACTTTGTTAAGTTAAACATGAATAATTAAAGTGGAGTGTATACCTAATGCACGTGAGTAATAGAAATTGATTGCTCTCGTAGAAGGCTTGTTAGGTTTCGGTTCAACGAACAGCGCTAAAGGTAGTGAGTAGGTAGCTGATGGATGGATTTGACCTAAAAAGCATGTTCTGTGCTGAAGTTTTAAATTGCATTGAAGGGGTTTTGTAAAGGAATACGCCTTTATTCATCCAAAAAAGTATATCAGCAGAGTGCTCGTATTGCCCTCAGAAGTTTGCAAAGCTATATTCTCCTAATTTGTGGTCAAAACAAAGTACTTCAAGGAGTTGTAGAACTTCATTAATTTTAAGGGCTTATGGTAAAATGCTTCAAATATATTAATATTGTTTCGATATATTGGCTATCAGCTGTCATATCAGTTCACCAGATAGGCAATTACACGAAGAATGCATTGTTCGAACTAAGGCGTAGTAGAGTGCTTCAAGTCTTTAACCGCAGGTAATATGCTCTTTCCGACTGCTTTTGACAAATCAAACCTCAAATTTGACAGGATGTATAGAAGTCTATCAACAAGTAAGCTGTTAGGTCCGAGTTGACTTCTGTAGAGCCGAGGTAAAGAAACCTCTTCTGTTCATGATGAGCCTTCCCCGTTGAAAGAAACAACCCAACAAGTGGATGTTGAAAGCCAATTATGCCTTATTAAAAAAGTGCATCCATTGCTGTGAGTAGAGGAGGCATATAATTCAAAGATCCTTTGGTAACACAATAGAAATTCTTTAAGTCGTCGTAACACTAGGTCTTTGGTCAGGAGTCTACATCAGTAGACTTCGAAAAAATCGAAACTAAGCGTGCTGTTCTATAGCTAGAGAAATTTCTAGATTCTGCTCCAAGCATAAAGGATATAACATCGCAGCATTGCCTTAAAGTGGAGAAAGCACTGTCATTTTGGGTTTATACATGGATCTCTGTAGGAGGGCTCTCTGAAATCAAACTTATTTTAAGTTAAATATGTATTTCATTCCTTGGACTACTAACCAAGCATTTGTATGAGTCCTAAGGAAGGGCCTTCATTTGAGCTACAATGTTTGTGAGCGTAAAAAAAAAAAACCAAGACCAGATTGTCACCAAACCTTTATGACTAACGATGAATGCTGTCCTATGGGAGTTTAAAGTCAATCAGCACCTAGATTGTCTTACGTTTCAACAGTTCTCATAGCATTGGCTCTAGGTTTGAAAAGATCTACTCGAAATCCAGTTCATGGAGGAGTCGAAATACTGAATTCTGGTTGTCCGACTACTTTTTTCTAGACACCGAGGAAATGCTTTTCTCGATTTCTACTCTACTACTCTCTATATGACGAGAAATGAAGGGTTTGGAGGGAGGAATCCCCATGGTGCCTTAATGAAAGGGAATCCTACACCTGCAAAATATACATATCTAGACGATGCAGAGACGACAGAACATACTAGTACATTTTGCCAATGTCCAGCGTTGACAAGACGAAGCAGAAAAATCACACAGGCCTTGAAATTTAAAGGATAAGCCAAAACATCGACATGAGTGAGGAGCTCTGTTCACTCTTGAAAAAGTGATCCAAGAAGATCAGTCGTTTAGGCATTTCCTTATATCTCGAGTAGTCTGTATTTATTGGAGTAAGCTTGGGTATTTTTAGCCGACTAGCGAGACTTTGAACCCAATGATATGCAAGATGCCTCCACATATAAAGGATTGTCTTCACCTTCCTTCTTCTTTTGCTGTTGTGCTCAAGTTTGGTTTCGGTTTATTTTAGATGATAACAACGGAACTAACGATTGTAAATTGTGTACTGGTTGGTGAGTTTCGGACAAGGTCGCCCAGCGTTACGAGTTTCTTTTCGTTGAATTGCCGCTTGAGTACTTTTGAAGCCTAAATCCACTCAAATAAAGTTTTCGGAAAGTATCCTTACATATTCGTACACAAACTTCAAATTTAAAGGAACAGATGTGAACTTCTTTCACTCGAAGGGTCAATCACAAAATACCTAGTCATGAGGGCCATTAAGTCATTGGCTATCCAAATTTTGCAAAAGGTAACTACAAAAATCATCTATTCTATTCATACTTACGAAAGGCACTTTTGGACTCCTCCAATGCTTTGAATGTGAAATATGCCGTACGCGAATCTGACGGTATACGAAAGTGCAATATCGATACATCCTTGTAGGCTGTATACTTGAGCAGTGTATTCGATGGCAGTCGCACTATCAATGTTTGATCCTTCGGCAATGGTATTTGATCCATTTTATCCACAAGCATGTCATTTGTTAGATGCTGCGACGGGTGATTCACCTGAACACTCGCATAACTGTCGTTGGTGATTATAACTAAGAGTATTCCAAAAATGACTAGAACTTGTCTGTACATAGTGCGTAGAGTAGTGGTTTGTTTAGTGAGAACAATAAAGAAAAGTCTCTGTTGCTAGCTAACGCAATTGTTCGTCTCCTTATATCCTGGCAGTGGAAGCTTCAAGTATCCGATGTTAGTCAATAGTTAACTTAAACATAATTCATTACGTTATGCTGTCCATAAATCACGATGCAATGTTATTTCTGTAAAGAGACAAAAGTTCAATTTAGTCCTTGTGGTTGATGAGTTATAAAAGGTGTATCAGTGTGTGCTGTGTGATAATTTTTCTTCTTGCATGAGTGATTGCGTGACAATTTTCTATGAGTCAACGGAAAATAAAACTCCGAAATGAACAACCATAAATCCTTCGACATCAGCTTCGTAACGCCCGCCAGCGGCAAGGATAACAAATCACCCATCGACTCTTGTGTTCAAGCCAATTTAGCAATTCAGCAGTTTATTAATGCGCGGAGTAAGCGTAATGAGATTGATTTTGATAAATTCACCATCGAATCCGAGTGGATGGGAGTGGATATGTGGGTGACAGTGGGCAAGTGGGTGGCATGTGGTCGCTGTGAATGAAGTGTTTACCGATTTAATGCTAATGAGAGAGAAATTAGTTTTCCAAACTAAATGAATGAGTAAAGTCGAAAAATGACGAATTGTCAATAACATTTGAGGATAATATTTTCGTTTTTTCCCATCCTAGCGCTATGGTAATTTATGTAGTCCTGGCTTTGGTGCAGCTAACCGGAAAGCTGTGATATCCGCATCCAAATGAGGTGACTAATTTGTTTCAGTTGATTTGATGATGACGCTTTATTGGGAACGATAATAATTTTTCGACAGATACAACTTTTGAACCGAAATTATGCTGCTGGCATCATCGATGCCCGAGTGCTGTTCATGATTAGCTCATGTGGGATACGAATTGAAAACTAATTGCATTGAATTGAGTGGCTAATTGGAATTATGGTAAATTGATTATGGTAATGGTTTGGATTGGCTATATAGTGTATTAGCTATAAGCTATGGGGAGTTTGCTTAAAATTTATATTCTAATGGTATGTGCTGTAGTCACGAAAAACATATTATAAAACAATCCTTGATGAAATAGAAGGCAATCACTTAACGAATTTATTCAAATGTTAGCTTTGGATTTGAGGTTGTTTTGATAAGCTTGCTCGCTGATGATCTGAACTATGAAATAAAAATGGGGAAAAAGACTACGGAAGAAGGAATAGGCCCCACATACGATATAAACAGGCAGGCATGGGTCAAAATTTGCATAAGGTTGAGAAGGAATTTTGCAGCGTTCTTAAAAGGCCCTTTTACAAAATATTTGGTTGTTCTGCAGGAGGTAAGCCCATGTCTCTTGCAACAGTCATCGATCCTATCCAAGGGCGTTTGGATCTTACTGCAAACAACCACTTTCAAAGATTTTCTCTCGATTTGTATATGCCTGGATGTGTAGTCTCGAATTATGCATCTCCACGAGCAGAGAATCGGTGACAAAGTACCACAGTAAAGGTGAAAGGACTCCACCTTATAAACAAATAAAAAAAATTTGACTAGGGGGCCAGTCCTGTACTTCCCACCTGGTATTGCGTTATGTAAAAGCGAAAATTATTTCTTATAACACCACAACGTGCTTGTTGTGCAGCACACCTTTTTTTAAAGCATTTCTTCAAATATCTCAGCATCCACTGGACCAATTTTGCCCAAAATCTAATCAGGTCTAAGTTTCACACTGACAAATAACACAAAAAAAAACTGCATGATCGTACGTTGTTCCGTTCTCCAGTTATCGAAGGAGAAAAAAATTGACACACACACATACGCACACACACACGCACACACAGACATCACTTCGAAAATGGGTGCAAATGATTTCTAGTGTATAGTAATGTGAACCTCTGTTAAAATCTCGAACTTTTTTTTTTGGCCGATTGCAATACTTCCCCTATGGAGGTGGGAAGTAAAAAAATCGCAGTCGTCTCACCCTATTCACTCTCCGTTGTTAGCAGTCTTCTGGACAAAATGAATTAGATTATTTGACTATGGTTTCATGTCCACCATTTTTTCCAACCGAGTAGCACATGGAATCAAAGGAAGCATTATCAAAAGCGCCATCTATGTCGACAAACAGACCAAGAGGTTGTTAAGGGCTGATTCGCAGGTTAGGCATGCTGATGTAAATTCAGAGGTTATCTTTTCACGTACTTCTCCATAATGCATTCTAGAGAAGGAGCGGTAGGTTGAGCTTTTCATTGGTCAAGTCCACTGCCTCATCTAAAACAAACCTCTTATAAGCCAAAACGTGAACATTGCCCGTCTAAGTTTTTTTTAAAATTTTCTACTCTTATTTTCTAGCATGATCCACGTTGCGTAATGCATAACTTACTCGAACCTGAATTTTAGTATGCGTATAAGCTACTGCCTAAGGGTTACCCAGGACGACCTTATTTTAAATGCTCTTTTTGATAAATAAGTCAATTTGTTGTTAATTAACGAGTTTATTTCTTGTCCAAAATGGGAAACTCTTAACCACGCGCCACAACCTCTCACGAAGCACTTCAAATAAATTTCCAAAGACTGTAAACGAAAAAAAAAACAAAAAAAAAAATTGAAAATATCTAGGTGAAAGAGCACTCCAGGACGATAGGACGGGGGACGGTGTCCGTCCAACTCTTTAACAATGCTAAAACTTTTTCTTTATCTTCTCTAGTGGTCGCTGCTGCTTCACTCGCTCATTTACTATCCGCCAAAAAGTTTTAAAATTTTTTTTTTTTCATTCGTAACAAAAAAGTACATCATGACACTGCCCTTACAAGTGCGCCTTACAGCTCTCCAAAAATGGTCAAAAACTATGATAAGTACTTTCAAAGATAACAACTGAAAAAAAAGGTTGTCCTCTGTGTCCGCTTTGTTTTCCTTCATAATTGTGTGTACATAAGGACTCAGAACGCAGACAAACACACAGCCCAGCCAGAGAGCCATAGTGATTGTGAAGCCAAAAGTTTCCCGTAAAAGTTGACAATTTATTATGTGGGCTCACCATATTCGTCGTTGTCATCCTTTCGTTCGCCATCTCAGTAGTTATCCTGGATGGGGATAGTAACTGGTATGTGTGACTGTGTTTTTTGTTTTTTTTGCTCTCCATGTTTGTTTTCTTATCTCGCTTGGGGAGCGATTACGTTGGAGACAACGATGCAGGCGGATGGCTTACTGGTTCAGTGGAGAATTGGAGCTTTGCAGAACTGGAAGAGAACCCACAGAGAGGCCAGCGTGAGGATTGCTGATGCTGCAATGGCGACTGCCACCCATTGAGCTATTGTTTACAAATGTTCGGAGGGGGTATAATTAGTGGTGCCAGGAGTATGCTGGCTAGCTATTCGGTTGTTGGCATTTCCCGCGCTCCTTTGAAGCGTGCACCACTAAGCGAGTTAACTTGCTTGGACGAAATTCAATTAATTGCACTTGCTTTGAAACTCGCTAAGTACTTTGTTCGAGAGAAAAAAAAAAATCCATTTCTTGGGCGCGTCTTTCTTTTCGGATTGTGGGTTTTGTTTTCACGTTTTTTCGTTGCGCTCCCTTGGAAAATGGCGATATAAATGGTTTTTCTGGACGAGGCAATTAAATATTCCGGCGTTGAATCTGCGAAACGGATACTGGGGCGAAATGTCTGTGACTGGCTGCATTCAAATTTTCGAAGAACAATTTATTTCGCTTTCCATTTGGGAGCCGTGCGTTTTTGTTTTGGAGAACAAAAGCTTTGGAGTTGGTTTTGAGGGCAAATTGCTGCAGGAGACGAGCTGTTAATTGCCGTAAAAGTTGGTCTGGCAGTTGGAAGCTGGCTTGTCAAATTTGGTGTGCGTAAAAGTATACAAAGTTGATATCTTGTCGTTTCGTCCTTAACAAAAATTGATGCAATTGGCTTATGGTTGATGCCTGCTTATGCCTGCTAATTTATGATATATTTGGAGCACTGTGTTCCTCTCATAATGAAGCGTCACAACAAATTGCGCATTTCGGGGAATTAAGTTTTTTTTATTGACCAAAGGTTAGAGCTTTAAAGAATAAGGGAAAGTTTTGGAAAAGTGAAAGTGGTTCGTTTCCGATTTTTGGCCATCGAAAGCAAACCTTCAACATTAGCATAACCTGCACAACTAAAAACAACAACTATTTATTTCAGGAAAGTACGAAACTTGGCAAAGCTTACCACAAAGTTCAAGAAGGGTGGCTTTTTATTTAGAGTAGATTATCAATATGTACAAAGAGAAGGCAGACGAATGAGCAGGAAAAGGCTTGACAGTGAACATCCTGCTTTGCACACTTAGGCAACATTCTTGATTCGAATGAAGGCTTATCATAGTTGAAGTTCAATTGGAAACCATAGAGAAAACTGGAGGAAGTAATTACAGGGTACTAGAACCGTTGGCTTAAAATAAAACAAGAAGAGTTAAGAAAGTGAGTACACGCCGCGTACTTAACTTCGATTGACTTTTTGATTTGATAGAGCGCTCTAGGTGTTTATTAAAAACGCAGCAACCAAGTTCGGAGTGCGGATATCCCTCGACATTTAAAAAGGTACAAGTCATCTTGAAGCACCATTGCCAATAAGCAAAAAATGCTGGAACTAATGTCTGTCTAGGAACTAATTCATCTTAAAAGCCTAATTCAGTGATTTGATTGATAAGTTGTATGCAGAATTGGTCTGTTTGTATCAACATAGATTAGGGGAGAAGATTCAGTAATGGATCATACGCTTTATACAGCGACTTAATCTAAAAGCGCAGCATATAAGCTAGCTAGGATATATTAACTTTATAAAGACCGACGTAGCTCCACACCCAAAGGGTTTTCTACTTCTGAAAAACATTTTAAAAAAATTGGAAGTGACTTTTGCAAACTTTTATGGTGAAACCAGAGCCTCCTGATTTTCATCAAGGATCGAGCTAGCTGCAGAGAGTCTAATCAAATCAAACTCGAACTCGAACCTTTTTCGAATTCTACTTTAAATCTCAATAAGCTGTTTAAGTTCGTAGCATCCTGTCACTAGGATTATAATGGTGCCATCCATCCAAGAACACGCTCTTAAACTTGACGACTTAAAATCGTCAACACCAGTCTTAAATGAAAAAAAAAAAAACAAATTAATCGGTGTCCCACCTATCTGCATCTGCATAAGGCACTCTATTCGAAGGGACATTGAGTCCCAATTCAACTGGATTTCAGTTGTTAATCCAGAGTGCTAATCCGAAGCTCGTCCATTATGCATGCAACTTCTCACCCTGTACGGCATCACGCTTCCATTCCCACTTCCATTGCCGTTACACTCCGCATAATTCAATGAATGTATTGAATTAATTTGTTTGCATTTATTTAAAGCAACTTTCAGTGATCATCACTCACGGGCAATTAACCAACTCGACGCGGCAGTAATCCTCTCCGGTCTGCTCTTCCAGTCCTTCAAGTCCGCCACTTGAAATTCACAGTGTAAAAATGTTACCTTCCATTTCCGTTAAAAAAGGATTTTTATTCCCAAATTAAGTGCAAATATCTACCGTGTGCAATGTGTTCTACAACGAAAATTGTCCATAATTCCCATATGAGCTCTTAAACTTGAATAATGTATGCAGTGTGTGTTGTCGACACAGAGCTTCCACAGATTTACAAAGCGAGTGTATATGTGTCCCCCAACTCCTAAACATTAGCTATTCTGTTCATATACCATTTCAAGGACATCACAGAACAAACAAAGAAAAAGAAAAAAAAAACCATCTCTCGCATGTTTCAAAGGTATAACTGAAAATAAGGACAAAGCTGTATAAAGTCCATAACGATAGTTATGTCATAGATGGTAGTTGTTAGACCGGTAGTCGAATGAACACGGTCTCCAGTCATAGAATGAATGCTTTAGGAGCGTTTCGAATATATTCAAACATTATATGGGCTTTCGTTGTTTGTCAGTCTTTGTTTTTTTTTTTTTTCATATCCACCCCCCCCATTCGTCGTCCTGCGTTCCATTTTATTTTGTCTGCTTAAATCCTTACGTGGCAGTTGTAGTGCCGTTGCCGCCTGCCTACTCATGAAATTTTCATTGGAAAAGTAAACCAAAATAGTTTTAGTAGGACTATGCTGATGGGCGGCAGCAGTAGCGGGCGGCAGCGTCATGTTGAATGGCAGCCTGCTGGGATCGTAAAAGCATTCTCAAGTCTCCTACTGAGTATTTAGGACCATGTATCTAGGTCTCGGATCCATTCTCCTGATTAAATAAGAGGGAGAAAAAACGAACCAAAGAATTCCTACTCCTTGTTTGCCATGAAGGAGTGGTTGCGTACAACGGCTCATCATAAGTGATAATTTGTGTGATTGTGTCGCCATGAAACAATATCGGAATGATACTCGTACCTACACAACAGGAGCTTATCCTTAGCGTTGGGAATTCAATGTTTTATACAAAGGACGACATTCGTATGCATTGAAAACGTTTTGTATAATTTTTCGATTACCGCTATTGTGAAAGAAATATGAGCCCCCTACTGTGTCTGTGTATGCAAGTGTGTATTTGTACACAGGATCTTCGTTGTTTATAGCATCCTATAGGAGACAGAGTGGAATGTAGTTAATTTATGCATTCCAATGAATATTTATATTCCTTTATATGTAGATGTTTGGCTTTGTACACACTACCAAGTTGGGAAGGTGGGTGTCAAAGCACGCATACACATTAGAAGCTTCATCAAGGAAAAGCGGTGAAGGTAGTGGCATTGTTAACTTGTCGTGCATTACTTTCCAGGGATTTGCGTTCTTTTGTGGGGGAAAAAAATGAGGTCGTTCGATGGATTATTGTAAAGGATGTTCTCAGGGTGATTACAAAAAAAAAAAAAGAAAATTGTTTATCACCTTCAAACGATGCATTAGCGTAATGAAATCGGATCCCCAAGGTGAGTTTGATATGCGATAAAGTGTTTTTGCGTGGGTTGAAGCTGGATACATCAAAAACTTGTTCAAATGAAAATTATTGTAGGCGTCTTTAATTGTAGGCACTCTGCACAGGATTGGGAATTTATGATCCAAATGGGGGATCCGGCAAAGCTGTGAATTTTTCCGATGCATAGTTTTTTTTTTTGGGATAAGTGACGTGCTCTTGAATGAATGATTGCAATGGGGACGAGTTTCATGAAGCAAAGTCGTTGCAAGAGTCCTTGAAAACACCATGGAGACCTTTAATGCCAGAAGAAGTCCAAGTTTGTCGTGATACCTCTTAAGTCTCGTCTTTGAGAGGATTATTTTAATTTAATTGTTAACGGAAATAAAGGGTCAAAAGTTGTCATCAAAAGAGAGCATCCTACCCTTCAGGACTTGGCCCACTACAACAAAGTTGTCTGTTGATGGGTATCAGGGTGTAAAGGCATTTTAGGACACTAAGTTACTGGTCAGCTAGCCAGAAGGGGTTCTTCAAGGACTTACGTAGGACCCGAGCCCTTCTGTGGAATTTCCATTTTTGGGTGAACGAGGATTCATCAAGCTTAAGTCTCTTTCATAGGAATTTCCACAACCCCCTTAAATTTAGTAAAGATGGTAACAGGAGACTTATGGGAGACTGGACGTTTAAATTAGTGGCAATTAGAAACGTCAAGTGCAACCACTCTCATCCATCTTTTACAAAATTGTCATTTGTCCTTTGATCTGGACTGAACGCAGTCAACTATTACTGACCGACAGTAGCTAATGTCTACACAATTCAATTACATGATGCATCACTGGCACAATTCAATCCCTTGCTTATTTGTAATTTACGAACAAGCTCATCGATGAGTGTGTGATTACTCAAGTATTCGTACACACTGCTTGATGAGAGGGATGTTGAATGGGGCACATGCAGTATTAGCATTTCTGATTTTCCCTCTGAAACTGAACCAATCCCCTGCGGCTTCCTTAATTTAGTTTTTAACATAAACTTCGAGCAAACAAAACGGACCATCGAAATGGATTGACTTTGTTTAATTGACCTACGGCAGGGAGGGTAACTTCCCAATATTTCCAAACCTTCTTGAAAGTGTATTTGTTGTATACGACGTTTGCGGCTTCAGGTACAAGGTATCAACTCGTACACTCGTGCCTTCCAAATCGACTGAATATAAGGCTGCAACGCTGGGAAGTTGTTGGTAGCAGCTACAAAGAGAGGAGGAGAGCGTTTCAACTAAGGCGCACTCTGTTGGAATGAGGCGACCGTATAAGAATTTAATAGATGGAATCAGTGTTGGCCTCTATCTTGAGTAGAAGTCGAAGACATTCGGAGACATATGTACACTCTCTAGCGATCTTGTCAGCCTTACAGTTTCCCAGAATATCCCTCTTTATTGGCACCCAACAGAAAGACAAGGGATGACCTAGCACGGCTAATGATGGAAAGAAGCACGAATCCGACCCGTGAAAGCAAAATAGCGTTGTAAAACAAAGCGTCGAACGTTAATCTTTTGCAAGAAACCATACTCGTGTAGGGATAATGTCTCAAAAGCCTAATTAACTTAAATAATAGCACACCCACTTTATTGTTTAATTCCAACTTTTTCAATGGAATAGGATAAGCCTAGGGTGTCACGCAATCTGTTTCAAATGGACTTTTTCCATGTTTCCACAGCAAAAGCTCATCATACCTAAAATTAAATGGAAACCACAATAAATCCATATTATGATCCCGAATTAGTGAAAACCCTTCTGGAAAACTAAATAATTTATTCTGTTTTAACTGCCAGATATCTAATAAAGTAAAACCCCAGCTGGAACGCATCCAAATGCTAAAAATGCGAAATCCAGATACCGAGAGTAAAGCAAAAAAAATAATATGAACAACCGCCAACAACCATAAGTATCGTGGTTATTTCTGTATTCCGCTTTCCAGGTCCCGCGCCATTGTTTCAACACAAAAATGAACTTATGAAAAATAATGCCAGCCAAATTAGAGTGCGGTCCAGAATTTACTATCCCCCACCCTTGTGCAGATACTTTTAAGTCTCATCCTTCATTTAAGGCATTAATTACAATTTTCTAACCCTTTGTTCTGTGTCCCGCTTTTTATTTTTCGCTCTCTTGTCCGTTCTTAATGGCAATGGTATGGCAAGAAAAGAAGAAAAAGAAAACGAAGGGACGACTATAGGATTTACCAAGAACAACAGAATGCGCCAAGTAACAAAATACTCGAAAAGTTCTTAACTTTTCAGCTACTTAAGGAAACGGCGAGCAACCTTGAAGGGAGGGAAAAAAAAGTCAACCAGGACGAAAGGGTGGTGGTTCAATTTTTTTTTCTCCTCGCCGCCGCCGTTGGAAATATGAAATATACAGCAGATACCCATTAAGCCCGAGCGCCGGGTGAATCCTGTTTTAAATAGGCTTTCGCCAACGATACCTAGCGCACACCACTTGCCACCATCCGTCTTAGCGTCCTTCTGAGGCATTGGGCTGGTGAAACAAAGTTAAAAACACAGCGCACATTGTGTACACGATAACTCTCCACCATGAATACTTTAGGACTTTAGGACTCTGTTTGAACTTTTTAGTTTTTCTTGGCATTTTTTTGGTGTGCACTGTACACAGTATACACTGTACACTCTTTTGGCCATTTAGCACCGACACCAGCACCATTACCATCAACATCACCGTCGTCGTCGTCCTTAGTCGTCGTCACCAGGAGGTCATCATCATTGTTTCTGAGAAAACGAAATCATTTCCTTGGCACTTGTGCCCTTTTTTATTTCTTTCTTCTTCTCGTTTTTTTTTTCTGTTTCTAACTTAAGGTTGTAGATGGGGGAATAAATATAAATGAAACCCTTAGAGCACCCCCCAAGGACGGGAAAACGAAAAACCAACCGGCTGAACAGTGTCCTGTGTGAAAAATAAATTGAAATGAGAGTCAGTGTCCTTCGTGTGCTATGCGCTACATCGTTAACTCATTGTGGAAAGTGGTGATGATAGGTGGTTCCAATTTCATTGGCAAGGACATCAGCTTCCATCTCTGCCCATCTAACTAGGATGCTGGGTGCGGAGGCGGAGGTGGAGGCTGGTGTAGTGTTCGCCATAAGTTCATCGGTTCGGAAAATGGAGAAAATTACAATTTATTGCCGGTTGGGTAGTTCGGGTCGGTCGCTTGTTTGGTTGGCGGGACTTGATTCTGATTTCGTTTTTGTCTCCTGTTTTAAATTGAAACAGCCGAAGGCTCTTCGAGGGTTTTCCGGACCCGGCAAGTCACTTAATTTTCCCTTCTTTTTTTTTTGTGTGTTACCGTTCGTTTCTATACGTTTCCTCTGCCGAGTTATGGCTTTGGGTTTTGTGGAACATAAATAAAAAGTGAAACCAGCTATATGCACGCAGGATTCGATTCTGTTGAATGTGTCCTTGGGGCTGGAAAAAACAATGTTATTCTAGTTGTTCCTGCTGTTGTTGTTGTTGTTGTTTATCTTGTTGTTGGTGGTGGTGGGTTAATAATTTCAATTTGTCGTTGGCAGGAGGAAGGATATTTCGGTGGCGCCTTTTGAATAAGTTGCTTTGACTTTCAATTGGCGATTCATGTGGAAAAGGATAATGGGGAATGGAGGGAAATCAGTTTTTTTTTTTGTTAAATTTATTTTGCTTTTCGTTTATTTGTTCTTTTTTGTTGTTGTAAGTTTGATCAAAGAACAAAATGGTCATCAGAGGCCACAGGGTGTTTACAGATTTTGCCGCGCAGTGTTTCGGTGTTGTTCTGGTGATTGTCCTTTTTAATTTACTTCCTTTTTGAGTTTTGGGTGGGTGCTGATGAATTTTGAATTGGATGTGCACACGTCTCAATGAGCTGGAAGAATGGCTTTGCTCGAGGTAAATGGGATTTGACTGATTTGATAATTGGAGGAGAGTGATAATCTTGGAAAGAAATAAAAAATTGCTCAATGGAGGTGTCCAAGGTGACATTTTGAGAGGGTATATGTATATAATCATCCTCGTGTAGGTCATTTCTTCGAATGGAAGAAATTAAAGATAGAGACATCAATAGAAACCGTGTCCAGTCAGACCGTTTGATTGACTGTGACATGTTCGATTAACACATCGTGTAGGTTTTCATTTTTGACGTATCATGACATACATATACCCTAAAAAGGACTCATCTTATAAAAATGAGATGTCAGATCCTGTTGGGACATTGCCACTTGAACAAAATTTGAAGAGCTTGAATTCTTTCAAGCAGTAAGCTGCTGATACCGAAGTTAGGGTCGGTATTGAAGGTTGAAGGTTGGATTGAATGCAGTCTGTGAAGCAAGTAAGACCGTTTATTAGTGTGAAGATCGATTAGTTACCGTCTAAAAGTCAACTCGCGCTTCAGAGGCTTCGTTCGAGCTGATGACGATACAGCGATATTTGTTTAACATGAACCTTCAGAACTTAATTCTCTTTGTTCCTTTCGCGTCCTTTTGATAGGGGTTATTCGATAGGTTTCGCGAAGATGAGCTTATTTTTGCTCTCTGAGAAAGATTCATTTTAAACTCTTGCCGTCACTCAACTATTTAAACAAACAAAACCACAAAGGGAAATTGTGAATGTCAACTAAGTCAGCTCCATCAACTTATCAAACGCTCTGTATCCAAGGACAGCACAGTAGGAGATTGATGAAATGAAATCTTTAAAAATGTGTACACATCATGATGTGAGTGATTGCAAATTTCAACATGGAAATGGAAAAGAAGCTCCTCACCTATTGCAGGTCAAATTGCATTTTCCTTTAGTAATAATCATGATTTATACATTCCATGCGTTCGACATAACCCAATATCTCGCCTATTCCAACCGCCATAGCAAAATGATAAATCAGCTTTCATTACTGATCCATTCATTATGCCAGTCAACAAATGCATCATCTCCACATGCCGCTCTCACCAATCGTTCACATTCACGTTCGTTATCCTTTAAATCGAACATGCACTTGGGTGTTCGTAGATGTGCAAAGCATTATGTATATTGCACCCTGAACTCATGAACTTCACTAATCAGGGCATTTGTTTGCACTGCGGAACATACTCCACATTTATCCTTCGATAAGTGAGCTAGCGCTAGTGAACCCCGCCTCCTCCGTTGCTCTCTGGCGAAAGCAAAATTCTCTTGGCTGCACTTTGTGGTATGGGTGAACCATGGTTGGTGGCATCAGTAGCGGTAGTGCACCATAAATTCTCGCCATTATCTTTTCCTGATTTTCAACTGCCTCATGAGCACTAGAGTTGTTCATATCCTTATACACACACAAACATACAGTAGTTCTTCCGCCCGAACTATTATTCCTCATTCAAGTTAAATGTTATCCTGAAATTCTTTCTTGCTTCCATAATTCATTCATCCTTCCTACGTCAGGCTGTCTTCCGCCCTCCGCCACCCCTCTAGTGAAGAGTTAGCTAACAGTACTTGTGCCCCTGCTCCACAACCGAAATGAATCTCGAGTGTTTTCCTTGCACTAAGAGTTACAGAATGAACGGCGCTAAGGGCTGTCCCAGAGCAGTTGGAGCCGAGAAAAAAAAAAATAAAAAAATCTAACTCATGGGGTTGTACGTCGAAATTAAAAAAGCCAAAGGATGAGAACCAAAAAACAAAACGTCAAACATATGTTCACTCCTTTAAATCTCATGTTCATTTTTCTTTCGACTACAAGCTCCACATGTCCTTTACCAGGCTACTAGCTACCAGCTACCAGCTACCACGCCATTGCAATTTCGCGCGACTAGTGCTAGCGGTGGTCTGAATGAAAACGCCCGGCAATGCGAATCCTCGGTATTTTCATGTGAATTATTTACGCCAAATAGTTGTATCACATTTCGCTGCTGTTTCCAAGAAAGGGATGAAGCGCACCACAGGCGGATTTGGATTAAGCACGACGCCTTTAACGAAGTGTCCACAAACGGCCCGCTGAACACAATCTTGGGGTTAGACGGACATTGTTCTGGTTTGAGTGACTTATATAGTTATATGGTTGTCCTAAGATTTACTTAGGCGTAAGAACTTGTAAAGGGACGACTAATTCGAAAACCACTTAGAAATGAATAGGAATCTTAGGAATTACCTGAAATCGGTGCAACAAAGGACTGTCAGCCCGTTGAAGAAGCTACTACAATCTTCTGGTGCCTAGTGCGTGACAGTCGCTGAGCAGGTGTCGTACGGATTCTATTTCCTCTTCGTTTCTACATTTTCTACAGAAGACGTTCTAGGGTCGTTTTGTGTGAGTTTCTGCAGCGCCTCTAAGGACAACTAAAACAATTTGTGTGCTAATCGACATTCTTACAAAGGCAAGTTATGAGTCCTTGCAATCGTTTCATGACATATCTTTATGTCGACAATTAGGCTGACATGTTATGTATATTCGGGAGGGTTGTTGACACCCCTTGGCATTGTGGTTTCTCTTCAGAATCTAATTGCGCCTTAAGGCTGGCATCCAACATTTCTAGGACAGTGAAAGCTAGGGCGTTTTTTTAACGAGATGCGACAGTGACGTTCGGAGGAACTGATGGACCAGTTAGACAAGGGTAATCGTTCGCTAGGTACTTTACTTATATTACCATGGTAGACATTGCTAACTACAGATGAAAACTACTGGGATATTCCAACGTCACAAAACGTTTGCAGCCAGAGGACAAAAGGACAATCAAATCTTGATTATTGAACAGATCGTACGACAAATATCTCCTCTCGACATCCGACTCAAAATACTGCCGACAGTTTCGATAGGTTTTAGGTTCTTAGAATCAAATCGGCCGTGATCCCCCCTAAATCCTTTTCCAACACCAAGCAAATCCTTCCCTGTGCATGGTTCGTATCTGACGGGATATAAGTCATTTTTGTATTTAGTCAACAGCGTAGAGCAGTGAGTATTTTAGCGATTTGTTTTAGTATGGTCGTACCAGCTCGGGGGAGTCAAACTAGGGGTGGAAGTGAGGGTGTGCTTGTGTAATTCTGTTTTATTTCGCTGCGGGTTTCATTTTTGAAATTGTTACGAGCTCCATGTTTGTTTGGCTTAACGCGAATAAGGGAAATAGTAATACACATCCCTCATCGTCCTTCTGGGTTTTGGGTTAGTGGCGAAGAATGAGGTGAGAAGTATGTTGCTAATTCACAACTTTAGTGTATGTTTGAGCGTTCTAAATGGGAGCAATGTTGCTACACTATATGTATTTTTCTTAAGGATATGGGGTGCGATATTATTATATTCTTGATGGGTATGCCGAGTGGTTGTTCCTGTTTCTGCTCTTTTCAAAGTTGTAGGGTACATGCATTACATTTTTCTTTTTTATTGAGGAAGTCTTTTCTGTTTTTGTGAAGAAGTCTTATTTGGCAGTGTGGTAAGACTGATGGTGGAGGGGTATAGCGCTGTACAATTGAAGTGCATATGTGTGGTTAACAACATGTTTTTTTTAAATCCAAAGTAATTTGCATTTATATTAAATGTCCATGTATTTTTTTAAGTTTTTCAATATTTTTTTTGCTTTCCTTTGAGGATTCGTGGGATAGTTATGAAAGGATAGTGAAGCGTGCGTGGGTGCTGATATCCCCATTGCGTGTAATTAATCAAAGATAATTTTATTAGCCATGACATAAGTTTAAATAGAGGGGTATGGGTTTTTATATAACAGCGCTGAGAGGAAGACACTCACAGGCTTCAGCTTTTATAGGTTTAGAATTTTTTTAAATTTACTGACACAATAGTCCTCATCAATGGTGGCAACTGACACCCTAACTGCATCATAGACCATAACATCATTTAAGACTATAAAATTAGTTTGCTTTGTGTATGATAGTTACGCGTCCGCTTCTAGAACTATCCATTTATCTACTGCCAAACACTTTAAGGACCTTAATCACATTGGCATAGAAATAATACGGACAAGAAAAAAATAAGAAAAACTTGTCTGCAGTAAAAGTAAAGAATAAAATCCAAACGACGCGGACGGACCGAACGTGACGTCTATTTACAGTCTTCTAGGTCCTTAGCACTTCCAAAACAAAACAAAAAACCCCAAGACTAGACTTTAGGTTTGGTAATTTTTCATCGTCCACCCCATGGACGGAATTCGGTCAGGAAGCAAGCGTAATTTCGTTTTAATGTTTTTTCAACTGACATACCAAATTGCAGTTTCGTTTTTTACCGTTATTCAAATGATTCCGTTGGCAGTGTGTTTTTTTTCTCTCTGTTTGTTTTATTTTTGCTTGCGCTATTTTATAACTCAGTCAAAGGAGAGCTTGTTATCCTCTAGAGATGACTGTGTATTCAAACAGTTGATGGGAAGTGGAGGAAAAGAGCAAACAATATACAGAAAATCGTCGTGTACTCCTGGAGAGTAGGTACGTGGTGGTATATCCTGTGATAACAAATTGCAGTCATTAATCAAGAAGCTATTTAATTTTGTTTTTTTTTTTTGTTTTCTTTCCGCCAGCTTGGGGCTATTGTAAGTCCAATGAGGGCGAGAAAATGTAAGCACGGGGCTAAAGGTAACTTGAAATCCTTTGAGCAACGATAAATGAGTGTCCTTACGTAGGAGTGTATAAATTGTTGTTATTAGTTAGAGGAAAGTGCAAAACAAATTATCATTTAAGTTTGTAGGACTTCCTTTCAGGCCAGACGACGTGGTAAGATAAACAGTTTTAATGGGGAAAAGATATTATGTACGTAGAGTGCAAGTGGTTTTAGTCGTTTGGGCTTCTTTCAAATGTGGACACTTCCTGTCAAAGTTTACGTGTATAGACTGAAAGATTTGATAGTCATTAGGAAGACTTTGACTAAACTAATGAAGGGATTATAAAATTAGGCATGCACTCAGTGAGCCAGATGGACTTGACTTGGAGGTCTGCTAACTTGGCCATGTTGAAATCCTCCTTCCTGTTGATGTTTGCAACTTGAGTTAAGTCCAAAATCTAAGCTTTTGTCACTCATAGACTAAAGTGCTCATGATTTATAGCTCTCGAGTACTTATTTCTCTGTACCCGAACCGACTTCTTGTTTAACTCAAGACCAACTATTATCACCCAGTAGCTGTTGAAGATAGGACGTTCTACGAGTATGCTAACACCCTTAGAACTGTTTCGCTGTTAAAACACTGTGCACGTTTGGAGTTATTCGGAATTCGTTCATTTCGTCTACCCACGCCAGCTGAAGAGCTTTTTACCAATACCAAATTCAGATCTGAATCAATTTATCGACTGAGTTGAGCCGGCCCGCAGAGTTTTTGAATCTCACCCGGAAACACATTGCAGTAAAGGAAGATCTTAGCTTCGGTGGCCCACATAAATGGATAGGAACCCAACTGACGAATAAATAAAATGGTTCCGATTCCAACTTCACTACAATTTCGATTAACAAAACGAGCTTAATCAGTTAAAGCTCAAGCTTATGTGGAAATTTCGTGGTAAAGATCCGACTTAAGCATTTTTTTTACATCAATCATCATAAATAATTCAAATGCTACCTTTGCATTCTTTGTTACACTTTCAAGACTTAAATGGGTATTATCCAATTCAAATACATTTTGAAACTCTCTAACGAGATATATCACCAAAATTCCACATCAGTCATCAGTTTTACATTCATATGCGGACTTACAGGTGTATAAAGTATCCAAACCTCACACCTCTAAACAGATAATTTCCATTTGAAAGTATTGATATGAATTATTCAATAAAATACCCCATCCCTGCTGTGCATTAAAATATTTCCAAAACCTCAACTAATTTAATATTTTAATTGAAATTTCCATAGATCCATAGATTTCCACTTTGAATTTTATATATCCATCCACCCACAGCCGATGGCCATCCAACCCACACCACTTAAATCTCACTTTTCAACTCATTTTTCAACTTCCATACGCTTCTCTCTGAACCCGTATTAGTGTGTGTCCTGATGGAGGAGATTCACATCAAAATCCCATAGCTACCATATGATGCCACTCCATACCACGATGACCACGTGCAAAAAAAAAAAAAAAATTCATGAGATTTCCTAAATCTCCCTCATCCATCAAATCGTCCATTCAGGTGGATATACATTTGGAACATCGTGTAGGTGTGTCTATAACCCAGGATATTCCAGGACAACCGGAAAATGTTGAACCCAGTATAATACTTTATAAGCACACTAAATGCCATATGTACGTATGCGCAGGCCAAATAAAAAAAAAAGGACCTAGCTGTCTCATCCACCCGCGCTGCTGTGTACTCCTTATCCCTGTGCTGGCTTACAAAACCAGCACTACCGTGGAAAATTTGCATACAAAGCGCCTTTTGAAAAATTCTCGAAAAATAAGCGGAACACACAAAACCCAAGTTGTTACGGGTACCGGTCTCCGTTCTACGATTTTACCATTAAATTGGAATTTTTCTCATGATTTATGACGGAAGGACATTGGCTTTGTCCTCGTATTCATATTAGAAAATGCCAGCAATTTCTTTGATTTGTGGACCGCAAAGGCGACGTACCCCCGTTGTCGTCATCGTTTACCCCTTGTGATTTGCTATAACTGGTACAGAGAGTGATCTTTTGGTTGAAATCACGCAGGAAGTAGGTGCTTCTCCCTCAATTTGAGTGCGCATTGGATATAAATCAACTTCCGCTCTAGTTCTTTGTCGTAAATTGCAGTCGTCAGTCGTGTAACCAGGATATCATCAAAATTGGTTTCCCTACACAACCATATAGGACACGAAAGGTATGATAACTAACTCATTACCATTTCAGTCCCAGTCATGGAAATTGTTTTGCGAAATAAGGAATCTACACTTCCGGAAACCATGACCCTAAACACAGTTAACAATGTGTCTGACAAGAAAAATGCAAATACAATGTTGTATACTGGGTTTTCTTTCAATCAAACCTGGATGACGTTGGATTGCTTTGAATGTCTGTGATTCAAAGGAATTGGATTCTGCCGGCATTCCATTCGAAAGGTTTATTGTATTCTGTGCTTACATTATTTAACAGTCTCTGTCTAATAAGTGCTACTACTACCATCGGTCCTAAATGATGTCGATTTGACCTAAACTTTTTTGGATTAAAGGGAACTTTTCTTGTTATCCGGACTTCATACATCAGAAACTTTCCAAAATGGATGGATGCTGCACCGCTTTGCTTGGAGATTGGTTCTCCAGGATATGACCGTACAAATTGGAAACTGCACTTCCAATAAGCTTTGATAAAAGGTAGTAATGAGAGGTGACACCAAGGTTTTGAATAACTGAACATATGCATATGGTAGTAGACATCTATTCAGACACTTATTTGGTTGTAACCCGATTTCAAATTTGACTTTTTGTTATTGTTTTTGAGCGAACATCTTGGACAGCTAAATCGATCGACGGGGCCAACAACTTTCCACAAAAACAGGAAGAGTATTCAGTTTTGCATAATCCCAAAGAACTGTCCATATTGGGCAACTCTACCCCTAATATGAGACATTCAAATGACATAAAATCTTTCGTATGGTTCAGAATCTTTCTGCAAGGACTTAGATTAGAGAGGAGGAGGAGTTCTGAGACATAGAAAGACTACTCTTGGAAGTCTGATTCAAAGACAGGTCGTGGTGGTAGATTATCCATTTATGTATGTCAATCTCGCAATAGTGTTGTAGTCTAGTGCTCCCAGATGTAGGTCGCTTGTAGAGAGTCTACATTTACTATTCCAAGGGCTGCTTCAGAATAGTTCTTTGCCGCCCTTTATACAGATGTATGCTAAACGCAAGGTTTTTATGAGAGTGTCAAAATTGTAGACTTCTAAACCTTACTAACTTACTTACTTAAGGTGGCGCTACTGTCCAGGGTGGACCTGGGCCTCAACCAACAAGCGTCTCCAGCCAGTTGGTTGAGGTCCCTTTCAACTTGCGTGCGCCACCTGAGTCGCGGTCTTCCTCTACTGCGCTGTCCCTCGGGGGTGGATTCGAAGATATTTCGGGCCGGAGCATTGGTGTCCATCCGCTCTACATGACCCAGCCACCTCAGTCGTTGGACCTTCACTCTTCTGGCTAAGTCGATGTCGCTGTACAGCCCGTCGTTGTATATCCTCCTCCACTCACCGTCTATGCAGACGGGACTGAAAATCACCCGAAGAATTTTACTCTCGAAGCAGCCAAGAGCACCCTCATCCACTTTTGATAAAGTTCATGCCTCTGCGCCGTAGAGCAGGACTGGGATTACTAAGGTCAGCGCATCACCTTGTCTAAATCCTTTTTTGACATCAAAGGTCTCGGTGAGTTCTTTACCGACCTTGATGGAGCAGCGTGCATTCTTCATCGTCATCCTGCACAAACGGACGAGTTTTGCAGGAATGCCAAAACTAGATATAGCTCTGTATAGCTCGTCTCTATAAATGTTG
Source organism: Criorhina ranunculi (assembly GCA_951813785.1). Taxonomy (NCBI): domain Eukaryota; kingdom Metazoa; phylum Arthropoda; class Insecta; order Diptera; family Syrphidae; genus Criorhina; species Criorhina ranunculi. Next base: position 23,763,786 of record OX638381.1, read on the forward strand.
TCATACGCGGCCTTAAAATCGACGAATAGATGGTGTGTATCGATTTGGAGCTCCTGGGTTTTTTCCAAGATCTGCCGTAGTGTGAATATTTGGTCAATGGTGGACTTTCCTGGCCTAAAGCCACACTGATATGGACCAATCAGGTTGCTGACGAACGGCTTCAGACGTTCACACAATACGGCAGATAAGATCTTGTAGGCGATGTTAATTAGACTAATACCTCTGTAGTTGGCGCAGTTTAGAGGGTCTCCTTTCTTGAGGATCGGACAAACAATGCTGAGGTTCCATTCTAAACTTGGCACCCATAAGTCAGAACAGGCTTAATGATTGCATTCTCTACACAAAATAGCTAACAATGAAAGGAAAGTAGTAAAGGTAATTTTCATATTCTGAGATCTGAAACTGCATTTCTTCGGTATCTCGAGCTTTAGTATAACGGTATTCTACTTCCATATCTGGGAGTTTCAGGCCTTATTTGACATTTTTCTTCGCCCAATTGTTGAGTAAATTAAGAGCTTCTGAAATAGTTGGCATTACGCAACAAAGATCTCTACAGACCCTTCGAAGAACAGGGCATGTGTTTTGCAACCTCCCAGCGTCTATGTACAAACCAATCAGTCTGGTTTTATGCAGTGGTAGTCGAAAGCTCAGTTAATCTTACTTGATTACTTGAGGTGGCTCAGTTAATTCTTTACTCAAAATACTTTACCCAAAACATGCATTCCAACGTAACCAATCACAAAGATGGTTCGACCTCATTCCTTTTGTTTAAGTTCAGAGTTGAATATTCAATATTCAAAAAGTAACAAATACTTCTTCCAATTCTAACTAGTCCAAACAATCTCCTTTACAATCCCAAGAACAAACTGTGTGGGAAATTGAAGTCAAGCAAGCACAGCATTTCCATTTCCTGTCATAAATAAGAAATCCATTCAATTAAGCCCGAATCATCGTTGTGCTCTATTGCTCTTCTTGACCCAATTCATCTTCGTATGTAGATGAATGTCATATGCACACAGAGTGTCCCATTTTCAGATTCAAAAGACAAATCGGGACTCAAAATTGATGTTTTAACTTCAACTGCAATCATTCTCTCCGACTGGGAGCGTGGCAAAAAAAAGGAAGCTGTAACCAAACGCTGACTGCACTTTAATGTTAGTTTTTTGTTTTTTCGGTCGGTTGTAGCCGAACTCATCCTCGCTATGGACCATCCCCTCCAACAGACCAACCAGTTCAATTGAAGGAAACTATTCGAAAGTAAAGTTTATTGGCTTTCCAAGTGGATAGTCAATGTGTTAGTTTAGTACCGAAATACACTAGCCCTGCTACACACAGCATACGACCGCAAAAAACTCCCACAAAATTTTCGGAATTCCCCGAAAAATTGAAATGGCCTGGAAAAAACACTCAAATAGTGGTACACCCGGTTGACTAGTAGTACCACAAAGTTACACTTACCCGGAAGAGGCCGACGGGGGGGGTGGAGGGATAGATTTATTGTTTTAACCCCGACAAATATATTGGGTTGCTAGGAAAAGAATTCAATTGAAATTCATATACTGAGTGGATATGGGTAGGAGAATGATGTTCACTGTTCACCCCTATGACACCCTTTCATACACGACACGAGCTAAAGTAAATCACACCAAAAACCAGGAAAAGGGAGACAAAAAAACGAAAAAAAAAAAACAGGAAAATTGAAAAAAGAAACGAGGAAATCAACTCAACTTACATGACGACGACTATTTTGTGTTGGAAATGATGTGAGGTTGGGTTTCTACCCACCCACTGAGGGAAGACAAAACGAGAAACAAATTTATTGCCATAAAAATATCCTTTCTTATTTTTCCTTTCGAAGGATACAATTCGAATCGAGTGAACTTTTGTTCACCATAAGTGGAGTCGGGCGACGGATGGCAAATCAATATCGGAGTAGGGTCACATAGAAGGAACAAGAAACAATTTTGGTACAGAATATGTCGAATGGAGACATCGTTATGCATAAACCGCTTGACAAGGCTTGAAGTTTCGTTCCATTTTTTTGTTGGTTAGGTATCGATTACACAGCTTTTTTTCGTTTAGTCTCTTTGGGGTGTACAGTTTGGTCGACATGAAAGGATACCTACGTCAAAAATGTATTCTTTCATTCGATGACGAAAGTGGCAGTAGATTTGACAAACGTTGTAAAAATGTTTCAATTCTATGTCTCATAGGTGTAGTAGATGCCCCAAAACTAATAAAGAGGGACAGGATGCAGGAACAAATGCAGCTAAAAAAAAGGTTAGTCATCAAACTTGAGCTCAATTGGTTAAAAGCCATCATTCAGTGACCAAAATCGACTGCCTTGCCTTGTCATGGCACAACTTCGTGCAAATTTCTTTGAATTCCTACGAGCTTGCCAGATGAAGCTCACAACTTCTGGGAGAATCGAGAAATTCTTGCAACGAGTTCATCTCCCACATCATATTCAATGGTAAGATCGATCCATAACCTCAGTCTTGAACAGGATCACAACAATAATCAGAGACTTCTGAAGTTGTAAGCTTCGTTTATTTAAAATGTTACACAAAACAACAAAAGTTTATGGGTTCACGGGGTCATCATGCAAATTGGAACTAGTCACCTAAATTGCAGTATTAATCTCTACAGTTGTGTCAAATAAAACCTTTCAAAGTGCCGCTATCAATTTAAATAATTTATGCAAAATCACTCGTGTTTTCTACTAATTGCATACGTTTTCAGTTAAATCTCTCCTTGACCTACATATCCTTTGATGGGACCATAATTTCCACTTAATTCAAAAGCCTGTCAGCCCCTGTCATACCTATATTCACCCCTCCTTCCTTCCTCTATTCTGTTTTAATGATTTTCTCACACCGAACAGTGACACGTTGGCATATTTTTCCCATCATTTCACCACAAAATTTCCAACCGGAAATTTCACTTATTTCGCTCACTGAACCGGGAATACGATAAAAATTTAATTGCACATCCTTCTAATACCGAACCACTCCCTCGCCCTCTCACAAGTACACAAAAAAATTCAAGTGAAATTGTTTAGTGTCCTCATTTCCTCATCAAGTGTCTTTCTTTAAACTGCTCCCCTCATCTTTGTACACACACACACACACACACACACACAGAGACCCATCAACTGTAAATGATGGAATAAAAAGTAACCTCTTTCCGGCCCACAGATAAATTAAAAAAAAAAAAGAAGCCAAACCCAAACCCAAATCCAAGCTCGCGTCACAGGTGCGTGAAGTATCCTTCACAGCTACGATTTCTCCAAACCATTGCGTACTACTCCTCAAATGCGACGCCACAACACAAACGAAAAGGAGGGAAGCAGCCAACAGGAAAAAAAAGGAAAAAAAAAAAAAAAAACTCGGAAACAAGAAGCATGCGGAATTAAGTGGATAACATTTTAAGTGACTTTAATTAAAGGAGCAGGTGAAACTAAACGCTTGTCGACCTCGTCCTGTTCACCTGTGCGCGCAATATATAGCAATGGCAACACATCCTGCTGGCGTGGGTAATATTTGAGAGGGAAAACTCAAATGTGACATAAAAGACGTCCCCCCACTATTCGAGAGTGGATCATTTTTCACACCAATACAGTGCAAGGGGGATAATATTGAGGCAATTTCACATCCTACCAACCGTGCACCTCCACTCATACCCAGTCCCCACGCATCCTTACTCAAACAATGAGGTGAACGATTGCTCCTCGTTTCGTGTTTTCACTTCGTGTGCCTCATCTTCGCCATTCATATGCGAGAGATAAGCAAATATTTTCTACTTTTCTACGCCCGGTGTTCAAACAATATATCTTCGTGTTCTAAAAGGTTATTGCGTGTGTTCGTGTTCTATGAAACGCCGGGGGTTGTTTGTAGTGCGAGTGGTGGCGGCGCGGCGGCGTCAGCAGTGGAATACGGTGGTACACAAGCCGATAAAACCGAAATTAAAGTGTTCCAACTAGGAGGGCGGTGGGACAATAAGGTATGTGTGCAAATGAAGATCGACTGCCACCAATATTGTTGGATATAATGTTTGTACAGATGTGTGAGGAGTTCTATGCATGTGGAGCCAGGGACGAATGATGAGTATGGATAGAGCCTTTTAGGGCAAAATAAAAGACTTAAATGGAATGAACGCAGTGTTTTAATTTGTTCTTTAGTAACATATTTCGTGAGAATAAACAAATTTAGTTGGATGTAGATTCCCACCTCGAATCACAGGGCTTACATTAATGCTCATAAAGGTTCCTTCTCAGCATGGTTTTCTGTAAAAGTGACGCTTAAGTCACTTGATAATATGTCTAAGAGGTATGTAGGTGCTCATCTTCTGTGTTTCGAAACTAGTTAATGGGATAGCATCCACGATTTAACATATATTTGGCAAGACCATGTAGTTTTTCAAACCTCATTCAATTCCTGATAGGACTTGCATTCAAAGTCATCAAAGCTATGTAAGTGCACTTTCAACTTGTCATGCTATTTAATAATCCCTAGGTCCTTGAAAGGGAGGACTCAGGTTCATCAACACTGCTAGATATCTGTTGGATTATTCTAACTAAGCTCTCGTACACAGTTTCCAGTATTCGATGTAGAATATGTCGCTGGAAGCAGTTTTACATTCCTGCTAGGTCCAGGAAGCCAATAGCAAGATCATTGATATAAGCTGACGTGCAACTGAAAATGGCTTGAATGTGCTTAAGTGTGCTTAATGGAAGACCTTTGAGCCTTTAATATTGCTGACATCCTATGATAAAGATATAAACCAGGATTGAACCACTTACCAACTCAGGGGTAAGCCAATAGAAGCCTTAGTGTTTCTAAAATGTTGGCAGACGAACCACAGAAAAGGAGACGCTCATTTGGGCTAGTTACAGTGGTTTTCGTGCGTAGCATCTTTCATATTATATGAATGTCTGAAAATGTTTGTCTACAATTTGATTGGCCCCTATGTGTAGTTTTAGGCCGGGAAGGTTCAATATTGACTGAATTACCACACAGATTCTGGAGAAAAGCCAAAAAGTCCACATCGATGTAAAGAGATCAGCTACATAGAACCATGTCTAGTTTTGGCACCCTAGCCAAACTCGTCTTTCTATGAAGGGTCACTGCTCCATCAAGACATTTGATGACAAAAAAGGATTTAAATAAGGTACTGTACTTGACTGCATAATCCTGATGCATAATCTTTTAAAGGTTTGTGCAACAACCTGTGAACGCCAACAATATTGATATACTTGACAAAAGTTAAGAATCTGTACACCGGTGTATTCGCGATGCAGAAATTGCCAAATTAGATTTAGCTGTAAATAAGGGTAACACCTAGCATTTATTGTCACCAAGAAGGGGCACTTAACATCGACGCATTGGTCAGATCGTCGCAGTGGACAGCTATAGTCGAAGCGGAAGTATTTATTCGCTCTGAGAATGAAGCCTGGCTTTACGCTTTTAATGCCCAAGGGTAGAAAGGTTACCCAAATGGATATTGTCTAAAGTAGTTACAAGCGGATATCGTCTTTGTATCTAGATTCTAGTCCTTTAATTGAATCCAAAAAATGATTGAACTGCGCAAGCAAACACATCCATTTTGTCTACTAAGTTCTTAAAGGTTTAGCAAGAGCCCTAGCAAACTATCCAGCACGATTTATACTTGTGATAAAATTAACCAAGATTTCAATGTCAAGCTCGTATCAAGCTTTTTGTGATATTTATTGTCATAGTTGAGGCTGTGATCCCCTCGGTTGTGTCAGCCAGCAGTTTCATTAATTTTTGGGGACGCCAGGACAATTATCACAACAACCACTCTAATGCTAAAAATGGCTTATGCCTGCGATGAGGTGGTGAAGCGAGAAGTGGAGGTGGAGGTGGTTTTTGAGAATCGAACCTGTGTCTCTCGTTTAGCAGTCCAAGGCACTAACCACTAAGCCACGGCGACCACTCTTGTCTACTTAAACAAATTTAGCAGCGTGTGGCAACGAGTAGAATCCAATTAACCAATCTAGCAGAAAAGTAAGCTAGATGAGTTGGTCTGTCTGTCAGAAATCACAAAGATTGAACAGGAATAGCGAGCGGACGTGGACTGCCTAAAATTACTTTTATAAACGTATGTTATTACTTTGTAAATCCGCTCCTGAAGAATTACTCACATGCACGTATGTTCCGGTAAATATTTGACTTACAGTCTGCTTTTAGCTGTGGTTATACCACATCCTCTCATCCACTATCAAGTCCTCCCCAAACAGACTTTTTATATTTTATGCGAAAACTCACACTGGGGAGGCGAAAAAAATAAAAAAATAAAAAATTCGCAAAAAAAAGAAGAATATTCCGCGCATCTTTCAACACACATTCACCCACCCTCCATTCAGACACCCTGGTGTTGCCTCCTGCTTGCCATAAATTCACTCCACCGTTGTATTTTAACGGATTTAAATTTTTAGCAATTCTTTAACAGCTCGGCTCCTTCATCTTCCCAAAATATATCTCCATTTCATACCGAAAGATCACCATCCCCAAACCAAACCAAAAAAAAAAAAAAAAACGAAAGAAGTGCTAACTTCTAACGCGTCTTGCAAAGTAATGATGGCAACTTCTTACCTCGTTTCTTGCTGCCAAAATTTTTATGCGGATATTTAGAGCGCACGGAATTTAAATAATAAATCACCTTGCGTGGAAACTTTCATCTCTGCATCCGAATCTCTGTATGTTATCTCAGCACTTTATTTATCCTTAAGCGAAAAACTCAACTCAGGAGGGCGTCGTGCCGTGGCAAAACAAGACATTTGATCCTTTGCCTTGTGAATTCAAGCCATTTCGACAGAATAATAAAGTATTTTATAAGAATTTTCAGATATTTAAACTTAATTAATGCATAAAACGATAATGAAGTGCAAGAGGATCTCAAGAGGCAACCAAAGACCATGTCAACTGGTCCTTCAATCCTGAAATTAATGCAAAGTAAATGCTTAACTGGTGGCTGTTGTCTATGGTAATTCTTAGTTTACTCCTTATACGTACTCGTGGAGGAGAGTTTTAAATATTTATGTTTTCAGTTATCTTTGCATTTCGCTTGAAAAAGGATTATTCCTGGGAAGAGAGAAAGTTTCAGTTTCACTTGTTGGTGGGCAAACACAGAAATAAATCTGAAATGAAATGAGCTATTGATTACTTGAGGATTGTTTGTACAAGTGAGGTTTTGTAATATTCGTTTAAAGCAGGAGCAAGGATGAATGACACAAGCTAGGTCATATACAAGGTTTTAAACCGTTGAGAACACAAAAATGATATCCTATGAAGGTTGGTAGAAGCTTCGGGGTAAATATGAGTAAGGTAGTCTTTGAAAATTTACATTTCTATGATCCTGTGAGCTTATCTGTCACCAGCAAAAGCTCTGTTATCAAAAACTTAAAAGCCTTCAAGGAAGAATTATTTCTTCTGATACCAGCAAATAAATTGTTTAATCGGTGTCGTATCACCACGATAAAAGGAAAGTAGGAACAACTTTCAGTTACCAGCTGGTGCTGAGTCCTGATGAGTGGAAAAATTCCAAAAATTACATTGAGACAAGCTCAAAATAAATGCTACAAGAGTTTAGAGATGAACCAGTTCAGTGATGTCGAAAGGTTTTGTGATCGCATTTAATGGAAATGGCAGAAAGCCACTAAAGCGGCACTTAGGCTGAGAAATACTCATCAATGGTGTGAGTAAAATGTGGGGCATATAAAAATTCTATTCCTTTATCGCAGTCTTCAGGGCTTTGGTCCTCTAAACCCTATGGCCACAGTAAGGTTCTTGACCTGCTGCCTAGGGATCTGGCTGCAACCATAACTGATTACACGACTCCCACACTCAAATTCAATAATAAGATTCAAGTTCTTTTTCCCGATAGGTCGGAATGGAACAACAATCTACCCCAATCAAATTACCAAGTATCGATCTTCATCGACGGCTTCAAGATGGAGTGTGGCGTTGGAGCAGGTGTCTTCTAAACGGAACTGAATGTATCCAAATCGTACCGCCTCCCAGACTCTTCCAGTGTCTTCCAGGCGGAGGTGCTCGCGATTAGAGAAGCCTTACTTCAAACAGCATATAAATCTTTATTGATAGCCAGGCTGCCATCAAAGCGCACCACTCACCTCCTTCGTCCTCTAAACTAGTTGAGCAGTGTAAGGAAACTTTAACGCAGGCAAACACTCGGTTCAGTATCACTCTCCACTGGGTTCCCGGCCATAGTAACATAGAGGGGAACGAGAGAGCCGACGCGTTAGTCAGATGTGGTTCTACCCTGGATGTCTACCTTCCGGAGTCAGTTTGCCCCCCCATGGGACTCATCAAGGGCCAAATTTTCCAACACTTCCTCGCTATTGCCAACTCTAGGTGGAGAAGTCTACGAACCTGTACCATATCGAGACAGATATAGCCCACCTATGATAAAAGTAGAACGAATGACTTCATTAATAGGAACCGCATTGAAACTGCAAGAATCACAGAAATTAGCACGGGTCACTGGCCAATCGGCCCTCACGCTGCCAAATTAGGCATCCCGTCCAACCTCCACTGCCGAAGTTGCGTCAATTTTCGCGAAATGGAAACCATATTTCACTTCCTCTGTGACTGCCCAGCACTAGCCAGAGCTAGGCAGCGCACATTCGGAAAACCTTTTTTCAAGGACCTATCCGAGATCTCTAACACCAAATTATGTAACATGATTGATTTTCTTAACTCCACAGAATGGATTTGAAAAACACACTCTTAGCCACGCCCATCAACATTCAGGCCACTTGAGTCGTGGTATCAAAACGGCGCATCCGCGCTACTTGTGTCTCTGGCAGGTTTCCCCAGATTCAACCTCCTATCACAGTCTTTTCAAATCAACTGATATATTGTCTACAGGAATTGACTTAAAAATCTTCATATCGGGTTCTTTTCGAAGGACCTTGACATCGACTATTCATTCAGTATCTCTAGTCACTGTAGCGTCTTTGAAGTCGAAGTCACATTTGTATTTCAGGCGACGGCATTGCTGGAGATAAATGAAGTATCAAGCACAGATTCTTTTGCCCGTTGATCTCTACAAGGAGTTGCATATTTTCAATACGCAAGTGTTTATCTTTTTAAAAGCAATTAAATGCATGCAACTTTGATGGCTTATTTTCACTGCTATTATCAACCTTATCGTTTACTGATTATTACAAATGTAGCTTCAAGATTAGATTTTTGTTTGCATGACGGATTGATAAGTATCACCAAATAGAGATTTCCACGTAAGTTGTTAAGATTGGTACTAATTTATTGGATATAAGCTAGTGGATGTCTGTAATAAGCGAGCTCACAAAAGTCGCAAGATTTGGTCAAACAGTACAGTTTTCTAGTTTAATCGTTATAATTACCTCTTAATTCGCAGATAAGACTAAGGTAACGATGTATATGACCCAGCGATCAGATTGCGTAGTGATGCACCGGGTTTACCTTGACATAGCGAATCTATCTAAAATACTAAGACTGGCATGGGCCTTACCAGATGCAAGTGGAATAAGATTTCCATTAAAATTGACAAATTTTTTTTTCGGAAACTCCTCACTAGAGTACTCACACCACACTCAACTTGTTCATTGTACTACCGGAGAAGGAAGCCTTATATTGCATATTTTACTGGAATTTTCTCGTCTTTCGTAGAAAGTTGAGCAAACACGTCCATGAAGAGGAACATTATTAGCGCTCACTCCGTCAGCACCAAATTCCAGCTGATACGAGCAAAGGCAAGATATGCTCGCAAAGGAAATTCTTCGCAGTGTCATCACCTGCTCTACAAGCGTTGCAGACTGTGATGCCACTTACGACTAGAACATTGAGATACTGCATCAATGCAAAAACAGTTTTGTTGCCGACTTCGAACGGAGGATGGAGAAGCTTTTTCATGACAGATTATACTCTTGCAGGTTTGTCATGCCTGCGAGGAAGTGGGTTTTTAAGATCGAACCTGTATCCTCGTTACAAGTCTAACGAATTAACCATGCCGACTACGTCATCACGATACAATAAGTTGTCTTAGGTCTTTTCTGTTAAGTGACAGCAAGGATGTCGATTGATTTTTCACAGAAAGAATCTATTTAGTTTGCCACACACAATTATTTTCGTGAGAAGGCCAATCGGCAATAGAAGTTCTAACCGAAGATGCAAAGCAGGTTCCAACCCTAAAAAGTCTTCGCCTGAGCATTGCCTGGGAATCTGACCGGAGATGTCATTTCCCAAGATCCCAGTATGACCTGGGACCCAACCAAGAGTTAAAGAATTTAATATTGCTTTCCGATAATTTGAACAGTTCATACAAACATACATACTCACATACATTTGTGACTCAAATCAAGAAGGTTAACTTGTACATTGCAAAAGGTTAACGTAAGTTTAGTTCTGGATAAAAGTTCTCATAAAAGTCAGAATATTACGGACTTAAAGTCCGATACTCATGTTGACTTCAAGATCTTCTTCGCAGTCACATTAAAATTGTTCAGTGCCCTCTTTTTCTCCGCCGAAGTTCTTAAAAATTACTGCGTCAATGGACCTCTGTCTATGCATTTACCTATTTGTTGAGATTAATATGCCCCATCATTACCCTTAATTGCTCTATGCTTGAGTCTAGAACATATTTCTGTGAGCAGGTTATTTGGTTTCTTCACGAGTCATTTTGTCATTTTGCACGTCGAGAATTCTCTAGATGAATCGTAAGTTTTTCCGGGTTCTTCCGGTGGGCTGTTTCAATATAAAAGTGCCTCCGATTTGACTGCGACTTTGAAACCGTCCGCTGTTATTTCGTTGTGAATTTACAATACAATCGAAGTAACACGAACCCATAGTGCTTACTGGCAACAAGGATGACTCCAGTCCCACGTAAATACTTTGAAACTTTCCAGAATTCGAATACGATGATTACTATGCCCGACGAGGAATGATGACTGAGATTGTATCAAAAGTTCGCGCTCCCCATTCACACCGTTTCACTCTGCAACTACCGAAATCACTTGGCCAATCTTCCCAAAACTTATTCAATTAAACACAAATCACTCTGCTATCGTTTCCCATGTCACTCACAAAAAAATAAATTAAAAATCCCCGCTCCCTTTTCGATAAAATAAATTAAATCCAACCAATATATTGATGCATTCGAACTTCTATATCATCCCTGTTCGTAACGCCAATCCGCCCGCCCGCCCGCCCATTCCTCTATCAAATATTCCAATTAAAATTCAACCAAAAAAATAATTAAAATTTCAATTATCAAATGAATGGCTCTCACATTAAATATGGATTATAACGCATTAATTAAAGAAGACTCATCCCTCTTAGTGTTTTTTGTTTCTTTAAAAATTTAATTAAACCAACCATGAGGCAACCCCAGCCATCGTCAACACAAACCACCCATCTATTCACCCCACAAACACACATACCCCCACCGAACAGGACAAAAGATGGCGGGCGGTGGGGGAAAGGGCGCAGCGGCGGCGAAGAATCACAACATAACCCGAGTTCTTTGAAATGGAAATATGCTTGTTTAAACATTCGACAGACATGCGACGCATAACGCTTGACATAATTTAATAAAGGACATGTATACATGCTCCATTTGTATACATTTGCATAGACAGAACCGAGATCCACTCGCCGCCGCCGTATGTGCGACTGTATGTCGATGTGTTGTGCAAAAGGACGACACACATTTATATTCAAGGCGAAGGATCTGCTCCTGTTCGTACTCTCGTATTTCTCTTCGCGCGACATAATTCCACAGCATGTTGTCAAGTTTAATTCAACGCAAACGACAAATGAAAAATGGTCTTTGACAGTTGTCGGAAATTTAAGATAATATTGCCAAGCCAAAGCGATGCGGGAGTGAGGGTATTCGACTTGGTTTTGACTGTGTCTGTGGATGGTTTTGACATCACACGCGACCTACGCGAGCATTGAGTATCTCGAACGTGATCTTGTTTTCAAAACACATCCACCAAGAGGAAAACATCACAGATACACAATAGATTAACTCAATCAATCTCGTACTCGTTGCTATAAACTGACTGCCACTGGCGTCAGTTTGTTTTTCTTAGCTCTAATCGAATAAGAAAAAAAAAAAAAAAAATGTCAACACAAACATGCGATAAGAGGAAATTTAGTGGAAAGGGGGGTAGTAGATAGCTTACGCGTATCGGTTTACTTTGGACGAATTCTCCTTTCACACGCCTTGTTGCACTTATTACTGTCTAGGAGGCACTTTGCGATATGTCACTTTTCACACACGGATTACTTCGGATTCACGCGGTCATAGAGGATGAAAGTATCTTTTGGGAGCAACTTCAGGGGTGTTTAACGTCCGATGAGTAACAGCGCACTACTAATGGCGAAATCTGTGAATGAAGCATTTCTATTGTTATCACCAAAATGTGGGAAGTACATATTCTTATCTAGTACATCTACATAGACATATGTATGACAGTACTGTTTGCTATAGGAAGCACATTTTATAGCATGTGCTTTGGGGATTCACTTTGAGTGACAGGGTGTAGGGAATATTTTGTTTAACTAGTGCCACACGACAACGCCTACGACCTTTAAATGGTAAACAGTTCCTTTACTTAAGGTTATACAAGTCGAAAATGGTTTCAATCTTTCGTAATACGTTGACGAAGGGTATAGTCGTGTAGTTGCATAAATAAATATTGAATTCATTGTTTGTATGGCATGCTTTCTTTTCTTGAAAAAGGGCGAAAGAACACCCTCCAGAAGTGTTCATCACAGGCACTCTATGCCACCAAAATAGGAGACATTGCTTAAAGCTTTGTAAGTAGGTCGACTTTGTTACATTGACTTACATAGTTCAGCAATTGAATCCATTGTACACATAGCACAACACTATATAAGTGTGAAAAGAAGTCTGTCGGTCTGTACAAACGCGATAGTCTTGAAAACTACTGCAAGAATTTGGATGTAGTTTTTACAATGCTACAGCCAACAGTCGACTAGTGAATATGTGCATACACATGTGAATAAAGTGGCTCCTAATGTTTTCTTGTATTAAACAAATGGTATAAGAAGGAGAAGGAATCCCGAGGTGAGGTAGAAACAACATTGAGCTAGCTGGTTATTTAAAAAGTGTAACATTTCAGGAAGCTAAATATTTTAGGGGTTATTTTAGGTAAGTTAAGCACCAGAAGTAACTACAACATCTCAGCATCTTAGACTAAATAGTCGTTTGCCCTCGTCAACGACTTTTCGGATGGCTCCAGTGGATGTTTTGTCGTGTTTAAACTTTTATTAGGATAAAGGCAAGAGGATAGGACCCAATTTACGGACCCTTTTTGAGAACAATCTTATCAAAGGCTCATCGTTCAGCGTAGAATGAAGAATATCAATGGCAAGGTTTATAGGGCCAGAAACTTTCCGAATTCCATCACAAAAATACGCAAGTGCTCAAAAAGTAAGTATGTACTGAGACATAGCAGACAGCTAATCGCAAGCACATTCTGTCTTAAACAGGATTGCCTCTGTTCTGTAAAGCTGCAATCATTTCATAAAAATTGCATTATCATCCGAAACGTCAGAAAAAATATATTTAATTATACGAAAGTTGACTCAAGAAAGGTCGAATAGCTTCTTGAATAACAAAAAGTTGTACAAAACTTATATTGTTGCCAACAAGAGCGTTGTCTTGAAACAACATTTTCCATACCACACTGCAGAGCAACAAAACAAAGTGCTTTTTATTTGGCGATTACGCTACCGTTTATTTACTGCTACACGTGCCTTATCGAAACGTCGTAAATCCTCATCCATTTCTTACAATATTTCGTTTTATCGAGGAGGTCCTTTTGCAAAAGCAAAAACTAACTCAATGTTCTTTTGAAACCCATTTGGTTGATAAAAATCAAATTCGTCTAGAAAATTACTATCAAAAGTAAACCGATGGTATAAGTACTCGTATCCTTTGATTATTATCGAAAAAGAATTATATTCACACTCCTGCGCACGTCTCCTCTCAAAGTTCTAACACCCAAGCGTCTACCTTCTTTGATCCTAAGTAGTTTTCTGCTATTTCACTTTAAACTTACCAATGACCTCGATAAAAATTCATTGCTTGTGCATTTCACCATCACGTACCGGTCGTATACGTGTCGACTCAGAAAGGAGTCGTAAAACCCTGAACTTTTCAACTTTTACTTTTGCTCACACGAGTATATTATTTGAAAAACACTACCATCAAGTTGTTCAAATATTCACAAAGTTGCTAGCTCTTCGAGCATCAATAATTCTCAGCACCATCTCGAGACTACAGGATGACAAAATGAAAATAAAAAATCAAAAGGATGTGCGCGCCCCAAATCAAAAAAAAAAAACGCCTAATCGAAATAAATCAGAAAGCAATATTCTTTCATCTCTCTGTGTCTCACTGTCAAGGATAATAAAAGTCCTGTATGCGTTTGCTTGTTTATAAATTATTTAATATGGATATATTCGTATGTGTACTCACAAAGTATCTCGATTTATTTCCTCTCCTCCTCAGTGACAGTAACCAGCTTCATCATTCTTGGCATGTGTCTGAAAAGAAGAAAAAGGACAAAAGTAAGAAAAAAAAAAAATGTATAGACCAATGTTAAAAATCGCAAAAAAGGAATAGAGCAGGAGCACATGGAACCGTGCCACTTAAGGCAAAAAAAAAAAAAAAAACTCCTGACGAGGGTTCAACGCCATTGAAATTGAAGGACGACAATAAGCTGCCAAATTTAATGCGAAAAAATATTAACAATCTCGAATTTCATTTAATTTCTATGATGAATTGCCAGGAAGGCAGCTTGGATCATGCCTTGAGATCAAAAAGGCGGTAGGAGTCTGCCTAATTCATTCTCCGACTTGTGCTTGTTTTTTTTTCTTTTTGGTTTCCTTTGACTCTTTTTTTCTTTTTTGTTCTTTTTTGTTGTGAAGAATGAGGCAATCAATCAAGGAACTGACACAGATTCGACGAGAAATTTCCCACAAAAACATACACAAACACTTCCGGGCGAGAGAAAGATGAATCCTTGCGAAACGTGGAAAGCAAAATCAAATGGATTTGCGATGGAAGAAGGAGAGAAAGCAAAACTCAAAAACCCGAACAGAATCAAAGAAAAAAAAAAAAGAGTTTTGGGGTGGGAAAAGAAAAATTGAGCCACAAAGGAAATAGCACAAACTGCTAGTGGAAGGACTCTTGGCAACAACAACAACATATGTATGAGTAAAATGATTGAGATGCAAAAGATCCTGAAGGACTGCAATCATTTGTGTGTGCCCGCACATGTTTGTCAGCATAAATTTGCTGGATCGCTGGAAACTGCAACAAGGGAATTTAACACTGATATGTGTATGGATGTGGAAAAGTTTGTGTGCACTGTGTAGTGTCCTGTGGGGGGGGGGGAGGGATGTACATATCTTTTTGTTTGTATCTCTTTTAGAATTCTCTCTGTTTTATGGTTGGCATTTTTAGTTTGGGGTAAGGAATATGGATGTGGGATTTGAAAGATTCACTAGCATTAAGCATGTCTCGTATTTTTGCCTTTATGTCCTGCGTTTTGCTCGTGACTGAACGAGGATGCATCCTGTTGCTTCAAGAGGAGACGAATATATATGTATGTGTGTGATGTTTCATTTTTCTACTAGCTTGCATGGGTCTTTTCAGTCAGTTGGATTCACTTCGTGTGGGAAAACGAAACAAATTGCGTTGTTGTTGAGGGATTACTATGCATAAGCAGGCATAATGGTGTTAGTAATGGTCTGTCATGAACACTTTTGATATTATCTTTGATTAAGCTGCGAAGATAGGGAATGTTCATGTTTCTTATCTCACTTATTGGTGATAACTTATATAAGCTCTACCTGAGCTTTATGAAAGTTCTATTTCCGAAAAATTAAATTGGAATAATCGACTTTGTGGCAAAATAGCATCGCAACTTGGACATGATTAAGTCAATATCCATAAAGGCACTTAGCCATATCGTAATCAACGAATATTTTTGATGTAGAAAGTCTCTGAGTTGAGCTACAGCATGGTTGCGGACAAAGACTTAATGGGATTTATGGAATGTCAAAAGCTTAGAGGATTACCATGAGCAAATGTGATGTAAAAAAGCAACAATCGGAAGACCATCATGAACTGCTGGCATCAAGTGCAGATGACTCATGATTATACATACTTCCAACAATTCATCAACAAGACCACCACTGTAAAACGCAGAGTGAAGCGCCTTTTCACGGAAGGATAAGGGTTAGATACAATCTTCTTTAGAGTATATCTAAAGAGTTCATAAAGCCGCATCCATATCCGTTATAACCTCATCAAGTCAGAACGACGCGAAAGGCTTGTGAATATTACCAGCAGAAGTTCTCACACAGTTTAGACTTATCTAGGGAGAAGGTTATCACTAAAGCAAATTTGAACTCCTTTGCACGAAAGAATGATACCCTCAGTGGACAATATCTCCATGGATAGTCCTTATGCTCTCGGAGTCGAAATATGTCATCAATTTCATGTTTGAGATCACAAATTCGACCAAATGAGCCTCCCAGATTATTGTAATAGTGATCAGGCACGGCCCTGTATTTGTTGAAGTGAACTGTATGTAAAATCTGAAAGGGATATTTGCATTCCTCGTCTTGATTAAGTCGTTTGAATCGGCCAGTATGCCGCTTATCTCTCGAAGAGATGACTGAACCGATCAAGATTCACCTTATTCTGAGTCCTTGAATGCATAGAAATATTCCGGGTTACTATATGGCTCTTAGCTCAACATCCAGGTCACGTGAGTTGTGGTATCAAAACGGCACACTTCTACCTACCTTCCTACCATATGGCTCTCTGCATGCCTCTCACTATAATGGGGACTTAAGTTGGATGCGATCAGCAAAACCAATCAGTTTTGGGCAGAAGGCACTTCGTGTCAGTCTAATAGACGAATTTGGCACGAGTCGGATTAGGAACTCTCATGTAGCCTGGTTTTGCTGCAAAGATATATGTTAATCAGCATAACTGGTTACTGCCTCATAGGAAGGTACGCCAAAAAAAACTTGAGGGACGAGGATATGGAAGACACAATTCTTAACTTTTCTGTTCTTGTCCAGAACTTTTCATTAGAAGAAAACTATAACTTCTTCGATAACCTTGAGGATCTAGCAAATACGAATTTTAGGTACATTAAACTAGAGTAGTTTCTGAGAAATACCTAGGTCCTTGTGGTATCATATTGAACTTACTTCTGTTGTCTGTGCCTTGATGCAGATAGCCACTCTAATCTAACCTAACCTATAGGTGGCGATGGTGTAGTGGGTAGTGTTGTCACTTGTGATTCGATCTGTGAAGGCTCGAGGGCGGTCGGGGAACAGCAACAGCCGCCGAAATTTAAAAGAGAAACGAACAAAATTTGAGTTTCTCAAACCACTACACCAAAAAGAAAGAGAGTTAAGCCTCGGAGTTCAATGGACCGGAACGAGTTTGAGTGGTCCTGGGATTCGGAAAAAAACCTGACCTAGGTGAGCAAAAGTGGCTATTTCAAGAGGTTTACAATTTTGCTTTATCAGTATCGTAGGACACACAAAAATTATGTCGCACTTTTCGTTAGAAACCTGCAGTTCTAAACGAATGAGTGCAGGACTCCCTGTGTACTTTTACAATGCAACATTATACTTCTCTTAAAGTGGTCCTCAACATTACTTACTTAAGTATACTTCCAATTATCTCTTCAACTCTTTGAGAATAAATTTGTTATTCGATAAAATGCAGTTTAAAAGTTCAACCAATAATAATAACAAGTGTTACTTTCAGGATATTTCCTCCTATTTTTAATATTTATTATCCTCTGAATAAAATACAAGTTGAAACTTTTTATAATTGGAAACAGCACGAGCTGTTGTTGAAATGTACAACACAAAAATAAAAAAAAATAAAAGAAATTCTTATAAACCTTTCGCTAGGTAACACTTCCTCATTCACAACTGAATTCCACAGAATTCAAAAATACCCTCATTTAACGGTTGTAGAAGTTGTATTAAATTCCCTACAATGAAACACGGAGGGGTAGGAATTTATTTTAAATTCGAAACGAGAAGTGTGGTCTCGTGTCAGATTTTTTTTTTTTTTTTTAAGTTTTCATGCGAAACCGTAAATGAGTCCAATTTGGTATTTATTCAACCCTTCAGTGGGTTCTCGTGTTACCTTGAAATTTGCTTTTTAAATTAAACTCTCTTTTCAGTTGAATTATATTTCATGTGTAAATTGAATCATAATTGTGAAAGGCTTCAAATGTGAATTCCATTTGTGACAGCAGCAGAGGTTGGCTTGGACTATTTTGTCTAATTGAGGTATTTTGCATTCAATACAGAATGAAGTACGCTTTCTATAGAAGGGTATAGAAACCACAACAAGGCTTGGCTATTCACAGCAGTGGAACATTACAGTTACCGACCCTTTGAGAAATCAGTTGGAGATGATTAGTAGGCACTGAACTTCTGGGGGGAAAAACGACAGAAGCATAGCTTTAGAATGGTGCATACTGTTATGGATTGTGCAAGAAATAAAACTTTTCAGATTAACCCAGAGTCGGTCTTACTCATCGAAGACATGTATGTTGACGAAAAGCTAGCGTAATGTGTCGCCAGTACGCATTCAATGTCGCTCAAATCGTCATCTAATGCACCTTGTTGCCTCGTACCACTCAACGACCATTGGCTCGTACCGCACAGCAATGTAAGGTCTCAGGCCATCTCCCCGTCACGTTGCATTCGTGTTCACTCCGCTAGTATCTTGATTGCTTTTTTTCGATTTTCCAGAAGCCTTGGCGTCTCCAGTATTTTGCATTGCATTTTTGAGCATTTGACACATTTCATACTTATGATCCGCCTTCAAGCCCTATAACGACATGCTGTGGAATATTCGAAGCTTGTTGATGATCAGGCAAAAGATGAATCAACTGAGGCGCATTGAAGCCATGTGACCTAATAGCTGATTGACCTATGTCTCTTCTCAGGAAGTAGGGGACTGTGCAGAGAGCGCCCACGAAAAACTAGCTGCCAAGTAGATCGATAGATACTATCAGTATAGCTCCCAGATCGGAAGGAAGTTGAAATAGCCAACAGAGCTGAGTTATTTAAGCTTCCAGCACGGGACCTGGGAGGATTTATGTATCACTTAAGTGAGTAAGATATGGTCTGATGTGGTTCGATGGAATCATGGCCGGTGATTGGAACCTTAGTACGTTCTGCACTATCTATAGAAAAGGAGATCACCTAAACTATTCTACGTTCAATGCATGGTCGACTCGATATATCAAGAAAAAGATTTAACTATAAACAATTCGAGGTGTACGAGGAAACCAACTTATTTAAAGCAATACGTGTACATCAATTAAGATGGTTAAGTGATGAAGAAGGGGTGATCACCGATGATCCTGCCCGAAAAGTCATTGACTACACCGATATGAGGGACTACACAGCAGAAGGAGACCTAATCTTCGATGAAGTGCCCAAGTTGAGCGGGGCCTTAGCAATCTCGGTGTATGCCACAAAAAAGCAGCTGACTTAGGACTGTGCTGGTTTGACAGGCTTATTGGTTAAGACCGTGGTTCGTAGTGAACTCTAGCGCCACCTAAGAAAGTAAAATCAAAGTACAGACAGCGCCTTCTTTGTACTCATACTCCAGATATGTATGTATATGGGTAGTATAAACTTCACAAAAACCATCAAGATTTACAGAAAACAGGAACTAAAAAGAGCAGTTCAGCTATTCAAAGGAACATTCAAAGTTCTAATCTTAATTCCCTGAGGCCATTTACTCTAATAACAAACTAAGGACCACAGAAGAGCTTTCCCTTTGGCTCTATTACTCTTGCAAGACATAGAACTTATTCCCCCCGAAAGACCGAAAATATGTATAAAAAACTTTCCAAAATTTGTCCTCCCTTTTTATTAAAAAGAACGCACACGTAACCCTCACCCTCGAAACAACAACCAATTGAGTTATAATAGAGTAACTTAGAGTCCTGTGTACACCAATCCCTCACTCTTACCAAATAATCACTTAAAACGAAATTACAATTGCGTGTCTTCAACCGTTTCGATGGCAAATCCAGTGCATTTTTATGTCCTCCCAATCCAAATGTAGATCTGGCAAGTTTATTCCACCCCCTCACGCAACAGGAGGAACTTTTTTCTCCACCCCGCAATGGAACATAATTAGAACGACATTTTTACACACCAACACCAACACCACCCACCCATCCATCCATCTATCTGTTGGGTGTTTTCCCATTGGCATAATACAATTTTTTGCAATTTAATTAAATTTATGAGAGAGGAGAGTCCAGCAATTATTCCCGCTTTGGGATCAGGTGATTCGGAGAATTTAAGTGAGCGGTTATTATTATCATTGTTCCTCCTGAGCTGTTGTGTCGTGCATCTATTATGACGTTGTAGTAGGCGTAAGCATAGAACTTTTGCAATTTATTTTCAACATGAATCCGTTTGGGGACCCACTTTGAATGCTTCCATCTGCACGAGTTTTGTTGTTTCAGTTCATTGGGTATGGAAGCCAACTAAAAAGTTTGAGCATACTCCAGATCCCTTAGCGGAGTCTAGAACAATTTAAAAAATTCATAACTTAAAACAAATTTTGTTAGATTGCTCCAAAGGTACCAAAGTACCTAACAATGCAGGTGGGACCCTGTGTTTGTGGTGGGTGGGTGACATTCAAAGTGTTGCTGACAAAGGAGAATGGGATGACAGGTATCTACAGTTGAATTTAGATGAAGTTCCTTTTCGTTTTAAGTGGGTTTTTGTATTCGTATTCGTAAGCCAAGGAGTGTCTTGTCAATCGTACAAATCTCATCATTATGTTGACGAAACGATCCATTCAGAGGAATATATCCATATGTCGGTCGTTTGCATGTCTGCTTGAGTAATCGCCTAAGCAGGAAAACTGACACAACGACGACTATAAGTATCTTACTGCTGAAAGAAAGGCAGGCTAGTTTCGCTATCTAGGCAAAGCTGGTTACATAACGTCATACCCTGACTTCGACTTAAACTATCAAACACTGTTTTCATCAAGAAAAAGTTGTGATGAACAAAGAGTCTTTAAACCCCACAATTCATCGGGTTTCACAGACGGCTCGTAAATAAATAAGTGGGTAGACTCCGGAATTCACTCAGAAGAGCCCGTCATTGTCCGATAATTAACACTTGCAAACCACGACAGTGTGCTTCAAGTGGAAGCCAATGCCTCAAGAGAACTATCCTCATTAAGGTTTGAGAACAAATGTTGACACATTCCTCGATAGTCAAGCTGCGATCAAAGTCGTGTCATCCACAGTGATTAAATCAAAATTACTAAAGATGTGTCGCATGAACAAAGTTCCACTCATTTGGGTCCCGGAGCATAGGTTGTAGGGGTGGCTGCATTTATGTACAGCCTCACTCGGATCTCAATGGATCCATGGCTCCCGGAGCATAGAGGCCGATGAACTGGCAAGAATAGGGTAAAAACGGAACCAAACAACGGTCAATCACTCGGGTTTGACCCCTACCCTCACCGATATCAAACAACCTGTTGGTGGCCGAACTAATAATAATGTGACTAAGGATTACCGTCCTCTCCAGGAGCTGTGGGAATATTTAGACGCAGACGAGTGCACGGTACACTTCCCCAGCGACTGTCGAAACCTCTACAGAACCAGGAAAACAGCTCTCGATACATATTTCTTCAGTGACCCGGGTTAACCATCGACTATCCCACCGAAGGCCATTCTAAAATTCGTATTGGACTCCGGCTGGTTTAAGGAGACAAACAATAGATAGACTACAACCAATTTTATTTCTTTTTATTTCCACACAGGTACAGTTAGGAATCCCACAACAAAAAATGGGTAGATATCATAAATTTGCATCTCCCTTCCATCTACAATTCTCACATGTATTTATAATTCTTTGGTAATAGTATTTATTTGTTGATACGGTTGTTTCCAACCTCTTGCCTACCCTTGAACGCTAACTGACTCTAGGTGAGCGGGCTCATCTCCATTTTGCTCATTTGCTACACCTTAATACATTCCCCTACCTGCAACCAAGTTAAATATTTGTTCACGAACACCGCATACCCTTAGGGCATATATCCTTGGTAGTGAACGAATTTGCCGTCACCGCTGCTGACATCACCAGCGCTTTCACATTTGTACGAGTGTACCCTGTCAATGGTGTTGTGGTGTACACCGAAGTGAATTCCGGAAAGTTTCACCCCGACGACGACTAGAAACTTTCTCCTCTCACAACTCTTTAGCATATTCCTTGAAAAATTAATGAGCTGCAATCCTGCATTCGAATTCCAGCAGAGCCGCAGAGGACAACAGTACCACACCGACACAATTCACAATCCGCCCGCGCATCCAACATGCATCCTTTTGAATGTTTTTTCTTCACTCCCCTCGTGCTGTTGGTGTTTGTGTTTGGCTGGAGAATAATAAGCTGCCTGCAGTCGAGCGTGGGATTTGAGTGCGAAGCTACACTTGAGGGAAAAATCACAAAAAAAAATAAAACCAAGATTGGGGTGTAGCAATCACCCAATCCACCTAGAGCATTAGAATTCCTACCTAACGCCCCCGCCATTGCAATGGAATACAATTCTCATCGTCCTTTGATATGTTAACAATAAAATTGCCATAAACAGTGCGAGGTTGGGTGCGACTGCAGAGGGTCGCGCCACACACCTGCAGTTAAGCCAAGCATTCGTCCTTGGAGGTGTCATAAAAGGACTTCAAGTGAGGCGAAGAGCTTCTGCATAACAAGTACCACCGCAGAGTAGGTAATCCCGGCTCCCTACATAACTTATGACTTAATTTCGCAAAAGTTTTCCATATTTCCAAGTTTTTGGTGTTTGCCGGTTGGCTTTTTAGTGTGTGTCTGACGGAACAGAACGGGACCATCATTAGAGTTGAGAGTTGACTTTTGTTCTGTGTATGTTGCTGTTATGATGGTGCTGCACTTGATGTGACCCATGACAAAAGTCCATGAAGGATTTCGCGCTGCACGTTGTGTGGTTTAGTTCGGAAGTTGTTATTTACAAAACTGTAAAGTGAATGAAATTAATTTAGGTTCGTAGAGTGCCGCTAGTGAAAGAGAAGTACTCACGCGAAGTATGTGAAAGTGCGGTGTGCTCACAGGAAGGGATAACAAAATAAATTGTTATACTTTTGTGAGTTGCAATTATGCATGTGTGCCATTAAGAGCAATTTGGTTCGAAAGGTGCTTCTTGGCTTTCAGGAGCATTCAACGGTAACTCAGAATTTAATTTAAAAAATGCGGGATTGCCGTTGGCCGGATAAACTATCTGAAAACAAAGTACAAGATCGAAGGTCCTTGGCAACTTAAACCAGTGTATACACTCTACACTCTAAGCTGTTTGAGCTTAGTTAAGTTGTCCTGCAAGGTCTTAGGGAAAGCATAAGACGATTGATGTTCATAAATGGTTTCTCTCCGTCTTTGAGATTATTCCCTGAATATTCTACGCAAAAATTTTAGCAAAATGCACTCCTACAAGTCTTGGTGGTTCTCTGAATCTTAAATGCACTGTACCACGGTTGTAGTCTTGTTGTGTCAAAGCGGCCCTCTTTCTTTGAGAATGGAAATGCATGCGTTGATCGCTTTAAAAACCAAGATCACCATATGATCGACAGTGTACCTACTCTATACACACACATATGAATAAGGACTTCGAATGGATTACGTTTGAATATCTGATACCATCCGGTTCGAACATTATACCAAATTTTGTATGAACGGGCAATCGTCCCTACCTCTGGAGAGTGGACCCTTATACGTGTGCGAGCATTATGTGGGAAAACTTAAGGGGTGGCCATGGTGTAGTGCTTGCATCATCGGTTCCGGGTTCGAATCCCGATGTTAAAAAAAAAAATAAAATAAAGAAAAAGTCTATCAACTGCGAAAAAAGCGGACGTCAACTCTACTGCATAGGCATAACACTGGCAGAAGGGTGGTCATATGGCTTTAAAGTGTTGATTGTACTAATGACATCGGGATGTTCGAAAGAAATACTGTGAATCGTAAGCAACCGCAACAATACCAATAATTCTCCTCAGTAATTCTGGACACCACCCTCGGAGCAAAAAAAAAGACTGAAACCAAATACTACCTGAGTTTCAAAATCACTACACCAACACTAGCGCTGTGTGAATAGCATCATAAGGGTATTCATAACCCCTTTAGCGCTAGTGAATTATAAAAAAAAAACTTCCTCTTTGATATCGCAAAGTTAACACGGAATCTGAAGATGAAGTTGCCATCAACTCTTGAGCTTCTCAGGAATGAAAGCAGCTTCGGCTTCACTTACTTCCATAGGCGCACATTCGAGTACCTTGAGCAAAGGTTAAGAAGATCAACAAAGCAAAATCACGTCATGGCTATCTGCTTATGAATGTCCGAACACATTGGAGAACTGAGGCACGATGGATTAAGAAGTGTCGTAGTGGTTTGTCGTTGAATTCGTTTACTGAGATTTGAACCAGTGCTAGCCGAACGCTGAGTCTTAATCCATTCGCGGAAATGTGTAAGTTGTCGCTATTTTTATCGGTATATGGGGAGGTAGAGGGAGACCACGATATGACTTTGTAATGTCAACTCTGCCACTTATATTAAAAACATCGAAGCAGCCTTGTTATAGAGCGCATGATACTCGAAATCGAAAAAAGTATCCAACTCTCTAAGAGTTTCTGGCAAGAGCCCTCATTCCCCTAACTCGCAAAAACGTCCACGAGACGATTTTATTCCTTTTCGTACCTGCAGCTCCAACAAAAGTCGTTCAGAGTTACCCTAAGCCGCTCTGCGTGAATACTAATGACACATTCCATCTCTCCGAGTAAGTCTCATCAGAGAAAAGGCCTTCTTTTAACCAAATATATTACATGGGAAGAATGGAACGTAAGGTTTTTGCATACGATCATAGATGTTCCAACTTAATTTGGAGTTCCAAACTATTCCCAGATACTTTGGCGATTCTGAAATTTTGAGTTTCAACTCGTGAATAGAACTTTTTCTGGTAAACACGGCTTTTGTTTTTTGAGACGTTCATTTTCAATCCTTGGCTCACCTAATTATTTACTAATAGCCTTAAACAAATTTAAGATACGTGTGCCGCATAACTTTATGACATATTCAACTTTTGACATTCTCACTAATTTGATTTTCTTCCAAGTGTCAATCTTTTCTCCTTTTAAATGTCATGCTGCACACGATTAAGATTTAATATTTAACGCTCCCATTATCTGTGAGTTACACAGGTAAACCTCAATCAAAAATTTAATAGAAACATCTAAGTTTTGACTTTTGCCATAGATACGGAGCATTTATATTTTTATTTTTATTTTAAATAGAAACTTTTTCTGCCCTTGTCACTCAATCACAGATCTTTTGCGAACTTTACGCCGCACAGGAAAAGGAAATAGACTTTTAATTGGTTTAGTCGTCGCCACGCCATTCGCTCTGTTGTCTTAAACTCCAACTACGAGTATCTATGTGTATCTACTCTCTTGTTGAATGTTCTCAATTATTTCAACAACACAATTTAAACTTTCAAAACTTTTTACCCGCAAATGATGTTTTTTTTCAAAAACAAGAAAATAAAAACGAAAACATTTTAAAAAACATTTTCACTTTAGAACTCACTCTAGCGATGGCCGAGTACGTTTCGACAGATTTCAACTTATAATTTCGCAAACCCTCGTCGTCCGCAAATTATCTCGAGTATTTTCTTGCAAATCATCAGTGGAGTACCACTCTATTCCACCCACATACACACCCTACCGACCACTTGGAAGATTTCCATTTGAAAAGTGAGTTCTCGATATTTTCTCCAAATATCCGAATGCAATTTGTAAATGAAATTTAATTTCAAAATTCCTAAAGAATATTTGCACAAGAGCATTCAAATGGGCCACAGATACAGATACACGTATGGTGGGAGGACCCCAAGAAAGAAGCTTAAATGCGATTCTTTATATGTGTGTGGGGTTAAGTAAAAAGTTGCTCTGCCAGAGTATCGTATCGATACTTATGAAGGAAAATGTAGATCTGGGATACTGTGTACGAAGTACGATCCGAATTGGGAAAAAGGTTAGAAGGGTTATTGTGATGTGAAAACGGCCACAGTTGCCTGCAGTTGGTCGAGGGCATGAACTTACGCCTTCTTGTTGGACAAATTAGTTTTGAAATGGGCAAATAGCCGGAAAAGGATACTTAGCAAGGAAAATGGATTAGACGTTCGCATATTGGAGCGGTCGCCTTTTGTGTGGCTAGAGGGATACATGGTATATATTTCTAGGTACTCTGGAAGAGTGCAGTAATTAAATTGATTTTGTGTACCTTAAATATGTGAGAAGGAAAACTCTGGCTTTAACTGAAAAATAAATATTATGACGCTGCAAGGGCACTGGCAAATGTTAGTAAGTAATTATACGAACATATTTGAATTGTACGTTCCATTAAGGAGTTTGTGTTTGAGATTAAGAAAGTTTCTTTTGATGGAAGAGGTTATCGAATCTGGTTGTTGCTTGAGGATGCAATATTTGTGTATGAAAGCAGTTTTTTTTATACTTTTGTTATGTTTTACTTTAGGCAACTACACATGTATGTATTTGATGCACAGAGCTATGTTATTAGTCCTATAAAGCACGGGCATTAGAGAAATCAGAGAAGAGATGAAGGAGATACAGATGTACTTTGGTTTTTAATGCTTGTGGGCTGAAGCGATAAGGAAAGACAGAGCTACTTAAATCATTCCACATTCGTGTTGCACAGCTGAGGCAAGTAAACCTTTTATTGACTGTACAACCGGAAGTGGGCTTAATGTTAAACTGATGACCAAGTGAACCGAGAGGCATACTGCTACTTATGAGTCTAAGCGTACGTTTTTGAAATCGTGAGAGAGACAAGATGAGAGCGTTGTACTCGAGCTTTGGACGAACGAATGCCTTAAAGATTGAGGCCAATTAAGAAGGTTAAAAATATTTTTTTATATAGTTTGCGGAAATCTTAAGTCTTTCGGCTTTCGATGAACTGGGGGTACTGTCTTCAGATGGATCAGAAATTGCAGACAAGAGATCAATGAAGAAGAGATACATATGTATATCGAAGCAATTTTTCGATAAAAGAGTTTGCCATCAAATGACTTTGGAATAACGAGCGCAACAATCTTACTCTCCCCAAGTGACGAAGAGATTCGTTCCATTTTTCAGTGGAGAGAGATGACAAATTATCAGAATTTCCATGACCTTGAAAGGAGGGGACATATGTTTGTAGGTGCA
Organism: Criorhina ranunculi; assembly: GCA_951813785.1. Lineage (NCBI taxonomy): Eukaryota > Metazoa > Arthropoda > Insecta > Diptera > Syrphidae > Criorhina > Criorhina ranunculi. The sequence goes on from OX638381.1 coordinate 23,791,177, forward strand.
TAAGTGCAATGGGTCGAAGGAGGACAGGATAAAGAAATGCAGTTTTCCATTTGTTGAAAGAGAGACCCGAGAAGTAGGACAAATGAATAAGTTTTCTCAGTTCTTTTGCTAGCGTGGAGGAACACCTCTTCAGAGCTATGGGTGGAAAATGTGCTAAAGTGAATTTGTGCCATAAAGTGTTCGATGCTCTCAAGTACGGTGTGAAGTACGCAGCTCGTAGATTGGCCTCGTCTTAGGAATTGACAACTGGAACTTTTTTTTATTTATAATTCACTTGCGCTAAAGGGGTTATGAATATCCTTATGATGCTATTCACACAGCGCTAGTGTTGGTGTAGTGATTTTGAAACTCAGGTGGTATTAGGTTTCAGTCTTTTTGCTCCGAGGGTGGTGTCCAGAATGACTGGGGAGAATTATTGGTACTGTTGCATTGCTTATATTTCACAATATTTCTTTCGAACATCCCGATATCATTAGCACGGTCAACACATTCAAGCCATATGACCACACTACTGCCAGTGTTATGCCTACGCAGTAGAGTTGACGTCAGCTTTTTTCCGCAGTTGATCGACTTTTTTTTTTTGACATCGGGATTCGAACCTGGAACCTTCAGCGTGACAAGCGATGATGCAACCACTGCACCATGACCACCCCCTTATGAAGTTAGGGCACATTGGCACAAACTCTCCAGGGCGGAGAGTCTTTACCTGCACTTAGGGAGGGATAGCGTGGCAAAGAACATAGATGACACTGTAAAGATTAGTGGTTAAGAGAAGTAGACCAAGGTCACTGTAAACTCAACTATAAACTCAAGAAATACCTAAATGACCTTGACCTTATAAACGACAGGGCATACCGATTCTGTGTCGAAGTAGGAACGAAATGTTGGGAAGCCCTTTAGTCTCAGAACAGCTTTGTATAACATGAGGAAGCACCATAATTTGGGAGTTACACCCATTTGTCTAATAATTCAGTACAGTCGTCGAAAAAACAAACAAATTGAAAGCCATTAATGCTTCATCGATGGTATGCATTAACCTGCTTGAAATAGGAAGCCGTCGAGAAGCAACTCAAACCAAGCAGAATCTTTGTTGTGCATCTGTGATTGCAGACGTTACTCTCCCCAAGTGACGATTCATTGCATACAGCTGTTTTGAAAGCCGATAAAGCCTTTGGGAGCCAGTCGACATGACAAAGCACCATAGACCTGTTCACCAATATAGCCTCATTTGTGTGCTCATTATATGGATAGGATTGGCCCTCATGAAGCCAGTTGCCATTGAAGATAAACTCAGACCATAACTCAAACAAGAAGATGAGAGTATCAAACTCTGTCTACAGGTAAGTATTTACCATTATATTCCTATTACTCACACCTCTCCCTGTATCCATATGCTTCGTTCTTCAATGGGGAAGACTTTACTAGTCTGTGTGTATATGACGGGGCACGCACAACCCTAAACTGTGAATGACTGAATTAAAACTTACGAATGACGCTGGCAAAGTAAACAATAGATACAAACTTAGGGAGCGTGGGATAATTGCAGACTAGCTGTCATCCGTTGCACCACCCTCGCAAAGATACACACTTTTGTACAACTATACTAGAGTATGTGTGCGCATTAGCATTAAGCAATTTGCTGCTGGAAGCAATGAACTCGCAGATGGAATAAGTGGCACGTTCGCTAAGTGGATGATGGCACAAAACATCACGGCACTACTTACACAGCAAACCGTTGTCATCCTCGCATCCTCGTCGTCGTTGTCGTTGTCGTTGTTGTCATTACGACGATACTTACATAGACGGGTGAATTAAAAAATTGATCAACCAGTGCATCGATATCTATGGACTGTGCTTTTGTTGTACATACTCCTACGTCCTAGAGAGTGCTTATTTGAATTTTTAAGTCTTATTCACGTCGAACGATAATTCAACACACGATTTTCAACTTCAGAGATTTTTAATTATTAAAATTACAACAGCACACGACATCTGCGATGAACAATTGAATTTGCAACACATTCTGCGCGAATTACTGTGCGATTTGTTGTGAAATACTAGGTATAGGTATGTCTTGCAGCATGAAGGAATGCTGTGTGACGTCATCTGAATGACAATGTAGAAACAAAATGCAAACTAGATTGCTGTTTACGCTAAAGTGTAGATCTATCTTACATGCAAGTCGTTCATGTATTCAGATGTCTCCAAATGCGTGGGTGACATGAACAGGCGTGTGGGAGGGACATGTGGCTAGATTACTTCATAGTACTGCACGAGATTCTTTTGGAGAAAAATCACGAAAGGAAACAAAAACCGTTGTGGCTTTTGTATTTCTGAAGATTATTTTGACAATCATGATAGAGTGGAATAGAAAGGAAAAACTCAAAGGCTACCGAAACTTAGTACAAAAAGAAATTGCTGTCAAAACTTGATGCGTATTAAAATATTTGGGACGACAGCTCATAGAGAACCAAGGCCTAGCCTTGTTTTATGTTGACTTGAGCCTATGTCAGCTCGCTTAGCAGTCAAACGCACTAAAAACTGATCCACGGCGACCTCAAGTTGAATTAATATACTTAAGATGTTGATAAGAATAAGAAAGGCAAAGGTTTAAAGCTCATCCGTTGCCTACCCGAAAATGTATGAATTTTGGAGCGGAGACACAACGACGACCTTTGCAATCAAGAAGAAGATCTAGAACAAGGAGTGGAATGGAGAGTTTGGTTTACCAGTTACTTAACGGACTCTCGACCCGTTGAGACACTGCAGCCTTCAATCTTCTCTGATCCCGGGCACGCGGTTGTTCTCAAGGCCAAGCGCTCTGGCTTTTGCAATCACTTAGTGCTTAAAAAGGGTCTTTGGTGTTTCTCGTCATCTCGAACCTAGGACCTGGAGTTTTCTTTTCAATTCCAAATATTGGACAAAGAATGGGGTAACTAACTGTAAACTAATTGGCAGTGGATTGCTACCATATTTCGAAACTCCGTAATGCAATGGATTTCGGAACTCAAGCAAATGGAAAGCGATTGTGTGCACATATCCAGGCGGCTACAACAAAGTGTCAATGATGTAGCAACGCAGATAGCCCAATTGATCAGTCACACCTTCGAAAAAGACCCTTAAATCCATTGGGAAACTTCTTAGATTGATGAGAAATAGCCATCACAGCACTATAAAGAACACACCATACACACACAGTCATCCCGAGTTCTCCTCCCAACTGTGAAATATGCTTTCTGATAGCTGAAATCCACAGTCACTAGTCGCACACAAAACCCATTCAACCATATACTTATGTTGAACACGTAACAAACAACAATCCAGGGCAAGGATTACACCAAAAAGGATACAATGCCATTCATTATGATTTAAGTTTCCACCACATCGACTGTCGTCATCTCCTAAACGACCACAAATTTGTGCAAAACACGAAATTCTCCAAAGAGTCCTGCCCATCAAACGGAAAACGTAAGCACTTTATCTTTCCACTTTGTAGCCATTATGAGACATTTCGCCCAGAATGTCCTTCGATTTGTTGTCGCACAGCCTTGCCCTTAGCGCTGTCTGCTGTGAGTCTTTTGCTACAGTGCGGCGGAAGGAAATTTATTATTGAACAACATTCTGTCTTTAATTGTGTGCGTGTGCGTGAGCGTGTGTGTGTGTAGTGTACGGTAAGGAGTGAGAAGGCTTTTTATCATAATGACTCCTGCTCGTTTCGCCATTAAATTAACCTCAACTACACAACACCAGCCAACTGTGCAAAGTGCACATAGCGTGTGCATCAGCAACATCGTAGCAATTTTCTCCCCCTTCCAACACACAACGAGCGACGACCCACAACACAACGAAGACTACCGAACCGACTACGGTTTATTGCTCCTATCCGGCCGTGAAGCATTGGCATAAACGCACAACTGAACCCCAAACCACCACCTCCACAAATTCCATAATATTGTATTAAATACATCGGTGGCACTCTAGAAAGAGCACTAAAGAGTTTGTACTATGGCTTGTCACAACATGTGTTCGGATACACCAACGCAACCGATGCCGCTCGCCAGCAGCAAACGTTTGGCGCAAAGGCCATTATAACGTCGCCATCGGCGCACCGGAAAGCAGCATCTAGAATCATCAACGAACAGTATCTAGCGACATCTAATGCTGCTTTTCTCTTCGGCAGCGCACATGGCAGCTTATAGATACAAAAGCAAATTTCCAAACAAAGTGCCAGTATCGTAGTCGTTGTCATTGTTTCACACAGGTAACCCCCCCTGTTTGGGCAAATGAGGTGTAAATTGCTGCGCGTCCCTACACACGTGTTTCAAGGATGCACCCATCATCTCTGTCGATTATTAGCTGCGGGCGAAGCTCTACCAAAGAGCCCGCAGCAACAGCAGCAGCAGCTGCTGCTTTGAGTGGATTCATTTGTATCTTTTAGTGTCATTTGGTTAATTGAAGTTTAATTAAATTGTCTTTTCACACTCACCGAGGTTATGGGGATTTATCTGCTGCAACACGGAGCACACAAACTAACTAGCACAGCGTAGTGACTCGCGAACTGACTAAACAAATAAAGCAGCTATAGGCAGAGACCGCACAAGAAACTGACTCATTGGGTCTTAGTAAGCCATTGCCCCGACTTGGCACGGTATGCTTTTGGAATACATTTTTAAAATGTATGTATCTGCTTGTGTTAAAAACAAAAGCTCCCTTTGTGTCGAAGCTTTTTATTGTACCATGACGCTATAGAGTGCGGCACAACTGGTTAGCGTGAGTAACGACGCCGATCGAGGCGATAGATAAACTGCAAGTTAATTAACTTAGTGACGTCGTCGTAGCTATTATGTTATGAGGGTTAGTTAAAAGACCACTAGGGGCAGTAGCAGCAACAAGAAAGCAACCTTTCTATGTAGTTTTCTCGTAATTGCGCCCAAGATTATTACCAAAGGCGACAATCCGGTTTAAATTGCAGACACATGCATATGTACGAGTATGTATGTATGGATTGGATGATTGCAGATACTTATGAATAAGCGTGCAGGTGCAGTTTTACTTTTACTATTTTGACCGGAATTCTTTATGAACGCGGATTTGCTTACGTATTTACAGTGCGACTGAAACTAAGTGTAAATTTGAAGTCTTTAAACATAAGCTGTCAAGTTTATTGCAATTAGATTAATTAGTATCCAGTCCCATGCGATAGAAAACAGCTTTTGTTTCGGAACTGGGGCTCACACAGAGATTCGGATTCGAGGATGATTTCATATTATTTGTTCGAATTAAGGTCAGCTGTGGTGGACTTAATGATTCAGTTTTATGTTTGCAATACGAAAGCAATATCGACAACAGGGTGGTAGTGAGTAGTTTAAATAATTGGAATCTTCTCAAGGGAGGGTATTCTTAGCTAACACACTCATTTAAGATGTTTATTTGAGTTACTTGTACCTACGGAGCAAGTTACGTACATAAACCTGGCATACACCCTATAGTAGCCTGACAGATTTTTACGGTACCGGTGAGCCAACGTTACACTAAACTCTTAACTTCATTTCACTGAGACACTTCTGGGCTTCTCGGAGGATCTAGGTATTTATTTAACCTTCTTTTCACTGCAGCGTTTCTTAGGCTGAAATTACAGGTGCAGGTACTAAAGTCTCACTTAAAACTCATTCATTTTAAACGGTTCAAGTAGTCTTGTTCTGCATGCTTAGGAAAAGCTAGAGATCTTGCCACATTGTTCGTTCAGCGTTTATGTGTTAGCATTAGAGGCTTCGAAAACATTAGAAATCTCTTTATGCACAACAAGTTTGGTGCTTATTTTGGAAACAACACCCCGAAGTGTATGAGCTATTTTCACACCACTAGGCTATAAAGGAAAGCGAGTTAGATACGAAAAGTCCAATGGTCTAGTATTTGTCGAGAAAAGTGCGACTGTATCCGATGGCCATGCTTCCTTTTTGGGCTTTCCAGAGGGATGGACGCAGAGAATAGATCTAAAAACCGCGACTTCTGCCACCAGTTTATGAGAAGAATTTACAAATCTATCCCAAAAGTCCAAATGTCATGTGCAACTGGAAGGAGTACAACCAACTTGACGTTGATAGATCCATTTTTTTAAGCAAGGTCCAAGCTTACTTCAGTACTACTTATAACTGAAAATTTGAAACCTAATTTTTAAGACAGATGTACTTTAGAACATCCAACAAGCTATCCTTAAGAGTCTTTCAGTTCAGTTCAGTTTGTTCTCTCAAAATTTGCACCAAATAGGTACTTACATACATATAATGTACATACTTCTTATTGTACTCTGCACGCAATAAGAACAAACCAACTTCTATACATATTTAAACGAAGAAGCTGAAACTGACTCCACTCCCTAAAATCCGCTGAAAAAAAAACCCACACATGTCCTCCAAAAGAATCGAGTTACTTCCTGCTAAGTACCACTTTAGCCTAAAGATCGATCCATTCATTCAACTTGACATAATCCAAATGATGTCAGAAAAAAAAAAGAAAATAACGAGCACAAAGGCCAGACAGACGAAAAAAAGAAAAAGAAAAACGTCAACTAAATGTAAACAAACAAGAAACGTCAAAACCTGAAAAAATGAAGGTTATTGTTTACCAACTCAAAGTTAGGTTCCACAAATACGCGGATCTATCTCTCCTCAACGTTACTCTTTAGATTCCACATTCAGCTGAACTTTGAGTTTGTTGCTTATTTTCTCACCTATCAAGTCTTTCGTTTTCGGTTTCTTGTGTTTCATCCGCTGCAGGTATCTACAGGTAGCTTCAGTTGTGAGATAGTCGAGCGGGAGTGTGGAACGGATCGATATATTTTTTTTCCCCTGTTTCACAAATTTCTTTACAAAGTCTCAAATTTGTCCGATCAATTTCGAGAAAATTTGGTAAAAAGTCACCATAACATCGTGTTAAGATACAAGTCAGTTGAATACCATAAGTAAAACAACTTACGGATGTGAAAAGCGCCCCCCTCCTCAATAATTCACATACTAACGTGAGACTCGCTATAAAAAAAAAAAAATCGCTTAGACTGGTTAGTGTGAGCCGTATACACATTCTTATCCAGCAAATAAGGTCTTTGTACAGTTTTATCATCATCATGGCGGAGAGTGATGATAAATTTACTTGATTTGAACTTTTTTTGTTTTTCATTTTACTTGTATCTACTCGTTTGTCAGTGTGTCTGTGTTAAGGTGAAAAAAAGAGAAATCGCTCCGTAAACTCACTCAGGTTGCCACTGTAGTTGTTGTTTGTAGCTTCTGCAATCGATGCAGATAGACCATAACGACATCTGGGCTTAAACGAAAGTAAACATATGAGTACGAGTATTGTTGCCTTCAGAAAGGTAAAGGGAAAATCTAACCACGATACCAGTGTGCAGTGAAACCATGTTTTTGTGAAATTTGAATAAAAATACAAAAAAGTATCTGAAAGTTATTTCTGAGTATCATGCAGATATTTTTGCCCATCAAGTGTCAATCTTCGTTAACAACATAGTTAAGTGAAACTATAAACGTTTCAGGAAACATGCAAATGAAGTATATAACCGATGTTTTTGGAGTATCTGTTGAATAATTTTGTCCATCTTAGGTCACGTTCTGTTAATCATTGTCTTTTGCGAGAGTTCCACCACAAAGAAAATACAAAAAGTGCGAAAAAAAAGTATCTCAAATATATTTCTGAGTATCTAGTGAATATTTCCACGCAGCAAATGCTAATTTAGTAAATTCCTATCTTCTGCGTGTGCGAAGCAACAAATTAAGTCCAAAAAAAGTTGCTAAATAGATAGAAAAAAGTATCTAACGAATATTAAAGAGTATCTTTCACTCTGTAAAGTGTTTGTTAGCTCATCTATATCAAAGCCCTTGGATCTGTCGAATGACAAACATAAAAAAGTATCTATGTACGTGATAAAATAACTATCCAGTGAGCCCCTTTTACCACAAAGCACAAGCCAAAGTTGCCATTACCTATACAAGCATAAATCAGTGAGTGTAAATTAAATTTTCAATGATCCAAATCAAAAGTGATAAAAGTCATTCAGTTACCGTTTTGGTGGTTTTCGACAGCTTGACCAAAAGTGTCAACACAATTTATTTCAATTTATTAGAACGCGCGCGCATTTGTTGACCTGTATTGTGCCTCCACATCTCGGTCAACAATTGAAAAGTGTAATTTAGAAAATTTATTTAACCGCACTCCGGATGTGTGTGTGTGCGAGCGTGAGTTAGAGTTGCAGCTGAATTCGGGGTTAGCCCTAACCAAAATTGCATGCTGAAATTTTCGAGTTTATGTACATTTTTTCCGGTTAAGTGAAAGTTTTTATTCATATTGAAGAGTTGGCTACAACCGGGCGTTGTATTTTCTTTTTTTGTTGTTGTTGTTGGGTGCACGCCACTCTGTTGCTCATGACATCTAATTAATTTAATTTTTCATTTTTTTTTTACTTTAAAAGCCCTCACACAACTTGATAGTGTATGTGCAAGTGAATGCCATTTATTACATGTGCCATGCAAAGAGAGGAGTTGGGTCTCCTCAATTAAATGTGATTATAACCACAAATGATATACAGATAGGATACCTATATTCTGCATTTTGTTAGTCGTAATTAATTAGTTTTGTGCACCCAGAATTACACAATTCAATTAAGTGCAGGATAAGCACTCTTCATAGCAGCAGCAGAGGATTCACGCTAGGACCATATGTGCGTCCGGTTATACCGCACCATCATAGCCAGAGGAGCGACAACCAAATCAAAAATATAAATTATCCCATATTTTTGCGCGCTTAATTTTAAAAATTCAATCTCATTATGATTACCGTGCATGGAACAGGCAGAGCGGAATGGAATTTATTCGCGATTACAATTGTGGCTGTGGTATTTGCAGCTGTGATCAAACCAGGTGAGTGTTACTCTGCTGTTATTCATAAAATCAATGCAAAAGGCAGTGGATGGCTTTCTCCGGACGTACACAGTAAAATATTGGATGGGGTCTATGGTCTATAATGTTGACCATGATGCGAAGTGTGGTATATATCGGTGGCGTAATGCATTTCTGCGTTTTAGAGGTTGGTTTTTCAGCATTTATTTGTTTTTCAATTAACTGATTTAGGAGCGGATTAGATAATTATCCCTTGTGGCCTTGTTCAAAGCTGGTTTCAATTACGTAAAATTGCCAAAAGGCGGGACACGGGTACCATTGATATGGGGACGGTATTTGGGTATTTTTGGTGAAATTTTTGGCGAAATTATGTAATGGTTATGTGGAGACACATAACTGAAATTTTAGCGGTAAAACTTTTAATACTGTGTTGGCTGTGAAATTGTGAAGTGCTAGCGGGAGGGAAAGCACAGTGATGCTTTAGATTGCATAATACCCAGGAGAGAGATAGGATAGAGGCACTAGTATCCGGACAGTGCTAGTATCCGGACACTTCGTCGTTTATTGTCAAAAAATAAGATAATTTTCCAATTTTAGTTCACAAACATAAAAAAACAAACCTCTATGTTTCTTTCATACACACACGTAGTTTCCAATAGATGCGATCACTGGTTTGCGAAATAAGCATCAGTTAGTACGTGGTAGTCGTGAAGTGTGCAGCTAAGTGCGTTTTTTCTCTAAAAAAAAAATAGTGGCGCTATTTTCAAAATGGAAGTATTTTAAACATTATTTATTGCATTTGCACATCAAATAAGGTTTAATTTTAATTAAATATAAATTTCTGTGTTTAATTAAAAAAAATGAAGAAATTGCTAAATTCTATGCAAATTATTTGGTGTCCGGATACAGGAGCCCAAATTTTATACTGATTTTAGTTTCCGGACAGTGTGTCCGGGTATTGAAACTTTAATGCAAATTTTAAATTCATGTTTTAATACTTTTAAACGATACCTATGTGTATTTTGCTTAATTTAAATAAAGAATATTGCATGTTTCTTTAATAATTTCAGTATGCGGACAGTGTTTTTTAACTTAGAAACCGGCTATCCGGGTACTGAAAAATTAGGTTTAGTATCCGGACCATTGTTTTTTTTACGCATTAAAATATGTAAAACGTTAAAAATCTCATATTTTTAGATTTAATTTCTTAAGAATGGAGGAAAGCAGTTTAACACGGGCTTTAGAAGATATTCGGACAAATAATTTGAGTTTAAAAAAAGTAGCTGCCAAATATGATGTGTGTCGATCAACTCTTCATGACCAACTAAAAGTTAAAAGGCGAATTGGTGAAAAGGCAACAAAATAGGAGCCAGATCCTTACTTAACACCTGTAGAAGAAAGTAAAATTGCTGAGTGGTGCACCAATATGTGCAAGTGTGGGTTTCCCTTAAAGACTGATGACCTCCTTAATATGGTGCAAAACATAATTAAGGACTCGAAAAGGGAAACACCTTTTAAAAAGATGATGAATAAATTTCATTTATATAAAATATTTCATTAATCAAAAAGAAAACGTTAAAAGTTGATATGAAATTTTGGTGTCCGGCTTCTGAAACTAAAACGTCCGGACACTAAATATTACTGTCCGGATACTAGCGCAAACTGAACTTTTTTTAAGAATTAATAAAACAATTATCCTCAATAATAAATATGTTTGAGGAATTTTACTATCTTTTTAAAAATTATCTACATTAGTTATATATCCAAACCTTTTCACTGAAGCTTTAATACTTAAAAAATAAGAAGAAGTCAAAGTTAAGATTTGTGTTAACTGTCCGGCTACTAGTGCCTTTACCCTATATAACATTTTCATTATTTTTAGGGAAATTGATACCAATTTGAGTTATTATTTCATTAGGAGCTATTCAGGCTATCTATAATCGCTCTTTGAAAATTGCCTATTTAAGTGGAAGTAGGCATGGCTTGGGCAGATATGGGAATAAAAAAGTGCCATTGGTGAATAAGAATTCCTGCACAAACCACCTTCTGCCACCGGAAATGAGTCCTCCGATGACCTTGTCAGACAAGGTTCAGAGAAGAACTTTTCTGGTCCTGAACCTACGTTAGGTTTCCCATATCAGGGCTTCTAGCAAACACAACTGTAGGTGGCATGACTCTCCAGGATGCAGGCAGACTAAGCAAATCCTTCCAGACGTTTGTAAGAAGTCAGCGGCATTCCAGCTGTCTCTGAGCAGAACAGACTGCAGACAACTTATTGGCGTTAAACTTCTCAACGTGTTAGATTTAAGCGGCAGTACTGTCTATGCCGCTTGTGGAGAGGGCAACGACACTATGGAACACTTCCTATGTAATTGTCCTGCCTTTCCTCGTATCAGGTGGCGGATGTTTGGGGCTGAGTGCTGGTAACCTAAGCTTCTTATCACTGAAGCTCTTACTCGACTTCCTTAAAAAGACGAAGAAAACACAATAAAAAGTGTTGCACCTGCTGGTAGAACAATGGACCTGTTTTTGTGTCTGAGTGTCCAGTGTGGTGTCCCAACACTCCGACAGAAAAGAAAACCTGCCACAGCTCAAAGATTGAAATTGAGAATGAGTCTCGCACTCATTTTCTTTGCAGATTTCCGCTCAGCTTACATGCACTAGGTAAACTTAAGGTCGACTAATTCAAAGGTATATGGAAGAAACAAACACACGACATGATCTAAATGCCCCAGGTCACTCAAACAGTTGTAAGTTTGGAGTGGTAGTTATTCTCGAAAGGAGAGGAGGAGATAGTGACTCCTAAATTTTTTTATCTAGGAACATGAGAGATCTAAAAAGTTCTCACAAACGATATTTTGAAAAGTAGGTACCTACATGGACATAAATGGAGGTTCTATATAAACACCTCGTCATACAAATCATGTGTGACGCCCTCCCTGTCTGTCTGATGTGGAAGAGAAGGTTTCGCAACCTGCAATTCTAAGCACTTATTCGGTCTAATAATAATTTGTTTGGGTATCAAAACCTTTCTTAAGGAAAAAGTGCACTTAGACTACATTTAACCACATACACATCTATTTTACCAGGTGTCAAGTGTTCAAACCAAAAGCAAACGTGTAACTTACATACATATGTTCCTCCCCTACAATCGGCGGTCAACAAGATGAGAGGCTGACTTCTTGCATACATATCTCGAATTCACCAATTGCGGCGAACTGCTATCCAAACTATTTGCTTAGGTGTAGGTATCCCAATTATTAAAACCCCCTTTCCATAAATTAAACTTTTGAAAAGGTTAACCCTTCCTTACATTTCACTAACCATTCTTAATATGTTAAGTACACTTTACAGGAATTACCTTTGCTAACCTCAACCTTTGGTTGAATTCACCTCAAACTGTGTTGCGTCCTTCGTTTTTTTTTTTTTTTTGTAAAAAGTCCTTACGACCCTAAAAAAAATAAATACACAACACACTTTATGGCTTTCATCTCAGCACCCCGCATGCAGACATAACATTTTTATTTAATTTCACCTCGCCCCGCACACACACACACAATCAAACACAATGCAAAAGCACGTATGAAAAACTTAAAAAGTCATAAAAATATCCAAAATGAAAGAAAAGACACTGGAAACCACTTGAATAACATTTTTATTTTTATAACCGTTGAGTTGTCCTTTTGCTCCGCTCCGACGACCGATGACGACAAAAACATGTATAGAGGATTATGTATGTGTGTTCATTTTTGGTGTAGTGTGCTTTCGAAAGAATTGCTCCCAAAGGGACACACAACAAACTGTGACACAAATATTACGAGAAGTCATCGAGGTATGAAGGCGGTAGGAAATGAAACATAGAAAAAAAAAAAAAAACTATAGAGAACACCTTAGCCATGAATAAAAGATGACAGATGAAAATGTGTACACATGAATGTGTGTTTGGATGCAAAATAGATACAAAGTGAGAGCCCTTTTATTACACCCTTGTCCATTTTTGTGGCATAAAGCGAAGAATCCCTGAATAAAAGGACGAAAAGAAGAAGCCCAATTGTCAACAGACAGTTGGGAAATCATTTAAAAACACCTAAAGGACTCGTTTGACGGTACTTTCGGCATGGTTATTGAAAAGGTCGATTCTCGTTAAAACAGCAGCGTATGTGCGCGTTCGATGACGATTTCATTGATGAGTATGTGTGCTTTGAGGATAATAAAGCGTAAATGGTATGAATAAAACATTTTCACACTAAAAAAAAGGAAACACGATGGTCCTAGAGTTGTGGGATTATGAAGATTGATTCGAATTTTTTGCAAGAAGCTATTTACCCACTCAGACACAGGTGACCTGGAAGAGTTACGTACGACCTATAAGTAGATCTATTCAGAAAAGTAGGCATTTATTAAATATTGTAAGAAGCTTCGAGGTTGTATAGGTAAAGTTGGTTTTAAGATAGCTGATAAATGTTTCTAAAAAGTTTCAATTCTATGTACAACAGGACTGCAGCCTTTCACCAATAAAGTTTGAATCCAAAGAATTCATCACTACTTTGAATTCTTACTCTTAGTTTCCAGACTACAGTGAAGAAGTCTGCTTACCCTACAAAAACCAAAGTTGTGAGCCTAGGATTTCAAAAGTGTAGAGTTTCCAATACCTAAAAAATGACTACTACTTTCTTGAAACATCTTTAAGGGCGTTCTGAATAGCTTGTAAGCATCAATCCAAATTCAGATACAGCAGTCTGGCCTATATGTACATTCCACTAAAGTTTTAAGCTTTACGGCTTTGTGGGCACGAAAATACCTTTAAGCTTTACCTTTTGGTCTGCTTCGATATAAATATTCAGCTCTGTTCGATCTTCGAAGTAGAGTTATAGTCTTGCATTTGGTGGGAACTACTGCTTCCATAACTGGTTCAATTTGATTGTTCATCACCACGTCTGATTTGGTCGCTGCTGGTGGTTGAGAATATATGGTTGAGATTAGAGTTCCTTAAAACCCCTTCCTATTGGAAAGCATCTGCTTCCTTAGCATCGAAGATGGTCTGTAAAATACTGAAGTTCAAGCCAGGATGTGTGTAGGAATAAGTCATTTTATAGAGGGTTTTTGTTAATCCTTCGAGAATCTGTTTAAGTAACTCTTTCAATCCTTAAGGTTTCGCCGAGTTTCCTGATTGTGATACAAAAATATTAATTTAGCTCTAAGTGTCTTGTAATGAAATGGTTAAGAGGTGAAACCTAGAGAATCTATTCGTAGTGCCAGGGGAACTTTAAATCTTTCTCTAGCTTTGGTCTTAGTATAATCCAATGTTTGTGCCACTTATAAGCCAAGACAATTAGAGGTGGGACTAATTCATGAAGTCGGTCAAACAATTTTTTGTAACGTTGTGTGATTGTTAACGTTCCAAAACTCATTGAATCCTTTAAAGGAGGGCAACAGATTAAAAATACTACTCATATCCTTTCCATTGGCAGACAGAAAAAGTTAAATACCACAAAAAATACCGCAAAATATGCCGAAAAAGGAATCAAGATTTGAACCAAACATAAATTGGTCACAAACCGCAAACAGCTTATTTCAGTTTGAGACTAATTTGGCGATCAAGAGACGATGATGACGGCATTCATCATCATTCGACACTGCAACAGAATTTCCCAGCATTCATTTTGAAAGGATTCAAACCGTATTCAGCCACAACTAAGATGATGACGGATGTGATTAAAGTGGGAATTGACGGAGATAGTGTGGTGGAATTATTCATCATCGTTGCTTCAGTGAATTTCAATTGAAATTTTTTGAATGAGCTTATGTATGGTATAGCGAGGGTACTCGTACCGAAGGGATAAGGGAATGTTTAACAAGTCTCCTTCCAAACAATTCTTTAAGTCTTTTCTTTATTCATAGTTTTCATAGCATAAAATGCACAGACACTGAGAACTTTCAATGGAGAACTTTAGAGCATTGTAAGGGCTTCTCAATTGTTTTGGCCCAGCACACAAGAGTTAGTAATACGAGCCGGGAAAGAACAATCAATTGTTGACAAGTATTGTTCTTAAGTTTGTTGGCAAATTGCTGATTGAGAAAGTTATACCCGAAGGTAAAAAGACATTAAGGAGTTGTGCAGTTATCTTGGACGAGTTAAAAGGCCGGACAGGGCATAATAATGAACTCTGAGTATCATTGAAGGATGTTGGAAGTCTTTTGTTAATAAAGTATAGAACAAAGCTGTTGAGTTTGGTGTGGTAAGGGTTACTACAAAAGTTGTGTTCTTTTTGAGAAAATGTGTGGTAATCAAATATCCTTTGATTAGATATTTAAAAAGCCGAAGGAAAAGGAGTAAATTGTTTTCAGAATTTACTTTTAACAACAAATGGGAGGAATATGAGGCCTGTTACCACTATAAAAACTGATCAAACTGAGTAAGGCCTGTGGAATGTGAAACGGTAGTGCGGATCGCAAAAGCGATTAGAGGAAAGGAAAATCCACAGTACATAGGGCTATACTGTGTGTCTAAAGCAATTCAACTTTGTGAATGTATATTTTGCCGAAGTAATAAAACACATTGCCTTTTTTTAAGTCAGGAAAACTTTATAAAAAAAACCCGACTGTCTTTATTCTCTAACTCTGACAAGTCTGTACACTTTGGGGTTGTTTTTTAACTAACAAAAGAATGCTGGCAGCGTATTAAGGGAGTGAGGCTCCCACATATACGCATTTAATTGAAATGATACGATACAGTAAAAAAATTTGCTTCAAAACTTTACCTTAGATTACATTTTTTTTTATAATTAGCGCGCTAAAGGGGTTATGATTACACTTAACCAAGAGCACGGGCATTAGGGAAAATTAGAGGAGAGACGAAGGAGGTACCGATGCACGTTGGCTTTAAATGCTTGAGGGTTATGGTGATGAGGAAACACAGAACTATGTAGATTATTCCACATTCGTGTGGTACGGCTAAACAAAGAATCTCTATATTTGACAGTACAAACGTCCGAAAGTAGGCTTAATGGTAAAGTGATGTGCATTCGAAGCATGACGAGTATTGCGGGTGAAATTTTGCAGGGGCGGAATGCAGCTGGCTATTTCGCTAGAGTACTTTTTGTAGAAGAATCGATGAAACAGTGAGAGACAATTCAACTCCGACAGATACTATTTAGAAATCAATAACATTACCCAGCACTAAACACCAAACTACGTGAAGCTGGAAGGCAGGAAGGAGATTATAAACTGGTTGAAGTTAACAGGCCGACAGGATGCAAGTTAGGATCATCTTCTTAGAACAGTGGTGCTCTTATTCACAAAAGGACTAGCATTTCCGTCCCAAGGCGCACTTTAGATTCTTAGGCTTCCAAAGAAGCCAGTGGAGATTTTTCAATCGAAAAATGTATCATGTTTGGGATGATAGCATCTTTCTGACTTTTTTTTTTGATAAATTCAATCCAACCTAGCTGCATATCGTAAAGATCCATTCCTATAATTTTGGCCACATAAACTGAGTAATCATTGTGTGGCAACATGTGCCATTCACATTTGGGGTATTTCAGAATTTATCGGAATTTTACAGTCAAGCCACCTTTCCCCAAAGCTGCAAAAATTCGTTCAACAGGAATAAATTGGTGTCATTCAAGTATTCCCTGTGCACCTTATCACTAAAAAGAAAGGTCTGTGGCATATTACTCTGCAATCCACTTGCAGAAAAATGGAAATAGTGAAAGACTTTTAACCTGAACGACTAGTCCTTAAACAAATTAATTACCTTAGTCATCATATGTGCCTGCACTCGTTATACAAAGATTGGAAAGAGTATTTTTTGTCGAACATGCAATGCACTAACATTGGGACCATCATGGACAGCCAAGATGTAATTAGGCCAATGAGAGCTAGGCTTCTATCTGCCAAACAAAAAAAATCGATTCTGCTAACTACGTCAACTTTTAAAAGGACCACTCCAACTCAATTTCATCAGTCCATTTACTAAATCGACGCCATCATTACTTTATTTTAAATCTCCCGATAACGAATACATACACACTCACACACACAGCCATACACAAACTTTGTGAAGACTTGAAACTTTTTTTTTTTCTTTTTCTAATTTGACGACGTAGTACTTTTGCAATTTCCCAATCGATATAAGAGTATATACGAATGTGTACAGTTAATCCACAAACATTTATCGTTCAATCGTTCTTTTTTCTTTTTTTTTGTGTGCAAACTATGGCCAAACTCCACTTGAAGTCATCCACTTTAAGAAAGATTAATTGCACCCCATCCATGTAATCGAGGAAAGATCTTATATTGTTAACAAAATGACCAATCAATGTCTGAGAACAAACCAACACCAGGCAACTCGGTCAGCCTTGCAGGCATAGCCAACGGACCGTTTCTCATCCTTATCCCAGACACCAAACAAGAGCGGGTGACCCCCACCTGACTTTCGCACAAAACCGAACCACTTTTCACTTTCGTTTCTTAAAATTCCAACAAGAGGAATTGGAAAAGTTTACACCCTATCCCCTCTCCATCCATTTGAACCACATTCCTTTTCAATTTTTTTTTTTCTTTTTGCTTTTGTTGAATTCCCATATACTTTCGCCTTTTCTTCGTTCGTCTTTTTCGATTTTTATTTCTTAATTTACTGGAATCTCCTACGTTAAAGTTAAACAGGGTCATTTTTCTCTTCCATCACCCGCGCACACACACACACACACAGACGAATTGTGGAAGGAAGTTTTTTTTTTCATTCTTTCACTTCTTTCAGACGTAAGAATGGAAAAAGAAGAATATCCAAAAGTCACTCAATTTAAAGGGCAATAAAGAATCTCGACACTAACTCTCAAAAAAAAAAAAAAAAACCGAAAGGAAACCTCACATGTACGGGTCTCGATGGCAGGGTAGACGAAGCTTTCCTGGTGACAAACCGGCGGCGACCGACGACGAAGGAAAAAAGAAAGTCCCGACAATAAAACCAGAAAGTGAGACACACAAACAGCGATTGGAAGTTGGGAAGGGCAATCAGAAAGGTAGATTGCCATATCTAATAAATTTACGATAATCTCTTTATGGACGAAAAATCTGTATTAAGTCTTCTTAAACACAAATCTGTAAGACCGGCCCTAGATTGTGTTTGGAGCACTCGTTGTGGTTCTGATGGTGGTGGTGATGGTGATGGTATATCCTTGAACAAGCGACGAGGTGACATTCGGAAACACTTGGAGATTTTCCATTTTCATCGTTTGACACGTCGGAAGAAAAGTTGAATAATCTGCAAGTCATGAGAGGGACAGGGAAGGTCGAAAGTTATTTTAAGGATTATCGTCGTTAGATGATCGAAGGTAGCTCCATTATAATGCATTGTGTCTGGGACGACGTAGACTTGTTTTTGGGATAGTTGAAGGATAATTCATCGAGATAGAGGATGCCATTTACATTTGTTGCCAAAAGAAGGGTAAGTAGGTGAGGCATGAATATAAAGATGCATTTGATATCTTTTGTTAGAAGCGGATGACATGAAGAGGATGTTATTCTTTGCTGGAGTTATTGGTGCGGTGCTTGACAGTTCTTTTGAAATTGACTCTAAAATTGTTTGATATTTCTTTTCCTGGAAATTACTCGTGTTTCATAGACTTAGATACAGACTCTGACCAGATTCAACATAAGTTATTATTATATTTATGAGGGGCGTTTGAGCTAGCGACAAGTATACTCGTAACCTTACCTTTCAGTCCGGAAATATGGCGATTTTTTACTTCAGAATCAGTGATCGTCTTTGCGAATAAGTATCACAGTAAAAGGGAAAATAAATTGAAAGAGACAGGGTCTGAAAAACACTTCCAAACAAAGACAAGCATATATGTATATATTCTGGAAACTTTGACCGGGAGAAGTAAAGTTAATGTTTAGAGGCGGTTATAGTAATTTGTTTTTTAAATACAGTCGCAGCATATAGTCTTTCGCGTTGGGCTCATTTTTATCTTTCTAGAGTTCCACGTTACAGTCCAAATAGTCAACGAATTTAGTTCAGAAGGACAAGGAAAGATTTCGCATAAGGTGGCACGCACAAGTAAAAGTGAACATCAACCACCTTTAAGTACACAACTAGACGCAGCCAATTAAGAACCGGGCTAAATAGGGAAGTTTGATGGTTAAGGCTAAGGTAAATAAGAATTGGACTGACTTTTTCAAGACGTCGCACGCCGAAACTGCCAATGTTATGTAACTTCCTGATACTCGTTCCAGATTTAGATAACATTTTTACATTTTAACTTAGGCCAAATAAGCTGTCACATAAGATAGTGATTACAGCCAAGTTAGGAGAATGGCGAAGGATGAAGGCCTGACAGTTCGCCAGTGCTGCCTATAGGAGATTTAATGACGTCTCGCCTGTTGATGAATGTTATAATATCCATTTGGTATACCAAAAGTATTATCGCTTGAAGAATACCACCAGTTTTTGTCTAGAAAATACTAGACTAGAGTGGCCAGATGGTGGATAGTACGTTGTTTCCATATTGCTCTGTATACTTTTAGAGTGATAACAATGCAACGTCAAGAACTTGGTGAATAGGTATGTTCGGGTAGTCCACAGACTTGAGAGCTCTAAAGAAGAACAACACCAAAGGTAGGTAGGTAGAAGTGGTTGAATCTGATGAAACCTGCCAGAGACACAAATAGCGCAGATGCGCCGTTTTGATACCACAACTCACGTGACCTGGATATTGATGGGCGTGACTACGAGTGTGTTTTTCAAATCCATCCTGTGGAGTTAGGAAAATTAATGATGTTACATAATTGTATGTTGGAGATCTCGGATAGTTCCTTGAAAAAAGGTTTTCCGAGTGTGCGCTGCCTAGCTCTGGCTAGTGCTGGGCAGTCACAGAGGAAGTGAAATATGGTTTCCATTTCGCGAGAATTGCCGCAACTTCGGCAGTGGGGGTTAGACGAGGTGCCTAACTTGGCAGCGTGAGGGCCGATTGGCCAATGACCCATGCTAATTGCTGTGATTCTTGCAGTCTCAATGCGGTTCCTATTAATGAGGTCATTCGTTCTGCTTTTATCATAGGTGGGCCATATCTGTCTCGATACGGTACAGGTTCGTAGACTTCTCCACCTAGAGTTGGCAATAGCGAGGAAGTGTTGGAAAATTTGGCCCTTGATGAGTCCCATGGGGGGGGGGCAAACTGACTCCGCAAGGGAGACATCCAGGGCAGAACCACATCTGACTAACGCGTCGGCTCTATCATTCCCCTCTATGTTTCCAGTTTCCTTACACTGCTCAACTAGTTTAGAGGACGAAGTAAGTGAGTGGAGCGCACCTCCGCCTGGAAGACACTAGAGGAGTCTGGGAGCCTGTACGATTTGGATATACACCAAAAGTCTTGAGAGAAATAATCGAAAATAAAAATAAAAATAATCATAAAACGCGCTCAACTTGCGCTAGCATTGGGGGTTGACACTTATTCCACATTATCTTATGTATCCAAGGTATATGTACTTTCAAAACTTACAACCAAAGCAAATTGGATAATACTTTTTACGCAACTCTGTTGAGACTTTGCACGTGGTTGTGGTATTAACTAATTTGAAAATATGACGGCTTCCAGCCACATCCACTCAAAAAAAAAAAAAATCTATTCACCTCTCTGCCATGTGATACATCTATCAGTTTTGTGCAACTCACAGATAAACATTCATGCCCCTTGTACGACACGGTGTCACGAACTTCACATTCCCCCTGGAAAACATGGCTACTTTTTGCTGCTACCACTTCATATAAGAACACGCCATCGTCCACCCCTCCCCCCACTTAAATATATTTCATTAGTTTCTTTCGCAAGTGTGGAACAGCGCACCCCAGAGAAGATTAGCTCATCCATAATTAAATAGCATACAGCACCGGCAATATGAGCAAAGCACCCTCAAACACCCTTCACTTCACACACACACACAGAGTAACACACATTTTCTTGATGTTTGTTTAGTTAACTCGAGGAATTTTCGTAATAATAATTTCATAAAGCACTTAATATGCAAATTATTTAAAATTTTCGAATATTTTGGGAACGCGCGAGTTACGGTAGCCACCGGTTCCCCCGTCGCTCCCACAACAGACGACACCCACAAGCCGCAACATCAGCAGAGACACATATTTCGCAAATCCGATCATCGTGGGACAACGACACCGGCAACACACGCCGGCTGCAATGAGCTTAATCAGCAGAAACACATATTGTAATGCACAGGTGATCGTATGAACTTGAGTCAGCGTCTGCTGGGCTTCCGGCCTCATTTCAAGTTCATAGAATCACCTTTGCAAACGAACCATCGTGTTAAGGTAGAGATAAAAATGTAATCACTCTAATTTCTGCAGTCAACCAATAAAGATCTTTTATAACGTGGTATAATTTTGGTTTTTTTTGAATAACATATTAACTCCTAACATAACTGGCGCAGTCGAGTAGTCCGGTGAACGGTTTTTCACATTACATAGTGAATTGTTGAATTGTATCCAATTGTTTAAATTAAAATAAAAGTATAAATGAAGTCCGTCGCGACCAAAAGAACAGTTGAATATTGTATCTAATTGACCAAATTAAAAACAGTTAAAAATAGGAAAATAAAAGTGCAATTAAAATTCGCCGCGATCAAAAATAGTTGAATATTGTGTTTAATTGTCAGAAAAAAAAAGAAGAACCAAAAACAAAGAAAGTGGAAAACTGTCGGGTTTCAACCTCTAATCACCGCTGGACCTACCTTCAATTCAACCTTTATCACCGCTGGACTCACCTTTAACTCAACCAAATATTACATCGCTGGACCAATAATGCTAATAACAATTACCATCCTTGGGTGCATGTAAGTCGTGTCTGTGTTGTGAAGATTAGAAAACCAAACTGCGATCCCTAACGCAGTAGTAATAAATAGTTATACATGAACAAAGAATATGTATACATACAAAATATATCACCTATATCCCACAATATTATTAAAACAATCATAATTTAAACTACACATATTACATTTATTGAAAAAAAATAAGAATAACTTAAAACTGTAGTACATACATACACCCAAACTAAAGCAGTCTTTGCCAAACAAATTTCACTCTATTTAAGATATTATTACATTAATGGCCTGCTAGGACACACATACACATACACATACATTAAATAAATTCACACATGCCTAAGCAACCTGGAAAGAAACAAAAAGCGTTCTTTCCATATAACCTAAGACGAATCTCTAAAAGCTTAAATTCCATTCCTGAAGATAGCAACTCTGATAGTTCTTCGTTAAGTTCTAGTTCCCTAAATATGTCTACCGAACAAGTCAACCTAAGTAATTCAAACCAAGGCCAAACGCCTAACCATAACGACATATTTAACTCTTTGAGGATCCCCGATGCCATCAAAGACCTTCCGAAATTTGACGGAAATCCGCGTCTTCTCTACGAGTTCCTAAACAATGTGGAGGAGATACTCCTCTACATAAGAGGCACCGACAATACGCCGTATGGCCAAATCCTCCTAAGGGCCATACGCAATAAAGTAGAAGGACAAGCGAATGAAGTCCTTAACATGTATGGGACTCCACTGGTGTGGGATGAAATTAAGAAAAATCTCATCCTACACTACTCCGATAAGCGCACGGAAACGTCGCTTATCAGGGACCTCCACAACATGAAACAGATCAATAAAACGGTAGAATCACTCTATGGCGAGATTATCGAGATCCAATCCGCCCTTTGCAACAACATCTTGATCCATGAACGCGATCAAAATGTTATCAAAGCGAAAAAGGATCTGTACGCCGAAATGTGCCTTAACTCGTTTTTAAGTGGCCTAAACGAACCCCTTGGTTCCAGAGTAAGGACGATGCAACCGCACTCGTTAGCCACTGCCCTAACTTGTTGCATTAAAGAACAGAATATTTCATACCAAAAAATGACCCAGTTCCCCAGGTTCCAACCTTATAACCCCACTATCAATCGTCAATATCAACCCAGGCCAAATTACTCATCCCATCAAAATAACTGGCAACCAAATAATACGAACCCTAGACCATTACCCAATAGGGAGAGTCACCCAAGATCCCGAGAACATACACCCCCAAGACCCTTCAATAGAAACAGTAATAGTACCCAGTACAGCAAATTTAAAAAACCTGAATCCACGTATGTACCCCGCACCCAACTAAATCCAAACACAAACACTTACCCTAGATTTAAAACTAACCAAAATCAACAAACGCGTAACTCAAACTTCAACTTGCAAGAAGCAAGCAACCTAAACACGAATTCTTTTCAACAACTAGATCGTTATTTCAATAGCGACTTAACCAACGTTGCAGAGACCCAGAATTTTTCCAATGTAGCCTCGAGGAACCCACAGGATACCTAGATCCTAAAATACACCCAACAACACTACCATACATCAACATCTCCTCGCCGTTTGGTAGACCCCTTAGATTTCTCATTGATACTGGTGCATCGACATCGTTCATCAACCCCGAATACATTCCCCATGAGAAACAGATCAGTTGCGAACCTGTAAACATCACTACAGTCTTTAAGAGGTACCAATTAGAAAAGCAAGTCAACCTTCCGATTTTCGAGGAATTCAACCAAACAGGATCCTTAAGATTCCTAATTTTTAAGTTCCATAACTTTTTCGATGGCCTCCTAGGCCTAGATGCCCTTTTAACGCTTAACGCTAAAATCGACCTTGGAAACCAAATCCTAATCACAAAAAACTCCACTACTAACATTGAGCTCAAACCCAATTATTCTTCTGGCAAAATAACTATCCCCGGTAATAGCAAAATTCTCGCGAAACTCCCCATCAAACAAAATAACGGTAGTGTATATGTTGCCTCAGTCGAACTAAAACCAGACCTGCACGTTACGGAAGGACTATACAACGCCGAAAACGGCTTTAGTACCGTAGAACTCGTAAATTACTCCAAGGACGCCCAAAATATAATATTGGAAGAACCCCTTAACGCGGAGCAATACGAATCTACAGATTTTATTGAAATACACAATTTCAATGAAGAGACACAGGAACAAATGCCCCCAAAAAATATTTCTAACCTTATTCGAACCGACCATTTAAACCCTGAGGAGCGAAAAGAAATTCTTAAGATTTGCACAGAATACAGTGATATTATATATATAGAAGGAGAACCGTTAACATTTACGAACCAAGTAAAGCATCGCATCAACACAACCGATGATGCCCCACTTTACACAAAGTCCTATAGGTACCCATACGTACATAAAAAAGAGGTGCAAGAGCAAATTTCCAAAATGTTGAACCAAGGTATAATACGTCATAGCTACTCTCCATGGAGCTCTCCTGTCTGGATCGTTCCAAAAAAACAGGACGCCAGCGGAAAGCAAAAGTGGAGACTGGTCATTGACTATAGAAAGGTCAACGAAAAAACGATATCTGACCGTTATCCATTACCCAACATTAGTGAAATTCTAGATAAATTAGGGAAGTGTCTATACTTCACCACCCTCGATCTGGCGAGTGGGTTCCACCAGATCGAGATGGACCGTCAACATGTTCCAAAAACAGCATTTACCATCGAAGGAGGGCATTATGAGTACCTCAGAATGCCCTTCGGTTTAAAAAACGCTCCATCAACCTTCCAACGCGTAATGGACAATGTACTCAAAGACTTGACGGGAAAAATTTGCCTCGTCTATCTAGATGATATAATCATCTACTCCACCTCACTCCAAGAACATCTTAAAAGCATAAGACTGGTCTTCGACAAATTACGAGAGTCCAACTTCAAAATCCAAATGGACAAATGTGAATTTCTACAAAAAGAAATTGCTTTCTTGGGACATATTATAACTCCCGAGGGGATTAAACCCAACCCCGCGAAAATTCACGCCATCAAAAACTTTCCTATCCCAAAAACCCGCACGGAAATCAAAGGATTTTTAGGGTTGATCGGATACTACAGGAAGTTCATAAAAGATTTGGCCAAACTTACAAAACCATTAACAAACTGCCTGAAAAAGGGAGCAGGAATTAAAATAGATCAAAGTTATATAGACGCCTTCGAGACCTGCAAAAACTTATTGATTAACGACCCGATCCTACAATACCCAGATTTCACTAAACCATTTGTTCTTACAACAGATGCCAGCAATTGTGCATTAGGAGCCGTCCTATCGCAGGGTAATATAGGAAATGACAAACCAATTTGCTTCGCTAGCCGAACCCTTTCCACTAGCGAATGCAATTATTCCACAATAGAAAAAGAACTCTTGGCCATTGTCTGGGCCACACGATACTTTCGGCCGTATCTATTCGGAAGGAAATTTCGAATAGTGACAGACCACGAAGAAATCCTATCCGAATCTTTCATCACATACAATAATGCTATCCACTCTGCCACAAAGCACACTCCCTACGAACTCTTCTTTGGCAGGCCATACAAATTTAGCAAAACCTTGAATTTCTCCAATGAACATGAGTACCTCTCAAAGTTAAACGAGTTTCTTAATGAAATATACCCTAAAATTCAAGAAAAAGTCGAAAATATAACTACTGGAAGAATTCAGAACCTAAGCATATCTAGAGAAGAACCAGAAGAGATCAAGGAGAACGAAGTCGTCTTCAGGAAGGAGGCTAGGCGAAACAAACTTACACCCAGATTTTCAAAACACTTAGTGAACAAAAATAGTAAATTTACAATTTTAACAAAGGAAAACAGAAAAATTCATAAGAGCAAATTAAGAAGAACTGCGAAAAGAAAGAAAATCGTAACACAATGAGTATGTGTATGTAACTATAAGATTAATATAATTATAATACATTCACGGCATATGAATGTAACAAGGTAGTATAATCACGGCACATGATTATGAGGCTACCCACATTTACAAAAAAAAAAAAATATATATATATATATATTTATATAAGATTAATATAATTATAATACATTCACGGCATATGAATGTAACAAGGTAGTATAATCACGGCACATGATTATGAGGCTACCCACATTTACAAAAAAAAAAAAAATATATATTTATATAAGATTAATATAATTATAATACATTCACGGCATATGAATGTAACAAGGTAGTATAATCACGGAATATGATTATGAGACTATCCACTTTTACTTAGTATTAAATCGTTCTAATAAAACAGAACACTGCACCCAACCCCATTGTAACTCCAACTCCCTCTTTCCAGTTTCCCACTCATATCCACTCAACTAATGGAAGTATTCAACCTTCCAAAAAACCGCGGAATACTTTCCCTTCGACTAGGACCCTCTAGAACTATCAATAGCCACGATAACTTGATCCATATCGTCAACCTCGAAGACTATAAGACTAACATCCAAGAAATCGGCAGTACACTTGATCTTTTCGAAAAACGGGCAACACTTACTAACTCTGTCTACGTAACAAGACTCAAATTGAAAGAACTCGAAAAGAAATTACTAACAGTTTACCCTATTAAAAGAAATAAACGAGGTCTAATTAACGGACTTGGATCAGTTATCAAAGTAATCACAGGGAATATGGACGCTCAAGACGCACAAAATATTAACGATGAAATAGAACGCTTAAACTCTAACCTAAACAACTTTACTAACAATGCACTAACTCAGCATAAAATAAACTTTCAAACAATAGAGAGATTCAAAAATATTACATCCCATATTAATAAAGAACAGAGTAAAATAGAAGCATTTTTAGAAAAAACACATAACATTGTCAAAAGAGAACACCACATACTAATTGAAACGCAGTACCTTAACCAAATAAATTTTAATATTGACTTACTAACCAACCACATATCGGACATTGCAGAGGCAGTGATCCTAAGTAAACTAAATATAATACCTAAATTCTTGCTAAACACAAACGAGTTACAAAACATAGAAAACAGATTAAATAAACAAAATATTAAAATCGAAGCAACAGAACAAATCTATGAATTTTTAGGGTTACAAGCATATTACAATAACACAAACATTATATTCAATGTACGCATACCCAACATTTCACCCCAAAAATATTCCTTCTACCATATTATTCCCCTCCCAATAAATGACACAAAACTGATTGTAACAAAACCATATATAAGCATTAATGAAAATAGCATACAACACTTTGACACGCGTTGCCCCAAGGTAGAGGGAACATATTATTGCACACAACCAAATCACCAAGAAGACATCAAGAACTCTCAATGCATAGGAAAGCTGATGAATAATGAAGCAGCCAATTGTCCATTCAGTGACGCTGGGAAAATAGAAGAGATCACACAACCAGAGCCTAATTTCATCTTATTTATAAATGTACCAAAAATATTAATAAATTCTACTTGCAGTACCAAAGTCTCGACAATCGAGGGAACAGCGCTCCTCCGCTTCAAAAGTTGCAACATTGAGGTCAACGGCGTGGCCTATCAAAACAGCCCCGACATCTTCTGGGACAACATACATATTCCACCACCACCAAGTAGCACCATTGAAGCCAACTCCACAACAGAAGTCCTAAGCCTACAAAAACTTAAAGAATACAACTTCCGGACAGAGTCAAAACTATCCAACTTATACGTCAAAACTGAAGTCCTTCACCACATAACGACATCATCATCAGTCGCAATCGCTATCATCCTCATCATCATCATCATAACCACCATCATCACCATCAGAAAGAACAAGGCTCAAGTTGAACAACATCCGACTCTTCAGTCTTTCGCTCCAGCCCCACTGACGTCACTGTGGCCGTCGCTCTACCTAAGGGGGGAGGAGTTACGGTAGCCACCGGTTCCCCCGTCGCTCCCACAACAGACGACACCCACAAGCCGCAACATCAGCAGAGACACATATTTCGCAAATCCGATCATCGTGGGACAACGACACCGGCAACACACGCCGGCTGCAATGAGCTTAATCAGCAGAAACACATATTGTAATGCACAGGTGATCGTATGAACTTGAGTCAGCGTCTGCTGGGCTTCCGGCCTCATTTCAAGTTCATAGAATCACCTTTGCAAACGAACCATCGTGTTAAGGTAGAGATAAAAATGTAATCACTCTAATTTCTGCAGTCAACCAATAAAGATCTTTTATAACGTGGTATAATTTTGGTTTTTTTTGAATAACATATTAACTCCTAACATAACTCGCGCGGAGCGGTATTCGGTTGCAACTACTTACTTCATAAAATCACTTGGTGTTGCTCGTCAGGATGATGGGGATGCCGACGTCGACGGCGATGGCGGCGGCGGTAGCAATGAACAGCAAGGACGACAGAAATGTAGCAAAAAGCAACATTTATATTTTTGGGGCAGGGGGAAACAGGGAAAACTTCGTCAAATGAAAGTTTTATGATAACGTCAGTTGTACTATATGTTAGGCCGTGTATGAAGAAACCAAGCCAACACTACTGCTGCGTTCCACACGGAAGCGTTTTTGGGCAAAGTGACTCCTCAAGAGCATCCTGTCGCGCGTAATATATAATTACGAAAGTTTATCCTAACAACATCGTTAGTGCTGGAACGGCTGTTTTTGGCGTTGAGACTTTAATGTGAAGGCTTCCAACTGTTTTCGTACATCACGCACGAACGTGACATTTCGTGTCAAAAGTTCAAAAAGTCATCTCCGTAAGGTATCCATCCACATACCGACTATAGTTGGAACACTTTCAATAGATAAGAGATGTCTGATGTCTTATGCCTGATGTCTGGAATGGGCGTGTAAAAACTTTTCGGGTTTATGTAACTTTTTTAGTTGCTCAACATGTCGCACAACCCTAATGAATCCGTCAGTTTGCGGATACGCACGTATATAATATCGTGAGGGAGGATAATGCAACTAGTTGGGAATTTCACAAATTTTAATGAATTGGAACTTTTGAACTACAATTTGTGTATCGGATGGATGTGACTTTGTTCACAGAAAAAGTGTGGACCCATATGCATGCCTGGTTTTGTGGCTAACGGCAACGAAAACCCTGAGATCTATCTCAAAACTGCAAGTAAGACAGGACAGTTTCAGTTTATAAAGAAGTTTCTTTTGATGACTTTGCGCGATATGTATCCTTTGGCTTCTTACTTATGGACATGCCGTCTGTTGCGTTAGGTCTGCTTGTATGCTTGATTGGGGCTTCTATTGACAGCTGAATCATTCTTGAAGACGATCACAGATGGAATGACTCTCTAAGGTACAAACAAGCGAAACGAACATCCTTAAGAAGTCTTCGGAATATATTTTTACTGAATTTCAGCAGGTAGGGCTCCGGTTCACTGCGCTTGTGCAAAGCATGCCTTTGTGCTAGGCATAAGTGACATCACCATCTGCGATCATTGCTGTGAAGGTTACGGAAAGACTGTGGAGTACATTTGTTTACGCCAGCCTTTAATTTGTAACCCTTATATAGTGAGTTCTGAAAACATAAGCGAAGGCTTAAAGGAAAACTAAAGCAAAGACAGGGTTTTCTACGCAGAATGTGGGTATGAGAGACTGAACTTCTGAGATTTATTCAAATCTAATTCCAGAATGACTGAGAGAGATTCAAGATCTCAAGAATGTACAAATCGACTTTGAAAGGTAGCACCAACTCTGGAGAATTTCGGAAAAATAAGCCGAACAATCTCTTCAATCTTAAATGATGCGATCCCTGCGTACGCAAAAACGGGAGCTCTACAGATTTCCTTAAAGAAAAATATATCTGCCGCTCAAAGAATAAGTTAAGTTAGCCAAAGTAATCAGCAAGAAGAAACTCTGTAAAGAGGCGCAAAAGCCCTTTCCACTACCCCCGATATTCATGTCCTATTGCTTAGAATTCCATAATCAGAATTGATTGGTTTTCAATCCATTTCATTATGATTTCTAACTGCAGGCTACCAAAAATATAAGAAAAAATCTAAGATAATTAAGAAACGGTTTGGAACCATCCAATCAGCGAAAAAAAAAAACGAAAATTAATTTATTTTTAAGAAAATCAAATTAAACTTGCAAAGTGCATAGCTCAAGGAATTAACCCAATCACATCAGTGCCAGGCTATCAATATAACTTCATGGATTAAAGTTCTTTCCCTCCATCGATTCTTTCTCCCTTAATAAATATTAATCCGCTTTCATATTGAACGACTCACTAAGCTAACTACTCATCTCTCGATGTCAATCTTCAAGCCAAGTGTCATCGGCGCCAGAATGAAACCTCATTCCCCCAAAGGGCTACCCTTCAGAAAATGTTATTTGCAAACCTCCTCCTCCTTCTGGGGAATAAATTCATATTTTCCGCTCCATATACATATATAATACGTGTAGGGGTCCCCTTATACAAGGATTTTCACCAGAGCCCCACAATGCCAACGTCATTCATAATGCACTTGGCTCCCTTGCTCGATATTCTTCGCCGGCGTCCTGTCCCGAGCATTAATTTTTTTTTATACATATTTGTAATAGTAGTAGTAGTTGCAGTCGTAGTATTCGTGGCGCTGTAATAGCGATAGACTAGCACGAACAGTGTAAAACAGCAATGCTAACGAAGTTTCAAGATGAAAAACTTTAAATTTTTTTTTGTTCGTCCTCCATTCTACTGCGTTAAAGTTCAGATCGTTTTCATGCATGAGTGGAAATTTTCATTTAGCACACCAAACGGCGGACATCATCACAATGCTCGTATGGAAATTGCAGTCAGGAATATTCCTTCCACTCCCGCGATAAGGATAAAAAAAAAAGAAACGAGAAAGACTTATTATGAAGCAGAGTGTGGGCAGAAGGATAATCTCTCACCATGCAGTAACGATTCAACAGAGGGACGTTTTGGCCTTCATTAAAATGCATTCGTCCCTAGGGAGAAAAGGAAGAAATGAAAACTTATTTTTTCATAAAATGACAGCAGCAATACCACACTGAAGAGCACTA
The DNA here is from genome assembly GCA_951813785.1 of Criorhina ranunculi. NCBI lineage: Eukaryota > Metazoa > Arthropoda > Insecta > Diptera > Syrphidae > Criorhina > Criorhina ranunculi. Next base: position 23,822,004 of record OX638381.1, read on the forward strand.
ATGCTCTAGTGTCCTTTGTGTAGAGATGATGAGCAAGGAAAAAAAAATATATAAAAATTCCTTAAACACACAAAGACTCAGTTGTCTTATTTGAAACTGAACCTGAAACCCATAGCAACGTTGTTAACGGCTTTTTGCTTGCATTTAGTACCCGGACAGCCTGCATTCAATTGACGTATCAAGAAGATAGTAAACCAAAACCATATTGTTGACTGTAGATCCTGCCAGATCTAGTTTTAGTCAGGAACACTGACACGATAAACGAAATGAAATTAACAGAAAAGCAATTTCAGTTGGTCTCCATATGGACTAACTGAAGGGATTTAGCAGAAAACAAAACGAAGGACGAAGAATAATATCATAAAAACTAAAAGGGATATAAAACGAAACCGAGTGAATCTTTATAGTTCCTTCGAACGAAATCATTTATGGTTCTCCATATCTCCAGCTAAGAATCTTTCTCTGTTTGCTCATAAAAGAGTTCAGTTGGATACCCCCCTGCCCACCTCCGACATATGGAATGAAGGGAGACAGAAAAAGAAGAAAGTTGGCGTTGCGCCGAACCGATAAAGGACGAAGAACTTTTACTGATTTGCTGCCAAAAACTAGAAATTATCAGCTGTGTGCCTCCACACCAGAGGCTCCACTTTGACTCGAGTTCGGAGAACTGTCTCTGCCAGAAATTAACAATAAGACGGAAAAGGCACAAAGCCATTGTCTTTATATCCTGTTTTTTTGGCATTACCACCAAATTCAGGAGGAAAGTAGTAAAGAGGCAAAGTTTCGCCCTTTTTTCGATTTTCTTTCAAAAATATGAAAATGTCTGCGCTCTGTTAAGGGAGCAAAGTTTCCCAACACCCGAAAGGATAATAATTTGCACCCACCATCGCCCCTATTCTTCTCTTTTGTCTCGTTAGTGGTTCGGTTCACCATAATGGAGTGTGAGTTGAATGCGCTCTGTATTTTGCATCCTCAGTGCAAATCATACGCGAGTGTTCTTTGGAAAAACAACAAATGCTGCAAAACATAACGGCATAATTATTATGTGGTAACACTGCACTTGGAATTTTTCTTCAATTAATTCCCTAGAACATATTCACAGCCCTCGAGTGATTTCGATAGCATCACCATCAACCGCATACACTGAATCCTTGTTCCATTCATTTTACTATAGTTCACTCCGCATACATATGATTCCCCCATTGGGTCCGTTCTGCTATTGCTCCCAAGGGAACAGAAAGGCTTTCTTTCATTGTACTCGTGTTGTTTTGTTTTCTTCCCTTTTTTTTTATCAAGGATGGCTAAGGGATGGTGTGTGATGGTGTTCCATTGTTTGGTTTTCGTATTGTGCCAATTTTATGGATATTAATTTGTTGTTTGCATTCGCTCATTGTATCTGAATGGACTCCAGGGTCCAAGTGGGGAGAAAGGATGCGGTGGAACGCAACGGGTCGATCCCAGTGGAAATGTACATACGATAGGGAGACATATCCGAGCAGATGGAAGGAAAATAGAAACAAAAAACTTGTTGGCCATGCTAATGGAATCTTTGTTTGTTCTTCAACTCGATTAAAAAAGAACAAAAATTCGGATCTGATTCGAGGGGGAATATGTGTAGTTGTGTATGAGTGTGTGTGTATCTAGAGGATGTTTTTCTCGGTGGGGCATTATAATTAAAAATAAGTCTTCATCAGCATTGGGTTGGCATAATAAGAGGTGGCCCGTGGCATGTCTATTGTGACTACGTTATCGAAGCAAAACAGTACATACCTAATCTCCATAACAAAAAAAAAAAAAAAAAAAAGAAGTGGCATCGATTAAGTGAAGCTATTAAAATCCAACGCCACAAGATTTTTTGTTTGTAAAGTAGCACATATAATTGGAATGATGTGATAATCTCGTGGTGAATTGGTATATACTGCCATCTAAATTGGCCTATTCGGTTTCCAAACAAAACAAAACGACAAACAGAAATTTTTAGGTAACACTTCGTTCTTTTCTTGAAGAAAGGCTTTATGCAAATTGCCAACAGCATACTAGACTGTTTTTTTTTTAAATCAAGGTTAGGGTGGGAGACTTACTGATCAAACTATACGAAATGAGTAACAGAAGCAGAAAGTGGGCTGTAGCAGCAACTACGAGGAGTCTACTCGATGATACCCTGATGACGGGTGCAGAAGTCGTAGGTCAATTGGTGAATATGTTGAAATGTCGATCATGCTGACCTTCAGTTGCTAATCTCAATTTAACAAAAAGTTGCTTCACACAATGGCAAGACTTTCTAAAAAACGAATAAAAGATCTTCTTAATCCAATCTAGCGATGAAGCTTTTAAATTATTGGTGGTACTTAATTACTTATCGTACCATATCGAGACAGATATGGCCCACCTATGATAAAAGCAGAACGAATGACCTCATTAATAGGAACCGCATTGAGACTGCAAGAATCACAGCAATTAGCACGGGTCACTGGCCAATCGGCCCTCACGCTGCCAAGTTAGGCTTCCCGTCCAACCCCCACTGCCGAAGTTGCGGCAATTCTCGCGAAATGGATACCATATTTCACTTCCTCTGTGACTGCCCAGCACTAGCCAGAGCTAGGCAGCGCACACTCGGACAACCTTTTTTCAAGGAACTATCCGAGATCTCCAACATCAAATTATGTAACATCATTAATTTTCTTAACTCCACAGGTTGGATTTGAAAAACACACTCGTAGTCACGCCCATCAACATCCAGGTCACGTGAGTAGTGGTATCAGAACGGCGCATCTGCGCTACTTGTGTCTCTGGCAGGTTTCACCAAATTCAACCACTTCTACCTAATTGCTTATCTGATAGGACAAGACATTTTAGATTAACCCAGATAGGGTGGAACGTCGAACGTATCTGGTGGGTTTTAGAAAATTGAAAGCATTTAAGGTAACGAAATTGTTGACCTTTTTTTCCTTGTCCTTGTATCAAAATTTGAAAATAAAACTTAGTCCGCTCCGAGTTTTTCATCAATCTTGCCTAGAACTAAAATTGGCTTTTGGCATCGACCGTCATAAGATCAAGTGTTAAAGCCCAACTTATTGTGGCAGGTGGACAAACTACAGAAGGGAAATGTGCCTATAAAAGTAGACCTAGCTTGTTGTCCGGCGAACTCATCTTCAAAATTTAAGATACTGAATGCTACAAACTTAAAATATGCTATCATAGGAGATATACTCGCCTTTATCAGGAAGGACGAACGCCCCCTCATTTAAAACTGAGTTATGGAGCACAAAAGATACATATTTTATGTCGAAGTGGCTTCGTCAATGGTGAAGCCAACATTTTTTAACAAGGGCTACTGCAGCTGTTAGCTGTTGCCAACACACTTAGACCAGTGATACCATATGGATCTGAAGAGATCTAATTACCTACTCGTTCAACCAATTGGAGCTTCAGATGAAGCGAAGGAGGTTTCTGGCATCTAGGTTTATCAAATCGCCTCATTCGTTAAAGTAGAATTCTCCTAAATTAAGTCTTCTTTTGCGAGAATTTTTTTTTTTTTAAGGAAATTTCCAAATCCCAGGAGCAGTCAAACTCGTTCCGATCCATTGTACTCCTAGGCAGAAACCCCTTTTTGGTGCAGTGGTTTGAGAAACTCAGATTTTGTTCAATTCTCTTTTTATTTTCGGTGGCTGTTGCTCCTCCCGACCGGGCTCAAACCTGCACAGATCGGGTCACGACCGAACACACTATCCACTGCACTATCGCCACCCTTCTTGGTGAGGAATAGTTTCCTCCTCCTCTTCGTCCATGCAGTTTCTACAAAAATCGTTTGAATGTTCGCCAAATCTTGTTGCATGTTTACCTGTTAGACAGTGACATCGCCTACGATTCTGATATGCGATCTGTTGAGAAAAATAAATTTTTTAGAGCGTTTCAAAACCAGCCGTGGCCAAATCTGCTTTGTCGCTATACCACTCATCACCCTTGAATTTGTTCTCTCGTTAGCAACCAGCTTGAATTTGAGTTTATATGTAGCAATCGGTGTACCCAAGGTGGGTATTGTTATTTCATATCTGGCCAGTTCGTCTGCCTTACAGTTTCTTGGAACATCTCTATACCACGGCACCCAACAAAGGTGAATATTGAACTGCTCCGCCATCTCTATAACAGATGATCGACAATCTAGAGCTACAAACATATTTAAGGAGAATAATTCTAAGGATAGAGTAAAGTATGGCAATATTAGATTTTTTACCCAATAACTAAATGCTCATGTCCTATTTATCGGCAGGAACAAACGCATTGTACAGTTAAGTACACATAATAACAATTCCATTGTCCTCGGACCCGTCAATTTCATCCACCCACCCACTATAAACAATAAATTCAAATGAGTTTTATGCAATGAATAGGAGAAATAACTACTATCACAACTAGAAATAATAATTTGAATAAAAGTCCTAAAAAACTATGTTTAATTAATTTACAAGCATTTTACACTTAATCGAGGATTTGTGCAAATTTTAGTAATTTTATGGTTCAATAAATTTCAACTGCAATCTATGACCACCTTGCTCTCCTTCCGCTCAACGCAAAGCGCATTAAAGTATAAAACACGTTATTGGTAATTTTCAAATAAAATAAAAAAAAATACATGTTCATAACATACTCGTATCTCATTAGTCATTACTGATTCATCATATCCCGTGCAAGCCTTCAAAACTACATCATGGTTGATTTTTCGCACATCAAGGATATCAGGGCAATTCAATTCGGACAGTTTTGTGTTTTGAGTATCTCATCGTTTTGTTTCATTAACCAGTTTTACATGAGCCGAATGAAAAAGTTTAATCAGCAAAAAAACAAAATTGTATTGTTAAAAAACAAAAACACTTTTAGAGTGGATAATAATAATTGAATACAAAAGAATTCAATCGAATTTGCATAAATAATCGAGCAGACTACATGGAGTATAATGATTCAGTTAAATGCCTGAGTATTGATTGTTAATAGACAGTTATAGTCGAAGCAGCCATCACTTTTAAAAGGACTCTTCTCAATCCAATCATGGTTGATGTAGCTTTTCCAATACCTTGTTGATTTGCTTTGTTCAATCAGACTGGGTGTTCAAATTGGATTTTCAATTAGAAAAATTGGGATACGAATACATATCTACGTACATGAAAAAAGCAAATGAGAATCAAAGAGAGTGCAAATCTGTACATTGAAAGTTTGATTAGGAATCCTTGTTTTACAGGAAGGAATACGTTACCTGTGTGCATTCCTGGCGAGAAATTGAATGAGAAAACCGGAATTGAGGAAGCCAAGTGGCAACATTTTCTTTTTTTTACAGAAAAGTTTTTTTTTTTCTTTTTTTATTGCGTCCATTTACCTACGCTTTTCAATTTCTATTTCCATTTACAATACTTTGTTTCCCTTCGTTTATCAAGCGAACGCACGAAGGATCACATTTCTACAGACTGAACCTTTCGTCGGTATACGAGTATGTATTTGTGTCTGAATATCCTTTTCGTAAAAGGAAAACGAAAAACTTTTCTTTTGCATCCTTACACGGCGTCACCACGAGCCATTATTTATGGCATAACTCATGGCTTGCTTGGAAAAAAGCAAATGGAGACCATCAATGGCAAGCCATATCGCTCATCTTGCCATCTATGTCTCGATTTTCGGTTTGCCATCGATGGGTTACCATGAACTGTCAGTTTCGCTGAAAATTTTCACTTTCGTTGAAATTTTCAAGCGGAAAGGTTCTGATTTGTTGGTGCAAGCAAACATTTTTGAATTTTGAATTAAATTTTCTCCATTTTCCCATAGAATATCTTGTAGCAGATGCACTTCAGAATTTATGAATTGGTTTTTTTATTTTAAATTTTTTTTAAATTCTTCAACATTTTAAGTGCTGCAATGCACTTTATATAATACGGCCTCGACATCTCCCTATCACGAACTGAGCGGAAATGAAATGGCAAGACATGAAATGCCCACATGACAAGACATGAGAGTTCATTTGCCAGCTGCTATGTGTGCAGTAAGCCATGAATTATGGCTCGTGGAGACGCCGTGTTAGGTGTGGGCGATTAGTAAACAAGAAGTCGGTAGAAGTTAATTTGAAAACATCATGATGTTTGTTTTTGTTTTTAAATGCATTTCTATTTATTTAAATACAGTACTCTTACTTGCTAGGAAAAAAAACGCTTAAAACTAGCTTAATTAACTTAACTATGTTACTCTAACTTACTGGCCCTACACGGGCACTCTAAGCTAAACTAAATTCTTATTCTATGTCTTTCGACGTAACCTAACTTAATTTACTTAAACAGAAAACATCATGATAATCGTCAAAGGATGATCATCAAGGATTACCAGACGGAGAGGCAACTACTCCGAATTAAATCTTGATGTCGAAAAAGTTAAATTTCGCTCGAGATCTTACTTCATAAGTATCCTATAGATCCATCTAGACAGAGTGAAGAATAAACCCTTTTGCTTCACTTGCTATTTGTCGGACGATAAAAAGAATTTCTACTAAAGCTAAGAGCTATCAGTAGGGCTACTTACATCGGTCTAAAGTTTGGTGTGTCAAAGGACTTTGAAGATCAGAGTGAAGCATCACACCATTGCATATTGTTATCACTCTTACGTGATTATAAGCTATTAACCCATGCACAATGGACACTATGACGTCCTTCCTGGTATCTACATCGAAGACTTATAAGCGAACATTGGTGTTCCAAAACACGCTGACGATAGATCGAAGGGAAAATTTAGGTTTGTTTCTTCAAATCCATTTTCCTGGCTCCGAAGCTATCAATGTTCATGTGTTTTTTGCCAACACTGCTATTTTAAGAAACTTGCTCTGCAATCTAAGAATTAAATACATATTGCTCTCCTAATCTAAGCTTTTTTCGACTTGAGCAACTCTGAAGGTTTGTAACAGAACTACGACGGTAGATGCCAGTATGAAAAACTTAATAAAGTATCCAAGTCAATTATCCGCTGAAGCTTGTAGCTCACTACGGAAAAGCCTTCCAGAGCCAGGCGTAGGAGAACCTAAGATTCAGAAGTAATTTCCTTATCTGTGCACCTATAGTTTGTAAAACATCCACAAATTCCTAGTCACAATAGAATATCATAAAGAGCACATAGCCTGCTCTGCTCTGCCTTGATCTGTGTACTTGAATGTATGTTTCTCTTCGTTATACATTCCACTCCATCATTGAGCGTTGGAAATATGCTGCTAGCACTTAATTAACACACACACCTAAACAATACATTTACCCAAAACATTGATGTTTCCATTCGCTCAACACTAATCTACTCAACTATTACGACCAGCAAATGGAAGTTCATACTAAATTAACATGTGCTTTGGAAATCATACACATAATACATAGGTGTGCCCCCTAGCTCACCCAGAACATCCATCGAGACGGCAATAACAACACAAACAAATCGACTAGGCGACCGACACCGACACCAAAATGACCAAAAGCTTCTCTAAGCTGCCACATGACTCCTAACTAAGATTACAGAACGCAAATCCATTTACAGTTGGCACAAATGCAGGAGCACTGCAGTTGCAATGCATTTGCCTCCGCTCCCCATTTGCATATACGGATCGGTTGGGACGGGGATGTCTTTATTAAAAACCAGCAGTTTGCCATTTCCGATGAAGACCTTCAGTAAACTGACTGACCAACTGATGGGTACCATCGCCAACACCGTCGGTGCATACAAAATCCAGAGAGCAGCCACCGGCATTCACAATATCTAGCACCAGCACTACCAACCAGTTACCGACCACCTATGGTAGCAATTTGCTTGATTAAGTTCGAGAAGCAGCACCAGGATTGAGTTCCAAGTGCGAATATTGTGGAACAATTTATGGAGTAAAATGCGCATTGTAGCGGACTGCTACTGGTGCCGTAGTTCCAGTACCGGTCTCCTGTTGACATGGTTCGTTTGATGTTGAGTTTTAGTTTTTTTTTTTTTCTATTCGAGGGACATATCCTTCCAGGTCCATGGAAGTGGACACACATGAAAATCGGAAATGAAAAAGGGTTTCCTAACAATCTGCAGCGAGAATGGACACATCAAGTGTTTCGAGCTTTGTGCATGGATGCCTGCTGCGAGGTGTTGGATAACTAGCAATAGCAACACAACATCCTTCGTACACAACAAAAGGAAGGGAAATAGACTTACAAATCGAATGAGCAAATTGGAATTGGAATCTTAATTGTTGTGTTCTCCTTTTCAGTTCGTCCTCTGTGATATTTCGTTGGTGATACTATTCCTAGGGCGGAGATGTACAATCACCAGGTTCTGTGCATAGTGAGAGAAATTAACGTTGTTCCACCGAAAATTTGATGGGTTTCCTTGGGCGAAATTAATTGAGGAGCTGTTGTTGAATTAGGAAAAGCTAATTGTAACGTCTCTTGACAAGATTTAAAGATTTTCAGTAAGGCCAGAATCTTTACTAGAGAGTTGTCAGAAAGATTTTCTAAAGAAAGAACTTCTTGGTCCCGCATTTTGTTTTTATTTGTAGGGAGAGTAAGACGTTTTGCAAGGAGGATCTATAATTGTCAAAATTCAAAGGTTATTTTTGTCACTATCTTGGAACTTCTTGTGAATACATTTGGAATCACTATCTATATGCGACTTGATGTATTTGTCGTTATAAGCTTATCCTCAATGTCCACTTCGTTCACCTGTTCTTCGATTAGAGTAAAAGGCTCTTTGACGGCACGCAGTGAGTGATTCATGATGTCAACCATCGTCTACTCACACGTCTTGCTGGACAGATTTGATAAAGATGGCGTCTTCCATGTTAACTTTTCACCTGCGCACCAGGTTCAACAAAGCACATGAAATCGCAGCTCCAGAAGATCTTTTTCCAAATTCCACATTGCACTGGGTATTTTCAACCAACAAAGCCCAAAACGATGAATGCTATCATTTATGACTTTGAAGTCGATGAAAAGGTGGTGAGTCCCAGTTGGTCTTTTCCAGAATTTCCCCATCTTCGATCTGCCGGACCGGATGCCATAATGGATCGCCTTCCTTATAGATGAGGAATATGGAGCACCAAAGTACCACCTCCGTATTTAGAAATCTCTGCTGGTAAGCCATAAGAGCTGGTACCTTTCTTGTTCTTCAGCTTTTTGATAGCTGAGCCAACTCCTTCTATACTGGGAAGGGAGATCACTTCTTCATTGATTGAAGGTAGGCACTCTTTGTTCCCTTTCACTCTAAATGGGCATCATTCAGCAACTGCCTGAAAGTACTAGTTAAACTTATTAATCGGTGACTACGTGCCCATCACTATTTGGAAGAGCCTGCATTATGGTCTGGAAGCTTGGCCTTTCTATAGAATTACCAGATATTCTTCTCACACTTAAGACAATAGTTATGTTCTCACCATGGCCCCAATAAGCTTTACTCATCCTAGCAACAATGAAAGCAGATGTCAAAAATAGCTCTACGTTGATGAGTCTTGTATCATCGAAAACAAAAAGCCTTAAAATTTGGTCCACAAAAGTGACCTACATTGAAGCAAATTTAATATAAATTATAATCAAACTGTTAATGACACACTAACTGCGTTAATTAAAGGCTAAAGCCCGTAAATAAAAAAAGAAATGCATGTAAACTGGGCCAAAAGCAAAATCTGATTCATTGGGTGCCTAACCGACGTGGTTTACATTTTAAAAAGGAAAAAACGATCTTTGCATACGAAATTAAATTTCTGTTGTTACATAAAACACAGTCGTATATTTTTTTTTTGAGATAATTGTTTTTATATAGCAAACTAGCTGTACCCGCTTACAGATTATGTGATATGAAGATTGCTTTTTTTTTTCTTTTTTTTTAAGAAAGGTGGAAAGCATCGAAAGCCTAAGTGCGGGATTTCAACCCGAACTAAGACCACCTCTGCCAATACCTATTCCCTTTCCCTTTCCAAGCGTGTCAGCTCTACGTACATGCTTTTGGCAAAAATGCAAACTGCACTCAACTTTATCTATATCTCCCGTTGAGTATAGAACCGTGGTCACTGGAAGAACACATGCCCCACGTCTTCAACTGTGTCTTCCTACCACTCCCATCAACATCAAGGTCACGCGAGTTGTGATATCAAAACAGCGCACCCGCGCTAATTGTGTCTTGATAGAACTTTACCAGGCAATCAATTCTATTTACCTGCCTCTACTGTGTCTGCGGAGCACGGTCTATGTGGAGAGTCAGCGTTATTGAACCGATCGATTTGATTGGAAATAGCAAAGTCCCGTTAAGACTCGTGTAACGTAGATGTCTACCTCTCCGTGCTTGTGCCTTGTCCAAGTTTCAGTAATAAGGATAAGACGATATGTCCATCGGCCTTTGGTTGACAGGTTCCAACTCTGCTGCTATTCTCTCAGGCTCCTTGTTGTTTCGTCGTGCGCTAGTTAACCTTCCTTCCAGGTCTATCACAAAATTGCGTCTTTTAAATTGAAAGGGCAAATTGTTAAGTGTTATAGGAATGCGACGAATTAGTGCACTCTCTCCTTTGGCCGTTCTGGTGAGAATTGTAGCCTTGGTCGCATTTCTGCGATGCACAGCCTGGTACTATTGTATAGTCTTGGAGCATGAAGGTTACGTATCAGCAAAACCAAAGCACCAGTTTATGAGACGGCACTCCGGATATCTCTTAGAAGTTTAAAAACCCTGCTATTTAGGTCGTAGCGTCGTTTGCTTTGCGGACATGATCTACTTCATATTCTCGAAGCGTTGTCAGATGTACATACTTGGGGCAGAAAAAAATATAATACTTCGCCTCAATTGTAAAATCGCAGGATGACTCTCGAATAATACTCGCCAATATTCGGCTAAGATCCTAAACTTGGGGTGTTTCAATGAGTCTTAAACAAAACCAAGCTGAAACTTACCCACCTCCTCATCACACTTTCATTATTTTCATGTCCTTACGAATTCATCCCATAGCGGGGAGCACCATGAGATCCATTCAAATTTCAAATACCTAGCATACATAGTCAAAAAAAATAAAAAATTGATTAGTAATTTGCTCTTTATTTATGTACATACCCTAGCCATTTTTTATTCCTGCAGTGGGATACTTCTTTTTTACTTACTCGAAAAACTGAATATCTGCTACACCACCATAAAAACCCTTTCCCTGTGAATAGCGAGTGAGTTCCGATCATTTCGATGCAAAGATACACATAAGCACCACAAATAAAAGAAAGCAACGAAAAATGGAAAAAGGAAAAACCACCCTTGTCGTGCACACGATCATGATTTACGATCCCTACGATGTGCCTACGCAGGTCATTAAATGGATGTTTCCTAAAGAAATATGAATTTTGAGAAATACAAATTAAGAAATAAAAATGAGTCTATGCGCTTCTCCTGGACATAGACTATCTACTCACGAAGTTTCATCAAAATCCGTCCAGCCGTTTAGGCGTTACGGAGGAACAAACATCCAAACATTCAAACATCCAAACATCTAAACATCCAAACATCCAAACTTTCGCATTTATAATATTAGTAGGATAAGTAGGATTTTACAATTTTACAATTTTTATGATACAACAAAACTTACGTTTCAATTGTTGTCCATATTATCCCTAGAATGAAAAGAGAAACCGATTAGTGGGATACTGAAAGGTAAATAAAGATACGAATTAATTTGGCAAAGATAGGGATCCTTTTTAAGTTAAATCGAGGAACGTGTATGTGGGTGTATTAATTAGAATAATGATTTCATAGGAATTAAGTGTATGTGGATGGATGGACATGGATGATGCTAATGAATTCTTGGAATATGGGTAAATAATTCGTCGGCATGGATACACTGCCCTTTGGCTACCAACTTTCATATTCAAATTAATGAAACCCTAGGTGAGCTGAAAGTTGGGATGCAAATCGTTTTTGAAAGCCTCTCGAGAACAGTACCTTCTAAAATTGTTTGTTGCTATTGATTTTGTTATTTTGGCTCACAAGAGCCAAACAACAACGTTGAACGCACATAAATATTGGTTTTGATAGAGGCCATTGTCTCCACTGACGCTTTACCTACAAAACATATAGCAGTAGAAGCAAGTGTACAACAGATTCTTTCTCTTCCTCATCGCTGCAGCTCCTGTGGAAATCGTTGCATACAATACCCAAACATTGTGCATGCCTGCCAAGGATGCAGTGCCCAATCAGGACGTTAGTAAGTTTCGAGAGCTGGTCTCACTTCTTTGATCTCTAAGCATCGAGGGCAGGTCAGATTAGCCGAACGTTGTTACAGTAGTCATGATGATGTTCCACAATACACAAATATGGGTCTTATTTCATAGAAACTTTAAAGGCAATGAAAGAGTTGACAAATTGGTTACGAATGGCTTCGCTCTTAATGAATATCTGAGGGAATCTATGCTCATTTTACTGGGGGCGGTTAGGAGAGGTATCTCCGCATACCCCTTATCAGTGGCCAGTCGTACCAAAAAATTTGGAACTTGCAAATGACAACAGATTTGATAGAGACCTAGGCACATAGCCAAACTCAGAGCGGGCAGTATGGTTCAGTGGCACATTGGGGAACACGCGGTTTAATTAGGAATCCCCTTCAGCAACTATTGTCGCAGCTGCCAGGACCAAGGCCAAAGAGGTCACTCCAACGCATTTTATTTGCAGCTTTCCAGCTCTGGCAAAATATATAAGAAGAAGCTTCCATTCTGCTATGAATAGGTAGATAAGATTCAACTATGACGTACAATCTTCTTGGCGCAGCGGTATTACAATCATTCACAGGAGAATATCTTGCTTACTTGGACTCTCTGTCAGACTAAATTGAAGGCTTTAAGATGTCCAACATAATGGGTCTTGATTTTCTGTAAAAACTGCTCCTGTTGAATGAAAATTGCGACAAAACGTCTGCCGATTATTGATTTGTCCGCGTCCCTTTAGACATTTGGTTGGTTCCGGAAGTTAAAACAAAGCCTTTAGATGGTCAAAACTAATCAAAAACTACGTGTGGATTAAGTACCTACCATCCTGTCATCAAGGTTACCCGCAGGAAATGTAAAAATTTCATCAACTGCTGACGCTCTTCATTGCTGCATATATTCAAGTATTCCATTCGCTTCCTCATATTGGCTCACCATGTTGAATAATCACTAATCCCATTGCCTACATGGATTCGTAATGCTGATTCAAATTTTTGAAATGCATCCAAATAACGTAAGCATCATCCGTTGCCAAGGACATACATATGACTGCAAGAACTGCACAAAGCCATAGATTCAAACTTTCCGATATAAACACAATAAAAAGTCGCTTGCATCCAGCATACATCCCCTCCAATGTCCTTCACAAATCAGTCCGTATAGTAAGCATTAAGTCCACAAAATGATGCCGATATCTCAAAAGCGATCAATTTGTCCTCACATTGCAAAGGCGGAATCATCATTCCGCCACCACACAACTGGGCACTACACATGCTGAACACATGTGACATGCATGCATGCACAGCATGCAGCTACAGCTCTCCAGTATCATACATATCTCGATTGACTACCAATACCACCAGCTCGGAGAGTTATTACGGAAGGTAGACAAGGCCGAAACCTTGAACCAATTTCAAGAAGCCACACCGTTCCACTCGACAGCCCATTGCAGTATCCATGCTGATGTATCATGTATGCAAAGCGAAATCAATTCCAGCAGAAGGTCGCACTAAGCGTGTAGAGTTCAGTTCAATCCGGCGAAGGCCTTCGCCGTACTCTGTATGTGCATACAAGATATTTGCATCTGCGGCAAGAGTACCTATGTGCTGTTGTTATCCTTTAACCGGTTGTGACTGCAAGTTAGGAGATGAAATTATAGTGTTTGTGGGGTGCCCGCAAAGAACGAGTACAAGCAGAACAAGAGGACACAAATGTCCTTCGCCATCCTTTGGACACTTTTTTAATTACAGCACTGTGGTGGTGGTGATTTGTCGATCGGAATAAGTGAATTAGTCTCATGGATGACACACACAAACTCGATTGAATGACAAATTTACAACGTAACGTGTTATCTAGGTCAATGTCGCGTCAAGATCCTAGCATATGAACCTAACCGGAGCTTTTGTTGTTGTGGGTGTCGCGCAATTCACCTGTAAGATGTTTACTTTTCTTTTCTATTTACATCGCGACGCTGAAGTAGTTCAATTAATCATAATCTCAGCATCTTCATGAACATTGTTAATGTGGTGGTCGTTGTCGTCATCGTCGTCATCGGTGTCAGAGCAGCGTTGTCATTGTATCATTACACCACCTGCTTCTTGGAAATTGTATTTATCGGAGCTTCTGTTTAGAAGAGTAAGACATTAGAGCGGCATTCGACCTGACAATATTGTGCTGAGTTAACGCAATGAGATTGAGATATTGCTGTGAGTTGTGACGGAGGTGAGAGGTGTAATAGTTCATCCCACGTTTGATACAATTTTTGCCAAGCAACACATTACCGTCGAAATGGTAATGAAATCAGTCTGAATCATGAAGCGATTTTGAAATACTTCGGCAATAGATGTCAAGTTCATAGTTACGCAATAAAAGTTTGGTAATAGGGATGTGATTGGGTTTCGGGAAATCCATGAAATTATCTCGCGTTGGGGTGATGGGAATTCATGCTCTCGATTGAATGGTGCACGTGTGAGGATACGAAATTGGATGTTTTTAATTAATATTGCTTTGTCTGGTTTTGACATTAATAGCAACGGGATCTAGGATGAGAATCTGATGGGTTCCACAAGCCTTGTTCAGCCATGGTAAGGGAATGGTTTTTATTATACACGAATGGAAAGGACCTACAACGGCGGATTGAGAAGCTTTTTCATGACAGATTATACTCTTGCAAGTTTGGCATGTCTGCGAAGAGCTGGTGTCGCGAAAAAAAAGTTGGGAACTTTTGAGGAGAGAATATGTCCTCTTCCTTAGCAGTCCAACGCACAAACTACTAGGGCTACTAAAACACTGCGACCAACTTGTTTTTAATCCACAGCCTTTTAAATCGAGACCATTTCATTTCAATACTTCGAGTAGAATATCGAATGTGCCTTATTGTTCTACTGTCTGGCAATACGAGTTTATAGGCAGAAGTTTCCTGTATCACATTAAGAAGCGACTTAAAGACAACATGCATTCTGCTATTGATACTGTCGCAGCGTTTTGTATCGTTTCGAAAGATGACAGAACAGTCTCACTTGGATTCTAAAAGAGTCAAATAAAAATAGGCCCACTTGATGTGCGTAACTCGTAGACTGCGTCGGTCGTACTGAAAGATGGGACTTTCAAATAAGCTGTCGTGTCTTTTGAATGTTAACCTTTGAGTACTTTGTCATTATGGCCATGGTTTGCTTACACAACCAGACTTATTTTTGAAGCGATAATAATCTTCCTATCAAAGATTAGTCTTTTGCCAGACATTAAGCTCTCCCTGAGTTTCTAGTTCCAGAAGAGTAGGTATACCATGGTGACAAATTAGGATTCTGATAGACAGCAAGCTTGGTCAGCTAGTCACCGTAGCGATAAATAGGCATTTCTTGAAGTCGATTCAATATTTGACATGGACCAGTCAATAAACTGATTAAAGGTCCTGTGGACTTTTCTTTACAATTAAGCCTATTCGTTTCCTCTCTTCAAAGAATGTTCAAATTATAACCATATTCAACTGCCAACGTATCTAACCACAAGTCAGTAATTTAGTCAATTCACACCTCGCAACACACGGTTTTCTCTTAGCTATATAAACACTTAGTGTAGACACTTAAAATAGTTTAAGTATCTACATCAAGGCTACATACGAGTGTTATACTGCATAACAAATTAAAGTCGAAAGCGGAGATACCAAAGCATTTATTTACGGCTCAGTCTGGTTTACAATTATACCTGGGACTCGCTGTTAGGGTTTTCCCCTCGATGAAATCCGCATTAATTGGGCAATCTTTGCACAGATGACTATCAGTCCGACTATTTCGTAATGCGCTCCAATTGGAGCTGAGTCATTGGGTATTACTCTGCTCAGCACAATGGTCTTTTGTGAAAGCGATGACCAGGAAAGTGTGACCATATGGGGTTTCATAATATTCGTCATTAATATGCAAAAAGTGTATCTCTTCGATGAAACTGTTTCGCTTTTATTCCTCCAAATAACAGTATAAATCCGTTAATATTCCATTTTAAGAACAACGTCAATCCGCAATAATACAGTCACGCATTAAATATTCATTTGACGCCCAACCAGTGCTATACACGTACGCGTGTATGCTTGAATGTGCGTACCAAGCCCACACACACGCCCGAAATTCAAGTGCGAAAATAAAACAGAAAAAAAAAAAAAAAAGAATCTGAAACCGAGAAAAATGTGGAAGAAAACCGGATTCTTTTTTTTTTGGTGTGTTTTTCACTCTTTAACAGCCTTCAACTTTCGTTTACCCTCCGCTGTCGCTGTGGCGGTTGTGTGTCGGAGCCCCCTCCGCGAGTCGTCAAACAAAAGCATCTCGATACATCGTATAATCTCTGCGCCTTACTCACGTCAAGGCATACAGAAACAGAATAAGCTCTACCGCATGTCAAATTGACAGTCGAGCAGTATATCGGTGGGGGAAACTTGACGCGCAGTAAATTTGACGGCAGCAATGTTGGGTGGCGCAACTCTGGCAGAAGGAGGCACAAATCCAAATCCGTGAAATCGAATTAAGTGAGCTTTTGTGTTGTGCCACCTAAAGAGGGTTTCTTTTGCTCTGGCTGCCGCTGCTGGATAGGATTTGTTGGAGAAAAATGATGCAAATGCGGGTTTGATGCGGTGGAGGACAATGACGACGGTTTTGAATGCGGGAAAAACCGGTTGGATTTACACCATTTCGTCGCTTCGCAGTGTATACCTATCTTCTTTTTTTTTCTTTTTTGACAGAACCTCGTATTGAAGTGTTTTATTATCTCTTTGTTGTCGAAGGTCATCTTTGTTAGCAGCAACCGTGTAGCGATGATGGTTTATTGCTAACAGAACACCACATGATATCTGATTTGCGATATTGATCTCGTGGTTTGTGTTTTATGAGCATTTCGTTTGTTTTACGGTTAATTTCGACAAACGCATGAGGGACATTGAGGAGACAATTTAACGTGATTTTGAATGAAGGTAGGCGGTGAATTTAAAAAAAATTCATTCCTACCTTTTATCGTCGATGATCAGTTTGACAAATCTGTGGGAAGCACGCGTTGCAAAGTTACCTAAAAAACCTCTAACATTGTTTTATACCCCAGATTCTATACATGAACAGGATTGACACACCTCCATTTGATCTCTATATTGTGCCTTGACAATGAAATTAATTCAAAATTGGGGGTATTGGCAAGCGATTTCTCAATCGTGACTTATTAATACATATGGTGTACGACCTTGAATTTCAAAAGTTGATATGGACTTGTCCCAATTGAAACTAGTTAAAGTTATAAAAATTTGATAGTAGTACCTATTGTCGGTGAAAATAATATGTAAAATGAAGTTAAATTGAAAAATGTTCTAAAAAGAGACTCGAAGTACGAACGACAGACGTTTGAAAGCCTATGAACAGTACGTAAACATTACATACCACGTCGGTACTTACAAATGGCACACTTGACCTCGATCAATAGACACGCACTTCATCACGTGTCCAAACGAAACTTACGCCTAAATTTTGAGAATTTGAACTTGACGCTTTGATCTACAGCGGAACAACTGCACAAAATGTGCCAGCAGATTTTCTAAACAAAATCTGCACATATCTGAAAAACTTATGCCCAGCTTGTTGGGATGGGAACTGTGTAGCTGTGTTCACTAATAAGAAGGTTTTCTCATTTCAGTCTGAAGAGTCTTGTTCTATGCTTTAAAGGTGTGAAAACCTAAAGACGATGACGTTTAAGGGTACACTCAGTCTTAAGAATAAAAAAAAAAAATCCATCACTATTTCGTTTAATCACTTTCACCGTAATTTACGAAAGGATTATCTTCAAGTTCATAACTTTTGAAATACCGACAGAAAGCTCTCAACAGATAAACACTGCTACCATTCTTATTTATTGTTATGCTATAATCAATACCACCCTCATCCCTCCCACGTGCCATCAACAAAAAAAAAAAAAACAACCTCGTCCGCTAACTTTTCAACTTTATTTTAGTGTGCACATAGTTTTCTCCCATTAAAATAGCAAACAGGAGCTGGAACAAAAAAAATCCGGCTTTGTGGTAAAAACTTTTCACCAAAGTTTGCACTTTCTGACGAATCTTTCACCAATTTTTCAAAACTTTTTATTTGTATTTTTTGTTGAAAAGGTTAATTATCGAAATTTATTAAGTGGTTCCGCTCTATTAATTTCATAACATGAGTTTTATCGGTGGAAAGAGTGGAGCAGTGGCACATGAAAAAAAAAAAGAAAACAAAAAATCTAAGTCTTTCCTCGCCATCCTTCATTTCTGTGCTCCAAGTGTGTCTTGTTCTTGTTCGTTTTCAAAAGAATACCCGCACAACAGTAATCGTGAGTAGTGTTCTCCAGTGATATCTTAATGCAAAGTGACAGATAAATGCAAGTTCTTAATGAGTGCATCTTACAGATACATTTTTATTTTTGTCGGGGAAAAAAAAAAGAAAGACCCTCAAGTTAAGGTGCTCACATATGATACGATACGACATGGAAATCTTATCTACATACTTCTTCTCCATCGTTGCCGTTGGCATTGTCGTCGCCTTCTGCAGAAGAGCTCCTTTGCAGACAATGCATACACTTTCACTCTTTCATGTGAGACAAATACTTTGTCTCACGACATTCACTTTTCATTGCAACAGGGAGATACAGATACAAAATGCAATAAGATGAGGGCTTCTATAACTTTAGTGGATCAGTCAGTCTGCTGACACAGATATCTATCCACACACGTACATATATATCCCTTGGGTGAATGCGTTACGTTTCTTGTGTGTTTCTAAACCATTTTATTTCAGTTCCTTTATGCGGTGCAGCATATGAACATTTCGGTAGTCTTTGCACTGGAGCGGATTTGGTTGTAACTTCAGCAAGGGTGTATTTGGCTAATGCTTTTTTTTTATTTTTATAATAAGCACGCGCTAAAGGGGATATGGTTACCCTTAAACTATTGAAATAGAGCACGGGCATTAGGAAAATTAGAGGAGAGAGAAAGGAGGTACCGGTGCACGTTGGTTTTAAACGCTTGAGGGTTGTAGTGATGAGGAAACACAGAGCTATGTAGATTATTCCACATTCGTGTGGTACGGCTAAAGAAAGAATCTCTATATTTGACAGTACGTCCGAAAGTAGGCTTAAGGGTAAACTGATGTGCATTCGAAGCTTGACGAGTATTGCGGGTGAAATTTTGCAGGGGCGGAATGCAGCTGGCTATTTCGCTAGAGCACTTTTTGTAAATGAATCGATAAAACAGTGAGAGACAGGGAACATTTCTTCGGTGTTCAAGCGAGTCTATTGACTTCGCAATGTTTCTGTCACCTTTTAGTTTTATCGCGCGTTTTTGAATTCGATCTAGAATGTGCAAGACGGTTTTAGGCGCACCAGACCAGATGTGAGCGTTGTACTCAAGCTTAGGGCGAATAAACGCCTTGTAAATTGAAGCCAGATCAGAAGGGGTAAAGTATTTTTTGCATCGTTTGAGGAAACCTAAACATTTCGCAGCGTTCTTGGCGACATCGAATATATGGTCATTCCAACGAAGATCGTTCCTAACACACATACCGAGGATGGAAAGTTTTTCGGTTTCGGCGATGCAGGTACCATTCATGGATAATGGTTCGATATTAGGGTTTTGCTTGAGAGACAGTAGGCAGCATTGAGTTTTGGAAGCATTAAATTCCACTCTATTTGTAGAACCCCATTTTAATATGCTGTCAAGGTCAGAATTTAATGAGTTTAACATACGTTGCCGCTCCACTACTACATCCGAAGAGCAGGGACGTGAGCTAGGGAACGAATATGAAAAACTGAGAGTACTGTCATCGGCGAAGGAATGAATTGGATTAGAAGTTGCAGACAAGAGATCATTTATAAAAATGAGAAAGAGAGTCGGAGACAAAACAGAGCCTTGGGGGACACCAGCATTTATATGGTGGATTGCAGACTTGAAACCGTCCAAAACAACTTGAATTGAACGGCCCGAAAGGTAGTTTCTAATCCATTGAAGAAGAGATACATCGATCCCATATGCACGCATTTGCTAAAGGGCAAATAGAGCTTCATATGAATTCAAAACTCTTAAGCAAGAATGAACTTAGTGGAAGGTTCCCAACAGCACCTTCGAAGTTGTTAAGGCGAATTAGATCTATGATGCTGAATTAGAAAAGCAACGCTGTGTTTGTTATACTGTTAAGGATTTGAAGCATTGCCATCACCAAGTTGCCACTTTTCCAACTAAACGTGGAGTCTGTACATGGTTGTTTTACTATTGTAACTGGAAAGTGAAACGCTTTTGAAAGGCAATGAAGTCCACTAACACAAGCTGGAAGAATAGGGGGTTGTCCAGGGAAACCATGGAGCACGGCAGTCGAAGAGAAGTCGCGGCAATAAGGGGAAAACCTGAAGAGAAATGATGTACATCGCATGAACCTTTTTCTTGCAATCGAAGATCTCTTGATTAGGCAACATGCACACCTCGTAGATCTTCTTGATTATAAATTCTTATGTTGTCTTTAATTGTTGACTATGTTTGCCTTCAATAACCGTCATATGAACCAATCAATTCGTTGATGCTCACATAAGACAGCAAATAAGATCTCAAAAGACTATTGCTCAGCGCTGTTCAGAGACTTATTTACGTCCCACTAACTTTTGTAGATGATTTGTTGCACGCTCTTAACCTAGTCACATACTTTGGACGATAACTCTTACCTTGTATACACATCCTCGTATCTGCAAGGTTTTAATGAGTTACAAAAGTCACACGTGTTAAACGTTTTATTACGTCGCGGCCCACTTAACTCCCCGTGACGATTCTAAATGCAGAAACTTCAAGACCCACACAGGGTGGCGCCCTGAAAACATCTATCATTAGGCGATTGTTTGAACAAATACTACCCCTGTCAATGCAATTCCTTTGGGAATATCACAGAGCTTCATGCAGTACGGATGGTTGCGTTTCATGTATCCGTTTCCATAGAATGAATCTACACAAGAAAGAGAAAAACTCAAAAACTACCGACGAATGAAGAGCGACAAAGGAAGAACAAAAATAAAACGTAAATAAAAAAGCGAAACAGATTTTTTTGTTTTCTCTTTTTTTGTGATTTCTTTTCGTTTTGTTTCACCCGCCCGCTTTCTATGAAAGTTTGTATGCTTAACTTATTCCCTGCTCATGTGGGACGAAAGTATATTTTACAAAGAGAAGGAACACCAGCCAGCACCGGGACACCCTGGGAATATCCAGGAATGATGTATGGCATAGAAGCATGTTAGTCAGTTGTACTACTCCTGGCGCACATTTAAATAGGATTGCGATCAAGGACTCCCGAGTTACTGGCGTGTGGAGGGAACGACGATGCAGTTTGCCAGTATCATGGCAGTACAGATACGTGAGTGAATTACCTGTATGCGATATAACCTGTTGACCTGGGTGCACGAATTTAATACCACCACCGACAACGTCGTCGTCCTTGCTGCCGCTGCTATTCCGGAGACGTTGTAGCAAAATGTGAATTTTTACGCTGCCATGCATGAGCAAACAGGATATTTGTGCATGTGTGGGCGAGTGTTGGAGAAAAGAAATGCTTCTTTTTTTTTTTTTTTGGCTGAATGAAGTCAGTAACTTCTTTCGCTACTCCATTCCTCTTTAGCCGCCCATACGATTCGCGTGTGTAACCAACTGCGTGTGTTTGTGCAAGTAATGGTTTCGACAAAGTGAAGATTGAATGGAAAAAAAATACGAGCATAAACGTTTCGAGATATTTAGCTGTAAACAGAGCGGAGCGCAGTGCGAATTTACGATATTTACTTTGCGATCTGAAGTTTACTAAGGGCGTGTGGATTGCTGATGCGTGGGTATTACTTTTTTTTTTTTTAAATCCAAGTGAACAGTAGTTACACTTGCAACAACTACATCCTTGCTAAAGTTTATTTCTGTTTAATGCAGCTTTCGTGGGTGTTCTAAACTACCCGGACACGGAACCGGGATATGGTTTGTTAAGAAAGTGAACTGGTTTATAACGTTCGCGTGTTTGCTGCCAGTCGGCAGGATTGAGGGGGAGTACATCGTGCCATTTCATTGCAATTTATTTAAAGATAAAGGGACTTAATTAAAAGGGAATACAAAGGGAAACTGTATGTGAATTTGAAATGAGTTTCTTCGGAAACTTCGGGTGTGGTGTTGAGTTTGCAGGACTTGATCAAGAGTTTCATGTTATATTCCCTTTTTGAATTTATAAATTTGAACAAGTTGTCAATTGCAATAGCAATCAATGACACGTTTTCTTAATGAGTTTTTAATTAGCCGTTGGGGTTGACGAAAAGAGGAACGACCTAGAAACCTTATAGGTGTCTACTCTCCCTGCAGCTACTCTAAAATTGTTAGCAATGTCACAGTTGAATTTTTTTCAACTTTCGGGAAATTTTTCGGTAATTGGGATACTTTTGACATTGGAAATCAAAGGTCCTGTTGAATTATCGTGTCATGTAACGATGGAACTTCTCTTTTACACAGTTGAAATCGAATAAATGACATTACTACTGTTTTCCAGGTTGAAGTAGTAATTAGAGCGTTTCTCAGCGTTATGTCCTTCTAACTGATATAATCGCGTGTGGCGTAGTCGTATGATGGCTGAATGAATTATTTGATGTTTGAGTTGTTTAAAATGTGGGATCGTTTAAGGAAGCTTGCAAAACAGTGAACAATACTATCTGAGAGTGGCCCGGTTGAATGGGTTTTTTGCGTGGCTTATGAAAAAGCTGAAGCTAACTGCCAATGGAAAGTATGATCAGGTTACTTGCTAGGTCTAGAAAAAGAAGTGTAGTGGTGCATTAGTATAACACCTTGCACCTTGACTTTGCATTATAGAACACCAAAATAACATACTCGCTCATAAATAAATGCTTCCATGGTTCATTAGAGACAATAAAAAGTCTTTGAAAGGTCCAATAGAGAAAAGTGTACGACATCAATTCGGTTTGCACTTTTTGGTAGGCATTTTCAATACTCGACAAGGGTGAAAATATTTTGAAAAAATGGATGTAAGCCACAACATCAAGCCGCAGTTCGTAGCACATTTAAGAGCGATTTTGTGCTGTCTATTCACTAGGGGGTCTACAATTTCTCTCATGATGCATATGACATTTCAAATCAGCACATTTTTCTGCATCCTTTGCAAGGATTACATACAAATTACATGCAAGTCTTCAATCATAACAATAGACATTCATCAAAATCAATCACATCGATACATTAAATTCCCTAGAGTGGGTTTGCTGACAGGAAATTACCTACTGTTAATCTCATTATAAACACCACACGCAACCTTTTACATCAAAGTCACGAACGCAACGGAACTCCTTAATATGATTAAAAATCAAAGAACTTCCCTCCCTGCTGCATGACAAATTTAAATCAATTTCTCGAAAGTACTCCGGCAACCCCTCCAATCACCCACCACCATTTTCGAATGAATTTCATGTAATCATACACGAATCGCTTACATAGTTCTCCTTCCCCTCCCCCAGGCCATGGGTACATTTTTCATAACCCAGTAAAATTATTTTCCACTATCAAAGGGCCAAGGAGACGGCGCGGCATAAGAAAAGAAAGAAAAAAAAAAACCAAAAGGAAACCAGAAACTCTCTGGATAAAATAAAAACTAATCTACCGCTAAATTAGCCAGGGCACGTTCCAAGCTATTCAGTTAACTCCCTCTCTCTCATTAGAGCCAAAGGACGCTGCAAATGGAAATTAGGTAGACTTTTCTACATAATATGCGGTTTACTCTTATTTATTCCTCTTCTGCATCCGCTTTGTCCACTTTTCGCAAAAAAAAAAAAGAAGAAACATTTTGCCAAAGCTAAAGGACTAGAAAATCAAACGGGAAAGGACGAGAAAAAGAGAGGGGAAAAAAAACTAGAGTATTCATCTCTGGCACAGGTTCACCACCTCATTCTTAAATTATAAATGCCTTTTGCCAGATTGCCGGAAGGAATACGGATTAAAGGGCTTTACAAGGATTCCGGAATAAATTGAGGTGTTTTGTGTTGTGCAGTCAGTGGTTGTACTAACTCGGACTCCCATCGCACGTCACATCGTCCTGCACGGTGGGGATGGAATAAAAATCGCCTCTAATCAGCATTTGTCTTTTTTTTTCGGCAGGAGGGTAGACTTGGGCACTTCTGGCTCAAATTAGCCAATTTCCGTCTTACAACTAGCGCCAGCTGCCTCGCCTCCACTTAAGGCCAGCACTCACCCTCTGATTGTCCTCCACTGTGTATCCCGGTCAGCAAGAAAGCAAAAAAAGGACTAATTTTTGTGTTTCTTTTAGTTTTGTTTCTCCTTCACATTTATGTACCTTCTCTTTTATCTTTATCTTTACAGCAACAAGTCAGAATCCATTATCGAACGCACCTCCAGTTATTCTCGTCGAACGGAACTGGCGCATCTCGGAGGCAGAAAAAGTTGGTTCGGTGATAGCCAGGGTGCGGGTCGAGGAAGCCGACAATGATGTTCTGCAATTTGGCCTGGAACCACTTTTTCATGGCATTTATGCTAATCCGAGCAGTGCTGGTACTACCAATGACAAATTACCATTTCGCATAGACCCGGACACTGGAGTTGTTTACCTTAACGAGAGTCTAGCCGGACGAGTGAGTATTCTTTGTTTTTCCTTGTGTGCTGCCTGCCACCCATAGATTTATGCTAATTACACCATGCACTTGCACATGGTCAGTAAGGATTTTTCGTACTCATGTGTCTCTCTTCCATAGGGCGGCGAGAACTTCTTCCTTTACATCACTGTGTCGGACGGGAAACTAACGGCTAAAAACGAAGTCTTCGTCAATATTTACGCTCGGAATGATAATAAAATTTACGGCTCACGTCCTCCATCGTTAACACAGGCTGCGCATAACATATCCCAGTTTCTGCCACCGTTCCATATGCTGCCTGGAGTGCAATCAATTAGGGATCACCCGGGCAATAGGTATCCAACAAACGACCTACCACCCGGATTTGGACTGAACAATGTTTACCACTCGATTCCACAGCCGCCTCGACCTCCATATGTTGACGGTAGCCAGCAGCAACAACAGCAACGACCGACTAGCGGAGATGATGGCTCCGCATCAGTGTTAAACGACCCGAATGCCGTGGACTCGAGTACGACGCGTACAAAACTGACACCAATTGGAGGTGGCAGTTCAAAGACAAATAACAGTAGCGGTGGTGATGGGCCACGGAACAAGAACATAACCCACACTAACGAACCGAAGAAGGGTGAAAAGGACAGCACCAACAGGGAAGAAAACGATGACAGTGGGTCGTTGTCTGCGTCCTCCTCGCATGCGATTAGAACCATTATCCCTGTCATAATCACAGTTTGCGGAATGTTTGTGGCAGCTGGGCTCATCGTTCTGTTTATTTATCGCAAGCGTCTGTGTGCCATTAGCAAGACCCTGAAGAAGAAGAGCAAAGAGGAAATGGCTAAGAAGTCGAATCAAAGTAATTTGAGCAGCAATCTGACTGATGACAGTCGAAATTCAATGGTACTCCAGCATTGGAATGGACCAACGGCATTCGGGAATAGATACGTGCCCTGGGAGAGGGATCAGCAGCAGCAGCAAATGGCGATGGTAAGTTGAAAATAATTTGAAGGAATTTGGTTTTTTTCTTCGTTTTTTTTTCTGATGTTGGTTTGGCAACGGTGGCGCGCACAGGGCATATGGCAGGAGGAAGTCGCAGTAGTTAGTGGATTTAATGAAGGATCGAGATGACGGAGCTATAATTACGGGTTTTCTCAAATGAAAAGCTCTAGGACGTGGAATAATGATGTACGTGGAGTTCATGTGGTGAACAGCGGATTTGTAGACATATGACTGAGAACTCTCCTCGGTGATAGAGGAGGAACCCATGAGGAAGATTAAAGTTTAAGCTAGTCTTGAATAATGGTATGTGATGTTAAGGGTATGCCCTAAACAAGAAATGTGAATTAACTTGCTTTAAGTCGAAGGTAATCTTGAAGAAGAGGATAATCCTGTCTTTTTTCTCCAAAAAGTGAAAGCCGCTTTACAGGAGTTAGGTTCGGAAGGTAAATTCAGATAACAGATTGAATTAACCGGCAAGACTATTCCCCTCTTAGGCAACCTTTCGCTGCCCTCTCCTTTTCTCTGTTCGAAATCAGTTCTTTACTAAGATCACATCTATAGTTAAACATCAATTAACAGCTTCGTCCTTGTTCTAATTGCTCCCTTTGGCATGCCATCTAGTTCTGGAAAGTGCTAATTTTCGAGTCAGTTTTATTCATGAATTTTATTAGTGGTGTTCGAAAGCACTGATATAGTCCAAGACTCTACTCCAAAGTTGGAGATAGTGGTGATTTCTAGAATTTCTACGTTTTGTGCATACAGTCTATAGGCCAGTGACTTCATACATTTGAAACGTTCTGACCCTGCATGGTTGCTATGAGCATACGATATGTATATCATGTGCCATCAAAACCATGTGCAAAATCGGCTTATCAACACTCAAAATGTCAAACCTCTAACTCCAACAATGTGGCTTCAATTGTTTTAGAAATTCAAGATTTAATTGCAAAGGAAAGCAACGTTCTAAAGTTTCAACTTGAGTTCCAATTTAAATTTTCCCAAACGGACCCGGTTTCACCTGTTTCAAACTCATTCAATGTACATAGTCACCATCAATTTAATTTGTCCACCTCTCAAATCGTCCTTAATGTGACGATCCAACGAAGTTGCAGTAATTTAAAACAACACACCTTCAAGCTTCGTCACCTTTCCAATATTTAATTAAATCTCGCACACAAAAGATACAATTTCTTCTAACCATTCCTTCCATTCCTCCCATACCTTCCAACTTATCAGTCTATTTCATGTAATTTTCCAATTTTCCACCATCGTGGCTGTTTAATTAGATTTTGTCAATTATTGATTTTTACTGGGACACCATTTAAGTCTACCACCTCCGCAAAGGAGGTCAGGAGACTCTTCTGTCACATCACCTCCACCCAAAAACAAAATTCATTTCAAACAGAAAGGCAGAGAAAAAAAAGGAGAAATAATTAGGACGACGAACGAACGCTTAAAATATCTCACTCCCACCTCCTTCCATCCCAAAACAGAGATTTAGTCCTTTTCACTCGTTTTACTCCCATGCTACTTATCATCGGGATCCTCATACTATATTCAAGCGACACGTCGACTATAACGATGAAAGGCTTCATATAGCATGTCCCTGTCAAATGGATAACATAATACCATGAGGACCGACCGTAGAGGGATAGAATTCTCTTTCCCCACACAGACAACGGAATGACTAAAAAGTGTGTGCGATGACATGACATGCATCTGATGAGGGCGACAAGGCATGCCATCCCAATAAAGATTGTAATTTGTCAACAAACCAAACCCGGAAAAAAAAGCGAAAAACAAGCAAACAAAAAACGAACCGACAACCGAAAGAGTCCCAAAATATCACCATGACAGTAAAATTCTATATCACGTTTATGTGTATGTGTGTGCGATGGGTACAGGATCTCCGGGAGTGTTTCTTAAAATATTTTCTTTAAAGAGGACACTTGAACCCTCTGAACGTCACTCGTTTTGACATTAAGCACGTGTGTATGCAGAATAATGTCATTGGATGTATGGAAAATTTTATCGTATCCCGTATCCATTGCCTGAAAGAAAGAGAACTCACTTAAGGAACAGAAAAAAGAAAAAGAATTAAAATGATTTATCCTTTCCTGCCAATGGAGTGGGTTTCACTTTCGCCTTTAAGGAACTTTAGTATGTATTATGGTATACTTATGCGTTCTTAAATGGACATGAAGTATTGACAATAGAATGCCACCCCCAATGGTGCAATTGATTCTATCGGTTGAGGGTAGGACTTGTGGGTGCAAAATGAAAGACGCTTCACAAACAGATGGCAGGACAATAAAGGAAAATTATCACTTAGGACAGAAGCGCCTCTGTGATCTGGCATTTGGGGCGCAAGGATTTTGTTTTCTTCTTTGATAAAATTGAAATGAGCGTCAATCGGTGAAACTCGATATTCAAAGAATCCTTAGATTATAGAAGAAGGAACTTCATATTACCTTCCTTAGCACTTTTGAAAAAATAACTTAGGAATGCAGTTCCGATTCCGACCAGGTAAATGCAACTCCGACAATCACCGAAAAAGAGTTTCTTGTACGGTCAAAAGTTGGACAGGAAACAAGGGCAGAGAATAAAAATATTGAGGCAGAACGAAGAAGGATAAAAGGTTGAGGTAAAAGGGAAGTCATTGGCTACCATAAAAAGTCTATCTAAAGTTAAGACAGCATTCATGGTAGCTTTGCATTCTTAAAACCTTAAGCTGAATATGGGTCGTTGTTTTCAAGGCGTTTCTTTTCTCCATACTGGTATAATGGCATCGAATTAAAGTTTTGTTAAGGAAGTCGGCGTGCTCGGGTTATACGGATTTAGAAGGGAACGAACCGATTCATGAACTGCAAAGTGAGTCGCGGCTTTTGACAGCTCGTTTTTAGAAACGGGTTAACTTACATTATGAGGAGCTTATCGAAAAGGCAGCAGGCTAGAGTGCTGCATGGTACTTAGAAACTTACTCCTTAGAAGTGCCTTAAATTCTTCAGGATGCGTGCGTAAAGAAAAGTGTTCAGCTTCGTAGAAAGCTGTTTTTAATGTCTTATGTCTATTTACATTAGTCTTTGTCAATAAGACCACGGCAGCATGTGTTAGTGTAGAACTGATACATTTTCTTGGATTGAACACCCTTACTCTTTTCGTAAGTCGACTTCTTAGCTTGAGCTTGTAAGCATTTTTCCTGATTTTCTTACCTTCTGTGAGCTGTAGTCCAGTCAACTGACTTTGGTGCAAAGGGGCACAAGTATTATGTATGTATTATCCCTGATGATTAAGATATTGACTTAAGAAGCCTTATTATACCTTGTGAGATCCTGGTTATAGTGGGTGATTCAATCGAACCCTGCGGTGGAGCGAGAGCTTCAAATGTTGAATTTTTGCTGACTTATCGTCTGCCAGATATTTGTGGTTCATAGAGTAAAAATTGTGAATGATACAACCCAAGCTTTGCTAAGTGCAAATTAAGATGTTTAGCTGATGAGTTTGATCCCTAAGCGGTTCATGCCTTACAAGCTCTGCGCATCATAATGAGATAAAACAGCTTTCAGTCAAAGTGATGAAAGTTCTTTAAAATTGCGCCCCTTTCTCATATTTCTACCATCCTTGACTTTATCGGCTAAAAGTACCTTCTCACCGACCCTGATCCTGCAGACATCCCTGGAGTATTCATAAATATTAGACTTCTAGATAAAATGTTTATGAAATGGTATACACACATTTGCATTCCAGACGTTCCTAATCCAAATATTTGACAGTTATCCCTTTCTCAGCTTGGCTGATACGGTCTTGTGTTATCCTGCAACAGACACAAATTCAACCCTCCTGTCAAGTTCTTCAAGAAAAAACAAAAAAGAGTAAGTAAGTACACAACATAAGGCTGAGGATTCAATTCACTTTTCACGATGTCAGTTTTATTTTTTTTTTGTCGTCCTGTTGCTGTTTATCTTGGTGTCCCTATGCAACTCATCGCTTTTATTATTCTCCTGTCGCCAGCGTGTATAGCAGGAGAGCCCTTCTTTTGAATTCCTCTGCAGTAGTAGGAGCGCGACATATGCAGAACCAGCTATCGCCAATGTCTTTACCATTAGCCAAATATTTCGTATTCATTTCTATTGCACACAATGGACGGCAGAGACGACGACAACGACACATCGTCCTGGTCGTTCGTTCTGTTTTTTTTTTTTTTTTACTTGCTATTGCGATATCTAAACTTGTATATACTTCCAGGCAACATCGCAGCTATCAACAAGTGCAGCAGGAGGTGTCGTCGGTGGTGGTGGTTTGCCCAACGAGAACGGAGCTGTGGGCGGTTTCATTGGAATTGGAGCTGGTGTCGGAGCTGGTGGAATACCCGGCAAGAATGGCGTCGGTTGCTCAGCAGGCGATCGATGGGAATTCCCAAGGCATCGATTGAAGTTCTTCAACATATTGGGCGAAGGAGCCTTCGGGCAAGTATGGCGTTGTGAAGCCACCGATATTGATGGTAAGTTTTGGTTCGGTTTGGGGTTATTGGAACTTACAAGTTGGCTCTTTGCTCAAAAGGGATGAAAGTCGATAAATAAAATATGTATGCCTCGTGCATCCTTCCGGGCCATGGACGATCGATTTGATGGGGTGATTATTATTTATTTGCGCTGTGTTTACACGTCGTATGTTATCCTTTGTTTTCATCGTCGCACACTTATCGACAATGCGTCAACAATGGGGTGGCAATGTGTAAGAAGTGGCTAGCAGTGGTAAATATTTGAGATATCAGAGGCAAAAAAAAGGATAACACGCAAAGGCCGTATCGAATCCTTATATTATGCCGATTATGGCCAAATGAGGATATCGCTTTCGGAGGCAGGCAGCCAATGGTAGTAAAGCAAACAGTTTTATGTCCATATGTTGGGCCAGCTTAACAGTGGATTACACTTACACCGGCTGCTGTGTGGTTTACTGCAAGAGGTCCGTTTTGTGGGATAATTATTGTCTGCGCCTGGGTTTGCTCTGGGAATCGTCTGTGCTTGGGAAGTCGGGGTCGACGGACGCTATTTGCTTTTCTTTTGCTGTAATTCTTATGCTTAGGCAAAGGGAATGAGTGAGTATTCGTGTGTACAAGTAGTATCTCTGTGTTGAAAGGTGGATTTACGCAAGTCGGACGTGTAATCAGAGAGATAAATGTATTTGCAGTCCTAGAAGGGTTGTTAATTATGTCCAAAATTGCTGTCTTCTGCGTTGAGTCTGTGATCCTTTTTTTTTTTTCTAAATGGGATAATTAATTATGTTGCTGTGAGTCTTGTAAAAGGGTTAATTTATTCTGTAATTGGTGGTTCATTATTGGAGACGACTGGGGAGAGGGTTGATTGGTTTGACGACATGATCTGCTTGTAATTGAATGACATTGTGGCTAATACCGGTCGTATAATGAACAGTTTAATGGATTTACTAGAGATTAAGGGAAGACACTTGCGCCCATGATGCGATATTATGAGAAATGTCAACATCTGGTTGAGGTTTGTTTTGATGTCAATTATTGTGATTTTCATTGGAAGCCAATATGAAGATAAATGAATGAGACTTTGGATTATCAGATACATTTTGAGTAGTGTTGGACCGACAACATTTCGAAAGCTGGTTGCTGGTACTGCAGAATGAAACATCGAAAAGCCCTTCCCAGTGAATTGATGTCGAATTTGACCAAAGGATTTAAAACTGAAGACACAGTCAAAACCGGAGTCGGTGTGAAACAACCTAGACACCTACAAACACATTTCCGTTCAACATACGAAACCACTGCAGTGTTTTTCCTGAAAATCAACTGGTGTTGCCTTATAGCTGGAAGAGTTTTTTTTTTTCAATTGCATTTGAGCGTCTATACCGTTCAATAATGACCTCCATTTGACCAAATATCATGTCTGAAATGACCACCGCTCTTTGCAATCGAAAAATGCATATTTAGGTTTCACCATGAGCTTTTTTGGCCACTTAGACAAGACTTGCGCAAGCTAACCATAGCGCACTATTTCCCAAAATCTTACATGGGTGAACTTTAATCCTTTTGCAAAGCAAGTTGAGAAATGCATTTCCCCTGAGCTATACGAGCCATGTGAACCCAACTTAAGCGTTACTCTTTCCATCCCCTCTCTCTGATACATTGCTTGTGAACTTAACATTCTATAAACACTCTCAGAACTTAATAAAGCGCATTCCTCACACACTCAGACGCATTCCAAAGGAACGCTTCCCCTAAAAGAATTTCTCACAATGACTGCTCTACAAATATTTTTATCTCAACTTTGCACTTGATTGCATTGTCCACAGTCATACGTATCCAAGCGTTTTATAATCCTTCGAAAGCACCACCCGCTCGCTGCTGTGGGAGCAAGAATGCAGACAAAGTATTATTTTTCTCCAAATTCAGTTACCATTAACTACAATGGCCATCGAGGACGAAGCCACTGTCACTGACACTCGTTGAATATCGTCCTTCGCTATACACTTTCCTTCGTCTTTTCACTGAATCTCCACTACACATTCGGCGATCGAATTTTCTCTAGCACATTGTATCGATTCACTGACCATCTTCTCTTTGTCATAGGATATACAGATCCTTGTAATGTCGCCGCACATTGCACTTCATCTCATGAACAACACTTAATTTTATCCTCGCTTGGTTTCTTCCACAATCCGTATGTCGGCAATAAGCATGTTACTACGAGTGCAATGGGGCCATCGATCTGAAATACGAGTATTTCCGGCCACAAGGACATTATCTGCACTCAATTTCCTGTACAAGGGCACACAACATCGTTGGTGAGTGGGAGCAAAGAATAATCGAATAGCACAGCAGGACTTCAGACTCAAACATACGCCCAAACAAGAAACAATATTGTACTCGGGCATTGTATCCTCGTAATATCCCACCCATATAATCTTCGCCCCCAAAAACTTGTAAGTATTGTGTTGTATGGTAGGTGCCTCAGAAAAGGCGCTTAGAAACGGCGCTGGTAGTTTGCAAAAATGCAAATCAATGTCGTTAAGTTTGAACCGATTGTCCTCTACCGGAACAGGATGTGAAAGAGTCTTCCACACACACACACACATACATAACTCAACCCATCCCAGCAATATCCTTTGACAAAATGCATGCATAAAACCCTAACGCAAATCCTTGACAAATTGCCATCATAAAAATTGTTGATGTGAGTATGGAATTATGGTCGATTGTACATTCATTCAGTCGCCTCCGCGTCCGTCGACATCGTCGTAGCCACCACAGCCGCCGAAAAGCCAATAAACCGCATCGTATTAGTGGAAAATTGAGAGCCAGCCACACATATCCTTTTTAGTTTGGCCACAACTCAATTGGCCGGGAGTGGAGTGAATAGGCGGCCTCCGGAAGCCGCTTGTATGGATAAAGGACGGGCATTATTGAGAAATGGGCGTGCAGCGCTTTAGTCGGAAGGCAATTGTTGTCGGTCCCGATCCTGACACGGAACGAAACACTAAAGATATCCATCGGGACATAACGGATTTGCATATTATTATTTAAAAAAAAAAAAGTTCTTCTTTTCATTTTTTTTTTGTAACCCATGCGACCGACAGCGGTGGATGGCATTCTTTGAGTTTTACTGTTGTGTAATCCATTACAGTTTTCTTTCGCCTTTGTTGTTGTTCCGATTATATTATGTGGAAATTGCACAACAATATACTGTAGGGAAAGGGTATACATTAGGAGCAGTTGTAGGAACAAACGATGAATGGTAGCTATTTGTCAGAATGACAATATCGAATACCCTATGAAAATATTGCAAAAATTGAGAGCCTTTCCCAAGGTGAGGTTGAGTCCTGGATATCTGAGAAGATAGTGAGCAATTCAAGGTTGATTGTGGAGGAAATTAACTCGGAAGGATTGGTATTATACTTCAACGCCATTGTAACTTAAAAAGGGAAGAAGATTTCAATTTTTAAATTGAAAAAGTTCAATATAGGCTACGACATCGATTGGATTTTAAATGCAGTACCTATGCAATCGTTCAATCTTTCGTCAAAATTGACTAAGTACGAGACATTAGGTAGAGTAGGATAACCTTATGCCGTATAAGCCAATCCTGATGGGTATGAATTAGTTACCAAAGTCTTATCGTCAAGTTAACAATAGAAGCATCTACAATAGTGCTGCGTTTCCAAGAATTTAGGGAAATATTTCTGGTGCATCCCTGAGTACTAGTGTCAGAGAAATGAAAATAAGTCATTCGGCGGTAGGGACGTTCACGCTTTTTTAATACAATTCTTCAAAATCCCGTAAAAGATGGAAAAAGCTGCTGAGGAATACTGGTCTGTGAAGCAATTCGGGAAGCTAGATACATACCTATCTTAGGAGCACTTTGTAACATGATGATACCAAAATGTGCAAACTGAATGTGCAATAGTGATAGATTACTTCCAGCGCCCAACACTGTGCAAAGGAATATTCCATTGCAGAAAACTTCCTTATCATATAAACTTCAACTAGCTACTTCTTTAAAATTATGTTCGACACACTTTACATCTTCATAGGGGTAGTAAAAGTATTGAACTGACTCTCTTGACACGTTTATTTACAACTAGCAGTCCTCCCGCGGCTTCGCACGCGCACCATACATACTAAAATTTATACTTAGTCGTTAGAAATCGTCTGTTCCTATTGAACTTTCAAAGGTAAAAGATAACAAAAAGTAGTTGATTTACAATGCATTCGCAGTTCGTAGCAATTCGACGGGGAATGGGTGTGTGTCTGATTTGGTTGGATGGATCGTTAAGTATCCATGAGACTTCTGAACCGATTTCAAAAATTCAATATTGAAATGGTGACACTTTTTGCTACCTTTTATCTTTGAAAGCTCCATAGGGACAGATGATTTCTAGCGACTTAGTATACACCTTAGTATGTATTTATGGCGTGCGAAGTAGCGGGTGAACTGCTAGTGTATCTATAGAAGCAAGAATACGATCAAAGAAGAATAAATGAAAAACTACCCTTGCGCATCTCGGCAAAACAAAAACAACACACGATCACGAACCGAATGTGCCGATGGCTACGGTTGCGCGTAATATAAATCTGCAAACTTTAACACCCTGTATCTTGGCCCCTGAATATAATTTTGAAAAACGGTGAAACACGTGTTTCTTTATTTTTATTGTAGAATTTACCTGCCAAATTTCCATTCTTTATTCCAATTTGAATTTTTTTTTCCATACGAACTGGAACACCCTGTATCTCCCCTTTGGAGAAAAAAGTCAAAAAAAAAAATGCTCCACTGTTTTTCTTTACGCCACAAAAGGAAACTACTGTCCAAATTTCAACTTTCTAGCATTAGCCGTTTAGGCTCGGCGATGATGAGTCAGTCAGGATCAGGACTTACTGCTTTATACATATATATAGATTCTAGAGTTGCAGCGCAGTAGCTGAGCCGTTTCTACTATTCCTACTGGTGATAAAGGACAATTGACAAAGTTGCCTGCTGTAGACAGATTACTTACACTTTATAACTTTTACATGATCATGACAAGATGCTCTGATCTGAATCTAGCTTAACATAATCTAAGCTGGTGAAGGCTGCAGTATGAGTTCCGAAAATGCCACAAGCATAGAGATCGAGCCAAGAATTTATACAATAGCTGATTCGGTTGTCTTTGCAGCTTCAAAATGCTACGTTTCTAGCGAAAGACTGGTAACCACGGTCTATAGTATTAAAGGTGTCATATCCTCCCAACTAAAGGTATCTAATGAAGTATTACAAAGTACATTTCAGACATCATCCCTTGGTCAACAAAGTTCTTGAAGAAACAACTTACTAGATAGAGTTTTAAAAGTAAAGAGTATGAACGAGTATGAAGAACCGATCAAAATTGTTAGTATACATAAAGTACTAACTCTTTATGTCTCTCATAGGTATTAAAACATTTTTTGATCTCTAAATCAAGTCCTTGATCTAAAAACGGCCAAGAACGTTTAATGTCACTGCCGCATAGTAAAACTTGGGAAATGTTCTTTAAATATAACACAAATCTTTGTTATTGACATGGACTTTGTAGCCTTAGAATCTTTGTTACAAAAGCTGATTATAACTGCTAACTATCATCAAACTTAATAATCAACCGGCTTGGATACTCTTAACCTCCTTACTTCGATTGATTAAAATAACACTAAATGCCATTTAGACAAGTTAAATTGGAAAATTTCTAGACCAGCAATTCTTCTTGCATTCCGATGAACCCAACTGCACTGGAATCTCTCAAACGGTCCAAGTTACTTGTAGCGGATTGCCTCCACAGCACCCTATTCTGCATATTATTTTTAACCCCGATAAAACTATGTATATTTCGCGTTATCCTGCTGGTACAAGTATACAAACTGGATCTGAGGCATTCAGAACTTTGCTTCAAATTGTTAAAGCAAGCGGAAGGAGGCCACGGTTTACATGTGGCTGTACTCCATCACGCAAAAATGTGCTAAATCGTTTTAAAGTTTTCAACGGAGCAAGGAATAACTTTTTAGATAACCTCGACGACAGATAAATAAACGGTTTCCGCTCGAAATACAGACACACAGATGATAAAC
The DNA here is from genome assembly GCA_951813785.1 of Criorhina ranunculi. NCBI lineage: Eukaryota > Metazoa > Arthropoda > Insecta > Diptera > Syrphidae > Criorhina > Criorhina ranunculi. The sequence continues at coordinate 23,858,469 of OX638381.1, forward strand.
CGTACAAAGGATGAAAGGAATCACGTTCAGAGGTGGACTTGTAAGTACACGTCCAACGTACCATGCATTTAAATGGAACCGCTTTGCGGATTTTGACATGCAAAACTTATGGGAGTTATACTAGGATGGTGAGGTGGTACATGCGTGTATCCTTAACGCAACCGAATAGGCGGCAAAAATAATTGTCCTGGCGACGTAATCGATGCTTAGAAAATTGACTGAACGGATTTCAGCTTTTAATAGCACCACAGTTTGCGTCAATCGAATTCCACTCTGTTGTTGTAAAACGTATACAGCTTTCAGGATGCACTCCCAAAACCGATATCGGTTGCGTTGCGATTGCGACCGGTTTACTTTTTAATGTGTTATGTGGCGAATGAATTTATTCCTTGTTGACACGTTGTTTCATGATAATTTTATGTAAATATTTTGATACGTGATTTGAATTTAGAATTTTGGCCGTACCGCAGTGCCCGCCACAACGCGCACCGACTGTTTTTCCCGATGCGTTTACGCGTGTTGACTTTTCAGCTAATCAGTGAATTGAAATGAATAGTAATTAGTTGAGTGCAAAACCATAAATGAATGCAAATTCGCTGAAAGGTTATTGATTCGTAAATTATTTTATTATGCGTTGGGAACCAATTGGTGGTATGCATGCTGGCTTATAGCATCATATGTTTGCAGGTCTCTCTGTCTATATCGTTTGTTGAGGTTTGGGACAGCCGACAGCGTCAAATGTTATAGTATGATTGTACATATTTATTTTATTTCACTTGGCTTAGGTAGACATACAAGTTATTTTGAAATACGACTATTTGAACACTTGTTCCTGGCACTAAGGCTTGACTGAATCAAATTTGTTCATTCGATTATCGAAGTATCAATATAGAGAGAGTATATGGAAGTATTCACTTTAATTTAACCGAGTTCTGGCCCATCAAGAATCTTCTGACCAAGACGCAACCACCTTACATCCTCTTCAATTCCAACAAGTTGAGCTGTCAGCTCTGTATCCCAACAATTTGACATCCTCAATTGTTTAGTCTTAAAAACAGACATTCGGTCCTCGTTGGGTGTCGCCATCCATTCGTCCAATCTGGTCTAGTTATGGCTAAAGAATATTTTCAGAAGAAGTAATTAAATCTTTTATCCTGTCAAAGATGCCCATCTAAGGCTAACTTATATAAAACAGAGTCAGTTTACAAACAGTGTGCCTAAGGAGTGCATTGCATATTTCGCACGACACTTTCGGAGAGAGGGTGCCAGATTGCCAACACCGTTAGACCGGAAATTTCCAATTAAAGCCTTCTTGGATATTAAAAGTGATGGTAATATCGTCGAAGATGAATGTTTTTGTTGGTCCGTGCGTCACCTTTTTAGCAGCAGAGTGCTCCATGAAAACTTTTATCATAATGGGGAGTATCCCTTACTTACATACATGTCTGAAGCTTCAAACAAAGTTTGTGATGGCGGAGGTGGAGATTGGTATGAGGCCAGATTTTCTATCCCTAGTTTGCCAATCTCATTGCACTTCATGTATAGCACTGATATCCATTGTATAAGAGTCCGCTGTATTTCGAAGTCCAAGGATCATTCTCCTTATTCCTCTCTTATCTTCAATCGTGAGACGTATGACGACATAAAAAAGTAGGTCATGCCGGATTTTTTGCTCGCCCTCCTTCTGAGGGGAACATTAGACACTCTGATTTATTACATGTGCCATAAAGTTATTCTTTATTCGGTCCGCATGTTGAAGTTAGATTTATTAATTTGGAACTAGCTGTCTACCAGGCACGGATTTGATAATTCAATTTTTCTATGCTCCGCTTACCATCGAAATCTTTGCTTAAGGATACAACTGGTTCCATGAGGACAGATTCTCTTAAGTCACCCTGAAGTGGTTGTAGAATTGTACCAACTTGGTCTCTTTTTCGACTTTACAATAATCCCTTTCGTTACTTCACCCATCTACGCCTCGGGAATTCTCTTAACTTTTATTGAAAAACTAATTTCCTGCGACATGCTACACTTTTAACCCCTCAAGTCTCGGGCCCAATTTATAAGTTTTAGAAGAACTTCTACTTTTTAAGGAACTTTCCAACGCAAGACCATAACAAGTTCATCCTATATTTCCCCAATTAATTATGATATTCCTTTCAGGTTTTGAAGGTGTAACTACAGTCGCTGTAAAGACTCTCAAGGAGAACGCTGCTGAAATTGAAAAGCACGATCTAGTCTCAGAACTTCAAGTGAGTATAATTCTGTTCTTCATAAATTTTTCCCGTAATTAAAATTCAACATTATGTTAATGAAAACCGATATTACATCGTTCTGCGTACAAAATTTATACATCAAGTGCTCTTTCATTTGAATATTTATTCTTTGTCTATTTTATCATTCCGATGTTGGTGGTGGTGGTGGCATCAAGAAGAAGGACAGATAGAAACTTTTCCAGTTTAAAATTCGCTTTCGAAAATAATTTCAAATTAAGAATTCGAACTCTGACAGTTACTAGACACCGAATTGAGAGACAAAAAAAAAGTAATTAAAAGAAATCTGAAAAGTGAACATTTTGCAATCTCCATAGAGCCCTCAGGAACAAAGCCGTTCCGATGACGACGGCGATGGCGACGAACCCATCGAACCCATCGAATCGCTTCGGGTGTAATTTTTTATTTTTTTTCGAACCACGGGAATGCCAGACCGTCTCCTCCAACTTACTTTCTACAAAGGAAATCAACAGCAGCAGTTTTGTATTTGAATTTGATCGAAAAGTTTTTCCACTGATTTTTGCTATTCCTTTCATTTTTTTTTTTTTGAAAGAAGGCTCCGTAGATACTTTTGTATTTTGTTGCTTTGCCATTTCTATTCAAGATTTTCATGATGAAAAGTTCTCGTTCAGTTAAAGAATTTTTTAGCTGATTTTGGTATTTTTTTTTATGTTTTACTTTCCCGCATTCTACGAAGGAATGGAGAAGTGAAAAAAAAACTATCAGCATCATCATCATCTTCATAAGGAGAGACTGAAAATCCTTGATTCCTTTAATTTAAGGAATTTTTGTTGATCTGCAAATTTCTTTGTGAGTGATGTGGGTGAAATTGGGAATGGGGATTAAATAAAATAAAAGAAAAATAACTATCTGCCAGACTGTCATTAGCACTTTTGTCTTCTCGTAAGGGGTGCCAACAAAAGAAGTCTCAAAAGCGGGCTTAAGATTTTTCGTTTCGTTTTCTTCAAGAGTTTTTTGTTAACAGAAAAACCTGAAGTGAAGCGTTTTCTTTTGACTTTTCGTTTAAATTCTTAATCCTCTTGAAAAGATATTAAAGAAATGGTCAAAAGACGATCAGAGAATTTATATTCCGTGAGCTCAGCGTTGGATTAGGCAATAAGGCGATTTAAACGCACCTGAAGTTATGAATCCAGACAACTTGCCATTTTTGTATTTAAAGCAAGAGCGGTTGGAGGATTGGATAAAGTTTATGGTCAGTAGAATTCAAAAAGAGTGCTGTGTCTCAAAAATTGCATAGTATCTAAGTAAATGTAAGAGCTGTTGATCAGGAAGAGCTTGACTGTAGATTTAGATTTAGGCTGGGCCTCCTTTATAACGACTTTTGCAGAAGCTGCATGGATGAGGAAGAGAAGAAGACGATCCTCCACCTTCTTTGTACATGCACGACCCTTTCAGCTCGGAGAATAGCATACTTAGGAGCCAGCTTTTTCAACAACCTTAGTGAACTGGCTGACATCATCAATGGCACTCTCCAGCGCTTCATAGTAAGCTCCAGCTGGTTCTGCGAGTAGTATTTCTGGCAAAATACAATTCCTGGTGGTAACACAATGGACCTTTCTGGTCTAAGTGAGGTTGCAATTGCAGCCTACCACTCCAACTTAACTTAACCTAACCTTGGGTGTAAGTGAATTCCTTAAAAGAATAACTAACCACGATATCTAAGTTGATGATTATGCTAACGAAATGGTATTCATTCAGTCATAAAGGCAAGTGGTACACAGGCGCGTTAAGAACTGAAAAAGGAATTGGTGCCGTCCAGTGTTTTTTGGTGCAATTCATTGGCAAGTTCACCAGTATGTAATGACAGAAATACATTTATGTTCAATTAATAGATGTCCCCAGATAGTCAAGCAGCAATCAAAGCAAATTGTTGTGAAAATGCCTACAAAAACTTGATGAATATTGATGAATAAGAGGCGAAATCTCTAGATAGACAAGGGGTAGCAGAACCGTTTAAAGGACCTGAATGATTCTGTGTGATAGAGACCATACCCTTAAATAAGAATTCAGAAGAATAGAAAAGAAAAACAGGACCAAGAACTGGAAAAACCTTCAACCTTGAAGAAGAGTCCCTTTAGACAGTTTTCAAAATTCACGTCAAGGGTGTACAGAAGTAGAAGCAGTCCATGAATATGTAAAAAGGTAACAGTGGTTAAGACCAGATTCACATTAGACAAACTACTCGTTGTTTGAACATCAAAATGTGTCCATGTTCAAAAAGATGTCTAAGGTCAGGAATCAAATTTGATAGCGCGTGGATATAATTGACATTCTATGGGTCATATCGACAGAAATAACATGACATGCCTCAAACGCTGCTCTGTATCCCTTTCCGGACAATCGAATCTCAACTCAAATGAGAAATACCTACATAACATCCAGAGAGAGAGCTTCCTGGTTTTCCATTCATTTGGTCATACATTTTCCTTATTTTCCATTAATCACCAGGAAAAGGTCAAAGGTACCAACAGCCCTACACCTCCATACGAATGGGTACGAGTTGATAGTAATAACTACCACACTGTGTGACCCACACCGGCAAATACAAGACTAAACGTCGAAATGGCAAAGCAAATATGTAATTTAATCGTCTTTCATTCACCAACACACTCACACACACACCCCACATTCTGGTAGCAACGACTGAATAGGAATTGTGGTTAGTTGGATGGGTGACTGTTTGGCTGTTTGGTTGGTTAGCTGAGGGGTTGATCGGTTAACTTGGCACAAAATCGACCTCAATTCTAGACAATTCCAAATGAACTGCCATGTCAATATAAATGGCAATTCGATTTGCGATTATTACACCACCCCCGATCACAGCCCCCATGAGCGACAGGCAGCAGCAACCTCATTTCATTCGTTGTCGGTCGAGAGCAGGTTATTAAACTTGCTTCCCTTCGTCTGTCGTATCGGAAGAGGGGCTACTTAAAGTAACTGACAGATGGAGGGCAGCTGTATTTCGTCTGGACGGTTTTCCCATGGGGGACGGATGGTCTGCTTAAAAAATCATAAGGTTTTGGACGGCGGATTTATGACCATTGTCGTGTTGTACCTGGCAAAGGGTACACAAATCAACTTTAAGGATTTCCTTCTTTTCATTCTTCTTTTCCGTGCTTTTGTTCCTTTTTCTTTAAGTCCTTTCTTTTGGTGCTCCTTTGTAATAGAATTTAATTATAAAACTTTTGCGAAGGGTGAATGTGTGTGTGGGTGATTAGAGGTGAGCTGGGGGATTCAAAGTTTTTTTTTTCTTTTTTGCTTAATTTCATTTACCGAGTTAATGCTGAGTTTTTGTTAATTTTGTTCGGTTTGTGGTGGTGGTGGTGGTGCTGGTATTGGAAGGCCTGCCAACTGCATAATTTTATTATGAACTCACCTAATTAAGGACGAGGACGGGTTGGCACGTATGGAATTTCTTCGTTTCTTTTTGTTCCCACTTCCTTTTCAGTGTTCTTTCAAGTTGATCCTCCTTTATTAAGGTTTCGTTTTTGTTCCCTTCTTTTGCGTTCTTTTTGTGGTGAATGAAAAGGTTGTTTGAGTTTCGCTTTTTCCTTTTTTTCTGACTTTATTTGCTAATGATTCAACAGGTGTGATTATTGAAAGGATAATCAGTTTAATTCATTTGCAATCGTTTGAAGGTTTCCCAGTGGGTAAGAGGAGATAGTTTTGTAGTTGAGTGGAATGCGGAGGATGGTCTTTAGAATTTCGTAGTTGCATAGAGAGAAAACGTGCATGAAAATTGGATTTGCTAATTAAATGGGATTAAAAGAGTGCCTTTCCGTTTGCATGTATTCAATGTTGGAGAGATTTAAATTAAAAGACCGAGGTGATTACGCTTATTTACGAGTTTCTTTTTGATTAAGCACTCGAGAGCTGCCATAGTAGTGTTGAGCATGAGTAAGCGATTTTCTTTTTGATTAAACTGTACTTACTGAATTGGGATTAAATTGCGCTGAATGATGCTATAGCTACCTCCAAGAGAACACACAAGTCCTTGGAGAGCCTTTAATTTGCTAAATTAGTTTATCGTTTAGTATTTTAATATCATAAGACGCTAGAAAGCTTACATAACAATGAAATGGAAAATAAATGTGATTGAAATACGACCAATTGATGACGACTGTGCTTTCAAGAGGCACATAGCAGATAAAGAATCTAGCCTGCACTTATCACTTTCATCAAAGCCTATATTATACCAACTACACGAAATCAAATTAAACCCTAAGATTTAAAGCGAGGCATTTTGTACTAAATGTCTCTGTGACCAGGTACCTAGAGAAGATTTACCATAAATCGACTGCTGAACCAGGCAAGATTCTTCTTGCACTATGCTTCAAATTCGGAGGATGAGGTTCCCGAATCTATGGCCTTGATGGCGGCTTGGCTTTTTCTATGTAGTGTTGTGTCTAATGGTCCAGCACACCTCGTTGATCATACTGAATTGTGATAATGATATTAGGAAGTTGGAGAGAAATATTTTGAATTATAAGCAATGGCAACAATTCTAGTTTATTTGGTCACAACCCTTGGAGCCAAGACTAAAACCTAATGCTACCTGAGCTTCAAAATCAACACTTGGGCTATGAGCGTCATAAAGGGTTTTCACCCTTGAGTGCGAATTATATAAAAACAAAAACAAAAACGAGCTTAGTCAAATCTGCTATCACTTGGTTTTTAAATTGAACGAAGCAAGGATGCCTCGGGTTAGCACTTCTACCTCAATTGCCGTGAAGGGTCGATGAATTTTTGAAAACGAATGAATATAACCACGGATATATGAATTTTCCTGAGATAAACATTGACTCACATAGCTCTAGCTATTAATGCTGTAACTTAAGGCTTATCAAATTCATTTGCTCCTCCAACGTCGTTTTTGAGGGAATGGTTTGTTTTCTATTCGGTCTACTGTCGGCAGTCACTTTTTTCGAGGTGAAACAAAATAAAGAGAACTGATTTACAGTTGATATTCAAGTCCAGTATCTACGTTATTCCTTTACAAACTTGACTAACATAAAACAAAATTATACAAGCTCCCTCCACACGAACCAACAACATGATTAAGGACCCTTTACCTGATCATCCATTCTATATGTATGACAAAAAATATGTCCTTAAACTCATTCGAAATATTTTTATTTATACAAGCGTTGGGCTCCAACTGTATCTATTGCATTTAAAAAAATCAAAATGTTTTTCCTCTCATTCACCAGACAAACAATATAAAATGTTTCATCAACTGTAGCACGTTTGCAAGTTTGCCTCAGAGTCCTTGTTTAATTAACTTTTAATCTACAAAAAAAAAACTTCAATAACAATAAAAACGAGTGCAATACAATTACTCGAGTGGTAAAAAAAAACCAATGTATAAAGATTGAAGTAAATATGTACAAAAAAACATTTTTAAAAAGTTCACCGCACCGAGCCAATTTAGTTAAAAATAAAAAAAAAGTCTCTAGCTCCAGCAGCCCCAATCCAGCAAAGCACACTCAACACTAATCAAAGCGAATTTTGTCGCACTCGCTTACAATATCAACACGGAGTACCACTTTGTTCATAAACCCCTAACATATTTTATAGAATAGACAGTATGGACGAAAAAACTTAAGTCATTTAATATATGTAGTAACTTACATATTATTAATGATAAAACTAAAAAAAAAAAAAAAAACCAAGTTTGTGAGCCCATAAAATATCCAGGTAACTCTTCAAGTTGTGGACGAATAAGTACACTTAGGTAATTAAACTGGTCAAATCAAGGACAATTAGAGCGGCTTTTGGAAAACTTTGGCAGATGCTCTGGGAAAAAAGAGTCGGGAATAGTTCCGTGGACTTTGTCAAAGGATGAAAAGATGTTGAGAATGGTTGAGTTCAAATGAGACCCCAGACTATAGGTACGTATACATGAATCGGAAGTCATTAGATATATATAAGAAGAGGCTCAATTGGTGCTTAGCAGGAACTTCTATCCTTAACACAGACCATTCTGACGCTGGCTAGTTTTTCGATTTATAGTTCTTATGTGAAGCACTGGATGGAGAGATGGAAAACAGAGCAGACACTAGGTTTTTTTGAAAGAAAAGAAAGCTTGGCCTGATGATCTTTTAACAATGCTTTCAGGGTCGAAGAAGCATAACTTCCAATTGAACCGACCTACTATTCCGAATGAGGGATTGAGACGGTTTTTCATGGCAATTTATAAATTATTTAAGGGTGGTCATGGTGTAGTGGTTGCATGATCGCTTGTCACGCCGAAAGTTCCAGGTTCGAATCCCGATGTCACAGAAAAAAAAGTCGGTCAATTGCGAAAAAAGCTGACGTCAACTCTACTGTATAGGCATAACACTGGCAGTAGGGTAGGCAATGGCTTAAAAGTGTTGATCATACTAATGCCATCGGGATGTTCGAAAGAAATACTGTGAATTATAAGCAATGGCAACAGAACCAATAATTCTCCCCAGTCATTCTGGACACCACCTTCGGAGCAAAAAGACTGAAACCTAATTCTACCTGAGTTTCAGAATCACTACACCAACACTAGCGCTGTGTGAATAGCATCATAAGGGTATTCATAACCCTTTAAGCGCTAGTGAATTATAAAAAAAAAAAAAAACTCTCGGAGGTTTGTCATTTACTGCCATGAGGAACTGCTGCGAAAAAATTTTAAGCTTGATTTCCTGTTGCTCGCATCTGTGTTAGCTCACTAAGCAATCTTGGACGTATTGGAAAAGCATTTGATCGGAGATTTTTGATACAAGGTTATAGATGTATCTGATTCCCTGTATGGATTTGTAACTAAAGCAATATGAGTATTCTTACCAACACAAAAATATTCAGTCGTCCGTTGGTCTGTTTCTGTGTCCATCTGTCCTCGTTCGACTTCCAACAAATTCATCTCTCTTTTAGTTCAGTTAATACTGTTGATAGAAATTTATATCGCGTTTAGGTACATAATTTTTGCCACAAGTGTACTATCATGTAAAATTCTTCTTCACCAACAGCTTTTCCAAAAACATTTTTTTTTTTTTGGGCTGTAAGTTTTGTTCTCGGGGAATACTAATTTTTTCCCTCTGTTTTTCTGTCGTGTTCCTATTATGACAGTTGTCATCGGGGTGGAAGTGGCATAACCCCAATATGTAGGGTGGAATATTTTTTTTCCTGCCATGCCAAAGGCACCAATCCCTCCATCTCATCCAATTTCGTTACGAAATGAAACGCTTTACACTGTTTCACAGTTTTAGCTCTGCATGGTGAACAGTTTTAAAACTTTGTTAGGGCAGACAGCAGAAAAAAAAAGCTGTGAAAATATACAATCAAACATGATGCATCCAATTTGCTAGGCAACCCCAAGGACATGAAACCTTTAAGCAGAGCAATGCAATGCTGGGGGTCCTGCGATGATGATAATTTTCATAAAATGTTAATGAACATGACGCAGCATTTGTTTTTGTTTCACATGCACAATACGAGAGACGGGTGGGTGATGTCGGTTAGCCGTATCGGATGCCCTCAGCGGCACCCTTGAGGCATGCGAAAGCGTAACGGCGAAAGGGGTAAAGCGTTTTAGTTTTATCGGTGTCTGTCATAAATGATGACAAAACATTACCCACACACGTTCAAGGTAATTGTCTCTTAACTCAAACACACACGATTGTTTGTTGTGAATAGACTCAGGACCGCTGTGTGTGGTCCGGTATGACAATCTTTCCATGGGACATTGGCTGGACCCGGCATATTATAACGCATAACGGTTTGATGATGGCTTCGTTTGAAATGGTGCGGCTGACTTTATGCAGTTGCCCTACTTGTGGGTTGGAAAAAAAAAATTAATTTCACAATGGAAAAACCTCAGAAATTGTTGTGGTTCATTCCGAGATGGAAACGGTGGTTGCGATGACGGGTAATGGAGGGCGCTGTGCGTGGTTTATGGTATCGTCGGTTGCAACCGAATAAACCAACAAATTGAGCGGGCGAATATCGGTCAGTCTTAATGTTACCCTATAACCGATGTCTGACCTCCAACAGCAACAACAACGAATAACTGATGAACGCTGATAACATTCTTTTTCTGCATTGCAGTGCGACTATATAGCGATTGAGGGTTGAAGTCTTTAGGGGAATGCGGTTGGGTTAAATTAATTATATCTGTTGTATGTTGCACATATGACTTATTGTCTGGTTGTCGGTCGGAAACTGATCGATAAATGCGACAATGTGGGTCAAACTGGGAGGTGAATTACTGCAAGGGTGGTTTAGAATTTGCAATTATTGAGCATGTATGGCTGTTGATTTATGTATTTGTTCTATTGCCACTAATCAACACTTCATTGGAAGTCACCACAATCGGGTGTTGGCAGTGTGTCCTTGATGACGGTGTTACGGTCAAGAGTGGTTTTAATGGCTGATATGCGTGTGGCAATTGATTTTTTTTTTCTCTGCCTTTTTTTTATATAAAAAATTATTTGAATGTAAACACTTTTGGAGAAATAATCACTTCGTACATCCTCGTGTCTTTTGCGCACACATTTTAAGTGATTTATTTAATTATGGAGTACTTACCAAGGTATGCTGTTTATTGCAAGCGTGCAGTGTTAATTTTTATCTGAAATTAAAAAAATGAAACGAGGGAAATATTTTAATTACGTGTCAGTGCAAGGTGAGTGGCAAAAATATGGAACATATTTTTATTATGTTATTGTCAATATATTGCTTGATGGGATTAATGTAAAATATTAAAAATCAAAATGAATGTTCATTTAAAGCTTTAAAGGACGATCATGGACAGATTTATGTAATGTTCAATTATATCGTTTGTTTTGCGGCGTTTGGTTCCGTAATGTTTTCGAAGCTATTATCACAGTGGTTAGAAAAGGCTTCTGGAATGGAAAGTGTAAGGGGGAAATCCTCCTTACCAATATAAAAAATGGATGTTTGTTAACTGCTGTCCGAGGATTCCGTACGCACAGTTGAAACCAAGTAGAGATTCTTAACGTTGTCCGGGATTCCGTACGCACGCTCTGAATTCTATTCTTAGAGTAAGATACAAGCCAAAATATATAAAGAACAAGGACGAATGAAAGAAAGGAAATTCCTGTGATATTCATCCTGGGATGGCATAATCCCTTTATTTTATTTACTATATTTTCTGACAAAAGTGGATGTGAATTTTATTTTAAACATTACAAGGGTGCTTTGGAAAGCTTTAGTACATATGAATTATTGTTATCTGGTTACATGATCAAAAGAGCTTGTGTTTGAAAAGCTTTAGTACAAATCAGTTTTATATGTTTTTTATATGAAAAAATGTGCTTCTTTAGCTAGCCCTGCTACAAAAGTGTTATTGTCACTTCTTTAGTTCGATTTAATTTATACTAAATGGCCTGGCCTCCGTTGTATAGTTTATGTTGCTTATTTTGAATAAGTTACCAATTTCGAACTTAATTTCTTCAAAAGGAGCTTCTGATATATTTGGAGTTTATGGAAGATCTTTTGAATTTCATTGATTTTAGCTTAGAAGATGATGAATTACTTGTGCTTGATATAAGAACTTTATATCTGCGATTATCTCGCCCTAGCTACCAGAAGATTGAAGAAGGTACTTTCGGTAGTAGCTTCTTTGATGAGTTTGAGGACTTTCATATAGGTGGTGTCATGATCTCTTATTCCAGCTGAGTGCATAGTTTATTTTGAATTTCGAAAGGAAGTTGCTTGCAAGGTACTCAAGATGAAGATGACCCATTTGTAGTATTTTGTAGAGTTAACTCGGTATGCGCCCGACCTTAATGGAATCACGATCATCAACCACTTACAATACCGAGCTGTTTTGAGAAAATCTCCCTTTCGGGAAGGATGGAGTTATGATACTGCATTTTTCTTATTTAACTCAACTATTGAGTGAACTCTTAGTTCAACGCCTGCGAAATCAACTCTAAACTTGTTTGGGACTGTCTCCAATTACTCATAGCATTGGCTAGCACAAACAGAGTCCATCTCATTTGGGTACCGGGCCATAGCGGATATGAAGGTAATGAATGAAAAGGCAGATGAACTAGCCAGAAAAGGTTCTGCATCAACTTTTATGATGCCAAAACCATTCTGCGGCCACCCAACAAGCACAGCAAAAGGCTGTATAAACAATTGGCTAATAGACAAAGCACAACATTACTGGACAGCAATGGAAGGTAATAGACAAGCTTAAGCTTTAATACCAATCCCCTCCCAAAAATGAACGAAACAACTTCTACAACTAACAAGAAGTCAGATTCGAATCGTCACAGGATTTCTCACCGGCCACTGTCGGGTTAAAAAACACCTCATGACTATGGGAATAGCACAAGACAACATATGTAGAATGTGCAACGAGGACAAAGAATCAGCAGAACATATACTTTGTCACTGTAGCTGCCTCATAAGAACACGTCTTCGTTTCCTAGGTAAACACTACCTCAAGGTGAAAGACATAACCACCAGCATACCCAAATACATCGCCGGATTCATCACGCACTCCGCCATCATGGAGGAGCTTTAATTAAGAGGACATCACAATAGGCCCATCTGTGGCCGCAGTGATAAGGGACTTTGGACCACCTCAATTTTTTAATCTATCTATCTATCGAACTCTTAGTTAACATACCTCTCACTATTAAAGTATGCATGACATGTTGTCAAAATTCCCATATCAACAGGTTGTTTATGTACAATGTACACATACATACATATCTCCTAGGGAAATGACGACACCCCTCATATTTTCTCATGAACTTCCTTATTATATCAACACAGCATTTCTGCACCCCTCCCTTTTGAAACGGAAACTCATTTCATCATCATCGTCAGGTTTCCTTGTGAAACCAATTAATGAAAGCAATCATCAGCAATCAATCATGCAATTATTTGTTTCCTATGAACGCATTTCCTTTATAATCATGAAAAGTAACGGTTCTGTCCTTGTATCCTTATACGTCAGCCTGAGAGTATGAAATAAAAATTAATTTGGCTCCGTCCATGGTTCGACAAGGCAAACAAAATCGTAACGAATTAAACGCATTTTTGTTGTAATCCTTATGAAATATGCGTCACCCAACGCACACACACACACACAGTCAGTCAACCGTGTCGGCGGACATTCTGTATGAAGCTACACGCAAGGCGGTCAAGAGTAATTAAACACTGACTAGGTTAAAATTGCATTAAAAGCTATTTATGTCAATTAATAATAAACGTCAGCGTAAAGTTGGCAAACTTTATGGGCCGTTCACGTATGTACATACATATGTCATTGTTTTTAATGACACAAAATTTATTACACTGACTGAGAAGAGGACATTGTTTTTTATGTTTTCCACGCACAATATTAATACTTTGATTATGAAATTATATTGAATGGGTGCTCGAGGCTCGGGGGTTTAGTCAGTCAGTAACCTATTTTCATGCAATCGATCAATTATCATAAGACGGTTGTTTATTTTATCCAATTATCCGAACTGTATGCATCCTGTTAAGTGGATAAATTAACGTAGATATGCAAATATGCAATTAGTTTTGCGAAGACAATATTTTCGTGCACTTGTAGACAGACGTAGAGATGTATGTGTGTATGTATATACGTGTATGTTCGCAAGCACACCGCGCGAAACGCATTTAGTGGCTTATCAAGCACTTTTGCGGTTAACAGTCAAAATTGTTCATATTTCATACATGAGGTCCTTAGATCAAGGATAAGTTGAAGTTTTAAGACAAAGGCAAGGAGAGATGTAGCGAAAGGAGTTTAGCCTGAGTTGAGTATAATATGTTTGAAAATCGCTTCTGAGATCGTTCGTTCAACCAATCAAAATCGCTTACTTGCGGTGAACCCGGGCCTCAACTAACAAACTTCTCCAGTGCAAGCCAAATTAGTTGGGAACCCCTTTAAATAGCTAATGTGCAAACTCCAGAGACCATCCATGCAAGCGGGATTGAATATCTAACAAATAATTTTTCGCTCCAATGGACCAAGTATATCTTCATCCATCTGCGAAAGAGTTCATGCTTCAGTATCATTAAGTAGGACTAGGATGATGAGGGTACAGACTTTCCTTAATTGTTCGGGATAGAACCTTACTAATCAATTGCCTTCTCGAGTTAAAAAAGGATTGACAATAATTATTCTTCGTTTGATTTTTGATGAAATGTCGTTCTCTGAAGTCATAGCTGAGTTAAGGTAGATAAACTTCTTTACTCCCTCGAAGTTATAGCTGCCGATTGTAATGTTCTGTCCGATTTGTTGATGTTGAATGTTTGCCCTCTTTCACCGCTTAACCCATTTTTTCTGCTTTTGCCTAAGGTCTATATTTTCGGCGTACGCAAGTATGTATAATAGTTACACAGACATTCGGAAGATTGTGCCTTTTAAGATTCTTACAGTTTTGATCGAAAGTCTCGGTCATCGTTATCCTGCAAAGACTGACAAGTTTAGCAGGGATACTAAAAGCACACATTGTTATATAAAGCTCATCTCTGTCAAAGGCGGCATTTAAAATCTTCAAGAGATGGTGGGTTGATTTTTGATTAAGACTTCTTGAGGGTTTCTCCACAATCTGCCGAAGTGTATGAATTTGGTCGACGTGGACTTTTTTGGTCTAAAATTTCACTGATAGAGGCCAATCAGGTTGGTGACGATATCACGGATAAGATCTTGTGTGAGGAGAGGATGCATCTATAGTTGGCGCAGTAATGGGGGTATTTCTTCTTGTTGATCGGAAAAATGATGCTGAGCATCCATTCATAAGTCGCACCCCAGATGAAGTGATTGGGAGCATAATTTCATTTCAACCTACTTTCAAATAGCTCTCTGTCAATGGAGAGATTCCAAGTAATATATGCATTAAATCTGCGTAGCAAATCTAAGATTTCAATCAAGATTAAACTGCTCATCATCAAGATGCATGAAGCATATCTTGAACATTGTATAGCCGAAGACGAGACGTGTCTTCAGACATTGACTATAAAGAAAATAAAACTGTCTTAGTGAACCCACCTTGATAGGAACTCAGCTTGAACCTCAAACAACACAATTCCGATGCTTAAAGGTTGCTAACAGTTAACAACTTTGAGCCAAATATTCTTCAAAAAAATACTAACGAACATATTTGTTTGCATAAATCTACTGAAATATTTTTCTCAGTGTACACGCATATAAGTTCTCATTATTCTCAGGCATGCCATTCAAATGTTTGCCTAATTAATATGCTATTGTGGTGGTGGCATAATGATGTCTCATAATTAATTTCCCCAGAAGTAAGCATTCGATTGTCTTCGTCATCCACTATCTGTGCATATTGTGGTTTCGACACAAATCGGCTAAATTAAGATGCATCACCGTCATAGGCATACGAATTCTTTTTAACTCATCCGTCTTTGAGTTTAATCACTTTAAATGCAATGGCATGTCGTTCTCATCTTCGATCAATTTGCACCGCTAGAATCAACTTAATTGCCACCAACTAGGAGAGCAATAAAATTCATCCCCCGCACCTTAGCTCGCAGCACCGAGATAAGAAGATTCACATCGACTTTGCAATACCTACTCACTTAAGCCCACTTAATGAGTTTCAATGCTGTACTACTGCCGTCAGTCTGTTTCTCTGCGCACCGCCTGCCTTACCACAGCTCACCGCCAGTGGCACGCCACACTCACCCACACACCCAGCCAGACACAAAGACAAAAACCACTCCGAAAAATGTTTTATTGCGTAATTTGATTGCGATTTATTCATTTCACTTTGGAAATTTAATAGCATCTGACATTTATTTTCATTTGCTACAAATGAAATCGTATCCAGCATCACCACCCTCCTGACACTCTCGAACTCGCCCGACATTTCCTCTCGCCAGGATGATGACTATTGTGGTGTAGGTGGTGGTGGTGTTGATGGTGATGGTGGTGGCTGGCACTGATGATATAGAGGGTGCTGAATCTTTATACATTCTTCGAAATCCATTGTCTTATTCACTGGCAGTGGTTTTTTTTTTCTTTGCTCCTCCACTATTCCATTGCCACCCCTTCGAAGGGACCACCCTCGCTGCCACTCTCCGGGTGTACGCACTTGTTCACTTGACGGGAAAAGTTTTCTCTTCTAATAAAATTATACTACCCCCTGTGGCGCTCGTCCGTAAATAATAACGAAACTTTTTTCTTTTCGTCTTCTTCCTTGTCTCGGTTGCCTCACACCCCATAGAGAATTGAAGGAAAATTCGAAAAACCAACCGAAAGAGAGAGAGAAAGAGGAAAGAGATTGCTGGGAAGCAGAGTAAATTTGATAACTGATGATAAGTGTGTAGCCTCTCAGTCTTTAGTGGGATATAAATCATAGCACTTGGTGGTCTTGAATACCTAGAGCAGCATCCTGTTTCCTTATGCTCTTGGCTCCTGGAGTTGTCGTTAGAAGTGAAAAGAGAAAAGAGAAAAGAAAAACTTCCGAGCAGATATCTCATTCATCCCCCAAGTGGATAAAGTGAAATTCATTTATTCCAATTTGCCCGCAAAGAAGATCATTAATTTTGATAAAAAAAAAATTGTTACAATCTTCTTATTCTTCTTTGTAAGAGAGGGAAATAGAGAGGGAGACAGAGAGAGAGAGAGAGAGTGAGAAACGTACGCAAATACAGAGAAGCAACAAAGAATAGGAATTCTGAGCGTTACATGGTGCAGTCAATATGGTTGATTTGGAAATTCTCGGGAACCCATCGAGCGGCAAACAGTTGTTGTAGTCATTCACAATCCGTGTATGCTACTGCTGGGGAGGTGTCTAATTGGAATCCTTTGAGTGCGGTTTGCTAACGTCGGCATTTGTGCGTGCCATGGTAATGCTGAGTCTGTGTGAACACTTTGCCTCTGAATTGACAGTAATTTGATGAAATTACAAATAGTTTTACCCGAGCCGGATTTTGGTAGCATTCTGTCTGTTCATTTGGAGTAAATTGTAAGCCTGATGCAGTATTGGAATAGGAACATAATTTAATTGTCGCTCGAAGTGATTTTAGGGGAAACTACATACGAGCTGTTCACATGCATAGGCATTTGAAGTCGCTTCTTTCACTGAGTTGCTTAAAGGCAAAATTTATATACAAATGTAAGTGTGCTTCAGTGTTGAGGTTGTACACACGGGTTCTATTAATTATGGAACAGTCCAACAAATTATTGCGCTTATTTCGGCATGAAATCCAAATAAATAGGTCGTACATATGTTAGTTAGATGTTACAGTTTATCAGCGATGATTCTGGGCTTAGCCGACAGAAAGTTACATCAAGAATTAGTTTGTTAAGGGGGTGTGATTAAAAGCACATCATGTCCACTCGGAGGCCATGACTCCCATACTCTGAAGTAGATCACTAACAACCTTATAAATAAAACAAATATATCTATAATAGCTAATGCTCTGGGTCTGCAACCAGTAATAACCTGTAATATCCTTTCTTCTGTTCGATTGTTGTCTGATGCCCTTTCTACATCCTTCGGGGATAGTCTGATAGAATTATCTTTCAGAAGAGAATATCTAAAATTTCCAAGTCTATTTAAGTGATCCTCGTTAGATAAATACATGAATTTATAGGTACTTAGAATCCACCAACATTTTGATTTAAATTTCAACTTGTCTACCGTTGACCACCGATTCTGATGTTCGTTTGTTGTCCAGTTCTCGATCATGTTTCTAACTTAAGGCAAAGTCATTATAAAGCCCATGGTCCTATTGACGTTGAAGCAAAAACGATGGTCTACCATCGAAACCTAAAGTTTTCAAGTGTAAAATTCCAACCCTCCATATCGCAATACCTCCTTTGTTTTCGTTTCACAATCGAATTGTCACTCTCGACTGCTCAAATTAATTCTACTATCGCTGTCACCTTCAACTTTAAACCTCTCATAATAAATATGTTTACCAAATAATTTCCAAGAGACTGTCCATAAGTTATATACCCCTTTATCTAGGACTTTACTGCAAAACAAGTTTCTGTGGCACTCTACAACTCTGAAACAATGTACACAGTGCATATACATTGTGTTCACAACACTTGAAATAAACCAAATAAATTAAATACATATATTTACACACAATCTATGTAGTAACAACCTCAGAGAGAGTAGACACAATATAGCTACCCAAGAAAGGACTTCAGAATATTGTCACGCATACTTTACGCAAATAAAACGTAAAATAAACACAAATAATATTGAATATTTTTAAATGCAAATATCCTCCTGAATCTAGCGAGCAACAAATATCCTGCTGCTGCTACCTTTTTTCCATTTCATTGGTAATGCCGGCGCCGAACGACATCACAATATTGAACGAATCTCAATTGAAATCCTTACAATAATATACACATATGTATGTACGAGTATGTATTTAAATAGATTCTCCAATACTGGAAGGACACCAAGAGCAGTATTGCTCACCAAAAACTTTATCATTTCTTAAACTGTGGGCTGTGATACGATGTTGGTCCACAACCCAATTCCAAATATTTTTTTCTGAAACAGCCACAGGACTACACACACACACACAAAGAGTGGATGTGGATTTTCATATGTTTTTCTATGAAAACACCTACACAAACGAAAACAGAACACACTCGTTGCCAAGGACAACGACCAGAATTGATATACGTAAATATTATTCACTTATTGAAATTGAAAACTATGCCCGACACAAACACTAGAGGACAACACAATGATGCCATAGTGGAGACTGGAGTGTATCCTGTTTATGAATTTGTTATTTTTTTCATTCGCAGATATTTATCCTTTTTCTTTGTGTATATGCAACAAAGTAATATAAAGTGATACTCGAATGTTGGAGTATTGGAAAAATTCTGACAGCGTATGCGATATGAAATAAAATTTGAATTTCGAAAACACTTGACTATTTGTGTCACTCGTGTGCTTCTTTATTTTTCGAACACAAAATTTTGGGGAAACAACTTATTGGTGTGGTCGTACGAATAATGAAAAAAGTAAGGAAATCATTTGAGGAGATACTTTTTTTTTTGTAAACGGGGGAAAGCAGTGAATGAAGTCTGTTCATAAAATTTATAGTCGACGACTGTCGTTCTCAGGAAATGCTAAGTAGATACATATGTATGTATGAACACATGTGTTTATTTTTCAAACTTGGTTCAAGTATGCATGAAACCCAGAAAGGGCCTTTGGAAGGGAAAACCCAAATTCGGCAAACTGCTGTTGTAACTAATATCAGATTCTGAAGAAGGTAGAGTTAAACCTTCCTTCAATAAGCTTTATTTCTACAAACTTATTCAGTCGCCTTTTGATCCGGGAAGTAGACGGAGACGAAGTGTAGTGTAACTGGGTAATACCGAGCTGATTCCGTAAGCATTTAATTTGTTTGAATTTTATTACGGACAACTTAAAAGACCCTTGGATGAGGTGCACTTAAAGCTACACAGAAACTTAGAGAAATCTACCGACCTTAATGAATCTCACTTGTGAAACGTGACCAGACATATCCGAAACACTCTTTTGAAGCTACATACGTACGTGTGTCTATTTATTCGTATTTTTTTGCTGACTCGAACTGTGCCAGGCAACTCACTTAGCAGTCCAACGTATTAACCACTACCATGGCAACTAACAAAAATTAACCTTGTGGGTCATGGTAGGGAAATAGTGTGTTTGATAAGGACAGGACCCCGAAAAGACATCTTTAACTAAATTAACTCATTAGAGTATTTCTAATCTAGCTGAGACAGGATTTGTTTGAAAACTTGACACGTCTTATCATTTGTCCATCCTTTTTCCATATTTGTTGATAGCATGTAGCCTAAACAGTAATTTGCAAGTAATAAAACACATATTCAAGTTTACTTTCAGTCGGGATTGGCTGTCCGAATTGTATTTGAATCTTGAGCATACTATTTAATTTGCATCTCCTTATCGGTTTCAGCAGAACTGGGGTACAAGGCGACAGATTAAGCGAAAACATGCAAAATAAGGGTATGTTCCTGGGACAGGAATTATAATCTAAATGAGTGAAGAATACAAAAAGATCTGTAAAAGCTTTTCCGTGCATTCAGTGTAGTGCATCCATTTCGGTGTCTTATTACAAATACCTAGAAGCGCTTTCAGAGATTCAATCTATTTTATCTTGCTAGAAAGTATCAGTGTCCCCTTCAAGTTAGAATTTAAGAACCTTCTTGTGGGTTGTAAAGCGAAATGAACAGCAGATCTCACCGATCTCCATGAGGATTTTAGTTTTAGAAGGGATATTTGCGGAGCTCAATATAGATGAATTCTAAAATCTTGAATATTTCTTTGATTATCTAAGTTCATCCCTCCCTTCTTCGTAAATAAATCCCCCCCTCGAACGTGAGACATTATTGCACCATTAAACAAAAATATATAACCTCACACAGCCATTAAAGGAGGAATAATAATAAAATTTAAGAATAGCCATTATCCCCTATAAGTTTTCTTTTATCAGGTAATATCCTAAAAACACCAAATAAGTATTACAACCACATTATGCCATCATATTACCTTAAGCTACCCCATAAAGTCCCAGCTTAGACCGACAGAATTAAATGATTGTTTGAAAATCATGCAAATGGGATGATATGCCTCCCCGGTGGATCCCCAGACCAGAATTCTAACACCTCGCACGATCTCATTTGAAAAACATTGTCATCTCCATATCCTTGTAATGGGAAACCTCTCAGATAGTAGACCTACTCAAATATACACATCCTGTGCGAGTACTCTCTTAGGCGTATTAAAAATTCACCCATCTTCGGTTTGGGTTCCGGCTTTTTTCCTTATTTTTTTCTTTCAATAAAATTTGATGTGCATTGTGAGGATACACAGGACCCATACAAACTACAATTTATTCCCTTAAAAAGAAAGAGAAAAAGAAACACTTACGACAGACCTGAGTGTATATATCCGTATCCTGATTTCTTCTGGAAAACACCTAACGAATGTACCTAACGTGCAATAAGGGTGTAATAATATGTTCAACAGCTATAAAACGCTTCAAGGATGTAATATCGGAAATTTGAATAAATTTTCACACTCCCGCTCCACCCGCACCTGTCTTATTATTTTCACTCTCATCCACCCTCTTGTACGTTTTGTTTGTATTAATCCTCGAATTTTGTTTTTCTTTTTACACTCTCTCTTCCACACACACATAGGTAATGAAGTCACTGGAACCCCACATGAATGTTGTGCGCTTGTTGGGCTGCTGTACTGATAAGGATCCAATTTTCGTGATAATCGAATATGTAAATCGGGGAAAACTTCAAACGTACTTGCGGAACTCGCGTGCAGAGAGGTAAGTACGGGTTTTTTTTCAGGACTTTTGTGCGAGCAATGAGACCATCACTAGCGAACAGTATTAAGAATTCCAAACGTGTGTTTCTTAGCGCGTGTATGTGCAGGGGGAACATTTTTTTGTTTATTATTTATTTACTGAGGATTCGCGGCAAAGGCAAGGTTTTGTTTATTTTACGTAATGTGATACGGAGTTGTACCGAAAAAAAAAGATGGAATATAGGACAAATTGAAGTGAACAATTGTGAATTTTTTTCAAATACACGTGCTGTGGGAAGTTGAGTCCTTGAATTAAATAAAAAAAAATAAAAAATTGACAAGGAAAGCCAATATTATACAATATACGTAGGAGGATGTTGTGTTATATGAATAGATCCGGAAGACCGACATATGTAGAAGCAATAAAAACAACAGAAGCTGTGTAAAGTCAGATGTTACCTAATTTAACATTTATTAAATTAAAATGTTTTTTCAACAGCAGTTTTGTAGTGACAGGGAATTTCATTTTATACTACTCTTCTGATGAACGTATATCTAGAGCCTTTACGGAATTGATTCCCATATAATACATTAACTGCTTCCAAATAAGCTTCAATTTGAGAGGAATCAAAAATGAGTTGAGCAAGCTTCAAAACTATCATTAAAAACAAGACACCTTTCGACATTCAAGCCAGGTCCTTTGTGTCAGAATAAAGATGAATTTGAAACATTCCTAAGATTTGCTTATTGAATAATGTGTCTTTAGTCATCTCAGCAAGAAAAGAGCGTTAGTAGATGAGTACGATATCAGAAACTTTATTGCCGCTTGGCTTTCCCGGAAGATGCAAATGTACTCAAATGCTCAGATTGAGCTTTTCGGAGAAGATACACCTCCCACCCCAGTTCCAGTTTTGGAACATTATGTGTAGAAATGTGCGCAAATTGTGTATTCAATTTGGAAAATAACTAATGTCATTGAATGCAGCAAAGGATGCCGTACAAATAAACAACTTGGTTTTGATGGTATTTATCTGTTTATATTCGAGCTATTGCATGGACCTACTCAAAAAAGGACGAATTCATCATCTATTATGACAAGAATATGTCAATGGAAAGGACTACTGCGAGAGTCTTCAAATCCTAACATCTTAGGTTGCCGGGACAATTGAGAAAAGATTTCAAACAATTTGATGGAAAAACTGGTAACAAGAACATATTTAAAGATCGGACTCGGAAGTTTTATTGGTTGAGGTCCAAGTTATAGGCTCGTGGTATGTTTGGTCGGCAACACCGTTTTACTGAGACCACATATGGAATAGGTCTACGAAGAGGCCCATGAAAGATTCAAACAATCCAACGACTTTAATAAAAGAAAATAATTTTTTCCAGCTATCCTTGTTCATGGGTGAACAATCTACTGCATCCTTACCCACATCAACCCTAACTTGAAAAAGAAATTTAATAAATTTCAATCAACAATAAGTTTCCTGCAAGATGCACGATGACCTAGATAATTATATCTACACACAAGCTTCTATCTTTTTATTTATCCTAGCGTTTTTAATAAAAAAGCAGTAAACCCGTTTTTTGCAAAAGAGTTATTTGCACGTGTCCTGATCTTTTTTTTATTTTAAAATTTTTTTTTCGTTTCTTTAATATCAAGGAGGGTAAAAATGGAGTCATGTTGAAAGTTCCATGGTATTTGCATTTACCATATTGAAGATACTCCCTACTTGGAGCTCTTCATCGAGTACGTTGTCGTCAACATCATGCCTTCCATCGCGTCGTTTTCGTCCTTCTATAGCTTAACAGCAACGGCGGCAGTTTACCTTGCACATACATACATATATACAGCTTGTTGCCGCGCAACCGATACCATGGAACGCGCGACGCAAGTACTAACCCATCCACCCCACTCTATCTATCATGATGTGCATGTGCCGTACTCATAACCATTTTCCTTTATTGCAGGCATTATGGGAATACACACGGAAAATCGAATATCCTGACGTCAGGCGATTTAACTTCATTCATGTATCAGGTTGCCAAGGGTATGGATTACCTAACATCCCGAGGGGTGAGTATATACACCAGCACACGCTGCTTACACCACTTATACCTATGCTGTGTAGTTTTCGTATCGATTAAGTGCATGAGAACAGGGAGGCACAAAAAAAATGGAAAAAGCGCGGAATAAAAATATAAATCCTGGACGAGCAGGGATCACGCAAAAAATCAAGAAACCGTGATGGGGGCGAATGGGAAACAAGAACTGTGTTTACTTTTATGTAGTATTGCGCGCCCTGGATAGGTGGGTATACACATTTTCAGGAATTCCCGGCTTAAAGTACACCGCCACCTGCTGTCCTTGTCCTCTTCACCTGACTAAGTATGCAAACAGAAAGTGTGTATCCTGCACAAAGAAAAAGTGCAAACTCGATTTTTCGGGCCTTCATAGGGAGGAGCGGAACACACGTGAATCCGGAGATAGCACGTCTCTGTAAAGTAGTCGACTACTATCTCTGTGCCTGTGTGCGTTGGAGTTTTCGCTCGACTCTATTGTAGGTACAGAGGTCGTTTGTTCCTTCGCTAGCATACATACATTTAATCTCGAGGGTGCAATCCGTAATGGTTTGTGAAATGCATTTGAAAATTTTGTTTTCAACAAGCGTTCGCATTCTAGTGCACCAGCTGCAGATGCAAGGAGATGACTTAAGGATGCAATCCTACCACTATTGCCTGTGGTGTGCTGCTGCATAACCTGTTGAATCAATTTGCCACAAAAGGATAAACAAAAAGCGGTCGGGGACTAACGATGATTTCTCTTCTCGTTTCGAGTAAATCGGATTAGCTTGAAGTACATTAACCTTCCTCCGATTCCGGGTTTTTTTTTTTCTCTTTTAGAACGTTTGGTATTTTCGCCCAACAAGCGCTACCGTCAACGACACCGGCACCGGTACAGTCTCCACACCCGGAGACTGTGTGCGAATAATATCAAACAGATTTAAAAATGATAAATTTCGTTACGTCTGTCTTGGGGGGATTGCTGAGGATTACGGCGAAATTGTGAATAACTTGTAAGATCCAGAAAATTGAAAATGAAGGATGTGACGATGTGCGCGCTGAGCTAATGGATTGACAGGACTACGGAAAGGAATACTGTACTGGCTTTGGCTTACAGTTG
The DNA here is from genome assembly GCA_951813785.1 of Criorhina ranunculi. NCBI lineage: Eukaryota > Metazoa > Arthropoda > Insecta > Diptera > Syrphidae > Criorhina > Criorhina ranunculi. The sequence goes on from OX638381.1 coordinate 23,883,248, forward strand.
AGAAGTTCTTTTTCTGATTCGGTGTTGTTTCAAGAAATGAGAAATTGCAGAGTTGGGTGAAATGAAAGTGAAGGATGTGCTTTGACTGTCATATTGGTTCTGAGTGTTTTTGTTAGTTCGGTTTTACTACAAATTGCATTCTAGTGATGTAGCTAGTGGAACTAAGCTCCTTAAATATAATTTTCTTTTTGTACCATTAAGACTTTTGATGGTCGACAATATTCTACTTGGAAAAAGCACCTGGTTCAGGGTGCCATGGTTTAACTATTCCGAGAAGACTTTCTTGAGTGTGCGGTTGGTTGGATACTTAGTGTGGTGCAGCGTATCGGTATCGTTTGGAAATCAAGACAAGACAAGGGAAAATATCCAGTAATGGACCTACTTGTGTAACGAGTGTCTTCATAAATTCCTTACAACTTTTCATAAATATTAGTCCAACTCCTTCGACCTTAATTGGTATTTGATGTTAGATGTGGGAAGTTACCGGACTGAACCAGAATCAAGAGATTTTTTAAAAGATAGAACTGATCCCTTAACTTAACTCAGCAGCTGTGGGATTTTCACCCATTGCATTCGTATTAACGACGGTTTCCCATGTCTCTTGATTTTAAAGCATTTCACCTACTACATTCATATAGGAACATATGTTCTCAGGGGTTTGTGTCTCGCCAAGTTTCTCGTCAGTGGTTTCTTTTCATCGCGGCTATCGTAATGTTTATATTTATACAAGTATGATCCAAAGCATCCATGTCCCATCCGAAACTATGTTGAACTAGCTTTTTCCCCGCGGCTTCGACCACCTATAATTTGCGAAGTTACACTTTAATAACCAAAAGTAGCCTATACTGTGACCCGAGGTACAGCCACTTTGTGTGCAAAATTAAAAGTTGATTGGTTCCGTAGTTTTCGTGTTACAGAGGAACAAACGGACAACATTTCACTTTTATAATATTAGTAGGATAGTTGTCCATTTCTCTATGTCGTTTTTCGATTCATGATAGGAAACGAGGGATAACAATATTTCGGTGCGGACATCCGCCTTTGTTGAGGTACTCCAACGTTCTTGTTTTCTGTTTTCGCTTTCAAAAGTGCTTAAGGTATTAAAAGCCGTACAAAAATCTTCATACATATCATACCACAAGGGAGTAGTTCCAGCAGAGATCCCAGCGGTTCACTTTTGGTCAC